>LR989927.1:21622341-22822341 GCA_905146935.1 Scaeva pyrastri | reverse complement strand
TTCATTGAAATTCATCTAAATTATTCATAGATTACCTACACACAACCATTTATAAAATGTAAATGGATAAAAATGTATATTCATTTCAATCAACTTCAACCTATTTTGTGAATTTATAAAAATTCCGCCGCGCCAGCCACCCTCAAACGAATTGAAATTTTTAAATTAATTTCAACCGAAATCCAATCACAGTTGCATTCAAAACATATCAAAGAACTTCAACACACACTCGCACACATTTTGTGTTTAGTTTAGTGTGGATGTGAGTTTTAAACAAAAACCACTAAAAAATTGTATCCTCAAATAAATTTTTTTTTTCTTTTTATGCTGAAACCAGACAAATTGTAAACAAACCCAAAAAGATATAAAATAAAATAAAAATAAGCCATTTGTGTGTACTCGTACTAGTGTGGCATGTGTGCCCTGCCCTACCCTGCCCTGCTCAGCCTTAGCTCTATCCTTACGGAGCCTAGCATGGTCCCCAATTTAGAATTTTCGGCTACAATTGAAATATCAAAAACTGAACAAAAGACCAGCAAATCAACATAACAAAACAAAGCCAACAACAACAACGGCAACACTGGCAAAAAAAAAAATTAAACAAAAATGGAAACACGTACCTCTACGAAAAATAAAATCCAAATGAATTCATGTTCAAAACAAAAAAAAAACTTCCACAGAATATAAAATCAAAAAAAAAAACACAAAATAGAAACGTTCAGACAAAGGCATGCCAAAAATGGCCAAACAACAACAAAAAATATAGACTCCCCCCACCCCACTCCAACTGCAAAAAAAGGACATGCCATACAAATGTTTTGCTCGGAAAAGTCCAAAAATACATATAATATTCCGCCCTCTGGACCGCCCCCCATTTTGAAATGGCTGAAACTTTTACACTTGAAATCACCATCAGGCAAAGTCAGAGAGGAAGCGAGAGAATGGCATTTTTTTCACTCATTTCTGGTTGATAAAACTGTTTGTTGTTGTTGTTTTTGTCCTTCTGTTCAGGTTCAGGATCTAGTTCCCTAGGCTCATAAAATTCAAATAAATAGAACGCCCCGGCCGGGACGGGCTGGACCGGGACGATCCGGGACAACAACATTGTTTACCCAAACGAAATCGAGAGAATAAAAATTTCACAGATATGTGTATACAGTTAGTTGGTGGGGGAAGAGGGGGGATGAGGCTACTCTTTTCAAGGGTAGAACGTCAAAGTATAGATAGTTGTTGGGTTAACCACAAACAGCAACAAAAAATAAAAAACAAAATCCATTGAGCGGGACATTCCGCCCACTGCTGAAGCCGGAGCGGGACTTTAAACACGCAAAAAAGTGAAAACAAAAAAATCGGATCCCCTAAAACGTTGATAGCCCACGATGCGAGTATCCCCCGCAGCTCCGGTGGTGGTGATGGAGTGGTGTATGCAAAATAACAAATTCCAAACACAGGACCGCAAAAATAAATCAAACGAAATTGAGTCTGTGAGTCTGCTTGTCGGAGAGTCTGTGAGTCTGTGTGTCTGAACCGCCTAAACCTAGTCTAAAGTGTGTTCGTGTCCGTCGTCGTCTACGACGCGACGTCATCATCAACAGAAACGCGTTGCTCGTCCTCGATCTCGTCATAGTTGTTCAAGCTTTTAGTTCGGTTTCTAAAGTAAATACCACAACCACGCGTCCGCCGCTGCCGCCGCCGGCAACCACCACTACTGCCACAGATGCAGTCCTCCTACTATCAACGTATCTACTCGTCTAGTAGTTATTCATTTCGGTGTTTTTTTCGACAAAAACGTTAACTCACCCAGGAAAGTTCCTCGTGCTCCTAGATAAAGTGCCTTTAGTCGTATAGATGCACTAAAGAGCGATGCGAGAATATATCCCAGGACACGAGGACGAGGACCTAGGACCAAAAGGCAAACACTGGTTTGCAGCAAAACAGCACCACCAACAACAACAAGAACAACAACGAACGACGACTAAAAAAATTACTATACGAGTACGAACCGTGTTCTACTACGAAACAGGCAGGGTAAAATGGTTGAAGCGCGAAGCGCGTTAAACTAACAATTTCCGCCAACGACGACGACGACGACTACGACGACGTGAAAGGCGAAACTAACAAACATTGAAATAGCAACGCAGTCAGGAACAAGCAAAGCTAAAGCATTCGAATGCAAGATGTCGGCTGGCGGCCAGTTCCAGTTCCAGCCCCACCACGACCACCGCACCGTTCGCCGTGCCACCGCACCGCACCGTGTCGTGTCTGTTTTGTCCTGTCGGTCGTTGGATTGCATCCCAGTTCCCAGACAATGGGTAATTTATATTGTGTGTGTAACTTTATAAGCTGAAATGTGGCAGACAGTGTGTCAAACAGAAAGGGATTACGGGTTCAATTTTACGAAAGAACTTACAATCTGACAACTATACACACGGAGGCGCATAGTCTTTATACTGATGTAAATGTTTAAGGGGAGAGGGGGAATGGTTTTGTTTTTTGGGCTTATAAACTTTTTTTGGAAATTACCTCGATACCATATGTAGCAAGCAGGGTTAGGATGTTAATCTCGGTCTGGCGTCTCTTGTTTTGGAGAAAGTTGAGCGGAATAACAAATCACAGATTAAAGATGTCATTTTTGAAGATGTTTAAATAAGGTGGGGTTGGGGGAAAACTGACAATGTACATTCGACAAAACGAAAAATATTTAAATGTTGAACACAAAATTTGCGTTAGAAGTCTACAAACTCCTTTTTTTAAATAAAAAATACTATGTCGAAAAATAGGTCTCTCCAATTTCAAATAGAATCTTCAAAAATGCTCCTCCAATTAGACGTTTTCAAAATATGGCATTGCAAAGACATTTTACATGAACTTAAGTTTCACAGGAAAAAGTGTTTGAACGCATCTTTTCAGAGTGGTATATTTTTCTACAAACTTCAACAAAATCGATTTGTCAAACAAAAACTCACTTTTTCAAAAATCGCCCGAAACACATCGAAATACAAAGTTGATAAAATTTTTCGTCTTTATTTGTTTACAATGCACATTGACAAAGACTTGAAAAAGTTCACTTTTCAACAACTGCATACTTGTGACAAAATTTTAGGGATGACATGATTTTTGTTGAATTTGGGAGCATCTGTTGATTAAGCGGCTTTAGAAAACTTTACAAAACTTAAGGTAATTACACAAAGTCGGTCGTAAATTCATGTTTTATCTAGAGGAGTAAACTCTGCTTTCAGATCCTTGCACTAAATGACATAACCAAAGACGACTATTGACGACTTTTGTCAACTCAATGTCAAAGATGATTTCAATTCAAAATGGCTATCGTCAAGTTATTGAAATTCAGGATCAGTTTATGTCATGAAGACAGGCCTTAGAAAAAGATGTTTGATTTCAGGTGTTCCTTAAGGCGATTATGTTAACTGGTTTAGATCGTACAAAACCAAGTCCAGAACTAAGATCAATTTACGATTGTTACAGAACGACTCTAAAGATTTTGGTTAAATTGAAAAATTAATTTACAATGATACTGAGTTTCAAATTAGATCAAATTTAAATTAATACTGCCAGGCTGCCATAATTTGAACTAGAAATTAAAGGGGCTCCTGAAAAATACTTGAAAAGGACTGTTATAGAAATATTGACAACTAAGAGTTCAAACCTAACCTTTTAAACTTTTGGAAGCTAAGTGTAAACAATTGCTGGATCTTACAATATTTTTAGACCTGACAGTGTTTGACAATTTTTTTCAAATGAATTGACAATTAATTGTGTGTGAATACGGTTAGCAGTAAATCTATCATTCAATCTCTTACAATTTATTGCTAAATATCAGCAATAAATTGTAATAGATTAACAGATCTTCTACGAGCATTGCACAGGTACATACACAATTAATTGTCAGATGTGTCAAACTTATGTTAAAACCAGTCTTTAAATGGAATTAGAAAAAAATGTTTTGCTAATGTCAAACGGTATGGGCAAAGAATTGAGTTACCCGTCGTTGCCGTCGTCAACAATTTTGTTAAAATAAAATAAATTTTAAGGAACTTTAAACCAATTTACAAAATTCGCTTGAAATTGTCAGACAACGAATTTTTTTTTTTTAATGCATGTGACAATTCTTTCATTGCCAGAAACGACAGACAAATTTGTAGGTCTGACAAAAAAAATGTATGAATATGCCCTCGGTTTTATTTATTTATTTATTTATCGTCTTACAATTAATTGTCAGATACATTTTCTGATACGTTTCAAAGACAATGTAGGCAACTGACAGATCTGACAATGATATCACTTTGTAGGTTTAGAAAGGCGTAAAAAATAAAAAAAAATCTAAGAAATTTGGCAAGATAGTCATCAAGGTTTATAAAAAGCAAATACTTGATTATGACAAATGTGGAGAGCGATGGAAATAGCAAAATAATTTATTTTATTTTTTCCAGAGTATGTTAAGTGAAGATTTTTTTTATTTAATAGAAATTTATGAACTTCGACATCGTCATACCTACATATATCTTATGTGTCAAATTGACTGTCATTGATAGAATTTTATAGGCTACTAAGTTTAACGGTCAGTAGTGCCTTTCAAAGTTCTTAGAAATGTTAAAAATATCGAGGATGTTAGTGAAAATTGTCCACTACATAAAAGAAGTAGGAAAGTAATGATTCCTCAGGTGGTTTTTGCTTGTGATTTTTTTTGTTGTTCTTGTCAAACACACTTTGATTGTATTTTATTTTTTTTTTGAAATACAAAATGTATTTCACAAAATTTTGTGTACAAATCAACATTTACATATGGAGAAAGGCAAGGCATCATTAATAAAACAAAAGGCAATAGTAATAGAGCATACGAGTAGAAATTTACGTACGTAAGAGTTTATGTATATCCACCATCCCCTCCCAGTCCCAACACAACCACCAAATTGCTGTCCACCCCCCACCATAACATACCGAAACACATATTCCTTGTACAAGCCGCACACAAACCACGAAAATATAGATTGATAACGCACAGATATGAAATTGGAATTTCGTTAAAGTTTCCATATAACGGTTTCTACGAGTAAACTCGCACAGAGATACGAACTCGAACTCGAGCTCGAGCCGGTATCGAACATCAGTGAGAAGGTCCTTGGCGAGAGGAAGCAAAGGTAAAAGAACCTTTTGGGTTGTGAGGGGACTTCCGAAAGTCCTTGTTGTTGTTGTTCTTGTATTGATGGTGGATACGGTGTATGTATATAAGTAAAAGAGATATGTATCTCTTCCAATTACTCGGAAAAACATTCTGCAAAAGGTTACCCTTATACCGTACTCCTACAGGATCTAGTTTTGGTATTCTTCCGTTCAACTATACACCATCTACTATAGTATAGGAAGATAAATGCAATGTTAAACGAGGTGGCCATTAATCAGGTCTACCTACCGGTTGACAACTACCAAGCACACAAAACTCAAACACACACATACACACACACGTGCCGATAAATACGTTCTGAAGAGGCATCCTCTCGAAGGGACAAGGAAGCAGAAGAAGAAACAGAGACGAAGTGAAGATTCAGACATGAGATAACGAACCACATCAAGGATCCAGGACACATAGTCACACAAACACATGTACATGCATGATGTAGAGATGGAAGATGGAAAAAAAAAGATCAACTAACAGATTCCATGTGGTAAATGTAACGACCTTTAATTTTCGGAAAGAGTTAAAATTTAATTTGTATTTGTACAATTGAGTTGAGTTGAGGGACGTGGCTTAAATTAAATCCATTTTCACTTTGTCTTTAGTGGGGGGAGGTGGAGGGGGTTTGGTTACAGTATTAAATTTGGGGAATTTTATAGATGAACACGCGTGTATGAAATGACATTTTTTTGCGATGTATTTGTGGAAGTAGATTGAAAGGGAATTTCAATGTACATACACTAAGGCGTATACGTACTTTTTTTTGAAGCACTTGTTTCATTATCATTTTTATATTATGTTCAAATTTTCTTCCACACTGTCAAGTTCCAGACAAATAAATAAACGTTTTTCTATGGAAATTTAAAAAAAATTACAAATTACGTAACATATGGTTAGTTTTGTGGATTTTATAAAATTAGAAAATTTAATTCAAATGTCGAATTCCATATTTGAACATGGTGTGGTTTTTATGTATGAATGATTTAATCAATTGAATTAGTTGAAATGTCAGTTAGGAAATAAACAAACAGAGTAAATATTCCGGCTAAATAAATTTCATCTAAAATTGTATCTTTTTTTTTTTAATTGTTATTGACATTCTAATGGGTGTAGATTAGATAATATAGATATCATGTAAATTTTGTTGGTTTAGTGGTTAAATTCACATATATCTAATGGACTACGTTAAATGTCAAAAAGTGTGACTTTATAGCATTTGTAAAACAAAATTCAAATTCAAATTTTGAGTGTCAACTGATAAATACTTTAACTGGAAATACCTACATACAACTTTTGAGCTATAATTCGAAACAAATTTCGTCTCATTGACTAATTACTATTTTTAATTTATTTTCTTGATTTTGAATAATAGAAGAGAAACTCACTTAAATTTTCAAAATTCAATCAAAATAAACTGACTATTTTTAAATGTCCGATGTCAAAACTATAAGTTTGTGTTAAATTTTGGAAGCTGATTTTTTGACATTTATTTAGGACCAAAACTCGACAAAAATTCATCTTTTTTCTGGACTAAATGTTCCTTCAATTAAATTAAATTAATTTGGGAATTTTTTTAGAAAAATATTATTGAAGTTTTGAAAAGTTTAAACACATTATTTTTATTATAAATTTTTTTATTAGGCATACATTTTGATCAAAATTTATTTAACATTTACATATTCATTCCAAGTTAGGTTGACAAATACACAAAGTCCTAAAAATTCCAGCCAAACTTTTCTATATGCATTTAGTTGAATATTATTTTGATCTTGAAATTTATGTTTGATTAAATTGATACGATTATTTTGTGTCAAAAACTCATTGTATCATAAATGTGATTTGGGACAAAATTCTGGTTCAAAAATTCTGCTTGTCAATTAAGTTTTTGAAAACAAGTGAAATTCAGAGAACATACATTATGTATTTTCAAGTCATATTTTTGAATTGACCAAATTATTTTTAATTACTTTTTTACTCTATTTTTGAAACCTTAAAAAGGAGGTTTTTATAAAAATAATAGAATTCATCCCCAAATCGTAGAAAAAGACGCCTAAAATTTAAATTTGAAACAACAATGTCATATAAAACATTTTCGAAATTTGTATAATTAATTACAAGGAATCCGTTGGGAAAAGTTTGTATCTTTGAAAAATTGACAATATGAATTCGGCATTTGACAAATTAAAAAGAATTGTATTATTCAGTAATTAAAATACACTTCAGTTGATAACATTGCTCGTTTTCAAAGTATTCAATTCAAAAACATTTTTTAAAGAGTTTGATATTAAAATTTTTTGTCAAGTACATTTTGAAGTCAGTAGAAATATTTTTTCCTGAGGTATTTGAAATTAACCAAAACTTTCTTTTTTATTGCTATAGATAGGTATGTACAATGTATGTACATATGTAGTAAAAAACCTCTCGGTAAATTTTTTACAATAGTTTTATGTATTTTTTGAAGTTCTAATCCACTCTACGTTTTTGAGCTATGACCGTATATCCACCATAAAAACCTATGTTGAAAAAAAATGTCTGATTTAGATACAAGGGACCTTAAAATTACCAGATCTGTCTTAAAAATATCAGTTCGAAAAACCGGACTGATAGAATTTTCTCTAAATCAGAATTGATTAAGACATTTTTTGGATATGAAAAGTTTTAAAATAGGAACTTTAGAATGTTGGCAGTTGTAGATTTCAACATTAAATTGGGTGCCATTTTTTCAGAGTGCTTTTTCAAATCACCAAGAACAGGTATGGCTTTCAAAAATTAGTCTATTAATTGGGTCTTCATTTTGGGCAAAATTTAACATTTTTTGTTCATTTTACGGTACTCACGAGAGTACTATTTACAATGTAAAGGATCCATCAACTCTTACTTACTTACTTACTTATAGGTACTCAGACCTACCAAGTCCGTTGGTGTTCCCTAGTGGGACATAGGGCCTCAACTACTCCTACATGTCCAATCCACTGCCACTTTCGCCTTCGTTTCTGACCTGTTCGTCTATGCAGGTCCTCGTTGGAGATGCGATTAGGCCAGAAAACCCGTAAGATGTTTCGAAGACACCCTATTAACGAACTCTTAAAGACCAAAATTTGGTCAATTTTCATCGGGACTTAAACTTGCACTCGACGTAAGTAAACTGGGCCAAATTTTAATCGCTGAGTTATATTGAATAAATTGGTGCATCATCAACAACAAAGTTATACCAAATTTTAGACAGTACATTCCAAAAAAGTCGATATTTTTTCGAGAACGGCACGACCCACGTGTGATTTTATCCCAATTTTCTAGTAGTGTTTTCTGAAGGACTTGCAAAAAAGCCAAAAAATACAACTACATACTTTCAATGGCAACACATAACATATTTTGTCTTCATGTTTTTCTAATTTTCCAGAAATTAGGTACAAATAAAAAGAATTTGATCAAATTTGTATTCGACATTTTAGAAAACCAGACAAATTACAAGGATCTACGTGAATATTCATAACATCAGATGATGAGTAATGCCCAAGTCTATAAAATATCCATGTAGATTAAGGTACCATAGTTAAATGTCCCATTTACTGTCCAAAAATTCAGTAGTTTAACCAATCAAAATACATGACACAAAATTATAACATTGTGTATAATATGTCCTACGGAATTTGTGGCCCTTTTCAACAACTACAACAACAACAACAACAACAAATCCAAGCACACCCAATAATATCATAATAATGTTTCAATTCGTATTCATAGAATATAATAGTCATTCCTACTATGTCCTTGCTATCCTTGCCATTGCTCATAGATACAATCACCAACACACCATAATAATTCTCGTTGTATTGTCCAAGCAATCTACATCTTGAGATGAAATATTCAAAACATCACACGCAATGTTAGTCGCAGACAGAGATGTAAGTAAAGATACGATGTATAGGTAATGTCCTTGAGCTGGTCGAGTATTGGTAAATTATTATGGGAAATATCGCCGGATTGATTGTTTAAACGTCAGCTGTCAGCAGAGAGATCCATAATATACAAACCTCTCTCTTTCTTTATCCACTCGTATTTAAATTGATGTCTGATTACTAATTCATTGTAACATTGTCCAATAAACATGTAACAGTTTAGTTTAGCAGAAGAGGGTGTGATTCCAATTCACCTCTTTTTCGTCACCCTTCCTTGCAAGAGTCAACATCCAACACTTTGGAGCGCATGGAGTTCAACGTCAGAACAAATATACGTAGTTACACTCGCTTTGTACTCGTTTGTAATGGTGAAAAACAACGAAAAGAAAAGGACGACTTCAAGAAAAACTCTCTAAGAAAAGTGTAGGGGTAAAAGTTTTTTAAGGAAAAAGTGAAGAAAAACTTGTTGTTTCTGGGATGGGAAGTGATCATCGTTGTTCTCGGTCTTGCCGCCATCATCACGAGCAAGAACCAGACCACCATCACAATACAAAAACCATTTAAAATGCCAAGGAATTCCATAAGACAGAAAAGGAACAAGGAACGTCGAGAACGAGATACTCTATTTTGTCCCGCATCTATTTATAAGGACGTTTATATTCTTTTTTCAAAAGTTTCTTCAATGGATAACGGTAAGTGTTTTCTTTTCTCTCGTTCACATTCCCAAAACATAAGGGACAACATAAAATAGTCGACTTACATACATAAATACAGACGACTATAACGAGTATACGTGCAATAATGTGTATTGTAGTATATCCTTGTGAACTACAACAGGAGAGCTCATATTCGTATGTGAAGTTTTTTGGCCAAATCTTTGAAGGAGTGTAAAACTTCAAAGAACATAAGTCATAAGGAAGAGATACGAACAAAAGTTTTGCCATTGTCATATTACATGTTTTATAGCTGTCGGTTATAGATTGTCCTAGAGTTCACCTCAAATATGTAGTTTTTTGTTGTTGTTGTTTTTCTTTTATAGTTTTCAAAGTGTGCTATAGGTTTGTAGTTGAAAACGGGATGTCATAAAGTTTAGTGGAAGTGTTGCCATCTTTTTAACATACCCACATAAATGCGAGGGAAGTAAAATTTTGGTTTTTTTTACTCCTGGAAGACATACTAGGACGAGTATCTTATCAACAGTTGCCATTTGACTTGACAGGCCTTAAATGTTATAAGTCTTGAAAATTGGTAGTAAAGTGTTTATATGTAAAATTCTAAACAGGGAGGTACTTTGGTTTTTGTTACCCAATAATCAATAAGTGCTCTGCAATATGCCAAGGATTGTGATGATATTCGTCAAAAATAGTGACGATAAATGTCAATCAAAAATGTGTTCTTGAATCTCTAAACCACGTTACTTTGGATCTTAAAAATTGTATTTGAGTTTATAAAATGGCAATAAAGAAAATTCAATCAAATTTTATAAGTGGAAGGATAAAGTAAGGATATAAATTTATAGGAATACAAAATCACATCTCAAAAGAGTCTCGGTGCGACCCACACACACACTGAATTCTTCCCGTTTGTGCTTTTGAAAATTTTAGTTTTATTGAAGATTTTGTGTTTAAATAAAGTTTCCAATCAGAAAAAAAAGTATTCAATTTTAATATGCAAACAAACCTAAATTGGATAATCGTTGTGAATTTTAAACTTCCCATAGAAAGTTCAAATCTGAACGATTTAAGATTCCTAGAATCGAATTCCGTGATTTGTCAATTAAATAGTAAAGCAAAAAAGTTTCCAGACTCAAAAATACAATGACGAAAAATTATATCAACTTCATTAAAAAGAATTGACGCAAATTATCGTCTTTGACATCTGATGAAATTTACAAAAAAAAAAATTAATAGACGGTTTTATCACAAAAAACAAGAATTTGAAAAATTCTACCAAAAATTGGCACAAATAAATTTTGCACTCAAATATCTCGAAATCTGGTAATGACATTGACTTCAAATTTATTTTATTTCTTACGTAACATAATTGTCAGTTAAAATTAAAATTTTGACAAATATCGAACTAACACAGTTTTCTAACAAAAAACTTAAAAAAAAAAAACTAAAAGTGAAATCTAGCAAAAAGTGTTATTCGACTTGAATAACTTGAGAGCTGGCAATGATTGTGTCTTTGAATTGATTTTATTTGATACAAGATAGAAGTACATAATTAAAAAAGGTTACATTTTGTAAAATATTGAATTTATAGATTTCTTAAAAAAAATAAAAAAATTGTAGCAACAATTTTTCAACTCGAATATCTCGAAGCTGGCAATGATGTTAACTTAAAATTTATTTGACATTTCTTAAGTCTGATAATTTTTTGTTCATAAAATTGTTAGACTGCTATGTCTGCTATTACACGACGACTCATGAGTCGTGACTCATCTTCGAATTCTACTTTGAAATTTCATCCTTTGAGTCGAACACTATTACACCTTGACTCTTAAGTCATGACTCTAATTTGACAACTTTCTTTAATTCAAATTTCGTTGTTTGGGAAATATTTTATTCTGTCTCGCTCTTTCAACTATAAGGGTATACATGTGAAGTCGAGCACGCCGAAAAAAAATAAAGAGGAAAAGCAAAATAACAAATGAGTGAAAATAAAATGTCAAAAATGAGTCGTGGAAAATTTGCCCGCGACTCACAGGGCAAATTTTCTTCCGTTTCATTTTTTCGAATTTTGTATCTCTCTTGCACCAACGTAGTTTGAAAAGAGTCACGACTCATGAGTCATCGTGTAATAGCAGACTTGCGAAATCTTTTATTCTGTCGTGTGTAAAAGCAGTCTTATCTTCAATCTTCAATAAATGTCAAAAATTTTCAAAGGATTATGGGAAGTTATCAGTCCTGGCAACACTCAGTCCCTTTTTTCATTTATAGTTCACAAGAAGAGCCTGGCCTTGACTTTTCAGTCTCATCTTGATCTTTTGTTTTTTTTTTTTAAATGTCACTTCCTAGAACCAATATCGAAATCGATCTTTCAATTTAATTTGACAGCTTATAGCTATATAGACAATAAACCACATTTTGACAAACAAAATTGAAAAGCCATGTGATAACCTCGTTGAAAATTTCGTTTTATATTACGATATACATAATGTATGTACTGTATATAGTCTCCTACGCATGTCTTAGATTTAAGGGATTTTGACATTAAGAGAGTTGTCAAATTTACAAAAATTACTACAAAATGTTCCCACATTTTCTTCGTCGCTTTTCTTTTGTATTACAAAATTTGTAGGTAAATAATGATTTGAAATGATTGACCAAAAAAAAAACTCTGAATTATAAATTTACATTATATGTATAGTATTCTATTATAAAACGTCAAAATCGTGTCTTTAAAAAATACTCAATTACAAATTACCTTAATTTCGTGATGAACAGGACAATTTCAAGATTATGTTGTATTTTTTCTATAAATATCTACAAAAATGAACGTTTAAATCAACAAGCATTTTCTTAAATATAAATAAACTTTTGACATTTGTTTCCATTTAACAGAAAAGATATCATTTTTGAACTAACTTCAATTTTCTAAATTTACAGAATCGAAAGAAATCGAGTGAACCCTGATACAAATACAAATATTAAACTCACTCATCTTTAATTTTACTGCACTTCACAAATTATCTCAAAACAAGAAAAAGAAAATTCAGAGGAGAAATTCAAACACAAAGGTGGGTTGGGTAGCATCACCTCTCGACCTCTCCCACACAAACGCAAATTTAATTCCTTCTCCACCTACCTAGTACCTACACCACACACATTAACACTTTTTTCTATTTTTACTTCCAATTACAATCTGAGTGTAAATTCTCCTTCTCTCAACTCTAGCTTTAAAATCACCCAAGCCACAACACAACACAACAAGACCCAACAGGAGCAGCCATTTTGTTTCTCCTTTCTTAACACCATTTTAAATAATTTCTCTCAGAAGGAGAAGTATAATGAGAATTTGCAACTCACGACTCAACCCACACCTACACAAATACCATTTAGTCGTTTGCGCCGAGCGCTGAGCTTTGTCGCTATGACTTTGTGCTTTGAATTTTAAGTGAGAGTGAGAGAAAGAAAGTAAGCTAAGTTTAATAGAATATTGCAAAAACACAGAGAAGAGCTCCAGCTCCAGCTCAGTTGTTATTTGCTCTTGATCACGTACGCATGCTTCAATAGATTGTTCTGCGATAGTTCAAAGTGAAATAAAAGAAATAAAGTATGTGCATATTTTTTTTTTTTTATGAAAAGTGAAGTGAAATTATAAAAGCGTGACAAGTGAACTTTATAAAACAAAAATTAATTGAAGTGGAGGACTGAGGTGTAAACAGGTAAGTAAATTTTTTTCTTTCAAATATATATTTTAATTTTACCGATATTCCCGATTGGGAGCTGCGCGCGTTGCCATTTGCTTTTCTTTAATAAGTTCATTTGTAAAAATGTAATTAATTTTTTAATAAAATAAATTAAATAAATTCATATGGCTACATTAAATTCTTTTATATTATAATATTTTATATTATGTATATTATTTGAATAAACTAAAATAAAAAATATATGTATGTATGTATATAAAATAATATATAATTCTATGTTTTTACTATTATCTCGATTTGATATTTAGGTTTTTTTATTTTTCTTTCAGTGATAAAAATTTTGGACGTCACAGTTCATCACAGTTTTGAAAACAGCGTGGGATATTTTTTAAGTAGGCCATTTGCGGGTTGGCTGAAGGATTCTTTTTAATTAAACAAAGTGGTAAGTGATTTTTACATTTTTTTATATTCAACAATTCGCAAATATGAAAAGTAGTCCCTTAACAAATATCTAAATGAATATGTATTATTACACGTCCAATAACAAAAAAATTAAATTTAGGTTTATTTATTCAAATATTTTTTTACAAATATTGCATCAAAACCATTATTCATTAAAAAATAATTTTGAAATTATAAACAATTACAGCAGTTCTGTAAGCAAAGTTTGCCCTAACAGGTACCTATTTACATTAAGTATAAATTTTGAATATAAATTATAGAACTTACAAATGTCCACGATTTAAAAAAAAATACATTTTCCAAAGCCAACAATAATTTTTTGAAAACGTTGACTATGTACGTAATTGAGACTTTACCGTTCTTGTTTAGATCTAAGTTAACCTTAAACGCTCACCGTGTTAATCGCAATAATTTTATTTGTTACTATACTAATATTATAAATGTGAAAGTTTGTATGTATGAATGGGACCAGATAGGCTGAACGGATTTCGATGAAATTTGGCACAAAGAGATTAAGTATAAATAAATAGACTTTCGACTGAACTCAACAACTATACTTTATTTTTGTCACGAAAATCAACAGTATTTTAGTAGTTCCTAATCTAGATTTTTATTGTTTGAAATCTATCAACTATGTTTCAAAGTCTGTCAGTAGATCTCAAAATATAGAAATCAAAGGGAAGACACTATAGCCTCGTAAAATAACGACTTTAGGTATACATATGTACATGTTTTAATATGGGAGGTGAGAGGTGGGGTCTATATCTTTTCTAAAAAGTAAATTTGAATTGTAACTAGTCAAGAAAAGGAAGCTAGGTGTGACCCACCTATTATTACAATAAATCGCCAATCAAAGGAAAGATATCGACTTTTCCCTTTCCGGGCTTAAGCAAAACATAATTTTGTTAATTCTTGTTAATATTTTAGTAAAAAAATAGAAGTTTTTCAAAAGTTTTTCATTTTTTGTAAAAAAAAAAGTTCAATTTAATAATTGTCAACTTTTTATCATTTAGGTATAAACAAATGCATTATGTTGAAAATAAAATACATTTTCTATTCAATATCGTTGCCCGCTGTCGAGATTTTTGAGTCAAATAACATTTTTTACCATATTTGAAGTACATATCTGCTTTCAGAATCTCCAGGTTGTCGAAATTCTCAAATTTAGAACAATTTTTTCATCGTTCTCATCTTTTGAGATTTTTTATAAACAATTTATAACCTTGATTAAAACTGATTGTAATATTTATTGTTAAGAAACTGAAACTACTGTTAACAGGTTTATTCGAAATCTTAAGTCGCGATGAAATCCGTAGAAAGTTAATAAGACTTTAATTTTAAATCCTTCGAATCTTTGTAAAAATTTAGGGCGGAAAATGAGCTCATATATAAAGTTTTCGAACAGGATTCCAAAATCTTTCAGATTTAATGAGTTAAGTCGAGTGGAATCGCGGAAAAGCATAGAATCTCAAAACTCGTTCAGAGTTTTCGCGTGGAATTTAAAGAACATACGAAGAAAGTCGTTCATACCTTTTTGTTCAATTTCGGAGCGGAGGTTACTCGTTCAGAGTTTTCGCGCGGAATCGCAAGAATATTGTATTTTGTTCGTCGCGGAAAAGTTAATTCCTAAAACTCGTTCAGAGTTTCCGCGTAGAATTTAAAGAGCGCGAAGAAAGTCGTTCAGCTTTTTTGCTCAATTTTGGAGCGGAGGTTAAACTCGTTCAGAGTTTTCGCGCGGAATCGTATAGTCGTTAAAAGGCACACAATAAGAGTCTCAAAACTCGTTCAGAGTTTTCGCGCGGAATCGCAAGACTCTATTTAATTTTGTTCGTCGCGGAAATGTGAATTCCTAAAAGTCGTTCAGAGTTTCCGCGTGGAATTTAAAGAGCCCGAAGAAAGTCGTTCAGACTTTTTTTCTCAATCTCTCCAATATATTATTTCAGCCAAAACAGCTGGCTTAAGAGTTGGGGGTTAGCTGAAGAAATATGAAGACTTTAGCTTGAAGCCGTATTGACGTTTGGGCATGCCGTCGCAGCGCTTTCTTGGATAGCGTAAAAGTAAGTAAGCTAGTTTTGGATTTGATTTGAGGTAAATCTTTAGCTGAAAATGCTTGTTACCATCCTTGCCGGCCCATAAGTCGTGATCAGCGGGTGACCCTTCGAATATGAATTTGAGCAAAAGTCTTCATGTAGTTTTAACTTACCATTCAATTCGATGTAAGTTTGGATGAAATGTATTGGCGGTATTGGTAAATGGTAAATCAGATTCGGTTCGATATAACGGATTTAGTAAAATCGTCATAGCGATTCGTCCGCAAGTTCAACAAAACTCGTTAAGAGTTTTAAAATAATAAGTTTTCGGCGGTACATTTGAAACGTCGAGTTCATTTTTTTTCGGTACTCAGGGAAGACTTTACAGAAATGTTGTCAAATCGGACATTAATGTAAAATGTTTATATTCCGTTTTCGGGCGAAAATTATCGGTATTCGGTAAAACTTTTCCGGTTGCCGCTAAATTAGTTATGTTTTATTCCAAATGATTGTTGACTCGAAAATGCTTCTCCAGATATAATCGTGAAACTTCTTAACAGTATTAGTTACAGAACTATTTTTTAAAATTCTCAATAATTAATCTCGAGAGCGGGCAACAATATTGACCTTATATATATTGAAAAACATCGAATGGACAGTTTTTTTAACGATAAAACAAAAATGAAATTTATCGAAAAGTGTAAAATACAATTAGTACTGTCATCAACTCTTCTTCTTCCATGCTTAAAATTTAGGAAACACAGAGACTGAAAAAATACAAGAAAAACTTATTGTTAATCGATTAAAATTTATTTCAATAAATTGATAACTGCAAATTACGAAAGAATTTCCATCTGACATTCTGTCCAAGAGAAAAGGCATGTTCCTCCTGCCAAAAACAAATCATTCCAATTTCTATTGGTATAACGCAATTCATTTGATATTTTAATTAAATTCTAAAAAGAACTAAATCCAATATCGTGTTTCCTTCAAAAGGACATCTTATCCTTGTTTTGTTTGAACAAAAAAAAATGCCATCAATATTTTTTTTAAGTTTTCTCTAGGATTTATCAAATCAACTTTGTTCAACTGAACAAACAAAAACAACTTCGAGTAGTAGACTGCAGATAGGATAGGATAGCCTCCAGAAAAGTCAAAAGAAAAACTCTTAATCCCATACCCATATCCCTTGTCCTCATTCTTGTTTTCGTCCTTTTTCTCGGCTCCATCCTCGTTCACGATTCAATCTGAAGATCATCTTAAAATTTTGAAAATTCTCCTCTGGGAAGAATTCCATCTTTTAGCTGTAAACCAAAGAAATAATAAACATTTAAGTCCGATCCTATGGGAATACAAGGACTACCACTACCACCATCACAACCACCATCACCCCCACCACTAACCATAAGAACAGTTATCTTGATAGTGTATCTGTCTGTTTTGTATACATATACATTTGTATACTCATAGTCATCATAAGTATTATCACAGCTACTTACGATTCCCGGTTTTTGTTGGCACTATGGTACACGTTATATACCTACTCCCATGGTTTAGCCTTTGGCGGATGCGGTAACGGCAACAACCAACACAACGGTTCCTCGGTTCCTTTGGTACCTCTATGAGTACTCATCAAAGTCTTGAGCTTAAACGTACATAGAACCCGAAAGAATCTTCATTGTATTTTATCCGAAGAGGTGTTTTGTTTCTTCTTTTTTGTTGGAGTAGTTCTTGTTGTTGTTGTTGTTGTTATAGTTTTCTTCTGGATTTCTTCCTGTAGATGCCTTAAAGTGCACACAATGTGTACACTATCCGCACACTCCAGAGATGGCCTCTTCGACATAGAGGAACTATTGTAGGTTAGTTAATAGGTACTTTTTTTGCTGCGGGACTCCCCCTAGACATTCTTGTGGTATTTGATAGTGGAGTACAAGGTGAATTTCAGAAGTGCGAAAGACTGTCCTGAAAAATCCTCAAGAAAGTTCATTTGACAGAGCACATTTTTGTGTCAGCTGCCAGGGTGGAAGATATTTATTAGTAGTTTTTAAGTTGTGCCAAATTTCATCAAAATCCATTCAGCCGTTTTGGTATCATTGAACAACAAACATCCGTACATCCAGACTTACACATTTATAATATTAGTAGGATTAAAATACATATGTGTGAAGTAAAAGAAGCAGAATGAAATTATTGTAAGAAACGGAATTAATAAAGCAAAGAGTGAAGAAGTGACTGAAGTGATATGTGAAACAGTGTTTAAATCAGTGATCTCTTTAAAATTAGAGAAGCCGTGAGTGAGCAATGAATTATACATTGAGTGGATCATTGAGTTCAGTTGTGAAAGATAAAAAGAGTGAAGCAGTTCTAGAAGAAATGTGTAAAACAGTAAGTAAAATAGTGATCTCTTTGTCCAAGTTATCTTTTTCTCATCAATAGTAAATCATCGACTTATTGAGTGAATAATGGAAGTTTATTGGGACATTTTCCTTCTGTCAACTATGTGTGATATCCATGTATTCTAACATAAGTTTGGTATCAAGCACTATCCGGACAGAGTTGAAAACCTCGCTAAAATTCGGATTGTAAATTATTTTGTTTTATAATTGTAAAAATTTCAACACCCAAAACATATCATAAATATGTACTTAAATCTTATTTTTTTTTTTATAATGATTTGAATAGTTCGGATTTTATAGTGACTTACTCACAATCCGGATATTCTCAACTTAGGAAATGGATCTGAATTAGTCATGTATATGCAGTTAGAGTGGCAAATATGCGTTTCATTTATCAATCTGGATTTCAATTATTATCACTTATAATCCGGATTGTTAGGATGTCCAAAATCTTGGATCCGGATTTGAATTTAGATCCGAATATATAGTACCTACTATAGGTACTCCGTTTTTTAAGTGTCGAATCTCAGCTGTTTCATTTATCCCTCCGAATATCTGCTAAAAGTTGGAATCTCAATCAAGATCTCACTATCCGGATAGTTCAAATTGATCCGGATCTAAATGTAGAAATATATTTTGGACTCTAACTCTACTACTCTACTTAAATCTTATTTTTTTTTTAAATTATTTGAATAGTTCGGATCTTATAGTGACTCACTCACAATCCGGATATTCTCAACTTAGAGTGGCAAATATGCGTTTCATTTATCAATCTGGATTTCAATCATTATCACTTATAATCCGGATTGTTAGGATGTCCACAATCTTGGATCCGGATTTGAATTTAGATCCGAATATATAGTACCTACTATACTCCGTTTCTCAAGTGTCGAATCTCAGCTGTTTCAATTATCCATCCGAATATCTGCTAAAAGTTGGAATCTCAATCAAGATCTCACTATCCGGATAGTTCAAATTGATCCGGATCTAAATGTAGAAATATATTTTGGACTCTAACTCTACTACTCTACTTAAATCTTATTTTTTTTTTAAATTATTTGAATAGTTCGGATCTTATAGTGACTCACTCACAATCCGGATAGTTCGAATATTCTCAACTTAGGATATGGATCTGATTTTGGTCATGAAATAATTAGAGTGGCAAATCTCAGTTTCATTTATCATTTATCTGGATTTCAATCATTATCTCATATATAATCCGGATAGTTAGAATATCCACAATATTGGATCCGAATTTGAATTTAGATCCGAAGTACAAAGTACTACCGTGTTTATAAAGTGTTGAATCTCAGCTGTTTCAATTATCCATCATAATATTTGCTAATAATTGGAATCTCAATCAAGATCTCTATTCGGATACATACGAGTTCAAATTGATCCGGATCTAAATGTAGAAATTTATTTTAGACTCTAACTGAATATTAATGGGTCTTAAATGCTTAAGTTAAAGTTATCTAAAAGTAAGTTGCGATCTCAATCATTATTCCATCTCACTATCCGGATAGTTCGTATTCTGATCCTTAGTCCAAAGGGTGAAATTCTTCTTTCATGTGAAGTCTCTAGAGTATTGTTGGCTTCCTCTAAAGATCCTTACGACGAACGGCGAGTTTTTTATTTTATTTTTCTTCTGTGCGCTTTCTTATTGTTTCACTTTGGTGTTTGGCAAACAATCTCTTATGCAATCATTGAAGCGAGAAGAACTCCTCTTTTGCCATATACCGCTGGAAAAACCTGGCAAAAATATTGAAATACAAATACGGGTATGCCTCTATACACAAATCACACACACTAAGGCAATAACAGGACAAATAAATAAAAAAAAAAACTAAAAACAGAGAAAAGAAAAAAACAAACATTTTGAGGGAAGTTCTGTTGAGTGCATACAAATGGCTTCCTTAAAACCGGATACACCAAGGAAATGGAGAAAATGAAGAAAATCTTAGTTTCACTCTTGCACCAAAAAAAACCCGAAACATCATAAAGTACGAAGAAAATGATTGTATAGTGTGTAGCAGTGATGGGTAGGGGATGCATGGAAAAGTTGGGCACATAGTTCGGATCGTGACTGAGAGAAAGAGAGACAGGGGAGGAAATGTTGTAAAACAATAAAAGGTTGCCTTTCTTTTCTGACGAGAGCGCTCATAAAGACTATAGGTATAGGTACGTGTTAGAAATATTTGAAGCAAATTGCACGGGTTGTCTATTGTCTAGTCAAGCCTGACCTGACCAACCACGGCCAACGAACCGTACAATCCGAATATCCCTTCCTGGAATATTTTGGGTATTTCTTCAAACTAATCAAACCAATAGCGGAGTATACCTAACCTAATCAGAGAGAATATAGGACACGAGAGTTAAGATATTTTTTGTCGGTTGGATCTTCAAAATGCAGATACGAGTACGGGTATCCTTTTTTCGAACACATCACGCTTGCCAACTTGAATTTTCGTCTACATAAATTGCTGCTCTACTGTTTCGCAAGAAATCAACAACAAAAAGGAGCACATCCTGAATGTAAATGTAACAATTTTGACTTTTCCTTTTTTTTTGGCATGAGAATTGTGTGTCATTGTAGATACTCGTACTTGTATCTTTTGTTCTGCCAAGTTGTTATGTTCCTGGAGCTGGATGCTTAATGCTTCTGCTTATGCTTATGGTATTTGTATAAAGCTTGGAGGCGCGCAAATTAATGATTAGCATGGCATGGCATACAACAAAGCATAAGCAAGGAAAGTCTTTGAGATTGGGTAACAATGGTTGGGGAAAATGGAAAACAGTGCACAATAGGACATTCGAGTCGAGATGCACAGTCACAGGGATTTATTATATTGTTGCCTCGTTATAATGTTTCAATTTTTGTTCTTTTTTTTGCTTTTTTTCATGAAACCGTTATGTTCCCTATTCAT
The DNA here is from genome assembly GCA_905146935.1 of Scaeva pyrastri. NCBI lineage: Eukaryota > Metazoa > Arthropoda > Insecta > Diptera > Syrphidae > Scaeva > Scaeva pyrastri. Next base: position 22,801,061 of record LR989927.1, on the reverse strand, counting down.
TCAGTTTTTTTTTTTGTATTTTTTTTTATAAAAATTTCTCTGTTGCATTGTGTGTGTGTTTTTTTTTTTCATTGTTCACTCCTTTGGAAAGTTTTAATTGTTAACAAAACATTGCTGATGTTCATGGCAATCAAAAGGACTCACTTTTTTTTTTTTTGTTGTTGTGAGAACGTGTGTGAGATATGAAAGTTTTATTGCGAAAGAAGGGCGTCTGTTTTCTTCTTTTTTTTTTGTCGAGGATATGAGGGGATAATATAACTTTAAAAAGTTAATAAATTCTATAAAAAAGTAAGTACTGAAGAATGTTTAAAAAAAGGTAGGGCATAAAAAGGATGTGCGAATGAAATAATTGAATGTAATGAACTCAAAGTGTTTTGCTTTTGTGTATATGTTTACAAATTGACGAAGCAGTATACGTGAGATAAATTTGATTGAAAATCGATTCTCATGAAAGTGGGTGACTTTACGAAATTTAATGGATAATGTAATGGAGTTTATGAGCCTTTTTAATGTAAAAAGAATTTTCTTAATACCATTCATGCAACGCCAACGTGTTTTATTTAATTTCGAAACCATCTGTCTTTATTGAAAAAAAATAAATTGGACTAAAAGCACTTCCTTGTGGTACTTCATATTATATTCATTGAAATACTTCTACTTAGTTCATATTCCTTAAATTGGAGAATTTTCTTCATTATTGAGTTAAAATAAATGCACATAAATTGCCTTGTGAAAATTTGGCAGTTGCACTTTAACCTCAAAAATTAATTACGAGCGGTAGTCACATACGAGTTCTTCATTTTTTATCACTTTAACTTTTGGACTAATTCACTTAAAATAATAAAAAAAGATGTCCATCTTTTTTTAACAATCAATTCAGATCGAGATTTAGACAATAGACATATAAGACGTCAGAATAAATCTTGCAGTGAAAAAAGCATCAATGTGTGATAAGCAGTGTTGCCATTTTGAATTGTTAAGATTTAATTGTATTTTAGGTTAAGTTAATGTCAATAAAATATTAAAATATAGAAGAGTACTTTTTAATTAGATTTAACAAGAAATAAATACAAAGTTGTAAAGGGTGTTTTTTTTACTTGTAGTTATTAATCTGGCAATACTTTGTCCAGAGTTAGTTTTTTTGACATCTGTCACTTGATTTATGATCGCATTTTGGTTTGCGGGCTTACAAAATCCAACTCGTGCAAGAATTGAAGCTGAACGACCATCAAGCGAGTCGCACGTTCGAGATGGCCACCGATCCCGATTTTCAAATGAAATTTTAACTCAGTGATAAAGTTCAATTTTTTGTTGAATGGGTACGTTGATAAGCAAAATTTTCGTATTTGCAGTGATCATAATCCACAAATCATTGTTTGGTGTGCTCAATTGGCAGAGGGAATCATTGGTCCATATTTTTTCAAAAATGAAGCCGGCCATAATGTCGCTGTCAATGGGGAACGCTACAGACCCATGATTCATGACTTTTTTCTGCCTGATTTGGTGGATGTTGATGTGGACTACCTATGGTTCCAACAAGACGGAGCTACATGCCATTTTTTGAAGGAATCTTTTTATGAGCGTATTATCTCGGTTTCGTAGGCCTGTGGCGTCGTCTCCAAGATTGTTCGATTTAACACCGCGGGACTATTTTTTCTGGGGTTATGTGAAGTCGCAGATAAGCCCGAGACGATTGACGCCTTGCTGACATACGACCCCAATTTCTGAAAAAAGTTGACGAAAATTGGTTCTCTCTGCTGGAAACATCAAATTCTAACTCACTAGTATAAATTAAACTAATTTTAACTAATTTAATTATTATGGAACAATAAAAACACATTTATTTTCGTTATATGTAGGTATACTCGTAGATACAAGCATCGAGCACTATTTATAATGCTATCAGTTTCGCTAGATTAAATCATTAGTAGTAAACCACTTTATTGCAAAATAGTCGATATATCGGCTTTCATTACAATTATACACCAAAGCCATTTCGATTATTATTATGTAGTTAAATTATAAAACAAAGCACTAAAAAATTATTTTAATTAATCTCGAAAGGTTATGTGGCTTTAAACAAAAAATCTATATACACTCTCACATACTCTCTATCTATGTATAGTATATAAAAGTCAAAACCAGCGCAGCGTTCCAAAAACAATAAATCCTGGATGCAAATGCACTCATTAAAACTCATTCCCATGGGGGTAAACCTCTGTATAATTATAAATTTGTTCCTATGTAGATTTTACATTTAAAATTTACACAACAATTAGCATTCATATTCAATGCAAATAATATAAAATTGCAGTGGCGGTAGCGAGTGGCGCCAAGACACAACAACAACAAAAAATTACTATGAGTACCTACACAAATCCCTGTGGATTAGTTCATTATCATTAGGACATTTATTACATGCTTATCAAAGCCAGTGTGTCGTCGTGCGTCGTCGAAAAAAAAAAATTACCAGCCCCCAACGAACCAACTCCAGGCCAAAACCATGCGGCTTATTAGTTTCTCTGCTCGTTATCCGCCATGACACCGTGCCCACAATTACATGTTGTTATTTTTGGATCGACAAGATTTATTTACAATTTTCCATCACCCATAAATTTAAAAAACACAACTTTTTCAAATGGTATCGCACGCGTGAGAGGACACCGCCAAAACAACACCCCTCGACCTCAGTTGTTGGCCATAGTGCGTATACGACCCCATGTACAAACCGGCCGGCGTCGGCCGGTGCGGGCGTTGTGTTGCCGTTAACCGGCTACCACATCCACCATTTTGGGCACAACCAATTTGTTATGCCAAATAATCAAACATTCGGCTAACGAGGGTGTTTAGCGTTTTGGCGTATTCGGTATTGTTTTGTTTAAACAGCTAGCGCCAAGCGGATGCGGATGCCGGCTGTGTGTCGATATGGCAGCAGCCATTTTCTGTATCCGTCTATGGATGCGTTCGAGTGGCAAATTCAAATGAATCGAACACTGGTTTTGTAGTTAATGTATGTCGGTGTTGTTGATGTCATGTTGTTTGCTGCAGGGGTTGTTGTTGAATTGCATTTAAGGGTTGTTGCTTTTTTTTTTTTTAAAGAATTAGCATTTTTTTTTTGGAGTTGTTTTTATTTGGTTGACACTTCAAATGTGTAGAACACGGGAACAATTGAGTCATTAGGGGAGGAGGTTGGTAAATGGAAGGATATAAGTGCATCCAATGACAATATCTTTCTGCATAATCGAGCTCGATGAGGGTTTATTAAATAACACATCTGGTAATTGTTTTGCGATAAATTATTCTTTCAATTAGATGAATTTATACATATCTACATATTTTAGGAAACAGAGCGAATTAATTTATTTTTCGACAGCAGCATGAAACTAAAATAAAATAACATTTCTATATACAAACTTAAATATAATGAAATAAAAGGTTAGAAGTGAATTTTATGTAGGTATAGTTAAAAAACAATTAAACTAATTGAGTACAGGTTGGTGATAGATAATGGCAAATCGTTGTTAAATTAAAGTTCAAAAGTTTTATAAATGTTGTAAATTTAAATCCGCTATAAAAACTTATTGCAGTATTTGGGAATAACATTATATACAACATTTAGCAAAAATGTGTGAGACTGTATCATTCTTGAATGAAAATGACTGATGGCTGAGGATGGCTGAGGATGACTGAGGATGACTGAGGATGACTGAGGATGACTGAGGATGACTGAGGATGACTGAGGATGACTGAGGATGACTGAGGATGACTGAGGATGACTGAGGATGACTGAGGATGACTGAGGATGACTGAGGATGACTGAGGATGACTGAGGATGACTGAGGATGACTGAGGATGACTGAGAATGACTGAGAATGACTGAGAATGACTGAGGATGACTGAGGATGACTGAGGATGATTGAGGATGACTGAGGATGACTGAGGATGACTGAGGATGACTGAGGATGACTGACGATGACTGAGGATGACTGAGGATGACTGGGGATGACTGAGGATGACTGAGGATGACTGAGGATGACTGAGGATGACTGAGGATGACTGAGGATGACTGAGGATGACTGAGGATGACTGAGGATGACTGAGGATGACTGAGGATGACTGAGGATGACTGAGGATGACTGAGGATGACTGAGGATGACTGAGGATGACTGAGGATGACTGAGGATGACTGAGGATGACTGAGGATGACTGAGAATGACTGAGGATGACTGAGGATGACTGAGAATGACTGAGGATGACTGAGGATGACTGAGGATGATTGAGGATGACTGAGGATGACTGAGGATGACTGAGGATGACTGAGGATGACTGAGAATGACTGAGGATGACTGAGGATGACTGAGGATGATTGAGGATGACTGAGGATGACTGAGGATGACTGAGGATGACTGAGGATGACTGACGATGACTGAGGATGACTGAGGATGACTGGGGATGACTGAGGATGACTGAGGATGACTGAGGATGACTGAGGATGACTGAGGATGACTGAGGATGACTGAGGATGACTGAGGATGACTGAGGATGACTTAGGATGACTGAGGATGGTGACTGAGACTAAGGATGACTGTGAATGGCCTAGATTGACATAAGATTACTAAGGGTGACTTAGGGTGAGTGAGGATGATTGAAGAGGATTAAAATTATTCAGATGTTGATGTCATTTTGTAAATTTTGAATTTAATTGCTAAGTTAATTAATAGATCGTAGTCTAATAAAAGCATATTAAATAAGATAAGAAATTGAAAGCAAAAAGTAACCATTGAAAAAAATGTCAACAGTTCATATTTACGAAATGTGCAGTTCTTCATATTTACTTAATCATCAACTGTTAAATAATTTTTTATTATTAATTTCTTTTAATTTATATTCAAGAATAGCGGTAAATTTAAATTTAAATCTTGAGACACCCTTTACAAGCTCGGAAAAAATCCAAACAAAAATATTCGTTTGAAACCTTTTAACTCAAATGTTCCTCTGATCAAAGCAAAGACATTAATCTAAAACACAATTTTTTCTTCAAAACTTAAAAAAAGTCCTTTTTTAACCATTTACCACAAAAACAAAAAAAAAGCCACTTTGAAAAACGGATTTTTTATGCCACAATGATTTTTTTAATATAAGAATTTCAGCTAAGTTAACGGTTTAGTGGTCGAATGCGGCTTCTTTATGCTCAAAGTCCATCTTTTGATGATATATTTTCTTTTGGCCACACTTGAAATGTAAAAGAAAATACAAACTAAGAAGGTTGGGTGGTAGAAGGGAGAGGTTGGCGATGTGGGGGAAAAGACGTCTTGTGCGAGTTAAAAATTAACCAAAGCAAAGCCATAACGCCAAACTACACACATACATTAATAAAGTACCGCTTTTTAATAATATCCATAAGTAAACATAAAGTGGCTCAAACGAAAAGCAAAACTCAAACGCCAAAAGAGCGCTCTCGCCAAAGCTAAAGCCAAAGTCAAAGCACTGCAACTTCACTAACTTAAAACAAAACAACAACAACAAACCAACAAAAACAACAACAACGACAACAGAAGTCCCGACCGAATATACAAGTTTTGTATTCATTTTTAATTTCCTTAGCGGAGCCATTTAGAGCGCAATGATTACGAAAAGTGCCTACGCCTTCGTAAGAACAATATTCCCTTTGATAGCGCGTTATCCTTTTGACTGTTTTTTTATTATTCCTCTTTGTGTGTACCCGTGCCCAACTATTTGTGTGTGTCACTGGCTTCCCTGATGCTGAACAGGTATATGAATGACGTGTTTTTATTTTCCGCTCAACAAATAAAAACTTTTAAATATTACCACCCACCCAACTGCGGCTCTCAGCAACAGCGCGCGGCGCCACCAGTAGGCTGCAGGTTTGAGTAGCTTTATAAAAGAAATGTATTTGATTGTAAATCCTGCGTAGAACTCATATAAAGTAGCAGCGAATTATAAAAGCCACCCACATACAAACGCAGAAAAGCGTCACGCTTTCAGTCAAAAAAATACAAAAAAAAAATACACAAGGATGACAAAAGTCGGCTTCGTTTGGAGCCCTCTCTTTAAGGATCTCGCTCGATGGGTACGAGTGTACGAAATAATAATCTTCATCATCATCGTCATCAGTGAGTCCCTCTTGTGGCACCTTTTTGCCTTTTCCCATGCCCCAGTACTCTCCCTTGTGTTAATGAACAAAGCAAACACTTCTCGCAAAATGCCTTCCCACTTTGTGTGTTGTTTATCCTTGCTCGTTACTCCTTTACGCATGCATAAAATGCAAACGATCAAAGTTTTGTATGAGAAGAGAATAAAGGATGAGCTCGAGCAGAGCGGTACAGCTACATTATACAGAGTGAACATGAACAGAACACTCTACTCCATTCGAGGACTCCTGCAAAAGAATCGAACTTATACACTTTCTCTCATCCATCGTTATGTTGACATAATTAATATTTAATTCAATTAAAACATAATTTATTAATAAAAGAGGAAAGCCTGGTGCAGAGAGTGTACCTGCACAGTGTACACGACAGACGACCAACGACGACGACGACGGCATAAGTTGGTTGCTGGGTTGGTGGTTTCCAAACGGACTAGGCACAGTATTGAAACGAAACGGAAACAGAGGAGAGACCGCCAAATTACGAAGCGAGTGTTTGCATTTCCAACAGGCAGGTACTGAAAATACAAACAAAATTTAAAAAAAAAACAGTGGGATCCACAAGAAAAGATTTGGCAAAATAATTACGGTTAGTTTGATTAACTAATCAAAATCTGTGTCTAACTAATTTCGGTGACTTTTGGCCAAAGATTCACTTGACAACTGGATCAGTTTTCCCAGCGATGGATCCTATCATATGCATCCTTAGAGTCAATGAAGAAGTGATGGTTCTCGACTTTTGTTGGTCTTCTCAACGATTTGTCAACCTTAAAATCCTAAAAAAAACGAGTTCAGTCAATTCTTTTATTTTTTTCAACCCGAAACTTTCTTTCGATTCACACTGTGCCACACCTTCCTCAAAACTGGGAAAAAAAAAATATTTAATAACAATGTTTCAGCACACACAAAATGTCGGATCGGAAGCCCCCAAAGGCTTTCTCTCCATTGAACACAAAGATGATCCCAAGGGATATATTCGTTTGCATTTTGAGATGGCGCCCAACGCCCGTCTACCATATCTACCATCCAGAGTGAGAGAAAACCCTATGCCATCACCTCAAGAAGCTCAAAACAGATGGCTTAAGGTCATTTAATGCACAAACCTTCCACAAATGTTGTTTTCCTTGGGTATTCGGTGGGTATAAGGAAAACCAGAGACTGATGGGGTAGTGGTGGAGGTAACCATTCCAGGACATCATCAGACGTCCCTTTTTTTAGCCGTGACAAAATGAAAATGGACTTAGCATACAATCATCCGCAATCCACAATATATAGGTACGGCCAAAGCAGAACATGACAAAAGGACTCCGTGAACCAGACATTTCGCCTAAAGGATTAATCTGCATAAAAAACGAATTTCCAAAATTTTGAGCCCAAACCCTAAGTTTATGGTAAAATGGATACACACACTAACCTCTGTTGCTGTTTGCTGTCAAGAGGACGGCGGTGGGTAGGGGGTGGTGATGTTGGGTTATGGAATTTCCTATGTTGTGGTATATGCGATGGTAGAAAAGTGAAGTGTGCAAGGATCACACAAGCAACCATAGCGCGCCATTAACATTTTATGCGATTTTAATAAAGCGAAAAAGATGAATGGTTTGCATAAGCGTATATATCCTCGTAAAGCGGGTTCTTCGTCCTGATACTCGTATACACAATAAAACGATGTTGGATTGAGGAACACATATATGAGGGTTATCCTCTTGGGAACACCTCTCAGCCGTTCTGAATCTGAATCCCAGCTCCTGCTCTAGCTCTGGCTCTGGCTCCGGTGGCGTATACTTGCTGTAAGAAGAAATAGAGCTGCGATGATGACGATGACGGGTTCCCTTAAATATGCATTAATTGAAATTATTATCAAAGGGATACGACGAGTGATGTGTATGAAGAACAGTTTGCAATATTTAAATCACACATCTATCCCAGGAACTCATCCCGCTGCTGATGGTTTGATGGTGCGCGATGTGGTGTTGTCGAAACTTTTCCATTTATAATGAGGCAGCAACACACTTTCTCTAGAGCGAGCGTTGTCGTGAAAGGTTAAGTGCTTTTCAGGTTCACAAAACACACCAACAACGTGTGACATAAGAGGGAATCCCAAGAAGGGATACACACAGATAGACACACTGAACACACTGTTGCCGAAGATGATGATGATGGTGTTGGTGATATCAATGTTCGCAGAAAGGGTTTTTGTTCTTTCGTTTCGTTTCGAGCCCGCCAAGTGGAAGCCTTTTGAGAATCAGACATCAGTCTTAGAGGGATAAAGGATCATTTTAGATCCTCGCACCTGCGCGGTGGAGGCGTGGTGGGAGGTAACGAAAGTCATCAGACGCATTACCTTAATTTTTTTCCTTCCCCCTTCTTCTCAAGTCCCTATAGAGCAACTATAAGACGCCGCTGTTTAATTGTGAAGCGATTATGATTCCTGCAAACGATTGAAAAAGCAATGTGCAATAATATCTGAGCGCATCCTTAAGGAGGTAGAATATTTATTTGCAAGGAGTATTGCCAGATGAATCTTTTTTAGCATATTAAAAAAAAAAAAACAAAATACAAAAAAAAACAACGGCAAAAAGGAAACGGGAACATTTTAATTTTGTTTAGTTGAAGGATTTTTGATTTAATGGGTTGTTGGCTGTGGCAGGTTTTCGAGTTACGCAAAACGTGACGACGTGTAATTAATTTCACACTTGAAAGTCGCTTAATGTGACGAAGTCATGGGGTGGAATTAATCTTCTTTTTTTTAGGGTTCTGAGGGGGTACCAGTATACATACTCGTACTCGTATGTGTTTGTGTTTTCAATTGAAATTATATGCTTTAATAACAAAAACATTTGGTTGAATGCAACTTTGATGGGAGTGAACTGAACATGGTTTTGGAAATTGAATTTCAAGGTCTGCATAATGCACTCCGCACATGTTACGTTGTTGTTGTTTTTTTTTTTCTTCTATGTGGATGGTTCTTTAAATTGCTTGCAAGGTTGGGCTTTGAAGTTCAATTTGAAAGAACTCTGCAATTCCTCGAAATGTTTAATTACATTTTATCCGTAGATGTGAATTCACCATTTCAGAAATGGCATTTTCTTTAAAGTTTGTGTTGTTTATGTTTGTGTTTTGTCAAGTATTGATTTTGAAATCCAAGGTTTATTTTGCTTTGTAACATAAATTCAATGTCGTACACCACTACACGTGTACTCTTGTGACATGGAGTGAAGTTTTTCCCAGTTAAAGACCACAATGCAATTAGTTTGTAGTTTGCAATTGAACCCAACTTAAACCGTTTATATTCAAAATCAAAGTTGAATTGTAATAGTGTTGAGGTTACATCATGCAAATTTATTGATTTTACATTGAAATTAAATTCAGGTTTTAAAGAAGATTGCTTCAATTCGTCTTGTTAACGTCGTAACTGACTCAAAAAAAAAAACTACGACGAGTGTTATTCGAGGGTGGTTTCAAACTCAATTATAGATGCCATTTGTATTCAATGTGAAACTATTCTTTTCGAGGAAATTTGAATCATTTTCACTTTTTAAGATTCTTCGGTCTTTTATGACTTTGAAGTTTAAAAATAAAAAAGTCATAAATATTTTTAGACATTAATTCTGAGAAATTATAAAAAGTTATTAGAATTTTCTAGTTTATAAATAAAATATTCTTAAAGTATAATTTTAGTAAAAACTTTTGTTTTATTAGAATTTTGCAAACTTTTTATAAACAGAGAATTTATATTATTATATCTATGTATATAGTAGGTAAGTTTATTTATTGAGTTATAAGGTATGTTTTAAAATGACATAAAAAAATCAGTTTCACAAACGCTTTATACATAAACAAACAGACATTTGACTTAACCTCAAAAACTACTATTAATATTATGTGCTTTTCTAATGTCAACACCCGTGCGATGACGGGACGTGCTGCAAGTATTTCAAATTTTGATTGATAATAATTTTTGATAGAAATAAAACACATGTTTTAATATTTTAAAAGACAAAAAAAAAATCCTTAAGCAGACAAATAAAAGCAATGTTTGAATGTTCAGCAATTTGTATAGTTAAGTGTTGGCAACCCTAAGCCAGATTTTTATAATAATTCAACAATAAATTCACAATGCTCCATTTTTATTTTACGTCAAAGCTTAAACGTGTCATTGGTTCAACTCTTTTTATTCAAGTGCATGTTTCATTTTTATGGTATTTCAATTCGTAATTTTTGAAAAGTGTTGCCATTTTTGAGTTGATTTTGGTGAATAATAGACCAGGGCCCTATTCCACAACACAACTTATCAGCTTTTCACTTTGCACTTATGCAACGTCTCTGCACTCATTTGCAAAGTAAGATTGCAAAGTGTTTCGCAAAGCATTTAATCATTTGCACTTTTTTCTTATCACTTTTCAATTTTGCATTACTTTGCAAAAATAAAATTGGAAAAAACATGTTGTTGTTGTGTTTTATTAATGAAAAAAAGACAGCATTGTTTTAAGGAAATCAACTTGAGTTCGATTTGAACGAAAACACTCATTAAAATTATAATTTTGCAGTCCCGATTTTTTTTTTATAATTTCTTGTTACACGTGTGTCTTCACCATAGTCAAAAAATACTCACGTCTTAACATCTTGAAATCTTCACTAGTAACATCAATATGCATTTGCAAAGCGATCATTTTCTTTGCGAACTTTTGACAAATGTATCAAAATTCGATTTGCAAAAATAGAACTTCAAATTTTTGTGGAAAGAAACAGCATAATTTTAGCAAAGTCTTTGCAAATCACACTTTTCAATTTTAACTTTGCACTTTGCACAAAAGAACGTACGAGTACGTGGAACAGAAATTGCAAAGTGAAAATAAAAATTGCAAAGACTTTGCAAATTACACTTATCATATTTTGCAACATTCCACTTATCAGATTTTATAGTTCTGTGGAACAGAATGTTTTGCAAATTGAGTAAAAAATGTGAAAAGTACAAAGTGAAAAGTTGATAAGTTGTTTTTCGGAATAGGTCCCAGCATAAACAATACATTTCATACTAATTTTAGACGTAACATTATTCTTAATGACATAACGGAAACATATAACGTTTGACAGATATTATTCTTCACTCTTTAGTTAGCAATGTCCACTTTAGGCTTTCTGACTGTAGGTATTCATATTAGACTCTTTTGAAGAGACTTATTTTTACTGTCAAAATAGACACTTTGGAGAATACTATTCATGATCTTGGTATTCATTTTTTAAGCAATATACAAAACGTTGTATAATTTATGAGATTTTTTTTAGAAAAATTTGGAAGGGGAAATTAATACAAACATTTTAAATTTCAAACGCATCATCTGACAAATCTTTAAAGCTAAATTGCTGATCCTACCTGTTTTTCAAGAACCCTTTAATAGTCAATTTTTCTTAGTTTTTCAAACTTAACATAAGGTCAGTTGTCTTTTACCGTTATCAGATTTTTAAATATGGTGTTAACACGATACTTCTTTGGGGCGACACTTTTTGATGTTTCAGCAATGATAAAATGTAGAGCCCAATTTGAACACTATCATAAATGTTTCTTTAATCCTGACTGATTCTTAAATTGAAATCACTGTTTCTAGTGAAAGTAATTTTGAGAGATGTCAAATATTGAATTACAGAAATAAAGGCACAAACAGAATTAGTAGGTACTAGGACTGCTCTTACACGATGACTCATGAGTCGTGACTCTTTTCGAACTACGTTGGTGCAAGAGAGATACAAGAATCGAAAAGATGAAACGGAAGAAAATTTGCCCTGTGAATCTCGGGCAAATTTTCCACGACTCATTTTTGACGTTTCTTTTTCACTCATTTGTTATTTTGCTTTTCCTCTTTATTTAAATTCGTCGTGCTCGAGTTCAAATGTAAGCCTTTATACTTGAAAAAGCGAGACAGAGTATATGATATCTCAATCATGAAAATTTGAATTAAAGAGAATTGTCAAGTGTTCGACTCAAAGCATGAAATTTAAAAAGAGAATTCGAAGATGGGTCTCGACTCATAAGTCAACGTGTAATAGCAGTCTAGGGAGGGTAAATTCAAGTCTCACATAAATAGATATTGAAAATTTTGACACTTGTGTCACTTTATGAAAATTATCTATGCAAATAAATTGAAAAGTGATTTTTGACAAATCAGGATGTTTTATGGTCCCAAGAATCTAAATTCGTCATTTGTAGAGGGATGTCTGTGTGTGTGTAAGTACGTTCGTACGTTCGAGATACCCTTTTTTGTTAACGATATGTCGAGAATGATATCGACAACAATTTTGGCGCTCAAATATTCAATGAAGGAAAAATGATATCATCATCGAAACATTCGTTTTTACCATAGAAAACGCTTTCCTTGTCCTGAAATTTTGTAAAATTTTGGAAAAAATTAAGTTGACAGTTTTTTTTTTTACAAAAAATAAAAAAAGCAAACAAAATTCTACCAAAAGTTGGTAAAAATTTTATTTTGTTTGATATCTCGAGAATGGGCAACTATATTGATTTCAAAATTATTTAAGTTTATAAAAACTACAATTGTTAATATATAGTACAATTTTGACAAATATTGAATTGATAGTTTTTTTAGAAAAAAATTTAAAACTTAAACAAAAATTTACCAAAAAATGTCAAAAGTAGTTTATTGACCTGAATGTGTCGAGAGTGGTCAGTCATTTAAACTTCGAATTTATTTTATTTTTTGCAGAATACAATTGTTAACATTTTTGACAAATATCGAAGTGGAAGTTTTTGCAATAAATAAAAACTGCAAAAATATCTGAAAAAACTGATAAATATTGTCTTTCCGCTACAATATTCGAGACATTTTTAAGTCTGATAATATTTTGTAATAAAATTGTTATCAATCAACATCAAAAGTAAATCGATTGGTATCAGGAATGCCAAGTATTCAAAGTATGAATAATGGGATGGTATCAGTGTGGGTCGCACCCAGCCTCTTTTTTTACCTATTAGAGTATACAATTCATAAGAACCTATCAGTACCTAACTTATTAATGGTACATGTTTTTAAGGGGGATGTTCCCATCCTGGGTTGTTTTTACATTGTTTGAACTTTTCTTTGATTTTAATCTTTTAAGCATTTATAACTGCCATACAACTCGACAATTTTACAAAATTGCATTGCCCCTCCTTAAAATTCATTTATCAAATTTGTATTGTATACATTGTCTTCTGTCAACACGCCAAATGCAAGTGTTATCCACTTTTCTTTTGTTACTTTGCAACTTACATCCAATTCCATCAGTAAAACATATCAAAGCTGATAAATGATAAACAAATGTCATGACAAATGTTCACTTTTCAATTACTCACCATCAGACCCACTTTTCCATTGAAATATATAAAACATTTCACTCTCTCTCTCTGTTCACAATTCTTCCCTGTCCGGTCCATCATGGCCATGGATGCGGCCAACATCACTGACTTTTGGTCTAACATTACCAGGAACCCTATTTATCAGTATTAAGGAATCCAAATGTCTCTGAAAGAATTTCCATCAAAAAAAAAAAAAAAAAAAAACTTCAAACTTGATTTAGAAAATTAATAAACCATCGAGTAAATCCATTGGCGTTGTGTTTATATGTCCAGCGCAGTTACCAGTTACCATTTCGGCTTCCTAACGATGATAAATTACTCGTTAAATCTATTACCCCCCCAAAAAAAAAACCAATGTAATCCGAAAGCCTACATCATCATTATCATCGGTTTGATGATGGTTTTGGTCAGGTCTACAGTATGAGTTGCTCACTCTCACTCTTGCATTTTTCATTTGTTTAACCAGTGTTAGTGTTATCCCTTTTTGCATCTGAATCTGACACAGTTTATTTATACCTCGACGGGTCAGCTCTCAAAGGTACCAGGAGTCTGTCAGTATACCTTGGCGAAAGGACCTTTTCTTTTTCTCAAAAAAAAAAAAATTGTGTGATGACTTTTGTTCCAAAAGAAGTCGAAGTCCTTTTCATAATACACTCGTATTGACCACATATAGAAAGACCATTTTGTGAACTGGCAAAAAAGGGATAGACGAAAGGAATAGAATCTTATACCCTCCCCTTCTGCCACCTGAACAAACTACCCCTTTTTAGGACCTGATGTGCATATGGCAGCGTACTCACTCGTATGTTTAACAGATTTTAGTTTCCAGAATGGACTCGTTTATGGGTATTAAAATATTTACGAAAGCTAAGAAGGTTTTTATGGTCCTCTGCCTCAATACGGGAAGGGAACTAAAGACCTATATGTATGTTTGTACGAGTATATGTGTTTGTGTATATAAATTTGGAAACAGGTACTTTATAGCCTGTTTGAGTATGATGTTGGACAAAACGATAAAGATGGACATGAACAAGGATAGTGTATGATGGCAAAAGGCCAGACATATATAATGAGGGAATGAGGAGGTGAGGAGGGAGGCGGGCGTGGTAACTGAGATATCCTGGTTTAGTGTACGTGCTAATAACACGATACTACAGGATGATGAGTCCTATATAGGGGTGTTTATTATCCTTAAACTGAAGTGAAGGTAAACATGATTATTTCACCTTACATATTATATAGTGTGTGGTTATATGCGGTCAAACTTCATATCAAACATACACAATCTCTCATCAAACTGATGTTTGATGAAGCTATATACAATAATATATAGAAAGAGAGGGAATGATGTAGGTTCATTCACAAAAAATGTTTTGACACTTTTTACTTCCTTGTTGAATTTTAGTTAAAATTCTGCTGATTTCTAGAGGTCCCTGGAGGCAACCTTGTGGAACAAATTCCATCAGACATATCAAACCTGAGCCAAGAGAATTGTTAATAAATAAGGACTTCCTTCCTTCAAACATATACCTACCGCTCTGGCGCTATATCAATCTTATTTTAACGATCCCTTAATCATAACACAGAAAATATGTCTGATGTTTTTATTGAAATGATATGATGGTGACATTTTGATTTCGCTGGTTATATTTCATAAAACACAATTGATACTACAATATACCAACATTTAACTTCTGGAATTATGGCTCATAATATTGAATACATAATGCGGAGCAAAAGATTGTAGGTACCTTAACGCTAAACCTATATCTCCCTAGGGCAAGATTACACTTTTAATCGTGTCTTTCTTTTTCTTTCTTTTTTTTTTTTTTTCTTCTTCTTCTCTCGGATGGATAGAATTACATTTTGCTTAATGTTTGAAACATCTTAATGAAGAGAAATTATTGCTCTTTTCTTCTTGGGGATTTTGTGTTGTTCGCAGCATTTTGTTCCTTATTCTTCGTTCTTTGGTCTTCTTATTTCTTATTTTTTTCTGGAGAAATTTTAATCGGATTGGGAATTTTATTACAGAATTTATCGGGAACGGTTCATGGAGAGAGAGACTTAAAAATAAGCGTGAACGTGATTTTTAGAATAACAAACTCAAAAGTCCTAAAACAAAATGATTAAAGAATGAAAGATTTTATGGAAAAAGCCTTCCTAACCTAACTTAGGAAAAAGGGTTTAAGTCCCGTAGTTTCTAAGAGGGCATATTATTGATTGGTTTGTTTTTTGACGAGTTATTTTGACATTTCATAATTTAATCTAGCTCCTTCTCAATTAAAAAGAGGATGTGTGGTAACCCTTGACTTAATTAAATTAATTCACAGTGGAATGTTATTAGATAAAAGCATCGTTTGTAAATGTTAAACTTTCTTATCGAAGACACAATCAACTCCTTAGACTTTAAGACGTTTGTCTTTTCAAACTGATAGCAGGGAACTGAACTGTCAAAAAAGATGCTCAGAATGATCGATGGAGTGAAAAGACAGAAGGTGTTTGACAGTTCGAGTTCATTCTCCAGTTTTTGTCAAGAATAGATAGGTCAAAACTCCGATCAGAATGTGCTCTACTTGACTCAGGCTCAGCTAAGGGCTCTTTTTGCCTTCTGCAATCAAAATCAAAAGATCGATTTGAAATAATAAGAGAAAGTTGATTTGAACTTGAGTTGAAATGCTGTTGAAATTAAATACTAGAATAAAAAATTAAGTGGTCAACTTTTGGTTTTCATATCAAAACAAATGTGTGAAAATACATTTCTTTCATATTTTTTTTAAATTAAATCAATGACTTAAGCTAAAACTTGCCAACAAAAAGTCCAAGCTGAATTACATGTCAAATCGACTTTTCAACTCGACTTTTATTAGAAAGTTCGACTCAATCCGCATCTTCAATGTGGTCGAATTGAATTAAGTTTCATTTTTGAATAAACGTTACCAATTGATATGTGATATTGTCAAATGTTCGACAGAAACAATCCACTCGAATGAAAATACCTCCACAAAAATCAACTGTTTAGCGCCTTAAGTATCTGTCAACGACAAAACTGACAGACTGAACTTTGGAAAACTGACAGATGATAAGAAATTTGTATAAGAAAGTTTGTTCTTATTTCTGTGGGTCCCTAGACATCAATTCTGTGATTTTGGAGAAATTTTTGACGCTGTTCGTGTTTGGCTTTTTAAAAATGTCGATC
The DNA here is from genome assembly GCA_905146935.1 of Scaeva pyrastri. Lineage (NCBI taxonomy): Eukaryota > Metazoa > Arthropoda > Insecta > Diptera > Syrphidae > Scaeva > Scaeva pyrastri. Next base: position 22,784,345 of record LR989927.1, on the reverse strand, counting down.
CAAATTTTAGGTGCATTTTGTTAGTTAATTTTCAAAGTACTTATATTATTTCTTTTTCGCAGATTTCCTAATTAAAAAGACGTTAACAACATGTTGTTTCAATTTCAAAAACACGCCACTTGTTTCCTCACATCGGTTTCAATTTCTGATCTTAAAGTAAATTTAAATAACATAAGCAAAGTTTAAGGTTATTTTTTTTTAATTTTTGACAGCTGTCAATTAGCTCAATTAATGGGATGTTTGGTTAATTTTTTTTTTGGGAAGTGAGATAAAATAACGAGACGTGGATACGATTCACTTCATTTGCCATGGTTCACATATAGTCCATTTATCTAGTATTGCATTTTCCATCCACCGACCGTCTTATGAACTAACATTTTACCAGAATCGAAAACATGTGTACGTTATTAACCTTTTTCTTCAATAATTATTGTTAATATATAAAGCACCTTCATTATGGTGGACAAACAATTAATGTCATCAAATTTTATTTCATTTTTTCATACATTGGCACTCGGGCGTATACTTACTTTTTTTACTCATACGAAAACAAAACATTTTTGTTTACTGAATATTTCGTCCCTTCATAACAGTAAATAAAATCTATCCTAATTACAAGGACATAATTTTAATAAAAATCCAGCCCTGGCAATCCTTTCATTGGCTGCCATATAAGCAACAAAAAAAAAAACCGGAACAGTACCTACCTAATGACTCATTAACCTCCTTCAAGATGAAACGATTTCTCATAAAAATAAAAGAAAACACAAAAATGCAATTAAACTAGGACAACAAATCTTGAGAGTAAGCAGAGCTCTCTGGCCTTGGAGATGGAGCTAGTATCGGCAAAAGAAAAAAAACCAGATGGGTTTTGCTATTCCGCCGATGATGCTGAACCTCCAGCCTGTATTTACAAGCGAGCGTCCAATTGTCTAAATCTATTTACGAGCTTGACTGACTTCTGATAAATATTTGGTGACATAATAAACTACCTCCCCCCCCCACCCCAACTACCCCTCGATTGTCCTTTACAACACCAACAACAAAATAAAACACTAAACAACGGCATTACGATGCTGATGGTAATAAATAACAAAATTTACTCCTGTGTCTGATGACAAGGCATTTCAAGAAAATATTCCCAGATGACGAGCTATATAACCAAGTAGGGTGGGGGTTGGTTTAGTTGGAGTACGAGGAGCAAGCTAGAAAAAGTCAAACGGTTTGGTTGGTGATGTCAGAAAGCAAAAAGGATGTTTGATGGTGGGGCTGCGGCTGGGGGCTGGTTAACCCAAGAAGGATACACCATCTACCATTTATAGAGTATTGCCAATAGGGGTGGTGATTGCTTATGAAATTAGGTCAATAAATCCAGTTATGGTCACACACATGTATTTGTTTGCATTATACGGTTATTTGGCGTTTCAAATTTCTGCTGATGAGAACAAAGGAAATCTGCTGTGTTTTATACTTCGTCTATATTGACAGGAATAGGGAATAGGATAAATTCTAAAGACTTTTGTTCTAATATTCTTGTTGTTGTTTATTGTATATGGAACGCAGGATTCTTGTTGTTTGCTCGAGGATAAATTTGAATAACTCTTGGCGAGGATGACGACAACGACAACAACGACACGACGACGACAAATTGCGTATTTGGCTTATTATTGAGAGTTTTGTGTTTACCAAGGAACACAACAATCCAGGACTTCAATTAGTTATGTGTTGACAAATATTGGCACTTACTTATACTCAATTCGAGTTCGTTGGTTCGATGGACTTTGTGTTTGGTTTTGTTGGTTAATATTGAATATTTATTTCTGTACTGTCAATATATTCTCTAAAAGTGGAAATATGAAAAAAAAATAATATTAATAATAATGAGGGAACTTATGCATTTGTATATTTATGCAACATCATCATATTTATACAATCAATTCATTAATACATATTGATACTAAGTCATTACAGAAAAAGACAATTGTTTTGATTAAGAATCCAAAAATAAATCTGGAAAGACAAAGGTAAAGGTGCAGAGAAATAATTTCTGATCTCAGCATTTTTTCAATCAGAATAGTTTGGATACATCAATGTTTGATCATGTATAGGGTGATTCATCGTGAGGTTTGAGGTTTGATTTGACTGCTATTACACGATGACTTATGAGTCGTGAATCTTTTCGAACTACGTTGGTGCAAGAGAGATACAAAATTCGAAAAAATGAAACAGAAGAGAAATTGCCATGAAATTGAAATTTGGATTAAAGAGAGCTGTCAAATTAGAGTCATATGACTTAAGAGTCAAGGTGTAACAGTTTTCTACTCAAAGGATGAAATTTCTAAAGAGGATTCGAAGATGAGTCACGACGCATGAGTCAACGTCAACATTTCTTTTTCACTCATTCGTTATTTTGGTACTTCTCTTTATTTAAATTCGTCGTTCATATGTATAGCTTTATAGTTGAAAGAGTGAGACAGAATGTATGATATTCCAAACAACGAAGTTTGAATTAAAGAGAGCTGTCAAATTAGAGTCATGACTTAAGAGTCAAGGTGTTGTAGTGTTTAACTCAAACGATGACATTTCAAAAGAGAATTCGAAGATGAACTCATAATTCAACATGTAATAGCAGTCTTTGCAATAGGCTTTTTTGACAGGTCAAGAATAACTTCCATCAAACTACTTTTTCATTCAAAAGACTCAGTTCAGGTGCACAACAAAAATCAGCGTTCTGTAAGAAATGTTTTTCATTCGATTCGATTAACTTACGATGTATTTGATCAACCTACTGAAATAACTCCAACTGCCAATACCATTCGCAAACTTCCAGTTTATATATAAGTGGATAATTCTCGACAGGTTAGGCAACATTCAACACGTAGTTGAGAGTCTATGCGAAAACCATGACAACTTGATTCATCGTCGTTCTAAGTTGCTTGGCTTGTCATATTCGACAACTTGACTTATTTAACGTGAAGAACTCGGCCTTAAACTCGGCTCTGGGAAAAATCAGTGAAGGTCCGGTGTTTTATCGTGAAATTTTGATAAGTGATGAAGCCCACTTCTAGCTGAATTTCTTCCTGAAATTGAAGCCCATGGTCTCGATGAGCTCTAGTTTAAACGATGGTTGCCGCTGAGCTACGAGTAATACGTCATTATTTGATTAGCAATAATTAATTTAACATTAATTGACAGCCCATGTAGTACAATATCACACCATTGAACTATTTTCTCTAAGTTTCCCAATATTGGACCTTCCGAATGGACCACTTCACATTTTGTAACGGCCATCAATTAAATGATATCGTTTTTAGAAATTTTAAGTTAATTTTCAAATGTACCTATGTGTTTTGCTTACATTATAAATCAAACCTCACGATGAATCACCCTCTATATTTGCTAGATCTAAAGATAAAATATAACAATTTTTTAACCAGGATTAAATTAAAACCTGCCAAATTATTATTTCGGATATTTTTTCTCACTTTCACACTTTTTTTTTAATTCATAGGATTATTTTGCTGTTCATTAACTATAATAAAACTTTTATCATAAATTCTAAATTATATTTAGGTCAAAAAAGTGCAATTACATAATTGAAATTCTTCATTGAAATTTTGAACAAAACCAAATCTGTCTTAGATGTACCGAACACATAACAAAACCCTTAGGTGGATCTCTGTTTGCTGAACGAACCTAATCTATTAGATCATTTGACAGGTGGTGACACTTGTTGTCAACTTGTGGCGCGCATTTTTTGTTCACTTTCTTTTTCTTTTATTTGTATTTTGTTTTTGATCGGTGTTGATTGTTTTTCATTCTAAAACTTTATTTTTTAATCAAAATAACATTCAGTAAAAAAATAATAATGAATCAACATGAAAAACTTCTTGTTAAATGTGAAGAAGAACCAGGAACTCACCCTCACTGTCCTCATGGACCAATGTTGTATTTTTACAAATTATCCTCCCTCAAAGAGGGTTTCTTTGCGTGTTCCGCGTTTCGTGATAAAAACTCGTGCGGATATCATACGAATTTAAAAGAATTAAGTGATTCACATAAAAAACGACGATATCCAATGGAAACATATGATTACAAGAAGCTGCGACGAAAGGTAACGCGGTGGACATTCGAATGCATCAAAAGAACACGATGATGTTAATGATTTATTTGTTTTTCTTCGGTGGCTTAGATAAAATCAGTTCCAGTGGAAAATCGGAACTACTGTCACACCTGCAACATGCCCTACGTGCACCTGGAAGCCAATATCCATTCGGATCACAATACACTTCAAGGAATCACAGACGAGAAGTTCCTGAATCCCACAAGCTTCCTAAAACCAATCGACAACGACAAAATTGAAGCACAATATTTTTTCGATGAGAAGTCTCTGAAAGTTTTCACTTCACTTCTGGATAAATGTGACATCAGGTAAGAGAGAGAGAAATTATAAGGTCACCCAAAGAGACACTCCTACTCCTAGCTTGTCGTTTTCAGAAAAGTAGTCTGCATAGGAACACCTCGTCTTCATGCGTATCTCCAGACGCATAAGGGCCGTTCAGATTCATTCCTGCTTGACTTCGATCATAGGTATTTTTACTTCTACGACGATGACCAGTTCGCTTGGTACAACATGTGTAACAACCACTTTTTCGACGAGAAGCAGCGTTCCGCCTTCGAGAAATTCCTGGCATTAAATGACGAGGATAATGACGACAACTTGGCCTTTTTTATCGATCCTCCATTTGGTTGTCGAACAGAAGTTGTTGCCAACAGCATCAAGCAACTCACCGCACTCTATCGCTCCAAAAATAAGCTCTACAAGATGCCGTCCGTGTTCTGGGTGTATCCCTATTTTGGCGAAACCTACATACGTCAAGTGATGCCCGAGATGGAAATGTGTGACTACAAAATCAACTACACCAACCACGAGAGCTACAGCGACGGCAGCAAGGGCCGAAAACTCGGCAGTCCGGTTCGTCTGTTCTCGAACATCCCGCAGCAACTCATTGCCCTGCCAGCTGCAGAGGGATACAAGTTCTGTCAGCCCTGCAATCGATGGACATCCAAGGAAAATACCCACTGCACCATCTGCTCGGACTGTCCCTCCAAGAACGGCGACACCTACCGCCACTGCATGGAGTGTAAGATCTGCGTCAAGCCGAACTACATTCACTGCAAGGACTGTCGGAGATGCACCCAGAAAGGAGAGCACAATTGTGCCGAATACCAATCCAGAATCCGCTGTTGGATTTGCCGGGAAGTGGGACACAATGAGTACAATTGCCGAGCCCTGCAGCTGTACAAGACCAAGAAAAAGCTTCAATCGAATCTCTGTCTGATTTGCAGGCAGCCAAAGCAACACAATGAAAAATCGTGCCCTAAACGACCGCAGTACATCGTCGAGCGCTCGTTCATGGGCCAGAGCAAGCTGAAATTTAAGAAACGTCCCAGAAAATAGATAGCATATTTCAATACATATTTTTAGGTAGTATGTACATTTATTTATGTTTAAAACTTCTAAAATACATAACAGCTTGTTAAGCAACACTTTGGACTTGAAAACGTTTTGGTGTGTTTTTTTTTTTTTATAAAATTAACGAACAGCAACTGGGACTGGAAGTGTGTTTGGAATAAAAACTAGAGTTCAAGTTGCACCTTAAATGCTACTAATGCGCCTTCTGATCTTTGATACTTCGGCCGATGGTTCTTCATAGGTTATTTCTGGTCAACTGGTGGTCTTGTCGGATGATTTGAAGTCACCGGTCGTGTATTCTCCTTCGATTTCTCGAAATTCGATTTTGTGTTCCTGCATGGCTTTCTGTAAATCGAAAGGAAAACGAGTTATTTTTCTGTTGTTTTTGCCTTCCCGTCACCTCACCTTAACACATTCTTGGTAAACTTTGAACAATGAAGAACACACCGAGTCATCGGTGTCACCATGAAGGAACCGTCCAGAGAACCAAGCATTGAAACAAGCATCGTATTGTTTTTTCAGTTCATTACATTCCGCACCTAAACTATTCATGGTTAGTTTATTTTTTGTCTCCCTTGTCACCGAGTTTTATGATAATTTATGATGTAAAGTGTGAATGAAAATGTTAAATTAAGCGGTTATCACTTTAATCTATTGTTTTTTATGTTGTTTTGCGTGATTTTAATTGAAAAACAACTTGATTTTGGGGAAAACCTATATTTTTTCCCGATAAATGGTGTAATCAAGAGATTGGTAGAGAAATGTCAATCGGTTGTGTCAAATCTAGCGCAGGCGTGTGTCAGCTGTTGGCGTTCAGGTTATGAGAATGAGTACTTTGTATTAGCAATCTAGTACATTTTGTTTTGTATTCGGAATCTGGGACGTTTCTTTTACGAAGAAATTTGAAAATGAGGAAATTTAAACATAAGGTCTGTTTGGTAACTTTTTTCTTATAAAAGTTAAATAAAATTGAATTAAAAATTAACGATTAACATCATAAGGGCTTGGATCTAAAATAAGAAAAGCGTTTGATAATTTTCATATTAATGACAAAAAGATTAACTTTTTAGTTTCATAGAAAGAAAATACAAGTAAACAATTTCAAAATAATGTTTGAAGTAAGGTTGTACATAAATAGTTTTCCCTTTCACGCGCTTACAAGAATTTTTTTTTAAATGAGATTCATTAGATTTTTCTGCTCTAAGATTGAAGTTAAATTGAAATTTAGGAAGGAATCCATTTGCATATTTTCGTTGAGTAATGAAATTGGAAGTTTATATGCAAATTTGTTGGTTTTGGTATTAAATTAAAAAAATCCCTAAATATTCCTTGTTTAACTCAACTTTAGATGGAGTTGGCTATTCACAACTTTGGATTTAAACTTAAACTTTTTTCAACTCGAATTTTTGGCAGGAGCTCTTCATTTTTTAGTTCTAATTAAATACAAAAATTTCTAAAATTTACTTCTTATTTAAATCTTTCAAAAATCTTCTTATGTTGTGTTCGATTGGATACAGATTTATTTTTTATCTAAAATAAAATTAATGTACAAATTTTGGTAGTGCGTCTGTTTTTGTGTTTTTTTTTTTCAAATACTCATTTCTTTAAAAAAAAAATCAAACTTCATTTTTAGTTTCATACCTCTCCTGGAAAAATATCTGTTGGCGCCTATGATTGAAGCAATTTAGAATCAATAAGTTGAAATTCCTCTCATGTTTTATCAAACGAATTTGAATGAAAATGTGACAGTTACACTGACAGTTCTAATTAACAGTATTTAAATTTATGTAAGCCATTTGTTGGTTTCACTTATGCAGAAAGTTTTGCAAATAAATTCACCGATTTCAAAACAAATTCACAAATCAAATTCAATGTACATACACCAGTTGCTTTGAAAATTCATAAATCTATCTTTATCTAACCACTTACTGAACAGAATATTTGCACTTATCATTCTTTAGCATATTCCTATAAGTAAAAACCACTTTTATTTCCGAAAACATGGCATGCTTTCGATATTTTCAATAATTCACAACAATTTCCGTCCGCCCTCAAAAAAAGCTAACAAAATACGCTTTCAGAAAATCAGGACCACTATTACCAGAAATATTCAATACGAATACCCACTCAGTAAATCATGTACTCGAATTCGTAAAAAGGAAATTACTATTTTACCACAAACAACTTGCATTAGTTACATTTTTCTGCTCCCTTGCATTTCTGTCCGGAAGCTAACTATTGGAATTTATATTATTAAACTTGAGTTAAATAAACAAAAAAAAAATAAAAAATAAAATATCGATAACCCATGATCCCCATAAAAGTAACCAATGCAAAATCCCCAGCACTTTCGACATGATAAATGTAAACCAATTTCTGGACCATGTTATTGTTAAAGTAGCAGAAGCAGAAGCAGCAGCAAAAAAGGACTCAAGCATGAATAAAAAGGACAACTTCCACATATGAATCATTATAAACGCCACCCTTCCGAGTCGAGCCGAGTCGATCTGAGCGGGATTGGGATACTCTTCAAAAGTACCTGCCATATCCTATATACTCGCACAGTCCACCAGGACCAAAGTACACATTCGAAAAAGGAAATGCAGAGATTTCTGCGGTTCAATTATTTTATTCGGTTACTTCCGCTTTGCCGAACAACAGTTAATGCCAACTGTTTGACCCTCGAAAATGTCAGAATATTGCAGTTTTTGCAAACAAAAAAAAAACCGCCCGAAAAAATAGGACAAGGGGGAGGATGTGAGTGCCGTCCACATTATACTCATGCAACAACTGTTACCCTCAAGTTGAAGAAATATTGAAAAATACTAAATGCGAAGGGAGAGTAATATGCCGGCCGCCTCCCTGTAAGGAATGGAGTGTTTCCTTGCCCTTTATGTAGTTCTCTTGTCGAAGCCGCAACCTAATGTCAAAAATGGATACTTAAATTATCTGTCATTGTTGACTGTAATAATATACATGCATTATCCTCAATCAAACATTTTGTCATAACAGGGTATTTATCGTAATGGGGGTTGCCAGCGGGAGCAGGAGTTAGAGTCCTCTGTTGCCCTCCTTAGTTTCAATCCTGTACAGTGGGTGTATATGGATGGAGATTTGGGTTTTTGTCTGTGGGTTACTCTTGCTCCTTGGAAAAAAGTCTCGTCATCGTCGTCGTCGTCTTCCTGGTCCTTATATGAAAAAGGGTGATTCCACCTGTTCGGTGGGCAAATCCCACATGACTGGCATTGGGGCTTCTTTTTTTTTTTGTGTGTGTATGATGAAGCTTATAGTACCCAGGGGATCCAGACCATTCCGGATGAGGGGAATCTAATTTACACATAAAAAAGTCATCATTCTTCATTGTTGACACCTTCTCCGAATGGAATGGGTATTCAGGACGGGTGTGTTGTAAGGGTTTCATTTCAGCATCTCAGAAGATGTGAAAAAGGTTTCGTATATTTTCTTTAAAAAGTATATTCTTTTATTTAGCTTCTTACAATGTGGTGATTTTGTTTTGTTGTTGTTTTGTAAGAAAAAAAAAGGGATAAAATGAAAGAAAGTGAATCTTTTATTTGACCCTAATTTATGGTTTTCTTTTCTTTTCTTTCATTTTTTTTTTTTGTTTGTGAACCTTGTACCGCAAGCACAACTCATCTCTAAATAATATGAAAGCATAACGCAAGACATGACGAATGAAAATGTGTTTTTTTTTAAATATATTATTTTATCTTCTGTTTTTTATGGGAATTATATGGTTTATCAGGTGTTCTATGAATTATAATTTACAAAAGAATAGAAAAAAAAGGTGGTTATGGAGTTATAAATGGGATTGTTTTTTCTTTTTTTATATTTTTTGCTTTCTTTTTGCAATATCTTTTATATACATATCTAGCCAATGTCTGGAATGAAGATTGAGAAAGGATTTGAAAGACATAAAAGTATTATTGTCAGTTGTTATCTGTATTATGTGATTTTTTTAAGGTTCAGGGATATTCGAAAAAAATGTTGCTTGAAACAATACATACATAAATATATTCCAATTTTGGCAATAAGAACTCCTTGTAAGAACTTTTTTTTTTTAAATAAGACCTTTGACAGCCAAATGTGTCATTTATAACCCCTAAAAACTGACATTGACATTTCTTTTGACACAGAACTTTCAGTTTTGCTCAATACAATAAATACATTTTTTTTAAATGACAAAAATTGTCAGTTTCCCTAGTTTGGCTAATCTGTAACTATCAAGACGACTATGCTGTCCTTAAACTTTGATGCGGGTTGACATAAGTTGTTTTTAAAAAGTTCACTCTTTTTTACGTGGAAACTAGTTGCTTAAGATTTTGTTTACATTTACTTTACATTTCTTGAACAACTACTGATCAAATATTTCAAATTACAGACCGTTAGGATTTTGTTAACTCCATCCTTTCCCTGCCCTTGTTTTTACAAACTAAAGCCTGGTACTCACTGGGCTAATAAACCATGTTGTCCACTAGGCAACTTAAAGTCACTCTCGGAACTTACTTTGTAGCGATTAGCAACTTTAAGTAGGTTGACAACTGTCAAAGAAGATGTGAAAATGGCGATTTGTTATGTCAAACTAGCTTTTATACACGATAGTACGATACAAAAAAATGAGTAATTTATGGCAACTGTTTTTTTACTCACTGTTGCCAGCAACTCAGTTGAATAGTGGTTGTCAGGCTTACAAGTTGCTGGAAACTTAATACCAAAAAGGTGATGATAAAAGCAGTAACATAATCGTGGCCATAAGATATGTAACGTATGTTTGGTAAATCGGAATAATTTCAAGTTTAGAAATTTAATCGATGGATTTAGTAAGGTTCAAGGTGTTATTTTAAACTTAAACCTCTGCTAAACCCAAGTTACACCACGGATTAAATTTAATTGCTGAACTATGGACCGCAATTGTGCTCTAAAGTTAATCAGTAATTGACACAAATATTCACAAATTGTACCTAATTTTAACATTTTCATGAATAACTTTGACGTTTTTGTACTTTGACTTTATTTAAATTTAGAAATTTTTTCACTAGTCCTTAGGGTTAAACACAGCTTCAATCGTATTTCAAAGTATAAATAGGTATACTGTAAAAGTCAATTTTATATACACTGTTTCCAATAAGAGGTGTTGTTTTGATATTCCAAAAAATGGCATTTTTTGCGATAAATGATCGGATGTTTATTTCAATGCAAAGAGAAAGAAATGGTGGCTCGGCTACGCTTACAGAATCGTAATCTTTTCTTGAATTTTTCCATCGCCAAATTACAAAGTGGCTACTGTATGCCCACAATTATAGCTTCACGAATTTGATATTTGAGGCTGTTGGCGTAGACCTTATCTTTCACGTATCCCTAAAGGAAGAAGTCGCTTGAGTCACAGAATCTCGGTGACCAATTGTGTTCACCTTTTCGGGATTTAAAACACGGTCCGGAAACTTTTATCGTAAATCGCTGATAGTTTCGTTGCTTGTGTGGTACGTGTTGCCATCTTGTTGATGGTAAACTTTGTCCAAATTGATACCATCCAATTCGGGTCATAAGAATCATCTCTCGATATCGGATTCATTCACAGTAAAAAGTAAGGTCCAATGACCCTACCGCACCAAACAGTTACACGTTGAGGATGGAGAAAGAGAGGCTTTTCAACAATAAATCTTAAATTTTTCGAGCCGCAGATGCGACAATTTTTCTTATTGACATAATTTCCGAGGTGAAAATGGGCCTCATCAGCCAAGATGATTTTTCAATGAAATTCCTAATCATTTTCAGGAGATTCAAGAACGTAATCAGCAAAGACAAAATGCGTTGTTCAAGAGTGTATCTGTCCATTTTTGCTAATGGCATAGTTTCTTCTTGTCAAATGTCAAAAAATTACAGTTTCAAAAGTGACATCTACTGAAATAGCGGGTGAGTGACATCTACTGGAAAACCCTCAACTTAAACTTAAACTTAAACTACTGTTAAACCTTTAGTTATTTCAAGGAAGAAAAATATCGAACTAAAAAAGTTTTTTCGAAATTTAAACTCACCTACTCTAGGGTATTAACGCAGGTTCAAGTGAGGTTTAAGAACCTTAAATTAGTTAAAAGAAAATACCCTTTTTTCATAGCTCCGGGGGATTCTTCAATTTGAGACCAAATTTATGTATCCATATTTTTAAATATTTAGGGTGGTATCTATGGGATTTGGAATCGAACAATGCAATGCGCATTGTAACAAAACTGCATTCAACATTTGGAGTAAAAATTTTCCTTTTTTTAAATGTGATGAAAAATGAACAAATACTTTGTTTAAGGGTTGAAATAATTGGAAGTCCAAAAGCAGCAATCCCTTAGAAGTTTTTTTTTTTACCAAACGAACCATTAGATTCAGTCACTGAAAGCGCAAATTATCATATGAAACACTTCAGCATTTATTTAAAATATTTTCATTCTAAAATTCTAATATGAACACCCTGATATATTTTTAGAAATATTTTGCGTCAAGGGAGGAATTCGGTAAATGGTCACAAAGGAAGTTGAACAAATTTTACATATATAACCACGCATACCTACATATGTACATACATTATGTATTTCAAAAAATATTTAAAACATTCTTTACAATTTGCAATTTTTTTGTCGGAATTCTTTTCCGGTGCTTTGAGTTTGATTTTTTTTTTCAACGAAAATTAAAACACATTTTATATTGTAAAATTTCGAGGAATTTCAAAAAAGGGTTATTCTAAATGATTTCATCTTAATTCAACTGAAACGTATTTTTAAACATTTTCTTCGTTATAATAAATTCATCATCCTTGAAGTAAACTTTATTCCTGTTCTGTAATTATATCGATCTATCGGAATTGCGTTCAACAAACTCATCTCATCTCTTTTAGAAAAAAAAAAAACGAAAAATAAAAAAGAAAAGAAAACTATAAGAAGAAAAGTTGAACAAAAATTAAAAGGAAATCAAACTTTTACGAAATGTATCCAATGGAGAATAATTAAACTCCTTTCTTAGAATATATATGTATGTATGTATATACTCGTATGTATGTATATGTAGGAACAGGAAGGAAGCCTTGCATAGAAACACTAACTTTTGATGTTTCATTGCTTTTGGTTTTATTGGCCAAACTCTTAACTACTAAAACTATAAGAAATTGATAGTTGTGTTAGTTTTGTATAATTTGTGTGTATGTACATATGTATGTTAGTGTGTTTGAAGAGAGATGTATATATGTATGTATTTGAAGTGTACTTAAGAGACCATAACCATATAAACTTAACCAACTCAACCGCAAATGCGATGGAATTCATTTCTTTTCAACTTTTTGAGTTTTTTTTTGTATGTATTTCTATTATCGAAGAATATTCTGTCAGCTATCTGTCAAAAAATAGAACTCCAATTAATTGAACCACTTTTCTGTACCTGTGATGTCAAAAAAGTTTGTTAAGATAAGACAATTCGGTGTCATATCTTTTTATCTTTTTTTTTTTGTATGGAAAAAGTCTTGTAAAACTCACACGTCACCGCTATAATCTTAAGTCCGTTTGATAACTTGTATATTCCAATGATATTTAACATAATCGGGAAAATATATCGTGATGTTAGAGATGTTTTGTGAATAAATCAAAAAGATAGTACGTCGAAGGGTTAGCTTTTATTAATAACGAAGGACTTTAATTACCAACGTCTCAAACAGAACGTCAACTGAGACAGACGACTATGACTTTGAAGTAATTTATCTATTTCTAGTTTCTAGGTTTTGCTTTTAACGGAGAATTAAGGCTCCATATCAGCAAATAAAGAGTCCCTGTTCTAAAAACTTCCTTCTCAGTCTTGTCATAAGTGTCAAATTTAAAATTTCAACGACTGAGATGGCTGGACGTATGGACAACATTGATCCGGCCTGAAAATCTATCCGACGGCCTAGTAGAGTAAGACTTATTCTTCGGTGGCATATACAAGTTGACGAGCACCTTAATCAGTACAATTCTGGATCTTAAGTTAGTAAAGTAGTGATTAAGTAAACATTGTACACATCTACAAATGGCTAATGGTTGAATTATTTGGCATTTTCTCAAACTGACTTTCTATATGAGTATGAAACACAGTTTTCGTTGCTAGTGGTCTAATGTATTCATATAAAGTGATGTTTAACAAATTTCGACAACCCATCGTTCAATAAAAGCCAAGATAAAACTGACTTTTTATCTTATTTAACAGTTTGACACCACTTCATTATTTTTCCTGGAGCTACATTATATTTTTATTCTATGTTAACAATTTATTTATTTAAAAAAGACCATTTTTGAAATAACGCAACAAACATATATGTATAATTGCATATTGACATCTTGGAGCACGGCACCTCCAAGCGGGGTGACAATGATGCAGTGGATGTAGTGCTAGACTGTTTATCTAGATGCTATGACTTCAAGCCCAGCTCTGTGCAGTGTCTCTTTTCTATTTTCTCCAGTATCCATTCGTAGAAAATATTAATTGTCCAATCCTTCTTCTTCTTCTCATTACGCTGGCACGTGGTCGTAAAGATCATATAAAGGATAATCATAAGCCCTTGAGTGCCAGTAAATTATAAAAAGTTGTTGAGCGTCGTTTGAAAGACTTTTCATTTCTTTGAAATGGTTTGAATGTAGTTTCAAAATTAATTCAGATTCAATTATTGCTCATGTTCTGAAGAAATAAATTCCAAATATTGAATTGAAGCATCGTTTCAAGAAATTGTTCCTATATTTACTTTTGCTTTCGTTTTTATCAGGTCGTAGGTATACTTGGCAAAAATGTTGCTCATACGCCATGTTGCACTTTAAGAAATAAATGATAAAAATGCTCTTTCTGCTCATTTTATATTCATAATAAGCGGGTCAAAAATTGGTTTCCAGTCCAAGTCTTTACATCTTTTCAACGTCATCCAGTTATGTATACTCCAAGGCTAACACCATGTCATCCATCATTCATTGTAAGTGTTGTCTTCCCTACCGACGACTTACGGGTAAAAAGAACTTTTCTGGCCGATTCCTCTTCGCTTGAATGTGACCTAAGTGACTTGTAACAAGGCTTTGCCACATTTAATGTTTCCACTACTTCCACATTCAGGTAAATTGCGTAAAGTTGATATTGTAGTGTTTCCGGAATCTATCCCTTGTGGTATGACTTTTCAGAAGTAAAGCAAAAGCCTAGAAGCTATGGTTGAATCTATTTATTTTAAAAAGACTCTAAGAACTCCAGATTAATATTAATAAATCATTTGAACAAATCGGTTTTGGCTTAAAAAAATGTTAAATGTATATTTTAAGCACTTATACCTTGTTCACCATTTTGAGGGAAAGAATTATGAATCTTTGATGAATCAGAAAATCCAAGCTGTCATTCTGAAATGCCTTCTTAAACCTAATTTAAGATAAAACAAAAGTTTGATTGGTTATTGGACTTATCACAGCATCGTTCGTCGTTGTTTGACAGGTTCCAGTTATTTCAAAGTACCTTCATTTATCCCCGCTATAGATACCTAAAGCTCTTCCCGAAATAATAAGCTCCATAAGAAATGCAGAGATAAACAAGAAAACCATTTATTATTTCGTCTGCATTTATCTTCAAATAAATATACTAAGAAAAAAAGAAAGATTCCCATTCTCGCACATTGTCATTCCTCACAAAAAAGGCAAACGTTCAATTTTTTTTGAAAAATAGCCAACGATGATATATATCCGTTTCCGAGATTCTTAACTAATCTTCACCCAGAGAGAGAAAAAGATACAACTTCAAATCATTTCACAACATTAAATACCCCCAAAAGGCAGACAATATATCGGCAATGATCCTGGAATTCAGTGATTTATGTTTTGCTCCTATCAACGAACAATTCAATTCCATCCATATACGAGTACGATTATATATACGAGTATGTATGATTGTATGTATGTATAGGTTGGTCCTTTTGGATGGAGCGCGCGTTTATTGCCCCAAGTTAGATGTTGCCTGTCATCGGACTATCTAACATTTAAAATTTATATGTGTGTTGTGTGTATCCTTGCGTTTGGCTTTGGATTGTAACTGTCGGATGGTGATGGCTATGGCTATGGCGATGGAGATGGCAATGGAATGATACCAAGATCCTTACTCTGCATATCCATATACTAGGACTACGAGATATTATATAGACAACAGAGGTAGAGAGATACTGATGGTGTATCCTCTTATATGTAGGTTCATGGTTCATATGTGATTCAGGATGTGCGTTGAAGAATTTCGTGTACCTATAGCAAAGAAGTTTGGATCGGGACAGGAATCCCTACAATCTTCGTCTTCTTCTTGTTCTTGTTCTTCCCGATAAGGACTTAATCGAGTGTGAATCATTTGATTTTCTCTCGAAATCGAGGATGTGTGTTTTTTGTGTATATGTGTTAACTGGGTATAAATGTTCCTATTCCCATATCCTTTGAAAGAATTCTCTCGGAGAAAAACTTTAACTGCGGCAAAGCCGATAAGCAAAATGGTTACACACAGGATTCCCACTCAAAGCAAATTTATTTATTTATATTTCCTTTATCTCCTTACGGCGATGGCGGGCGGGCAGCCGGTGGTATGTTGTATGTGGTCACAAAATGGTTGCGATTCCGTTGAAGCACTCATCGTTAAATGAAGATATCTTCGAAAAGATATCCTTGTAGATATCCCAATAGGCTGATTCTATGCGATTCTATTAATCGTGGTCTTGGTTGGGTTTTTCGACGACCGACCGCCGACCGACGATGCGATGGCATGAGTCACTTCACTAGATAGATTGGCTTTCAAGTGGTCGATTAGTTTGGTTTTTGTTCTTTTGGTAATTTTATTTTTGTTGGCTTTTATCTATAAAAGAATGTGGGAGGTGAGAGGTGAGGTGTTGGAATAGAAAGAAATTGAGTGAGAATATGGGGGGAGGAGGGGAGAACAAGTGCTTAGAATAAAATGAAAGAGATTTGTGTGTTTCTACAAAAAGGTTTTGTTTTTTTTCATCTTCTTCTTACAGATTCCGGTGGTTAGAGAGGAAACATCCTTTTGAAGTCTTAAGGTGAGTTCTAGAAATATGTTCTAGGTATCTGGTTCGGTCAGGAATCTATGAAATTGTTTATTAGGGTATTTCATTTATTGGTACATCCCATAAGGCCAATTGTTTTTATTGCAAGATAAATTAAAATTCAAAAAGGTATCGTTATAAACTTGTGAAATAAAACGCACGAATGAATCACAGAAAGTCTCGAGGTTCAAGGCTACAACGAAGAAAATAATAGTTGAAATAGTAATAGTTGATTTCAGCTAACAACAAACTTTATTAATCACTCTCATTTACTTTACATTAGAAGATTCTTTATCAACTAAGAAATTCCAAAAGTGTCATTGTAAGATCCCGAAGATATTAACATGGGTAAGCTTCCTCTCTAGGACAATTCATTGATTTTCTTATCAATCCATTCCTTGTGAGCTGGCACGCTCGTGTAAACGCCAGGATATCCCTCACGTGCACAACCCCTTCCCCATGATACCAATCCAACAAGTTCACCATCTACCACCAGAGGTCCTCCGGTGTCTCCTTGACAGCCATCTTTGCCACCTTTCCTCAGACCAGCACAGATCATATTTGCCGTCACTTCACCAGTTCCATAGACATTTTCACATTCTGCATTACCGACAATAGGTACAACAGCATCGTGAAGGAAAAATGTGGGTCCACCGTCTTCGGCGTTCCAACCCCATCCACTGACTATGGCCGATTTACCAGCATATGGAGGCTTATCAGCTACAGATATGCGCTTGATGTCATAGTCGTTTAGTGGCAATGGGTGATCCAGAAAGACCAGGCCAATGTCGTTGTCGATGGTCCAGAAATTGTATCCCTCATGGGTAACGTTCTTTGCCACAGGAATTTGCACACCATCGGCTCCGGATCGACTGTTAGCACCTGCTACGATCATTAGACGCCATTTACTGTCCAAATTAAGTAAACACTGTGCCGCTGTTATAAGAACTCTATCCGAATAGATACTAGCGCCACATTTATGCTCGAAGGCACAATTGTCGCAGGATTTTATCCGAAGTGAGGCAAGGTATGGGTGTTTGGAGATATCAACAATACTGCCACCAACTATTCGGGGTTCAATAGGAATACCAACGCACGGGCTTCCAAGTAGACTAAGGAACAAAAATGTAGCCGTTAATGTTCTTAACATTTTTCGAGAGACGTTCTGCAATCGAAGTTGTGTGTGAAACTGATTGATTTAAGAACGAAGTAAATAGTTGTTGAATTTCTATAGGTATCGGACTTCATATCTGGCAGCGATAAGTTCCAAATCGAACCTTATCAGCAAGAACAAAATTATTGGACTGAGTTTTATCATTATAGGTTTAATAAAATTTATTAAATGGGAATATAATTGTTGCAAGTTGTTCGCGGCTACCATAACAGATGACGTCTGCTGTCAAATTTGTATATTTTGATTTATGGGATATTTTATCATTTTTAACGCAGTTTGTGATTAAATATAAAGGGTGTTTTTTTTTTTTTCTTAGACGTGTGGTTTTTAATCTGGCAATACTTCTTTTTTGGAGGTGGTCTTTTTGACAGCTGTCACTTGATTTATTGTCATTTTGGTTTGCCATTTTGCAATAAATAGATTTACTCCTGAATAAACGTGTTGTACGTTCGGTGAATGGGCCCAAAAAGAGATGGCCACCGATCCCGATTTTCACAAGAATTTTTTTTTTAGTGATGAAGCTTATTTTAAGTTAGATGGGTGCGTTGAGATGCAGCCCCCTCAAAATTTCACTGTTTGGTGTGCTCTATGGGCATCATTGGTCCACATTTCTTCAAAAATGAAGCTGGTCGTAATGTTGCAGTCAATGGGGAACGCTATAGACCCATAAATAATGACTTTGTTGTGACTGAATTGGAGGATGTTGATTTGGACGACCTTTGGTTCCAACAAGACTGTGAGGCGGGCGCTACATGCCTTAGCCAACGAAGCAATCAATTTATTAAATGAAAATTGTGGTGAGCGCATTTTCTCACTTCGTAGGCCTGTGGAGTTTCCTTCAAGATCGAGCTGAACAATTTTTTGTGGAGTTATTCGCTTGTCTACGCATCAGATAACCCCAAGACGATTGACACCTTGGAAGAGAATATTCGGTGCGTTATTGCTGAAAAACGGCCCAATTGCTGCAAAAAGTTGTCAAAAATTGGGCCTTAAGGCTGGAATTTATTTGAGCCAGACGCGACACCCACTTTCCCAAAAATATTCTTAAAACATAATGGCAAACCCATATCTTTTTATTATAGCAAAATTTTTGGCAATAACATTAAATTTATAGGCGTTCTATGTTATCTTGAAAACCACACGTCTTAAAAAAACACCCTTTATATTCGTTAAAATAGGAACCCCTTTTTTGACAGTTCTTCGGGCAGTGTCTCTAGATCGATTTTTAAGAATATTGAATGAATTTTTTATAGTGAATAAATTATCCGAATTCTTGAAAAGTCACTGGCTGTCCCACTTTGTCGAAGACTGCTGTGGTACCAGGACCCACGTAACTAATTCCGTGTCCATGTTCACAATATAAATTTAAATGATTCATACTTCATGATGAATATATTTCTTTTTTATATTTAAAACTCAATTTGCTTGGTTAATTTCTCAGAACAAGGATCTTTAATTGAAAGGGAACACCTTGCTCTTTTATATACCCCCTCGAAATAAGCCTGATTTCGTTTCGTTGCTTTTAACTTAATGAATCCACAAGCTACCCAACACCAACCAACATTCAATGTACAATATTATTAACACCAATAACTATAAAAGTATATAAAAATATTATAGATAGTATATAGTAGTTGGTGCTCGCCGCCACCGACTGTATCAAAGGAAGACTTTATGCAAAAGGAGAATATTAATCAACGCGTCATCGTTGATGAAGTTGGTTGAGTTGCGCCCTGTATTAAGATTAAATAAACCGGGGCAAATAGCAAACAGCCGAAACCAAAACGAATAACGAAACGAAACGATACAATTTCCCCCCTTTTTGTTTTTGTTGATTATATACGAGTAAATGGGGGACCGGGAAGGAGTATTGGGAATGGGACACAAAGTCTCTTGCAACAACTCCCCTAGCTCCGGGTTCCTGGATTGGATATATGGATCACGAACGCATAAGGAAAAAAAGCAACATACATATAATAAAATAAAGGGTCATGCAATATGCAAGAGTGATGATGATTTTGAGTTCCGAAATCCTACTGTATACTCGACTCGTATAAGTCTTTGTAAATGCGACGAGCACGAGGATATGATGCTCCAGCATTGCCAAAGCAAAAACACAGAAACACACACCCATGAAAGTTCGCATCAGGAACATTTAATATACGATACACAAAACAATTCCAGCAGTTCCATCTCAGAGAAATATGCTTTAGGGTATTATTCCAGCTTTTAATCACGCAAGTACTCTGCACCCGCCCTTTGTGCCAGTGCAGCGCAGCAACAATCAGAGGGGGCTGTTGTGTGTTTTTTTTGTTCCTCTTTATTTTCGTCCTAATTTTTCTCAGTTTTTTATTATTTATGTGTATTTTCTGTGGCACGCTGTTGCATCCCGGACTGAAACTGAATGCAACCCGCCGCCCGTCGTCGTCGTTTATTTCGCAAAGTGCTGTTTCCTTGTTTTTGTCGTTTTGGTTGCAAAAATAAAACTCCCCCATCTCCGAGGAGTTCTGTTTTTTTGGGCGCGTGAAAAGTAATATCCTTTCTCCTATACGAGTGTTCTTATATAATCGTGCAAGGACTCTTCTCCCATTTGGTACCCGTATATGGCCGTAGTTGCTTTGCACAATCAACTCTGGATGATGGAGGTCTGAAACTGAGTTCGAGTTTGAGTTGTGAGTCTGATGGCTTTGGGTGCAGGCAGAAAGCAGAATGCGCACTGCAACTGAAGCTGAACGGAAACACTTCCGAACAATTTTATTAAATTTTTCGCGAACAACATTTCGCATATTCGCATGAATGGTCTTCCCCGAGCAGTGCCACTGCCACCACTGGCACTGGTGCCATGTGCCTTGTGTCTTGTGCCAGTATAGTATACCAGTTCCAATGGCACACACCACCGCTCCGTCGCCGTCATCGCTTCGTCATCGACATCGACGTCGTCGTCGGTGGGCAACATAGCGCATATTTAAGTAGATGACGATAATAATGATGAAATGTTCGGGGGTGGGCTGGGAATCTACCCTTAATGAGATCACACCCTGCATGCATTCAGGTTCAGGCACCAGGCGGCTTCAACATTCAGGATGCTTCTTTATTCGCACATGGTTGGTCTCTGTAGTCTATTATGTGAATTTATAAAACAAAAAAAAATATAATACACTCGAGTGTACCTCACATGTGTGTGTCTCAGTTATTTAAATTATTTCCATATATGAATTTATGTATATGTATGTATTTTTATTTTATTTTTATCAACCCTTGATTGTTGATGGTGGATAATAATTTAGGGTGGTTTTAATAATAATGAAACGGTTGATGAAGGCACTTGTTGGTCGGGCGTGACTGGGCGCACGCATTACGGACATTAAATTTTAAGAAAATAGGTTTTTGAGGACTTTTTTCTTTCTTTAAAATAAAAAAAAAAGGACCAACTTCCCAACTCATCTGTGGATGGAGAGACAAAGGATTTGATTCTCAATTGAAGCATGATGGAGTATACAATGAAGTAGGATCAATTAAAATTAATGGAACTTAAAAGTACCTAACTGATGCATTGTTAAAAGTGATTAAACAGAAAGTCGATATTTTTAAGACTATAATGAATTTCAAGCCCTTGGTTACTTGTCTTCGGAGGCTTGTTCAAAGTACCATATCATTTATCTATATAAGTATTAAACTTGTCAAACTTTGTCAAAAAATTTTATCAATGTTGAGTTGTGAATTATGGATTTACCTAAATAGACGATTTTTTTCTTGATTGGTCAGCTCGGGAACTGTGAAGGAAGATAGCTAGAGATAGCAGTCACAATCAATCTTTAATACCTGAAATAATTAACGAGTGGATTGGTGTTTTTGATACCATCATAAATTCATTTGTCTTATCAATTAAATTGATATGATATGACAGTTTGGTTAAACTCATCCGACTGTGTCGTCAAATTCAGAAAGGAAATCAAGTGTTGGATTAGATATCATTTCGTTTAACATTATTAAACGAGCCTACACACACAATTAAGAAGAGTTTCCTTTTCCTGTTTGTCCCAAAAATATAGTAATGCTCAACATAATTGCTGTGGTCATAAGAATATATTGTGCCTTTGTAGGCCATGTCAGTACGACTGCTGCTCCAACGTGTTTAACGTTCACCCTCATTGCCAGGTCAACTTTTCAGTTCCTTAATATCCCTTAGTTCCATTAAGACCTTAAACAAAAATAAGAGTGAACTGGA
Organism: Scaeva pyrastri; assembly: GCA_905146935.1. Lineage (NCBI taxonomy): Eukaryota > Metazoa > Arthropoda > Insecta > Diptera > Syrphidae > Scaeva > Scaeva pyrastri. The sequence continues at coordinate 22,762,378 of LR989927.1, read as the reverse complement.
AGTTAATATTAGAAATCCAACAAGACCTGGAGACATATATGTAGACACTCGGACAAAATTCTTCACCCAATTCAGCATCTTAACTATGTGATCCTTCCATCCCTCTCCAATTCTTTAAGAAAAATACTTTGAAAATCTTTTTTGAAGTTCAAGGAAGACGTGCAGTAGTCGGTGTTTGTAGAAAAAATATCTGATGGAATCGCTCTTGTGATGTTTCCATGATCATTTGATTTGGAACTCTTAAACACTCTCAATAATCTAGATATAAGATAACCTCCCTAGTGCCACAGATTTGATTTTTATGACTAAAATCTTACTAAAAGGGTAACATTAAGATAACACTGTAGTTTCAAAAGACTATTTTGGTAAAAAAAAATCAAAAATATTAGTAACATTTAGGTTTAAATACAAATGTTTTGCTACTAAAAATTTTAATATTACAAAGAAGTAACACTCCAGTTTCACTGTTATTGATTTTAAAATTTATTTTACAAGTTACTCATTTGCAACTACTTTGTTACTTCCATTTTTCCCATTTCACTAACCAGAACTTAAGTAACAAGGAAGTAGTATTTTCATTGTTATCAATTTGACATTTACCTTATGTTACTGAATTGAAACCACTTTGTTACGTTCATCCATTGAAAAATTTAATCTTATGTTTGAACCCTGATTTAAACTAAATAAAAAATATTAATAATATTTGAAATAAAATATTTCTAAGTTATTTTGAAAGCGCTTGAATTTTACGGGGGTAGAAAGTCATGTTTTGTGATATAACTGCAAGCGTTTTGAAAATAAAGTTTTCACATGACTGAAATTCGATATATGAAAATTATCATCCCAACCCAAATTACACTCACAGTATTGAAACTTTATTAATTTGAACATAATGTAAAGAGAAAACTGAAAAATTTTCCATTATAAGTTTTGTTATTCTTTTGTGACAATAAAATAATAAAACCTTTGAATTTGTGTTTCAATTAAGTAACAAAAATTTACTTGCGTGAATGTGTTTTTCAATATTTTCAGTAATATGGTTACAGTATTGTTACTGCTTTGCAACAAAAATTTAGAAACAAATAACTGGAGAATTTTCTCGCTTTTTTGGTAACAAAGCAGTCATTATGACTCATTTGCCATCAGTTTGTTATATTCCATCAGTCACAAGAGAATCGTTGTGATTCAATTGCTACTAGTGCTGTGCCACTTGGGAACAGTGATATCAAATCCAAGTTAAACAAATCACGAATTACTCTTGGAAATATCACATGTGATTTACAAAAATCACAGGTTAATGGGAAATCAGGACTATTCTGACAAATCACTAAGTTCTAGTAATCACAAGTTATTTTGTGCATGTTACTTTACGAAATCACGGATTATTGTAATTTGGTGATCAGAAATATTGTTGTAGCTAAGTTAAAAGCTAATTAGTATATTGTTCTAGAAAATCAAAAGTTAACATTTGGCAGATTTGTCCGTGAATGTATTGAACAATTTTTAAATGCATTACTATTCTTTAAGTCACAAAATACCTATTCTATAAATCACAGATCACTTCTACAAATCACAAGTTATTCAAGTTAATTAGTCAAGAACATGAACCTAACCGAGCTTCAGCTGGTTCAAAAATAGTATGGGACTGTATTGACACATTGAATAAACGCAGTAAGGTAAACAAGGTCATTCTCTATTGGGTACATGTATAGGAGTTCAGGAAAATAAATAGGCAGACTCCTTAACGAAAATTGGTTAGCTAACAACGAAAAGCAAAGTTCTTCAGATAAAGTGGGTAATTTAAAAAAAAAATTTCATAATTAACTATTTGAATAATGTATTTTTTAGATTTTTCTATAATTTTCATATTAATCCCTAATCTTGTTTCAAAAATGGATACCTTCCCATTACACCCTCATTACAAGATGAAAAACGATCGTCTTTAGACGAATCAAGTTGAAGTATAAATTAACGTATAAAAATGCCTATCCCCTGTCCAAATCCTTGAGGTTATTTTCCCCCTACCTTCTCCGTATAGTCACATAACCAAAAATACCATTACGCTCTAACAATTTTGTGAACCCAACGCTCGGGTAATCAAATTAAATTAAACTACACACATTAAAATACCTACTTTGTATATAAAGAGGCTATACCTACATAGTATAAAAGGACTCATAGGTAGGTCCTCGGAGAAGTATAGCTTGTGGTCAAGAAGAAACAAATATTTACCCTCTTATAAGAGAGGGAATTGTCCAAATATAGTTATCCAACCAAACCCCAATATCTACATCAACCTCCACTATATAGCCACCCCCCCCTCCCACTATATATCCTTCGCTTTCTCCATTCTCACTCTGTTATTAACTTGGTGGCAGCCCCAATTCACAACAAGTCAAGTGTGTTTGCTGACAGTTAACCCCCCTCTTTTGTAAGACAAATATCCTGTGAGTGACACACATGAACATGTCATTAATGTGTTACTTCCTTCCCTATTCGACTCCTCACAGGAATGACTTCCGTCAGACTATGACGACAAACTATATATGTACATATACTTCCACAGCCCCCGGCCTCTGAATCTCCGTCTCAGTCTCTGTTTCAACTCCTCAGATCCACAACCATTCAGAAACTGCAATCAGTAGAAAAAACATCTAGAAAATTTAATTAAAAACTTTTCGGACACATAGAGGACAGGATAAAAGGACAATCAAAGACTGAAAGAACACATGTATATGGTTGTTCTATATATACGATTATATACCAACAAAAAATAACAACAATGCCAACAACTAACTAACCAAAAAAAGGTACACTACCGAGGTTTTTGTGGGGCTTTTGGAACTGACCAAAGAACTACTTACTCACTCTTTTTGGAATCTTCGTTTTGTGTCCTGGAGATTCCTTCTGCTCAGACATACACACAACAAACTTACTACTACTATACTGAGGTGTTTAATCTACAAATTGGACAAAGTTCAAGCAAATATTTGGTCATAATTTCCTACCCTCCCACCCCCTTTATATTTGTATTCACATGTGTAGTATGTGGTTGGTGACAGGACGGACGGACGTCTCGGTCATCATATAGAACTACAAACTTACATTTATATGGGAGGATGAGTGATATATTGGGTTGATCCTGGAGGACTACTCAGGAATGTTGTTAACACTTCACATAGTTTCATCCTCTGGAACATTCTTTGTTGTCGTCCTCATAATCTTTGCTCTGACTTTTTGCTATGGCCAATGATTGAATGAAGTGGATTTTGAAGTACTCCGAGAAAAAGAAAGAATCCACTTTAACCATATTCAACTTGACCTTAAGCATTTTTCCTTACACTCGTATTCGTAGAACTTTTGGCCCATCCCTTGATACGAGACTTATAACACTAGGACGAGTGGGAATTTCTTATCATCTGCAACTTTGTCTCTTCAGGATTCAGTCTTCTGGAGCAGAGTAATATATCTACAACTTCTAACTGACGCATCTTTGTAGTTGATGAAATTATTTCGACAAAAATTTCAGGGATGATGGTTTGATTTATGTTGTGTCTTTATGGCGTATAATAACCGTTGTAGACAAACACGTACATAACATAAGTGAGATGGAATGGGATTTTTGTTTTATGGAGCCTGAATACCAGACAGAGATAAAAATATCTTAATTTCGAGGACTAATAAAGGTATCTTAATGTCTTTTTGACATAATGAGTTTGCAAGAACTGACAGATGAACATATTTGTCATAATTTGAGGTTACTTATTTTCTTGGGTTGAAATTTATATCGAAATTTGACGCAAGCTGTCAATGTTTTTATTTTTTATTTCGCATTAAATTCGAGTTTGACATTAAATGGAAATGAGTGTTCTTTAAAAAAAAAATGTAAACATGATGACAGACTTTTTTGTTTATTGTGACAGCTAAATGTCATTAAAATTTAAAAACTGTCATTTCTATCTAGTTGCCATTTATTTTAAAATTATTTATTCAAAGGTTGAGATCATGAGCAGCTTTTTAAGAATTTTAAATAATTTTTGTATTCGAATGTAAAATTTAAAATTCTTCCCAGACATTTCTGTATTCGGTTGGTTCCAACAATAAGAAAAAAGGATCTTCACTTTAAGCAACCATTCTCCATTGCGTTAGAATATTTAAAGGTTGACTTTTGTCTGTCGCCAACATGTCATAAAGAAAGTGAAGTATCAAAAGTTTTAGAACTATCACAGAATAAAAGTTCGTACAAAAGTACAACCACACATACGAGTATATACTGAAAATCTTTATGCAAAAAATGACCATAAAATATTTATATACTTTCATGTGTACACACAAACTACGTTTACGTACCAAAATCTAGCTATTCACGAAAAGTTTTGTCGGACGAATAAGTTTTTTATGAGCTTGTCACTGATGCTATGACACCATTTTTATGATTATAGTGGCAGAATATAATATTCTCACTTTGGTATGAACCCAGAAGAAAATCCTTTTCAAAAAAAAAAAAAGAAAACTAAAATAGGAAGAAAAAAAAAGAAACATGCAAATGTATTCATTCAATTCGTAACTCGTTGGCACTTTTCACATCACAAGCGACTTTTCGACTTTTCAACTTTTCGACTTTTTTTATTATGTTATGTGGTCGGGAGAAATCTCCACCAGTGTAGTGCATGAAAATAATAATTCAGAGGTTAATTTGACTATGAAAAGTGGTTCAATAAGCAAAAATAAAATTTGAATTATTCAGAAGCCATTTTACTCGTAAAAAGAAATTAGGTTAATAAATGTATGAGGGTTATGATTTTACTTAAAAAACAAAAGTCATTAAAAATAATATTAGTTTTGGTTATAAGAAAAGAATTTGTAAAAATAGCTACCAATTTTAATGTTCGTTCAATTGTCGTAATGTATTCTTTTGTTTATCAAACGATTGACAGTTTTCAATGACACAATGTGACGTCAAATTTGATCCCACTCACATTCATCCTCTTTCCTTCAAAAGGCGTTTTTCTTTTTAAGCTCAGAGCAGCAGAGAACTGAGCTGTCAAAAATAAATCTGTGTTTCTTTTTTAGCTCAGACACATCAGAGCTAGTTCAGAGAACGCTCTACGAACTCTAAATAAAATTACCGAGCGAATGGAGTAAAAAGATGAGCGCGACTATGTCACTTTTTTGTTCATGTGGTATGACAGAGATAGATTGCTTTTGGCAGTTCAGTGCTTAAGTGTGTTTCATAAATATACATATGTATATGTATATAGGAGAGCTCTGGCTCTGATCGATACTCTGCTCAGAGCTAAAAAAGAAAAACGCCTAAAATTAAGTGACAGTTGGACATTGAACAAAATGATAATTCCATTTATGGGGGTGTCCACAAATAACACTCTTTTGAAGTACCGTTCACTCATTTTGAAGTATCATTATTTCATCTCGTTTACATTTGAAGGCCAAAAATAAATTGGGGTAATATGTAAGTGGCAGCGAAATAAAGTTAAGCAACGTCAAAATAAAGTTTTCTAAAAAAAAGAGTACAACTACCAAAGTCGTCTCATAAGGTCAACTAAAAATTAACACAAATATTTATTTTGTAAAATATTAAGAAGAATGTCAAAATATTGGCATAAATGTTAAAATTTTAATTTTTTTTACTATGTTTATTGTTTATGTTTTAGAAACTGTCAAATTATCCATGAAATTAAGTTGTACGAGTACAGTATTTAACGCATAATGGCATTATCAGTCCATATTTCTTTTAAAATAAAAACGAAACAACTTTACCTTTACTGGTTTCTGGGTGAAACGCGATTTTGACCGACTTGCTGTGCTAAGCCCTATTCCATAAAAAACGTATCAACTTTTCACTTTGCACTTATCAAATTAATTTTTTCGCAAAGTGATAAGTGTTTCTGTTCCACAATGTTTTTCGCAAATTTTCCCTTACACAAAGCAAATTTTTGCAAGACTTTGCACTTTAGCCAAGTCTTTGCTCTTTTCTTCAAAGTGAGAGTGCAAATTGTTCCACAAAGCATTTAATCATCTTTGCACTTTGTGTTATCACTAGGGTTACCAAATTTTTTTCTATGAAATAGAGTTTTTTTTTTACTTTGCAGAGAAAAAAAGAATACAGTTAAAAAAAATAGTAAACAAATTATTTCAGTTTTTAAAATTATTTTTGTACTGATTTTAATTTGTTGTTTTTTAAAGAATTCATATATGTACATTGTACATATGTTAATCTAAACAATCTACTTCTAAGTTTGTATAAATAATAGCTCATTTTAAATTAACTTCAAAGAACCCCTATTTCTCGCCACTTCGCCTTTATTATTGAGAAGACTCGCTCAGTGAATGCAAAAATTCACGTCTCAACATAATATCAAATATCAATATGCATTTTGCAAGTTGATCGTTTTCTTTGCAAACTTTTGATAAACTTATCAAAATTTGCTTTCCCAAAAATAGAATTTTATGTTATTGTGGAACGAAACAGCATAATTTTAGCAAAGTCTTTGCAAATTACACTTTTTAATATTAACTTTGCACTTTACATAAAGGCGTAGAACAGACATTTCAAAGTGAATATGAAAATTGCAAAGACTGCAAAATTCACTGATAATTATTAACTTTTCACTTATCAGATTTTAAAGTTCTGTGGAACAGAATGTTTTGCAAATTGAAGAAAAATTTTAAAAGTTGATTAGTTTATTTTGCGGAATAGTGCCCTCGTCAGAGCTTAAAATACTTAAAACCAATTTTTGAAGTTTTTAAGAAAATTTTCAACTTGGCTACGAAGCGAGATAGTATACACCTTGAGAGGAAACGATACTATCTAAAAAGGCTGTTAGAAGAGACTGTATCTTCGGACAATAATTTGCCAGACTTTCGCCAATCTCGTCAGTCTCTATGGTCTTTTTAATGTTTATAGTTTTAGCATATTTTATAATTTATTATTAAAATAACTTATGTAGATATCATTTTTAAACTTTTCAAGTGCTAATTTCTAATGATGTAAAGGTAGTGTCTTGATTGAGGATTATCTAACATTCATATATTCAAAAGGCCAAACTTAAATGTTCGTAGTAGAGTAGATGACGAAATATGGGTTCTTGAACATATTTTTGATAAGGAATGATTAAAGGTTAGCTACTATTTTAACCCAATTTTGAATTTGGAATCAATAATATTTGGTGCAAGTAAGTTTATTGTTTCAAAATTTAAGACTAGACTTCCATTCCATTCCATTCCATTCCATTCCATTCCATTCCATTTATCAACCCATTTTTCGAAATCGCACCACTGTGTACTGTCAAATTAAAATATTTTATTTGATTGATTTAATCTTGTGCCGTGTCAAGTACATACAAAATTCCAAAAAATATTAAAATGAGTTGACAACAATTTTCCTAATAACTGAGACTTTTATGCAATTTCCACAAAAACTTACACACACACACAAATGTCACTCGTTGCACAACTCATACAGCTCATTATGGAAAACTCCATGTGGATTTCCCATAATTGAGATGACATACATTATTCATGATACGTATTCAAAAATCGCTTACAAAAACTTTCCGTTGATAACGTACACTCGTAGTCGTATCTATAAATATTTGAAATTCAGAGAAAGTTATCGCCAAATTAAATATTTGCCTAACCCCATCACATCGCGAACTTATTACAAATCGACTCCCCAAGTGAAATTTTGTAATTTTGCACGCCCTGCGCTTGCATTTCCCAACCGCCGCGCCCTCACCACCGCCCTCACCACCGCCCTCACCATTGCTATCATCAGCCAACCAATGACTTATTGGCAATTTCAAATGTATTATTAAAAATGACATGATATACAGTCTATTCATTAAATTTTATTTACACAGATAATTGGAAAAGTTCATCTCCCCACCATCGAGCACCACATTGCTAATACAAAATTACGTAGGTACATACATATATATAAATGTGTGTGTATGGATCAACCCCACCATAATTTCAACCATCACCCCCCGGGTTTCGCTTTAGTTCTGGTAAAAGCCATAAATCCTCAAATCCCTTTGCGGGAATTTCGCACAAACGAGAGTGGAACAAGATTGAGTTCTGGATTCAGTTTTTTGTTATATTCTATATTTAACCAGGAGACCTAGGAATAGAAAAACCCCCTTCGTAAAAACGAAACGATGGGGGAGCACAGGGACATATACACACATATGACACAGCTCGAGATGGAGCAGGACCACTTAGAACAGGAGCTGGAATACAGGAGACACGAAAGAACACACATAATTCCACGTATCTATTGCCAAGAGGGTATAAATCCCATTTGTTAATTTCCGAAAATTATTGAAGAGCTTAATATTTATACTCCTCGTCCTCTTCCTCGCCTTCGTTCGTATGAAGTGAAGGGTGGTGCACAAAGACACAAGCCTGCTTAAAGGATGAATTGGTTTTTGAGAGGAGCATAAGATGTTGATGGGGTGGATATGGATTCTTTTGTTCTTATTCTTTTTTTTTTTTTTTTGGTGAAGCGACTTTTTGTCCAAACTTCTTTTGGGGGATAAACTTTTACGCTTACAAAGTTAATTACAATGGAAATCAGGATTCTTTCGATGACATGGCTGACGTCGTCTTCGTCGTAGTCTTCGTTGTTGGAGCTTGGTTCGTCCTTTTTCTTTCGACTCAACTCGACTCGACTCGACTTTGGCTCCATAAATATTCACAGAAGAAACTGTGTTGGCAGCAAAGAAAAAAAAAATTAAAAATCTTTAAAGAAGAAAAGTTTAATACAGGATAAAAAAAAAGTAGACGAAAACTCAATTAGTAATGATAATAAAGTTTGAATAAGAAGCTAACTGGCCGGGCTCGGCGGCATAACAAGGTACTTAGCCGGACGGACAGTCAGAAAGTGAGGGCTCTTTGAGTTTTAGTATCAGTTTGGAGTTTTTTTTTTTTATTTTTTACTTTTTGGCATCTTCATTTTATGTTAGCCTAAGATTTATCGTTTAAAATTAGGTAAAGCATCGCATCTTCATTGTTTAACGGGAATGGATTAGGTATAAAAAAAAAGACATGAAACTGAGATTAATTTTAATTTAGTTTGTCGAAATCATAAAATAAATTGATTTCTTTTTTTACTTGCTCGCAGATCAAAAAGTTAATGGAAGTTTATTTTTATACTTGAATGGAATTTGTTCTAGTTGCGAGAGGGGTGAGGGGATGTAGGACTTAACAAACTTGTCTTGAGACTTAGTCGTACAGTTTCAACATATGTACATATCGGTTTGTTTTTTAATCCGATTTAAGTAAGTAAATCCTTTGGGGTTAAAAATGTTTTTATTTGGCCTTCAATAATTAGGATTTTTTTAACTAAGTTATAATTAAAACGTTTTTGACGAAAAGTCTTTGAAATAGTATATTTTTTAAGTGTTATTTTTCTTACTAGATATTATGATTTACACGTTTAATCAATTCCTTTGCAAAAAAAAAAAACAAGTATACGCCACAGTGCCGCTTACTGGACTGCTTTTTAATTTAAAAATTTATATTGACTGTTTTACAAGTAATTAATTCTTCAAAGGCACATGGTTTTTAACGTATATTTATTTTCAACAAATTAAGATATTAGTTTGTACATACAAGTTTTAAGTTCAAAATTGTATACACGAGAAAACACTTACAAGTTCTTTATATGAATTTTGATTTAAAGAATGCCGTTGAGGTTTCGAAACGTAACATTTTCTACCATTTTCAAATCAATCTATCGGTGTTTTGTTTTTTCTGGAATCGTTTTTTTTTTTTTACTGAATTCGATATTTCAATACTTTTTTTATAAAATAACTAGCGGCTCGTCCGGGCTTCGCATGGTAGATAGATAATTAAAGATAATAATAAAAACATATTAACAAAAGTTATAAAAGTAATCGGTCCGATTTTTCAAATTGAAATGCGGAAGGGACTTTCATAAAAATTGGTCAAGAGGTTTTTTCACAATAGCAGTTTAAAAAAAAAATTAAAAATTTGGTTGGCCACAAATATCTCGGAAATGGATAATGTTTTTGACTTTAAATAAATTTTGTTGTGTAGATTTCAATGTGATACAGGTTTGGTATAAATTTGAAAAAAGTTCAACACATACATAATTGAAAAACTAAAAAAAAAAATTTGGTGCTCAAATATACAATGAAGGAAAAATTATATTATGTTCAAAACAATTTTGTACAATGTGAAGTGACGTCTTTGACATCTGGTAAAATTTTGTACAAAATTCAATTTTTAAAAAATGTTTTTTGATTTAAATATTTCGAGAATGGGCAACGATAATAACTTAAAATTTATTTATGAATATAGAAAATAAAATCTTTAATATGGGTAATTCTTTTACAAATCGAACACTTTTTGACCGACACATCTCCGATTTGGCTGAAATTTTATTTTGGATACTTTATCGAAAAATAAAAGATACGTGTCCGAGGATTTTTTTATATTTCACTTATTTTCGAAAATATAGGTGTTTGAAAATTTGAAAAAAGTGAGTTTTTGGGCTTGGAGACTCATTTTTAAGAATTTATAACTCTGGTTCTAGTTAAGCTACATACTTGTTTTTTCTTTCGTTTGAAAGCTAAAGAATTGAAATTTAAGAAAAAAAATATTTTTAATAAAAGTTATTAACAAAGTCATATTGTTATTAACAATTTAATTATATAAATCAATATTAAACAATTGCCCCCACCTTGTATCAAGTTATTTATATTTTTTTTGTATTCTCCTTAAAATTTTACTCAAAAAAAAAGTTTTCAAAATATGGTATCTTTATTATTACTATTGTTAAAAAATAAATTTGTTTAACCCCATTAGCAAAACAGAACATTTTTCGTAAATAAAAAGAAATCATTAAATCCACACGAGTATGATAACTGGGCGCCAAGATTTGTTAACGGTTTTTTGTAAAAGGATCAAAAACAAGTATTTTTTATCATAGAAGGGGGGTCTATCTCCCCCCGTTGAGGCGGTAGGAGCAATTTAAAATGAAAATACTTTGAACGGAAAATAAATTGTTAAAAAATAACGGTAACACCTACAACTATATATTATACATATTTTTTAAGCTAACACTCTAATCTATCAGCCTGTTTTTAAATCAAGTGCGAAAAGTTCATAGTTCTCGAAAAAAATAGTTGTAAAGCCAAAATTTTCTCAAAAAAAGCGTGAAAAAAATTTGATGTGTGTTTTTTCAAAAGATGAATCTATACTCATTTTTTACTAAGAACGAGTTGCTCTAGTTAATTCCTAATCAAAAACTGAAAATTATATGAATTTATGTCTAATAGTTTTCGAGAAAATTGAAGAGAAAAAGAACAAAAATCTTATAAAGAGCAATTTTAATAATTTTCAATTTTCTCGAAAACTATTAGACATAAATTCATATAATTTTCAGTTTTTGATTAGGAATTAACTAGAGCAACTCGTTCTTAGTAAAAAATGAGTATAGATTCATCTTTTGAAAAAACACACATCAAATTTTTTTCACGCTTTTTTTGAGAAAATTTTGGCTTTACAACTATTTTTTTCGAGAACTATGAACTTTTCGCACTTGATTTAAAAACAGGCTGATAGATTAGAGTGTTAGCTTAAAAAATATGTATAATATATAGTTGTAGGTGTTACCGTTATTTTTTAACAATTTATTTTCCGTTCAAAGTATTTTCATTTTAAATTGCTCCTACCGCCTCAACGGGGGGAGATAGACCCCCCTTCTATGATAAAAAATACTTGTTTTTGATCCTTTTACAAAAAACCGTTAACAAATCTTGGCGCCCAGTTATCATACTCGTGTGGATTTAATGATTTCTTTTTATTTACGAAAAATGTTCTGTTTTGCTAATGGGGTTAAACAAATTTATTTTTTAACAATAGTAATAATAAAGATACCATATTTTGAAAACTTTTTTTTTGAGTAAAATTTTAAGGAGAATACAAAAAAAATATAAATAACTTGATACAAGGTGGGGGCAATTGTTTAATATTGATTTATATAATTAAATTGTTAATAACAATATGACTTTGTTAATAACTTTTATTAAAAATATTTTTTTTCTTAAATTTCAATTCTTTAGCTTTCAAACGAAAGAAAAAACAAGTATGTAGCTTAACTAGAACCAGAGTTATAAATTCTTAAAAATGAGTCTCCAAGCCCAAAAACTCACTTTTTTCAAATTTTCAAACACCTATATTTTCGAAAATAAGTGAAATATAAAAAAATCCTCGGACACGTATCTTTTATTTTTCGATAAAGTATCCACAAATAAAATTTCAGCCAAATCGGAGATGTGTCGGTCAAAAAGTGTTCGATTTGTAAAAGAATTACCCATATATGGTACAATTTTGACAATTATCGAATAGACAGTTTTTTCACGAAGAATAAAAATCTAAAACTAAAATTTGTCAATACCTAAGGTGGACATCTTCTTACGATATGTAAATAAAAAACTGCAAAAGGTGCTAAAAATGAGAAGTTATCAGTTTTCTTTTTTATAATTTTATCCCGATCCGTTCAGCCGCATTGTCTCGTGATTGGAAAAATTAAAAGAAATCTATTGCACGGGGATTCCAGACTATAATCTATCTCTGTGCCAAATTTCATCCAAATCCTTTCAGCCGTTCTGGTGTTTGGAGCAACAAACATCCATATACATTCATCCTTTCACATTTATAATATTAGTAGGATTAAAATAATCTTAAATAATTTTAAACATAAGTGTGTACCTGAGTATAAACAGGTAGCACAAACAACGAACACATCCTTTTTCTAAACTGTGACAGTTGAGAGTAAGAATATATAGAACAGAACGACAAAATGTCAAAACAATAAGCTCACATAACCTTCCAATCATTTTTTTAGAAACTTTAAAATTTCGGCGTCACCTTCCTTTTTTTTTGCAACAATTTTAGTGTGAGAAAAATAAAATTGACAGTCAGGTTTGAAAAAATTTACAATTTTGAACTGGCAACACTGATGTCTAGTTAGTCTGGTTTGGAGTAAAATATCAGCTGAATTAGAACCCTAATGGCGTTTTCAATTGGCAATCTGGAAGCAGAAAAAAGCATTCTAAAAGCTTTCAATTGGGCAAAAGTGACAGTTCTGATTCTGAAAAAGAAGAGATTTATCTTCTGGATTTGTGATCAGAAACAAAAACAGAATCACTCACACATTCAAAGATTTTAAATGTCCCACTTGATAAATGTCATATTTTTTGAATTAACAAATTGTGCGAAATTTGAAGTGATTGCTAGAAATTAAAATTAAAATATAAAAAAATGGAAAATAATATATTGAAAATATCCTAACAATTGTTCCTTATTTGTTTCGTACATAAATACCCTTATGTAGCAGACACATGTCACCACTTTACCAATACAGTCACATCAAACTTCAAATTTTTCAGAATTCAGAAAAACTATTGAATTGGGATACTGCTTCTAATTCCAATTCCAGATTACCAATTAAAAACGACATAACACTTTAATGTCACTCTTGGGATTGTTACTTGCCAATTAATTTGACGTTTAAGGTTCTTATATGAACAAAGAGTTACCATGTCTTATTATTTAAAATATTCACCATTTTTTTATTTAAACTTTCTTAAGCTGAATATACCAAAAAAAGGGGAACATGGTGCACCCTTGCCCTTCCCCCTTTTCATTTTTCTTTTGCCCTGGTTTTACTAGACTTATAATGTTAAGACTTGAATTTGGATTTCATAAGTTAATTAAACTATCTTTTGGGACTTTTGAATCATTACAATCATTAGTTTTAAAACAGGGTTGCCACTTAGTTAGTACCCAATTATACATCAAGTACTAAAAACAGTTATTATATATGTAATTCATAAAAACAAGTTTTTTATACTCATTTTACTCTAATAGGGTTGCCAACACATTAAAAACTCAAAAGGTGTTAATTTTGTGTGGAAAAAATTCTTAGAAATTAACTCTTCACGATTTTAGTAGCTGAATTATAAATTATGAAGCTTCTTTTATCATAATTAAATTATGATAGTCATAAAATTTAGAAGGGCTTGATAATTACTGCCCTTAGAGACAAAACATAGCAATTGTTTAATTATGTTGTATTCAAAATTTCAAAATAGTTTTATTTCTTTGCTATTAACGAACCAAATATTTATCTCGTCCTCGTGGATCCTTTGTTTTCAAAGACATCATACAAAAACACACTGACTAAACAATTATGTATGTACTTAAACTCTTCAAAACCTTTTTGTTGTTCTATGGAAATAATATATAAGTTCTTGAACGTTGAACTTTTTCATTTACCTGCTATTAAATATATTATAAACATTTGTAAAGATAGTAAGGAAACATTATTTTACCTCTCTCACTTTTAAAACTCTTATATATTTTACTTGCCTTCCAACAACAGACAATGAATCTTAAATAGGACCTCCAGGACCTCCGCTCCGTCCCGTTGTGTTGTTCGTCTGCTAAGTCGCATGGTGCGACTTTTGAAGATTAAATTTCCAACTTAACAGGTGTGCATAACTTGTTAGAAGAAAAATTCTTCATGTTATTGTTGTTCTCGAGCAAACAATAATCACCGTCGCCGCCGCGCATCCCAGCATCATCATTGTCGAGCTTCTCTGGCCTCGTCATCTTCACCCAGTGTCAGGGAGTTATACCCGAGTTAGGTGGCAATGTATACGTAGATATACTACCATTGCTTTGCTAGAGTCTATTGTTGCAATTTTAATTAAGCGCGGTAAATTACAATTAAAAAAGTTTTTATTCCTGGGTCTATGGTGCTGAATACAGAAAAATGAGATGACTACAGTAACACACGCCAACAACAAAACGCCTCGCCGGCCAGGCCAGCCGACTATCTACCGAGCCAACCGCCTCGCCTGACAATACTCGTAGTCGTAAAGGATAAAAAAGAAGCCAACCAGGAGGAGAGTAGAAAAAGTTTCAAAACCATACTCCCTGTCCCTAGGTGGTTTCCGGGTATTTTAGAATTACATGCCTCTTTAATCGAATTGCAAGGAGAAAAGGAAGACGACGAAGATGAAAAAGTTGAAGACAACGACACCGACGACGACGATGACGATGACGCCGACATCCACCGTCACGACCCAATGGTGACTTCGACTTGATGGAACTTTCACAAGAACGGATTAATCTACTCTGATGCTCTGATAGTAGAAGATAATAATTATTATTCAAGGAAATATAATATACTTGCCACCCCCTCCCCCCCGTAACGCCCTCACAGTACCAATGAATATGAAAACGGGCACGAGGGGTAGGTATAGTTTTACTCTCTCATAATAATAATAATCTATTAATTTTGAATGAGTTGTTACAAAAGTTTCAGGTCAAGAAAAATGTCACTGTTTTGTATAATTTTACGAGCGTCGAGTGTCGAGGGTGAAAAGTGGGAAGTATAAGAAATATTGTCAAAGTGTTCATATCCACGTTTTGAGTCTTACCTAAGCTAATTTTTTTTTCTAAGCGCTTGAAGTGGAAAGTTTTTGCAGGTACTTAATAAAAGAAACTTGGGACTTTTATTAATTTACATACAACTTGTAGTACTTAAGATACAATTTTTTTTTGTTAAGCGGAAGACTATGGGGTTAATGTTTTTGTTTTGTCTTTACTTATTGACTAATTCGCGTTGATAAGGTGAGAAAAATTGACAACTGCCTGGAAATGGAACGCTTGAGATGTCAACGCAATTTGCCCAAGGGACTTAAGCTATAAGAGGACACAACACAATCAAAGCAAAGAACCTTTTGGTTATCATAGAGTTTTTATATTCCATTCCAAAAAAAAAAAAGAACTCCCAATATACAACAAACCGTCGTTTTTGAATCGTTTTCAAGTTAGTTAAGACTTGGTTAGATAAAGCTATGCATGTATCATTAACATGATTCGAAAATGTCAAATGCGAAATTTGAAAATAACGTTTGCTTCAAATGTAATAAATGAGTTTTCGATCAATTCACATGTAAAACAGTCAATTTCGATCACATTTTTATTTTTTAAATATCCCTCATTTATTTACTGACCTACATATGTTTGCATGAACCTGGAATCTGTCAAAACAGGTGAGGGAGTTGGTGGCGGCATATACTTCGACAGACTAAATTTAAGTCTCTCCTTTCGTTTACCCAAACACTGTGGTGTGTTCCAGGCAGAATTTCATGCTATCAAAGAAGTCCTATCTTATCTCAAGGAAAACGTGATATCGTCAACTGATATACGCATCTTCTCGGATACTGAAGCTGGCCATAAAATCCTTTGAATTGAAATTGTAGATCATCTCTGGTGGAGATGGCCGATCAATTCAATATTAACCTAATCTGGGTGCAGGGCCATAGAGACATTCCAGGTAATTGCAAAGCAGACGAACTTGCAAAAAATGGAACAAATCTACCTCTATTATAAAGCAAATCTAATATCGGTATACCACTAGCTAGGTGTAAACTTATGTTAAAGCAAGATACCATTGAGAAGGTGAATCACAGGTGGTCTGATTCACTCACCGGTTTTGCAAAAAAATCAATTTGGCCAAAGCTTGATGCTAAACGCTCACAGCAACTCATCTCTATTGGTAGATTGCACATTAGCTCCGTAATAGGTGTCCTTACAGGACACTGCTTAATAGACAGACATGTCTTCCGACTTGGAGCTTCAGCAAATGATTTCTGTATGGATGAGGAAGAAGAAGAGTCAGTTCCTCATCTTCTTTGCCATTGTCCTGCACTTTCACAAAAACATAAACTTCAGCTCGGTGACTTCTATTACAATCATCCCAGTGATCTAATTAACATAGACATTCACAGTCTCACACGCTTCATTTGTTAGCTCCAAATGGTTATGATCTATGATGTGGTATCACAATGGACCATTGATGGTCTAAGTGTGCTGACCTTCGTTCCAGCAGCCACCGTAACCTAATCTAACCTTATCTATGTATGAAAGTACACAGTGCTGTCTCAAGTTGGACAAACTTCCAATAACTGAAAGACCTTTTTAAAAAATAATTTGTACTCAATTCATTTTTGTGATGTTTTCCAAATAGATAGACTAATTCGATTCCCTCGTTTTCAAATTTTCATGGTCGCCATGAATTCGTCTTGGACTCACTATTTTGTTATTAGACAGTCGATATCTACAGTGGGGTGAGGGGAATTTTTGGTTTACGTGATTTTCCAAAAAGTCACTAACGCCACTAACTCCGCGACCAGGAACTGCAAACAAGGATATTTATGGTTAGATTTACCACAGCTTCCTACACATAACCTTCTTCTTCGGTTAACTTTCACAACCTAAAATTTGCTGTGGATTCTCGGTCTTAAATTGCGTTATGGTGAAATTTGACCAATTAACCTTAAATAACATAGTTATTAAATGTAACGACTTTAGAAGAACCATTTATGATATGATACATATTATTTTACTAGTGTCCCCAAACCCAATTTAAAAACTCAACTATAATAAAAATATTCTGCTCTTATCTGGGAATGCAATATCACCGACTTACTGAATACCTACTGTCAATCATTATTTTAATCATTTTTCGAATAGGAACTAGTAACATTTTGACCATTCTATAAGTAAACGATACCCTCCTTTCATTAGTCATATTTCCTTTGGAACTGATATTTTCTATTTAAAATACAACGGAAATAGAATTTATGTATTTTTCAATTTTCATATTAAAAACAAGTACTAGATTGCCGTTTTCATCTATCAACTACTTTCCCATGGAACACAGACAATTGTTTATGTTTTTGGTTTCACCTGTACACCTGTTCGAACTGTCCTATTGAGTACATCCTAGAACCATGTTCGTTAATTCAATAATGAAACAAGAGATGGCAGCAATAAAAGTGACGTTACTTTTAAGAGATTTTGAATTTACTAATTTTAAATTGTTTTTAACTTGAAAATGCATGTATGCATACAAAAAAATTAAGCCTTTTTTAAAACGGTAATCTCCTCGCAAACACCTTTCACTCGGGTGTGTTGTACGTACTTTCTAAACACCATCCTTACATTAAAGGGCAATGTTCTACAAGTTTTCATTTCTTCCAAACATAACTTAAAATGTTTGAACATCAAAAACATGTTCACCATTAAATTACATAATTAATTTTTATAAAAAACAATAAAATAAATCGAATAAGTTGAAGTGTCAGGGATCTCGAAATAAATTTCATTTCCTTCCAACAAAAGTATAGTTTCCCTCAAAAATGTTTATTAAAATAAATCTGGAAGGCCAAGATGACCAAATTGAATTGTTCACGTTAAAAATCGTAATTTCAACTAGGACAAAGAAATTTAGCTAACCCACCACTTAAAATATCAGAAAACAAAAAGAAAATTACGTTTTTTTTTTTATTCGATCTTTAATTATTATTTAACTCTTCTTCATTTAAAATAAAATCATTCATTTCTTGTCCTGTTTGTTTATCTTTTACAATAATAATTACAATAATTGATTCTTTTTTTATTTATTTTGTTATTCTTGTAGGTACTACATAAAAAAATGTCTTTATTTTATAGCATTTTTTTTTATATTCTCATCTAAATAATGTGTTTTAATATGAAATTCATAAAAATTATTTTATTTATTTTATTCTATTTTGCATTAAGAAATGTACAAATATATTTTTTTAATAAATATAATAAATTCTTTTACAATCAACTTTTGTTTTCATCTTTTTTTTATTTAACATTTACAGTCCTAAATTAAAAAAAAAAGATAATGATTTACATTATATGTATGTATGTATATGTATTTCAAAATATACACTAAATAATAATTAAATACATAAAAGAATATTAACTACTAACTTTTTCTTTCACATTTTCATATACATACAAGTTTAATATTTGTATTTTTGTTTTATTTCATTTTGTATTATTTCATTTTGCGTAAAGAGATCTTTAAACATAAATATTTAAGTGCATTTTAGATATGGAAATAAATGTTTAAACAAAAATAATAGGTTTTACGTGTAAATTATAATTAATCTAAAACATTTATTTTATTTTTATAATTGAACGAGATAAATAAAAATGTAAATCATTGAAAAACCCTACGCCAAAAAAAAAAATCAAACAATTTAAATTTCCTAAATTAAAATAAATTCGAAAATCAGTAACAACTGTAGTAAGTACTTAAATATCGATGCATGCTTTTATTTTAACAAAATATAGAAACGATTTAGTGTTGCTGTGTTTTTTTAGGTTACAAATTGACACGAGTTTTTTTTTTAATCAGATTTCATGTAATTCTATTTTTATGTTGTACTAAGGAAGCATCATTCTCTTAATAAACATTAATACAGAGTGTAAAAGAAAATTAATTTAAAAAACGGGAGGAATTCATTTTTAAAGGAGGTGAAATAGTTGCAGAGATAAATCGTATAAGAAATTGAACTTAACTTTAAACTTTTACCCATGGAACATCAATTTAACGCTGGCTTTAAAATGCAAGAAGTATAGATTATAAATCACTGCGGATACATTTCGACGTAAAATTAAAGTTCATACTTCTACAATATTCCCCACTTAAATGTTATACTGATCATTTGTAAGTATGGTACTTTATGACTAAATTAGTTAACTTAATTTTTTGTGAGTCATGAGTAATCTAGAAGATTAAAGTATTATGTTTCCAAATGCTTTAAAATTGACAATTAAAATGTTAAATAATTTCAACGATAGCTATAACCATTGCAAAAAAGTCTTGTTTCAGCTTTTCTTCTTACGTATCTAAATTCAAGTTTAACGACTTTTTCTGCTGTTTTCAACAAAATTGAAAAGTGAGTTTTTCAAAATAGAAACTTTCAATAGAAAGACAATTCTATCGTCGATCTACATACGCCTTAGACGAGTTTAGACCTCTTGATTACACTTGAAGTTAAACTCCAAAAAAATCATATTTTTTTATTTAATTCTTTCATTTGACTATAGCGGCTTTTATACAACGTGGTTTGGAGTTTATTGTATGGCAAGAGATACCTGCGGAGGATTTTTTAGTCCCTCACTAAAGTGAATTCCCAGAAAAAAAATTGCACTCTATGAAAAAGAAAATAGAAACGTTTTAAGGGACAACATTTGCATAATTTTTTTGTAAATAAAGCTTATTTTAATCCACAACTAATACACTCTGTATTAAAAAAAAAGAAAGAAGAAAATCAAATCTAATTTCATGTAAGCCACAATCTATTCTCTATTCTTTTACATTACCTATTCTCTATTTATAATATTATCTTTTATTTATTTATCTTGGAATTTTCAATTTCTGAACAAACGTCACACAAAATTCCTTGTTTAATTTTGTTTTAAATATTTTGTTTGATAAATTTGTTCTTAATGCACTGAAACAATGGCACAGTGTGTTTTAAAGTTTTTTCTTTCATTTTTCTTGTTTTAACAAAAAATATCTTAAATTATGTTTTTTTTTTAATTTTTTTAAGTGTTGTTTTTGAGTCGTTGTGTGAGTGTAAATTTTTTCGAAAAAATATGTATGTATGTAGTTTTTTTTCTGTTGTCAATATAAAAATCTGTTTTTGTTTCTTTTTTTTTTTGAAAACTTACAATGACAAAATGATTATAATAATGTGCGCATAATGAGCGTTTCATTTTGCTTTGTTTTTATTTTTTTTTTCTAAAGCATTAAAAAATAACATGCACTCTTTAGAAAAGTTCATAACAAAATTTTGATAAACATTTTTGTCATGTCTTGTATTTTTCAGAATCACAAAATATGTACCATGTATGTAGATATAACAAACAAACAAAAAAACGATTTCTTATCTTAACTAATTTTAATAGACTATGATTATTTACAAAACAGTCTGTGGAAAGTTTAAAAAACTGTGAGAAACTATTCAAAAAATGGTATGTCCTGTGTGTGTGTGAGACAGTTGGTTTGTGGATGTTTATGTGTGTGTATATATAACAAAGTGTATTCTAGAAATAACTATGAAAAACTATAGAAAACATCTCATTCTTCCTTTCGTTCTTTCTTTCATTTTGTTTCAATTTTTGTTTTTTAACCTAATGAGTTGCCCTAATAAAAATCTATCAAATACGTACGTTTATTTTTGTTATACTATGAATAATTTTCATAATTTTGTTTTTGTTTTTTGTTGACTAATCCTATGCTATTACATGACTATTTTTGTGTAAATCAGTTAATAGCTCTGCGTCAAGATCTTCTCCTTCAAGAAGATCGGTACATATTTCACCGTTTAATGGGAAATTATTGGCAGCTGAGGCAACGACTCCTGTACCGTTTGTGGCAATTACTGCTTCGGGTGAGTTACGACGACGTTCGCGTTCACGAATTATGTGCGGAGCTTCATTGAACTCGTCTAATTCATCCATACCTGTTAAAAAACACAATAAAAAAAAAAACTATAAAGTTCCACTTTCCCAAGTTGTAAGCAAAAACAAACCTGAGTAATGTGAACCAGCCAGCAGAAGATACTGACCAGAACGATTTGGCCACAGAAGTCCTGTCATAATACAATAAGCTAGGCAGTCAGCTGAATTTGTTATGCCTAATAATAGTTTATCCCTCCACATGGAATTGACTTGTAAAGCGACTACCGCAACAATTGGCAAATAAATAAACCACACCAAACTGGAGGCACCCAAATGTAAAAGAAAATCTAATTTCTTTGTTGAATGTTCATATTTCATTGTGTTGCGTAGTTCATAGAGGAACCACATCATGAAAGATGTCCTAAAAGATAAATTTTGTTTTTTTATAAAATATGTAGTACAAAAAGAATCGATAGAAAATGTAAACTCACCGAAGTATAAGAACTATCCATCCAGGCCAAGTCTGGTATTCGTCAATGTCTGAGGTAACATCGACCTCCGTCTGAAAAAGTGAAATTTTTGTTTAAATACAATTTGGGAAACAGAAATGTGTTGGTTAAAAGTTTGTTCATTCTCTCAAGTAAGTACTTTAAGTACTTTGTCCTGATACTTTAAAACCTGATAAAGAACAATTTGATTTTTAAAACTCTCAGCATTTGAGCGGACTTAATTTCAGTAATTTAACTTACCCTATCCCAGATATATAGGAACACATGAAACGCACAATATGGTACCCAAATTGACATAAGAATAATCCAACCAGTTTTGCTAATTTGTTGTCTGGTCACTGCCCAACCTTTTGCCAAAAGCAATAATATTAGCATAAATGATGTCTGTGGAGTGAAAAAAAAAGAAAATGAAATACCAAAACACTCATTTAATTGAATTTACGTACTCTGCTAAAAATATCCAAAATATCTCCCGCTGCCTCCACATCAGGCTGACCGATTCCATTGATGGCAAAATATATCAAATGTGTTGTTATAAAAGCCAAACTTACAAATTCACTAATCAAACTGATTGTAAAAAGTTTCGTTACTGGATGTTTTTGCAATCGAACTGCATATATTTGCATTGGTATCAGGATTAGATAGACCAGCAAAAAGATCAAATACATTTCGAGTAGATTTTGTTGATCGAATGAAAATTGAAATGTCAATGGATGTGATGCTGATTGATTGGGATTGCCATTGACAAGACGAATATCATAGTTGATTGTGTGTGCATTGCGAACGGTCAGAGGTACACGATTGCTAAGTCTAGTTGGGTCATAGGCGTGCCATTGGCAAGTGGTTCGATTGCGATAGCATGCAACCATTGCCATATACCAGAATCTGAAATAAAGAAATTGAAATTTTTAATTAGATATGGATAAGTACTTTTTTAAAAGGGGAACGTGTAATCTATATATATAAAAATGAGTTTCAAAAATGTGTGTGTGGCCGCCTAACTCGCGCATTTATGTACCGATTTCAATTTGGTTTTTTGCCTTTGGAAGAGAATTATCAGTAGATGGTTTCTATATGAATGAAAATTACATTCGAACAAACCATTCCTTACAAATAACAAAAATTTAAATCGATTCATAAAAACGGAATTTTGCAACATAAAGAACAAAGGTACATATTTTAACAGTTTTGGCATTGTTTCCACTAGATCTTTATACTTAGGGTTCACGATTTTCTAAGTTTCCATTTTTTTATCGTACTTGCTCGAATTATAGTATTAAAGCGTTTTCGAGGATGTGCAAGTATTTTTCGGAATCGACAGTTCCATATGTACAGTAAAGATGTCCAAATTTGTGTTTATTTATTTACTTAATTTAATTTAACTTTAAACTTAGTTTTTTTAAAACTTAAAATATATTATTTTATTTTGAAATTTGTTTTCAATTTAAATTTTTAAACGTGAAGTGATTTTGAGTTATTTTACAAAAAAGTGAGTGTTTTAATACACCGTTGTGTATTCTTTTTCTCTTTTCAAATGTATTTAGGAAAACTTTGGAACGATTTTGATGTTTAAGAATGTGTGTGTGGCCACCAAACGCGGATTTGAAAGCGAAAAGGATTCGAATGGTAAATTGAGATTCGTCCGAAAACTTCGAGATCTACGGTAATGTGGCCTCCTATATTGTCGCTGATGAGATCCGAACGGACAATTTCAACTTTGTTCATATCTTTTGAAAATTTACATTAATTTTAAATTCTCCATCGCTTAGTCCCATTGGTTTAAGAATTTTTTGTATCCTTCTCAGATTCGATTTAAATCATTATAATATTAAAATGAAAGAAAATTGGAAAGGCATTTTTATTCTTTTTAATTTATTAATTTCAATTATAGACAAAAATTTGAATGACATTTTGTTATTATAATTTCATATAAGGAGTTTATAAGTTTGTGTTGCGTTTATATATATGTAAGGCTGTAAGAATTTAAACGGTGACAATTTAAATTTGAATGGAAAATCAAAATAGCAACAATTATATTTTTCAGTACAAACGGTTTTCTATAAGCCAGGAGAAAATTTTTATAAAAGAAAACATTTCCAAAAAGTGGTGAAATTATTAAAATTAATGTTTTTTTTTTGGAAAGTAGAAGTGTTTTGCATGTTATTTTGGGTGGAGAAATTAGAAAGATAAAAATAATAGATGGCGTTGGGGTACGTTGAATGCCAAAATCTGATGGATGCCGTTATACGCTGACTTAGACTGTGTTCAATTATGCAGGTGTCATTTTCTATTGATCAAATGTGTTGATTTTTCTGCAAATGGTTGATTTTTGTGTATTATTACAGTCGTATATCGCACACAATATATGCAAACGATAAAAGCAAAAAATATGTGAAATCTGAATTATACAAAATTGTGCAATGGTTCATGATTGAAGGACATGACTGATGAAAACAATGTGATTATGGATGATATGATATGGAAAATTCAAAGGAGAAAAAGACCTTATCCCATGGGCTAGAATTATTTCAACTGATCTTCCAATTAAAGCGGAAAAATTAGCATTGAAATTTGAATTATCTGAGTTTTATTATCACCATGGAGTTTATCACATTCCGTCCAATTTGAAATTATTTTTAGAAGCGTTACTTTTTTCATCATAAATGCACACAGCGAAGCGGGTGGGAATTAGCTAGTTATAAATAAATTAAGAAATAATTTGTTATGAAGTTCAATTTTCTTATCATTGTTTTCACATTTTGAAATAATTTAACTTAATGCATTTCACTGATTGCACACAGAAACTCAGGTGAAAACTTATTGTACATATGTTTTTTTTTTATTTCTTCAGATTTTAGTTAAATTTTAATTTAAATGTAACTTTTGAGGATTAAATATTTTATGATTACATTTCAATAGGTTGAGCGGCTACTAGCATTATAATCAAAAGAAATATGTCCGTACAAATTAGTAAGCTAGAATTATTATCGCACAACACTTTTAATTTTTATAAAAGTTCGAAGACTTTATTAAAATTTTAATAACTCCTCAAGTGATCTACATTTTTTTATCTCTCATGAACTTGTATGTATTTTGTTAAGTTTTTATTTTTCATTTATCCAGTAGACAACAAAATTAAACAAAAACCACATTGCAATCTGATAATGACGAAATATGTATTTTTTTTAGCCCACCAAACAATGCATAATAATAATTATTAACGATAAGAAGCTCTGACGTAGTGTGGACATTGTTTAATAGCCTACTTAATTTCTCGTAGATCTATAGGGCAAGTATTGGATTGTATAAAAAAAAACGATCAAAATGGCGTATATCGTTATACTGTGAGTGCCTATGTGTATGACTACATGTATTTAAAACTGAGGATTGATATATTGTTCAAAATTTATGAAATAATATTGAAGAGATTTTAATTTTTAATAGACCACTTGACAAAGTGGCAACGAATCAATCAAACTGCCAGCAAGACATGCTTTATGCCATGTAACATGCTTAGCCTTTTTTGTTTTTATGTACATATATCACAAACTAATCCCATTTCTGTACCTAACATTGGTGAGCACTAACGTTTTTCTACGGTAAATTAGCCGCCTGGATCGTGCGTCTATTGTCTCTGGAGATATATAAAATTTCAGGAATAAGTCAGCTACGATTAACGCTTTGGAAGCCAACATTACTCGTGTTATTCGCTAGAAACCAGTCGCTATGCTCGAAATAGTCGCCCATAATTGTACCTTCTGAATGGACCACATCGGACGTAGTCATGGGCAACATTTACTTGAAATTTTCAAAAAGTAAATGCCATCAATTGTTCTTTTAATCAATAAAGTATTTTAAATTCACTTTCAAATGAATGTATTTTATTTTTCATTATAAATCAAACCTCACGATGAATAACCCTTTTGTATAAGGTGTTTCGCATCATATCGGCGACAGTTCATCAATTGACCAGAAATTATTTTTTCAAGTTTTATAACATCAATTTTTCATCTACAAAATGATCCCGAATGATACATTTTAGCATCGACATTGAAACTAAAATTAAAAATGACCAGAATAAACAACTCTTTCATCAGCATTAATAAATAATAATAATCATTTAATAAATCAAAATTCCTGTTCACTTGATCTATTTTAATTTTGTATCCCAAAAAAGTCAACAACAACAATTTAATTCAAGTGACAGGCATTTCCTATTTGATGAGAAATGCAAATACAAATTACATTCACATTTCAATTACATACATATGTATGTATATCTACTCTTTTGATCACTTCATACAATCTCTAAAATAAAATAAAATAAAATAAAAACTTGGCTAAGGTTAACGAATCATTCATTTACAAGTTAATCATTTTTTATAAGCCTTCTTCTATCTTATCTTTTTGTTTATGATCGCTTTATCAAGATAAATAAATATACATATGTACATAAAGTTGATTAAAGATATTTATAGTTTTAAAACACAACTGATTATTGTGATTTAATTTTTTCTATACTAAGTGCAGGTGCTTAGTAAAAACTTTTCCTAAATATTTACATTTATATGTATGTCTGCCAAATGCAAACAAAACCAAATATTTCTATCGGGTCAGATCGGTGAAAGATTCTTCCTATAAACAATCACCAACTGTACCTCTACTTATTTGCACACGTGTCTTTATGAACAAAATAAACTGAATCTTGCTTAATATTTTAAATTTATTCTTGTTGAATAAAAAAAAAGTAATACTTATCTACTATGTACGTTATGTATGTATGTACATATATTCATACATATTTTGTCTAAGAGTTCATTTGAATGTTGTATAATTGTGTCTGGGAATTCAGTGTCATGAAAAGTGGATCGACGACTTCTTACATAGAATTGATAATATTTACTGACTAAATATAAATTCTAGATAGAAAGATAGAGATGCTAGCATTTGCTGATTGATTGTGTAAAACAAAAAAAAAGTAAATAAATAAATCAAAACAGTTTGAGGATGCATTGATAAATAAAATAAAATTGAATGAAATAGATTCGCCAGAATTTTGTTTGAATTTCTTAGAACTGTTTACTCTAAAAGTTTGGACTCCTTCAGCTTGACTTGTAGTCAGAAATTCAGTTGTTGGTGTTTCACATTACTTTTTTTTTTTTGGCTAGGTTTATCTTTAAGCGGAAAATTTGAATCGGTTAAAAGGAAAGTTACGGAGAATTGTTGGCTTCGTATTTGATGACGATCAGTTTGAAGCGGCTTCCAGGTTTTATTTACTATTTTCATTAATATTTTCACTATGAGATTTGATCTTTAAATGATCTTTACTACCACAGTGCTCACTTTAGAATTAAAAGAAGAAGATCAGAAAAGAAAATTTGTTCGCAATGGACAAGTATTATTTTTCAGGGGTGGTGTCTAGTAGAAACTTGAACGTGGAACTTTTAAATTGGCATTTGCCACCCGACACCAACCCCTCAATTGTTCGTAGAACCCCTTGCCCATGCTCACCATGTCTTAAATCAGCGCTAGAATAAATAAATCTGCATGCAACTTTAAGTCCATATCTAAGCTCGAATTAAATACAAGAACAAAATGTATGTGGAATGTTCATGTTTCCATGATATTCTTGGTTCGTGTTTTATACGAAATTTATATTTGATCAATCAGCAATTAAAAAAGAATAGGTATATATAAAGTGTAACAGAACCATCAGCATTTATTTGAAGGTTTGAAGTCAACCAATGATGTAATTTAAGTCAGTCAACTAAGAACCGTATAAAAAAATAAGTTTCTAATTCTGCCCTCAATATCTCCTAAGGAATACATGAGAGTTTCATGTCAGTAGTTAGGTCTTAGTTGTCCACAAGTTGTTTATTATTTGTGTACCTCATCGTTGATTCCCACATCTTACAGCCTCCATACCTGTTACGTAGGTACCTTGCCTACCTGCTAATAAAAAAGTACCTACTCGTTTGTGTGCACATTTTCATACACTGCAATCAAGGTCGACTTCAAGAAGTGAAATCTCCACCATAAAAGGACAATTAAAGAAATTGCAGTCGGGTTTTCTTGCACCGAGATAATTTGCTACGAGTTCGCTGACAAACAAAAAAACAAAGCAAAGTAAATACACCACCAAATTGCCACGAATAGTCGATGATGGCAAAAAAAAAACCCGGCTCGTATGCATATGCAACACGACTTACTTACCTGGGCTGCGTTAGATCACTTATGACATAAGTGAACTGATATCCAGGCACCACATTCGAAGGACTATCCTCGTCGACGCACAGCTCCCCCTTGGGACACGGAATCTTCCTCAAATAGTCCGTCTTTGCATGCGAATTGCAATCACTGTCGTAGGCAAGATTTTGAATACGAGCAAACATCCGCTGGCAGGCCATTTCGCGATCATAATAACTCCGATTACCATAGAACTCAAGAAAGCTCGAGCGGTCCAGCACTGCCAGCGTCACGGGCACATTAAACGAGTCCTCCGACGTTATATTCCCATAGATGTACCCAAAGGAGTCGCGTTGCGAGTGTGTTTCTGCTTTCTGAAAGCCAAACTTCACAATAAACTTGAAGAACTCATCGGTGTGAAAGTCACCAAGGATGCGTGTAGCCTCGCACAGTGTCAGGCATGATTCCAGGACAAAAAGGAACGCGAAAAAGTAGAAAATTTGTTGTGCGAATTGTGACATTATTTATTATATTTCTTTTATTTTTATTTTTTGTATGTTTTTGGAGCAAATACGAGTAATTTCAGTTTCACTGAGATTTTTCCTTTTCACTTATTACAAACTACTTGTGTTTTTGGTTTTTGTGTGTTAAGGGGCGGTTTCCTCCGTGGAGAGGTTTTTATGTATTTTTTGTTTCTTTTCTTTTTATTTCTTTCTTCGTATTCGTGTCCCTTCGCCGTCGTCCGTCGTCGTGCTCATCAAAGAGGATTCTTTTCTGCGACGAAAGCGAAACACACAAACATCAAGTGCAAACTTCGAAGACTCCCGTACCGAAGCCCGAAAGTTGTTGTTTGCTTTTCCACAGCAATTATTTCTTGGCAAAGATTCTATGCAGATGCTTTGTTTTTTTTTTTATTATTGACAGATTTTCACTTTTGGCGAACCATTATGCACTTTAAAAAAACAGAAAAAAAACGAAGAACAAACAACATTGTTGGTATAAAAAAAATAACACAAAAAGCAGAAAAATTCACTTGCTGCTCTGGTGGTGTGCTGGGATTTTGTTACAGCCAAGAGCAAGTGAAGTATGTGGAACCAAAATAATTTCAACTCAACGCCTGTCAGAACTCGGAAGATGTCAAACGGGAATTGTATGGTTGTCTCATTTTCTCCTGTTTTGTTTTGATGGTGGATTTTTTTGGTTTGATGAACGTGGATGTGGTGGGAATGGTGGTGGGTACAGTTGTCAGTGGTGGGTTTTGGTTTGAGGTGATGTGGAAATAATTTATGGGATATTTGTTGAGATTTAGTTTGACGCCATTTTTGTAAAAAGAAATGAACCGTTATATTTGAATGGTTTTAAGATGACTTAATTTTTTCTATTTTTTATCAATGAAATTATGGGCGGGTGTGCATATTAAAAATGGTAAGAAATAGGAAACTGTTTGCATAAATTTCAATCCATAAAATTTGCCTACCTGCATAATTATGTAAATATTGAGAACAAGAAAGAAATACAAAATCTTACTTCCCAAGAAAAAGAGTACCTACATATATCTTATGAATTTGAAGTGTAATCAGTATTTCAGTATTTTAATCTCGACAGATTTCAACGCATAATTAATTGTGGTTGTATAAGTTATTGTTTAAGAACACAAAAATTTAATTTGAAAGTTAAATAAAAGTAAGAAAAATGTATAGACATGTCAAAAAATCTCTTACTTCCAGTTTCGAAACGGATGTTCAAACTCCACTTTCGGTTTCAGACTCAATTAAAGAATTTATTCGGTTTCACAGTTTCATTTAACTTCAGCAATTTAAAGCCCTTTTTAGACGATCAGTTCAATTTCAGTTTCAGTTGAGCTATCAGTTAAGCTTTCAATTAAACTGATGTCTAAACACAAAAACTGAAACGTTTAACTGAAACTGATGGAACTCTTATCAGTTGTCAGTTCAGTTCTCAGTTAAACTGATGAAACTGAACACCGAACTAAGTTTCATTTTAACTGAACTGACAGTTGAACTGAAAAATGAACTGAAAACTGATTGTTTAAAAGGGGCTTAAACCCTTGTTTAGCATTTAAAGCCATTTCCCACGATGAAATTTCAATTTAACAGCTGGCATTTGATAGTATTTGGTTTGTGAAAAAAATGTTTATTTTTCAGTCAGAAACTATTATTTATTAAAATTAATTGTGAATTGTGCTTCAAAAACTGGTTCAGTTGAACTGAAGTTTGAAACTGAGGATTAGCACCTTAAAGTGATGACTAAAGGCCAACAGACTTTTGATAAGAAATTCTAAAAAGTCACGGTTTTGAGTCTTTGAGAATAAAACCCGATTGACAACAGAAATTGTTTTAAAGATTTTTAATTAAAATTTTGCTAGCTTAAAAAACTTTATATCACAGATTAAATTTAAGAAAGTATCTGTGTAATATATTTATTTAATACATTTAGAGACGTCAAGTGATGAGTTTCTACTCTAAAACATTAAACTCTAAATACAACCTTAATAAAGCAACAACTGTATTCCAATATTGTTTTTTGAAAAAGATCAAAAATTGTCACTTTGAAGAACTAATTTATTTTCTATGAAGCAAATGAATATGGGCAATTCATGTGAATCTACTTCCGATATTCATTGTGGTATTTTTATTCAAAGGTGCAAAAAAATCGAATTACTCAGTTTAATTTTTAAAAATTTGTCGAAATAGCAATTTCGTTTATTCGTTTATTTGTTTGTGTTAATTTTCGTTGAAAGTCTAATTTGAATCCAAACAATTTTTGTAAATTGAATTAGTTTTAAAAAATTCAATACTGACCCAATTGAACTTTAAGGAAGGAACTCCGATATACATATGCAGATTTCATGTCAGTAATGAACCGCAGCCACTGTAGGCCTATACCCTACCCATGGTCAAAAATATGGCTTCTGAATAATGCAATTCACTCCAGGTTCTGGGACTAGCCCTTTTTTCATGTTCGTATATTTTCTATTTTAATTTAAATAACCGAATCATGTAACCCAGAAACCACACCAAAATTGACAGCAAATTAGCTATTAGCTAAGGGTATGTCTACATTTAGCAATTTTGGTCAATCGTGTGCAAGCATGCATGCATTGAACGTTGATTTACATACATTCATTATTTCAATCTGGAAAATGTATTGTTTCAGCTATTACCTAAATATATTGGCCATGTAAAATCATTTTTATGAAATAATTTCACTTCCACTCCTATATATAAGGTGTTCACGATTCAAGTCACACTTAATGTATCCTTACTCAGGATTGCCATAATTTTCTTAAATAGTATAAGTCTTGTTTGTAAGCAAGCCTACAAAATATCCAATTAATTGCCAGAGATTAAATATACATAGTTTTTCCGAAGGACACAAACTTACGCCAATCCCATAACGGAAAAAACAAAACGGCTTAATTGAGTAACAAGCAAGCCAGAAAATAGAAAATACGTTGATGGTCTTTTTCTTTTTGAGGTCAAATACCGCCATATCGTCAAAACTTTATAACAATGAGTAATTGGAAATCACTACCAACAATATATACTCGAGTTTTGACCTTGCAACATTCCCCAAATATGAATCTGAATCTAAACTCATGGCACACACACAATCCTGTGATACCCATAAGTCATATAAAGTGACCCAACGAAAGGCAAAGCTGAAAGCATTGGCATCGATGACGACAGCTAGAATATAACAACGATAACTTCGAAACTCAAGAGTCCAGCCCTTGAGGGTGGACGTTTTATAAGGTTTTATGGCACGTTTCCTCTTAAATTGTAACTTATTGCCATTTTCTATTGTTGTAAATATAATTTCTAAGAGGGGGGGATTCCATATTCAGGTATGAATGTTGACGAGCAATTTAAAAATTAACCTCTATTTCTTTTGACGAGTCGAAAATGGAATCCGTGTTTGGTCGCAAGGATCTACTTGTTTTGAAATCAGTTAAAGGCTCTAGAATGAGGAATTGCCATTTGTGGAATCCTTTTTTGTACAAATACTCGTACATTTTGACACAAACAACAAAAAATTGATAACCTGTGTTCCGTTTGCTTTGCGATGTCAATTTCACACGTTCTGTTCCAAATATCTGTTATCGATTTATCGAACAGATCTTAAGTTGGATATTAGGCGCGTTTGGCAACTAGAAACTTAAGACTAACAAACACATTTTTTTTGAAAATTTCACTTAACTAAACAAAAGTAATATATAATTGTACATTCTTCCCATTTTAACGAAATTTTATTCTTTTGACCGGAAAGCTAAATTTTGACAATGAAATTAATGACGTGAAGTACACTGAATTTAGAATGATGTGAAACTGTCAAAGCGAAAATTGAATATGTGGAGGGAAAAAACCAAAAAGATCGTAATTCACGGGCTTGAGATTTATAGCCTGACTATCGATAAAGCTCAAAAGAGAACTACATCACTCGAGCTTCGTCGCAATATTCCCTCTTATTGTTTTATCCCCATTAAGTAATGTTCTTTTAAAATATCAAGCTTCAATTTCCAGAACATTGTTGAAAGTTGAATATCAAAAATGTGGAAAGCTTAAATTTGTCCTTTCATGTCGGCATTCAAAACTTCTAAACAATTGGAAAGTTCCCCACTTACTCAAACGTCATTTAAAAAACATCAACTGTTTTTGGATCTGTTCGTTTACTTTTAAATCTGTCAAATTTTAACAGTTTCTGTTTTGAAGTTAAATTCTCTGAAATTTTGGGGAGGCAATTCGATTAAGGCTCCAGGTTCTAAAAGTTAACGCAATTATATTGATATAAATAAATTCCCTGCATTAAAATTAAAATTATTTTACGGAATCCAATACTGTCATTATAAAGCCAAACAATGAATGTAGCCTTTACCAACTCCCGAAAATTCTATACTTACCTACTTAACTTATATTGGAATTTACCCTTGATTTCGTATTTTATTCTTTCACAATCATTGGCAAAAGGTGCGTACGATGAAATCTAAGATTTATGTACATATAAATCCTTGACCTCATTTTGAGCCAAACATAATATAGTCTACGGCTTTGGCCAAAAGTGTAGGTTAGTTTTAGTGGGCTAACATTTCTTTAAGTTACTTCGGTTTAAGTTATGACGACGACGGGAGAAACCCTGTAATTATATTCCATGCGATTTAAATGTGATGTTTTTTTTTTTTTTGTTTAATTTTATTTTGTTTTTGTCGGAAGGACTTCTGCGTGAGAGTTAGGAGTTATTGCTTAAATTCTAATCAGGCCATAACACCTGAGTCAAGTCAGTAGGTCAAACCAAATAAGGTGAAATGATTTGTATTTTGGATTTCGTCGTCGTCGTCGTCGGACTTCTTTTCTTTTATTTTTTTTTTAAACACGTGCAGAAGTAATGTACATAGTTTTAGTACCTTTGGCTGACGATTACGATGATGATGGCTTGGAAGGAGTTTTGATACTTGAGGGACTATAATTAAACATTGCTTTGTATAAGTATTCGTAACTTTGATATCACATTTCGTATATTTTCATTAATTTAGCGCCAACAACTCTTGATGAAATAAACCCATTAATTTTTGGTGGCTTGAGTAGGTATTTCGATACATACATACATATTCGTTTTAATTACTCGAAATATGGCATTGAAGTTGAGAAAAAACAAAAATCAGTTGAAGGTTACGAGTACATTTATTTAAGGTAATGTACCTTTTTATTAACAGTTTGCTCTTGACTTCCTTATGCATACGTTGAGTAGGTATATTATTTGTGTTTGAATATTTATGTCATAAAAAAAGAAACAACTATTAAAATTTACATTCTTATATATTTGTGACGTAAAATCTTTCATAAATTTAAGGTAATTAACCTTGCAAGACATTTAATTTATTACGACAGCACTGACTTTTAAAATCAACAACCACAAGGTTTGTTTCCTTACTTTGAAGGGTTTTGCTCAGAATCTTCTCAAGATCATAATAAAATTAAATTTATTGAATTCGGTACTTAAAATCAGAAAGAAAATCAAAATAAAGACAAGGTCTGTTCAATAACAGGTTTCCAAGCTTTGGTAAATAAACAAATTGGTCTTAAATCATTGAAGAGACATTTTTTCTTGCTTATAGTTTATTCGATAGAGAAATTAGAAAACTAAATCTCAAATACAGAGAAATTCGAATTTATGATTGTACTAGATTATTCGACACAAATTAGAACTTAAATCAAATGTCATTTGTAGTGTAGACTTCTTCAAATAATCTGGTACTTTTGTTACTTCAAACACGAGTTTTTTTAAGTTTAGTGTGTGTTTTTGCAAGCATTTCCTCTTACAATTTTATAGAGCTTTGTAAAGTTTTGATTTCCTTTTAACAGCATAAAAGGATTTCAATGTAAATGACGGACGATTTTGACAAACGTAGTAGATTATTTCAAAAAAGTCTCCAAACGTCAACTACTAAGCTTAATAGATTGCGAATGGTATTGGAAATAGTGGTTTCAGCAGATCGATTATGGCACCGTAACTTCCTCAAATCACACAAAAAACATTTCTCACAGACGGCAGATTTTCGAAATATAGCTGAACAATTTAGAGACGCCATCGCTGTCGTGCTGTGTGCCTCTTCATGAAGACTTTCCAAACGATACTGAACAAAAATGACAAGTCAGTTTGATAGTACCTAGTCAGGGTTCATCTGTAAAAAAAAGCCTATTGAAAATCAAACCTCACGATGAATCACCCGATAAAAAGAGGCACAAAATAAATAATTTAATTTTGTTTTTGAAATTCGCCGCCGCGTCGATTATACTTTTGCCCGTTATACCACATTTTCCATTACTTTCCAAAACTTTCAATGATAACTGTTTCCATTCCTTTCGAATATTCCACTTAACGTCTGCCTGATTGCCTGAGGCTTTGTGACAAGTCACTCTACTTCAACTCTGTAAATATATTGATAGAAGTTACGTCAAACTAATGGCCTCTAAATAATTATAAAGGGTGTGACTCTTATCAAGACATAATTGACAGTTAACTTTTTGATTTAATGGGAGTAGTTTAAATTAAACGAATTCGTTTAAAAGGCCAACCTTTATTTTCTTCGATTTATCGAAAAGTCTTATCAGGGTAGGGCTTACATCATAATCAAGAGTGTGTTGCTCACTAAAACAGCAAACAATTAAATAACTTCATTAAAGGAAGCCTCGCAACAAATTAAAAAGAAAATCCTAAAATCATATTCAGGTTATACATGAGTTCCTTAAATTTATGTAGGTACATAATTGAAGTCCAATGAACTTCTTTAACAGCTCCTATTGAATGTGTGTGTTGCGTATATGGCTATGGATGGCGTTCCTGTTGCACGCGAGTAATAACTTTTCGTCGACCGCACTTTTCCAACAGCTCTCCCTGGCCTGATGACTGTAGTTTAAAATGCAAAAATGTCCATAATCATTATCCTCAATCTCTCCATGTGCCGAAGTGATTCTCAGCATGTTTCCAAAGCATTTTTCAATGACTAACTATGTTCAACTATATAAGTAAGTCGTTGTTCGGAGCGATTTATGGCTCCTTCAGCAAAAGACTCACTCGAACAATTCGGAAAGGAAATCACGTAGTGCTCCAACATTTTAATTTAAAGTTTAAAAAAAACAGCGTAAGCATTTAATGAAAAAATGTTTCAACAAAAAGTAATTTAAATGAAAAAAAAAAAACAAAAACGTTTTCATTAGTCGCAACAATCACCACCGCCATTTTGTCGAGGGCAGATAAGTTCTTTATTTGAATACTCAAATGGTCACCTCCAATCAGTAGGCCTCCTTCCGCACTTTGTCGCTCACTGTCCGACCAGCAACGTCATTCCATAACCAACATGATGCCAAAAACTTTAGAAAAACTCGCGCTCGGACCACGCGATGCTCGTACAAAAGCCACCATCATACCCGTATAACGGTACAATTGGATGCGACTAACAGAACGACACGACGACGGACATTCCGATTATTGTTGTATAAGAATTCACTTTTGTTGTAGTGGATGTTGTTGTTGGTGTATATAGAATTGCAAGCAGGAGCTGAAAAAAAAAAACATAGCACTCATACGCCATGTGGCACCTTTTGTATTCTAGCCAGGTGCAGGCCTGTATCGCCATATCCATTTCGGAAAGTAGGTAAAACTCCTCGCCATGGGTCAGTAAACCCACTTCCGGTTGACATAAATTCGCCCTGGACATGAAAAGTGTTTTCTTTTCGAGTACATGCTGCACCGAAATGTTTCTTTCTATATGGATGGCCGTTGGCCGTTCGTTGGCTATAGGTTACTCCATTCCTGTGATGTGGTTGTGGTGTAGCACAAGACTTCCATTCTTTAAAGGTTCTCCTGTAAAGCTGCACAAGGACTATACTCGTACACTGGGATTTTTCGGGCTATCACATAAAACGTTCCCGACTGACGGCCATATTGCTTTCTATTTTCCACTATATGAGTACCTTTGTGTGCATTTGTATATACATAGATATATTTTATAGTATACGTGGAAAAGGAAGAGGAGAAACCACTAAGGAAATTAATAAAATTGCATTTTTGAATAATGAAAAAGGATAACAAATCTCCTTAATTTCAGTGCTTTGTGACTTGGTTAGTTTAGCATAGAAACAATATTTAGGCTCAGGTATTTTGTATGGCACATCATCGGTCGGTCGTGGCGAGTATATTGAGCCGCATTATTAAATGTTCCTGGAATTAATTAAAATTTAGCGGGAATTTCCTATGCATGCGCCTCTCGACTTGTGAAAAGGATATTCAAATGTTTATAACGCAGCATACGAGTATATAAGGAGGCTCTCTGAAGAGGTTATTCCAGCATTTCAGTTTTTGGATAAGTGTAGTGTAGGCTTATGTGTATCATAGCAGGAAAATGTAATAAGGTTTCATAAGTTTGGTATTGAAAAAAATAATTACTACGCAATATGTATACACCAAATGCAGGCTTTATTACATTGAAAATAAAAATCCAAAAGTTGAGAGTACTACAATTAAAATATAAACAATTTTCTTGATCAGGAAACTTCACAACACTAATACGAATACCTTAACCGTTTTTATTAATTTACAATCAAATTATACTTTGCCCAAAATGTAAAAGATAACTTTACCTTGAATACGAATTTAAAATTACTCTATTACGTCTATCAAGTTTTTCAAACGTCACGTTAAAAAAATTTAAATAAAAACAAACATTCAAGGCTATGTAAATTCATGGGTTATTTTTTTTTTGATACAATTTATCATGAATGTGTAAAACTTTAATACTTTATACATATTTCGTTCAAATGTTTTCAGTATCTCATTTACTTTCAGAAAAATCGTTATTGTAAAAGTCTTGAAAACAAATATTGTTTAAAATAATAAAATTTATACAGAAAAATAACAATAAGCACTATAGAAGGGTTTGTTTTTTTAATATGTACATATGTATGTGTTGTTTTTAAGAAGAAATAAAACGAATATATATTTTATGTTTTAAAGAAGTGGTCGCCGTGGCTGACTCTAATAAATGCCAGCCGATAGGACCAATTGTCGACCATTTTTTTCAGCAATTGGGGCCGTATGTCAGCAATAACACGCCGAATATTCTCTTCCCAGGCGTCGAGCGTCTCGGGCTTATCTGCTACTTCACATAATACCAAAAAAAATAGTTCAGCTGTGTTAAGTTGCACGATCTTGCAGACCACGCCACAGGCCTACGAAACCGAGAGAATGCGCTCACCAAAAGTTTCCTTCAAAAAATGGCATGTAGCGCCGTGTTGTTCGAACCAAAGATCGTACACATCAACATCCTCCGATTCGGAGAAGTCATTAATCATGGCTCTATAAGGTTCCCTATTGACTGCAACATTATGGCCGGCTTCATTTTTGAAGAAATATGAATCA
Organism: Scaeva pyrastri; assembly: GCA_905146935.1. Taxonomy (NCBI): domain Eukaryota; kingdom Metazoa; phylum Arthropoda; class Insecta; order Diptera; family Syrphidae; genus Scaeva; species Scaeva pyrastri. Next base: position 22,724,393 of record LR989927.1, on the reverse strand, counting down.
AAACAATGACTTTTTGAGGATGAAAGTCGGGATTGGTGGCAATCTCGTCGCGTGAACCGAACTATTTATTTGGGTAATAAATTTTCATGATTTTCAAACGTTGTTCGGAAGAAGTCTATTTATTATGAAATCGCAAACCAAATTGAGCATAAACCAAGTGACAGTTGGTCAAAAATACCAACTCAGAAAAAAGTATTGCCAGATTGAAATTCACACGTCTAAAAAAAAACATTAACTTTTTCAACTTGGCAAACATGAAGGTGTGTTCGGTAATAAATATACTTCACCTGCACTGTAAAGTGCAAGCGTTCCACAAATTTCAAACCAAACATTTTTTTTAGGAGTAGTATATTTAACCATAATATGTTTATGGAAAAATTATTGAAATATGCTTGTTCTCATTACAAAGCTGACAAAAGGTGCTTCCATAAATGAATAGTTGCGAAAGTCTGACGAATGGATACCTTTCATAAATGCAAATTTTAAATGTCCAAATGTGAAACTATAAAAACTGACATGCAAACATATTTTCTTTGACTTCATTGTGATCGCAATTGATCGCATGTAAACAAAGCATGCATTTATGAAAACACCTAAAGTAATATAGATATTGTATTGGGTAGAATAAGTTGGTAATTATGGCTCTGCAGACAACTTAAAGTAACTTCTCGAAATTTGTACTTACTATTTCTTTATAATTTCGTGTTGACTTTTGTCTTCTAATATCTTATTTATTGAATGAAAAGAATAAAAGAATGTTTACTATCCAAATAAATGGTCTTTATAATAAATTGAATAATAATTTAAAGAAAATAAACCACGATTATTCAACTGGTCTTTAGAGTTGCCGGAAACTTAGTTGCATAGTTTTCGCTCTTCCATTTAAGCCAAAAAAATTGAACAGGGATTTGCTGAGGTGGTCAACTTTAAGCTGTAGGCGGTAAATCTAACAGCAAAATCAATTTATTTTCAAAGTTTTACTGCAAATATAAGTAACAAACATTCTAAACCAACTTTCCATGCAAACTCAACTAGCATTTTCATGCTTTTTTCAACTCGACCCAAAAATTTACATAATTACACATTCTTCGAACTCACATCATGCCAACAAGCTGTTGTTTTTTTTTTTTTTTTTTTCAAACTCAAATTGAATAATTAACTTAAATGTATAGAAGTTAGCCAGATATTTCTTTAACAAATGAGTTTGTATATTTACAACTTTTGTTTGCAATAATGCATTCATTTTTTTCTATTTTCAAGTGCACATTTGCCTTTTATATTTTGTATGTGACAGAAGATTTTGAAATTTTGACATCAATAATTTGACAAATAATGTAGGGACACCAAATTTAAAGTTAATATAAAAGTGAATATAGCGTTTTATTGGTACTCGAATACTATGTTAGGGATAGATTACCAATAAAACACGGCTATAATAAAAAAATAAAATGATGTTTAAATATTTTGGTCAAAATTATTTTTAAGAGTTAAAACAAAAATCATATTTCACATACTAAGAAATGATATAAATTATAAAAAATACTTATAAGATTTAAAAGCATATAAAATAAATTTCATGAGGTTAAATTTCCAGACGACAATCATCTATAAGCTTTAGTGCTTTATTGGATCATTTCCTTAAATAAGGCCGTGATTAATTTAAACTTCATAATAACGTTACAGACCTTAGGACAAAGACAAAAATAAAAATTTTAGTGCCATAGTTATAGTTAATAAAACATGAATGCAGTTAGGCCACTATTACAAATTACAACATGCTCGAAAAAGAATATTATACTAGAGTTTTTGACAAATTTAACACTTTCAAAAGTGATGAAATTGTAAATACAAATTTGAAAACCAGTACAAATATATTCCTGTCATAATTTTATAGTTTCTATGTTTTGTTAAAAATTAAATTTAAGTCATAAATTTGATAAAAATTTCAGCAACGCAGCTTAAGCATGTCCTACCCTCTCTCCTACCATAAAATTTACTACAAAGAACTTTCCGAACTCATGCTATGAAAGTGACCAGTCAACCGAGGTAGATTGCATACAGTTCATGATTGTAGCGTCTCTGAAATCGTCCTTCCTCACATACGGGGCCAACAATTCTCCTTTAGACTTTCCTCTCGAAATCGGATCCGTATATGAGTAGTCAGAAAGACAGTGGTCTAGAAAGTTATAATTAAAAGACTAATTTCATCAAAATACCATAAATTTTTGTTTTGAAACTTCCTATAATTGTGTTTTATTGGTAATCTCAAGCTAGAGCAGTATAACACAAGTTCCAAGAAACGAATCATTCACTTTAAAAAAAAAACACAGATTATAGTAAATTTCTTTTATTGACATTTAGACTATCATATGAAAATATAAAACGCAAAAACAATATGTAAATGTATTTTTAAGAAGATTCTGATTAAATTAAAAAAAAATCAAATTCCCTAACCAAAAAATTTATAAATTACAAGAAAAGAGGAGGAACAAAATTATGTTACAAAATTATTAAAAACATTCTTCTTGGAAAAATAGAGATATTCCTAAACATGCAATTAAATCAATGAGAGAAATAATTTATTTAACACAATTAAGTCACAAGTCATCAAATACAGAGAAGTGTGCGTGTTAGAAGTAGACACATCAAATCCAATCCATGTTATTAAATGTAAATCACTCAACATAAACATAATCCTTTGATTCACATTACGTTGCTCCCAATCATAACTGAAGCTATTCTTGAACACAATTTGTCCCCAATCCCCCCTATCCCTTTATTCCAATCCCCTTGAAGCTTAACAAATTATTTTCATCATTTTCAAACCCAAAAAGCAAACCACTCACTGAGAAAAATTCTCCAAAACATTGCATTCATTCTCCAATTGGAATTTCTTTTTACTTTTAAGTCCTTATGAGACTTTCCTCCTCCAGAGGGTCTGAAGCTCTCTCAAGAATCTCAACCAACATAATCAAATATGTATTGCTTTGAGCCCACAAACACATACCAAGACAATTACTTTATTGGCCATTTAAAGAACAACCAAACACTGGTCAGTTCAACATACCACCACAAGAAGCAGCACAGAACACAAAACACAGAAAAACCCCAAGGATACTCGTATAGCCTGGTGCGGTCCTTACCCTTGTGTACACGTACGAGTATAAACCAAAAGCCGTTACCGGCAAAAGTTTCGCAATCAAAACACCTTCACCGCGACACAAAACCGAACAACACAAGGAGAAATTCAATTAAGGATCAAGTGTAAGGATTTCTGTAAGCAGAGTCGAGTCTCATCCGCCCCAAACTCCTGCCCCGTCAGGATATTTTGCATAACAACGTTGTAGTGGAGTTTTGCGTGCTAGTCGAGCCCGAGCCCGAGGCAGACTCAAAAGAACCAGCGATAGAAAAATCCATTCGATTAGAGACGACTCAAACTGAGCCGTCATCGTCGTCAGCATAATATACTTGCTTCCACACCAACACCAACCCCGATATACAACAGGTCCTTTCAATTCCTATCGTCTTCGAGTCGCGTCATCGGTCGACGTGTCGGTGTCGGTATATCGGCTTCGTTTGTTGTTGGCCCGTTTGCTTAACCTAGTTAGAAAAAAATGTAGGTACCTTCAGTGATTTGGCAAAAATTTCAAGTCAAGGGAACGGGGAGCGATGAGAAGTCCGTAACACATTTTTGGATTGGAGACTTGGAGTCCTTTTAAAGGAGTAAACGATGGGGAAATAAAAGGTGGATGATGGCTCACTAGGCCAAGAAAGTTAAGGTTTAGTCTTCGATTGCATCAAAAAACGGAGTGGAGAGAGAGTGAGCCACTTTTGACTTGTTCACTTGTGTGTGAAAAAAGGGACTTGGAACTTGGAACAGTCAAGACCGTCATTTCAATTGAGTTTTAGTTTGAAGCGTTACGTTGGCGGGGTTGCATAAAATTTCTTTTAAAAAAAGGCTTTTTTGTTTGGTCCTTGTTGGGAGCAGTGATATTTTTGTGTTGTGGGCTCAAAGGAAAATGAAATAATGAAAATTTTCCTTCATTCAAAGAAAATAAATAAAATGCTGTGAAATGAAAATAAATGTGTTCACTTTTTAAATAATAATTAGAGTTTTATAAAATTTAACTACCGTGTTTTTCGTTTTTTGAAATGTGTTTAATGGAGAAAATAGTTTTTCAATATTTATGAAAAAGTGCGTTGTGATGTGGTGTCTCGGTAAAGTGGAAGGAAATTGTGTGAAAAATGTTGAAACCACTTTCAGTTGCAATTTTATTGGATTATAAACCTTAATTTGGATACGTTTTTTTGGATTATTTCATGGATTTCTTTGAAGCTAAACTAAGTATTTTCTAATTTTAAGTTATACATATGTTTGAAATAAAAAAGGTTGAGTTACTAAATATTCGAACTATAAATCGTTAACCCGTAATTCTACGTTTTGACAGTGATGGTTTAGTTTCCTTAAAAGTTTATAGAAAATTTAAAATATTTCTATGACGTTTAAGACGATTCTATAAATAACTTACTATTCAGTGAGATTTCTTTCGAATTACCTACAGTAGAAGAACACACTTAAGGGCAGGTGTTGGTTTCGTGAAAGTATACCAGTTTGAAATTATGTACAGTTAAAAGCAGAATGTAGCAGACTCCCGACTCATGTCATAAGCATAGTCAAATGCAATATTTTTTACAGAACACAATTGATATACCAATCACTGTCATGAAAACAATAAGATGCGTATCTCAAAAACAACTTGAGCAATTTTGTTTAAATTTTTTCTGTTTTTTTAGTTGTATTTAAAAAAAGGAAAGACAATCAAATACTATTATTGATTGTAGCTGGAATAAAACAGTTTATATTATACAAAATTTCTGTTAAAAATTTTGCATATTTTCATAAAGTTTTGAAATTTTGAAAATATATGATGGGAAAGAAGGGACAGAAACATGAAGATAAAAAAAATAATTCCTCAATGTTTTCAGTTTGTAACGATAAGATTGCTTTAAATTAAACCCTGTATTTCATTGTGAATGGTCACACTGGTTGCTTTTCAAGGCTTTTAATATTTTTTGAATCAAATAAGACTTGACAAACATTTTATAAAGTCGAAAACTGTTTTTTTTTTTTAAAGAAAGAAATCGATTTTGAATTTAGGTTGAAAGAAAATTTTATTTTTTTTTTGTGATACAATTAATTCATATCGTTAAATATGCCCCCAAATCATTCGGGAGCACGATTTGTATTATTTTTGTTTTTTTCTGTCTTCTGAATGTGAATTGAATAAATTAATGTGATTTTTAAATTTTTTAAAAGAACATTCTTTAAAATTCCACAGTCACAAAATAATTCAAGTCTTCCAAATACCTTCCTTCTTAAGAAGAAAAACTTTAAATTATTTAACCTGCCGGGTTTTTTTTAAACTCTTAGGATCGTAAAAGTGAAGCTTAGAGGATTTTAATATTTGTAAAGCCATTTTTCAAAAACAAAATTAAATTTAAATAAATCAAGACTTTGAATGGTTGGATTTTTTTTTGAAAATATTGAAAATTATCAATTTTAATTCAGGATTTTTAAAATTGTTTAAATATTATGGTATTTAGAAAATTATTTACTTTTTTAACTTATTCGAATCGAATTGTCAAAAAAAAGTTTAGTTTTTGTACTAAATGAAAACTAAAAAACCGAATACAATAAATGGTGTTCAAAATGAACTGAAGTAAATGTGATCAAAACATAATGAAACGTCAATGTGAACAGCACTGTTGTGAAAAAGCGGACAGAAAAATCACTGTTCAGTTAAAAAGTCAGATTTTTCAACGAAATAGAACAAAACTCCAAAGCACAGAGTTCCGCAAAATTTTAAAAAGGGTTAGAAAAAAAAGATGCGTCCAATATGTCAAAAAAAAAATGCAAGCGTTTGTGCTAGTTTCTTTCCTACAAATATACATACATTCTTACGTCTTAGAAATATTGTGACAAAATCACGGTCAAACGAACAGATTTACGTGGCAGCATGGTTGACAGACAGAAAATAGAAGACATTTCTTAGTTTTTTGGCGGGAAGTTCGAACAAGGTGTTTTTTAACTTGGGTTACTGTGCTTTCTGTGTCAAATATTTGTCAAATTAGTTTTTTTTTATTGGTATAAATATTTAATTTTATTAATCTAACATGAAAATCAATAAACCGATATTTTGGTAGCAGAAATATAAAAATTTAATAAAAACACACCGGAAGCAAAGACAATACCGATTTTTCAGTTTTCATAAATATGTTCTGTTCTGCGTTGTTCCATCTAAAAAGTGAAAACAGAAAATCCTATTACTTCCAATCCAGAGGTCAAAAATAACTGTCAACATTTAGATATTTTCAACTTGTTTTCTCCCAGAGATTTACTACTTCATTTTTAGAGATTTCGGTTACGGTTTGACACTTATTTAAATAAAAATAAAAATAAAAATCAAGATAATCCGTTGAGATTTATTTTTTTTTTATGTATAAAATATCTACTTGACTTTTTTCCGTTGAAAAAAAAATGGTTAGTGGAAAAAAATTGTCAAATATATCGACACCATGTTTTTCTCGAAAATAAATACAAAGTAAGTTTTTTTCATAATTTAGGTATCAAGTTGTATTATTAACAAACTTTTAAGGTTGTTTGCTCCGATATTCTAACTTTATTCACTTGAAAAAAAAAAAAATTAGTAATTGGAGGTATTGGATGAGATTTATTTATTCTCTCTGAGATAAATCTCACTAGGTAACCGCAAATAAATAAATAAATAAACTATTAAACATTCATTGACAGTTTTTAACATAAAATATCTCAAATAATATCACAAAGTTATACATTATTTTTTTAAGCTACATGACAGTTGAAAACGTCAAAACACCATTCCACCCAATAAATTTGACTGTTTGATGTGGTTTACATGTTGCTGGCCATTGATTCTTATATAATTGTTTCGAAATTTGAAAAAGGAGCTGCCATTATTGTGAATAGCGAGTGTTATCGAGAAATATTAATCGGTTAAACATCTACTACAATTTATTGGTTCCAACAATATGAATCAATTTTATTTACTTACATCGGTTACATTTTTATGAAATGTCATTTTTTTAGAGAGATAGATATTTTATTTTCAATTTTAAATTCGTTTACAAAATAATTTTAAAATTTGTTTTAAGAAATGACTATTGAAAGCCATCTGCCCAAGTTTGACAATTTTTTTAAAAGTAGATACCTACGAGTATATTAATATTTAAAAAGATTCTCTAATAATAGATCTTCTATATTTTAGTGCTTTTTGACAATAGTTGTATAATTTATTTCAATCAGCAGCTCCGTTCAAAATCATTTTCATCTCAGATTCCTTTGAAACTAATTTCTCAAAAACTTGCACCCTGAACTCTCTTAATCTAGGACACCTTCCCAAGAAGATTACAAAGCGTATAAAAAATAGGCAGATCTTTTCTATGTGGTATAAAGTTTATGTCTATTAATTCTCCTCTGATCTTAAAAACAGTAGATATTAAATCACTTGGATATTTTTCGTTGAAATAGTTGTTTTCGCATAAATTGTGGTTTAGGTTTGCGTATATTTCACGGTGTGTCGAACTTCGTACTTTTTCAATGCTCTCTGCTTGTATTTTTTTGTCTACTGCTGTAAATTAATACTTTCTATTGGGGTATATTATCCAAGGTTATTTGTAAGTTGCATCCAGAGAATTCTGCTAATGACTCCCATTCCTCGAAAGACAATATTTTCTTCTCTATTCAATAACTTCAACCTTTCTCCGCTAAAAGACATAGTTTTTGTAAGTCCAAGTGGAGTTTCAATGTTTAAATAAATATTGGTAGAATTCCGGTTTCGACGAGTAGCATATTGTTTGGAGATCACTGCGGGAGTTGAAAAACGCTTTTAAAATGCCATTTAAATGTGTCAAAATAGTTTTAGATCATAGTTTTTGCCGTCAATTCAGTAAAACAAATGAAATAAATTTATTTATCTTATAAAAAATCAAAGGTCTTTATTTTTTTTTTAATTTAAATAATTTTTTTTTATCTATACCAATAAATACCCGTCCCGTTTTTGTGCTGTTCAATTCGATTTATTGCTTGTCGTTGCGACACTCTGAGCTCTGACATTCTAAAAATATCCTTGATGCAACTACTTATAACAATGACACCTCTTTTCTTGCTGACGTTTGACACTATATTTTAAACTGCTCCATCAGTCAATCAATTCTATAATAATAAGTCGTTGAAGTTCTTGACAAATCTGAAATAATCGACTTGTACTTGTGAAGAGGCAGACAAAGTTCGTTATATATAGTAGTTGCCAAGTCTGGAACTTATAAGTTTTGTATACAAATTTTGTTAGAAATCACTCAAACAAAAAATCAATAGTAAACAAGTTGTTTTTGTGTAAAGTTATGTTTACATCAACACGAGGCGTGTAATAAATTACTGAAAACTGAAAATTACATTTTTTTTTGTGTCTAAGTCGATTGCAATCCTAAAGCGAGGCACGTGTTGTTCGTTAGTTTAATGTACAATAAATACATGTACTTTCAATCGAGGAGTTGCATTTCTTGGAAACATTCAAGACAAGACATTCAAACTGACTTGAACAAGTTATTTCAGTTACAGTTGGGAGAAGCGAGTATTGGCATTGTAAACGGAAGTAGGGAAAATAGTGGAGAGTTTTTTTCTGTTAGTGGTGACTTGGATATTTTTTTTTTGAGTGTGGGTGTGTTTTTATTTAAATTTTATTGTGGACATTTTGTTAGATTTATAAGTGATTTAAATATATTTTATTTTAGTGTCAACAGGGAAGTTCTCGTAAATCAATTTGAGGAGGATTTTTTTTTTATTTTTTTTTTATTTCTATTGTTTGAATCTTATTTAAACCATGTTTTTGTCGGTTTATGCAAATTGAAACCAAATTGACTAGGAAAGGAACTGAATGACTAATTGAGATTGCTTTAATGAGGTACTTTCAGTCAAATTCTGTTAGTGAACTTATTCATAAGACAATGAAAACTCTGAAGGATTAAACATTTGCATAACTTAGTTATTAATTTATTATTGCCATTGTAATAAAATGTACTAAAGGGTTTTCCAATAGGGACGGGTTAATTTTGACAGATCATGGTGGCCATATTGTTTATTTTACTTTCTGTTTAAATATCGTTTTTTCATGGCGCCGAGGTGACGTGAATTAGCCACCAAGATTGTGTGATTTGACCCCTTTAGACTTATTCTTGTGGGGATTTCATAAGTCGCAGGTCTTTGCGAATACGCCACAAAACACCGCGGTTCTCAAAAACAATATTATCGATGCCATCAGTCAAATTCAGCCTGATTTATGCGCCAAAGTCATCGAAAACTAGACATTTCGAATGCGCGCCATCCAGCAAAGCCACGGTGGCAATTTGAACGATGTTATATTTTACACATATTGTCATTGATAGACCTCTCAAATAAAAATAAAACCTAAAGATTGCATAAAGTTCGTGATTGTAGCGTCTCCGGAAAATGGTCTTACCTCAACGGGGTCAATAATTCTCCTAAAGACATTACTCCATTTCTGAGCACCACCACAGGCAGAACAATCGTTCTTTAGCTAAAAAGTCATAATACGGTTTCTGTATTTAAAAAACTTTGACAGGTTAAAGTAGACTCTGTTGTCAGTGAGCATCAGCCAGTGAGTTTCTTCTTTTACATTGTTATCGGTTGTTCAAAAACAAGCTCCGCTGCCTTGATTGTTTGAATAACTGTTATGAGGTAAATAGTCCCACCGTTTTAGACATCAAATGTCACCGATAAAATTTTCCATGTCAGGTAGCAAAAACTTCGTAATCATGTTTTGTCCGACCTTAGCTTTTGAAAACATAAGCCCCAGGTTTTCAATAATTTTTACACTTTAATGTTATCATGGGACATCAGTCAAAAAAACAACAAAATATGAGTATTGAAGAAAAGAAAAAACAAGTATAAAAGCATCATTACCATTCACAAGTTTTCTAACAATTCTACGCTTCAAATTTGGCCACCTTACAATCTTCATCTTTCATTTTACTGTAATCTTGGAATTTACAAAAATGAACCAAAATTTAACCTTGATTAAAAGACTTCTCTCTAACCTCATAAACTAAGTAATTGGAAAACTGACTTTCCATCTTTGAAGAAAAAGATTATAAACAGTCATAATTCAATAACTATCTTCTTATTAAAAAGTTTAATTGCTTTTCTTTGCCATTCTACGAAACACACTTACAATTTTCAAATTACCTTAATTAATTCAAAATGTTCAAACTACGCATTGTTGAATTCTAATTATGTACATACAATGATAACCATTTTATATTTGTACACCTTTTAAGACTTTTATAGTGTAACAAGTGTGCTCAACTCAAGCTTCTTCTATTTGCAGTTCAATGCGTATCTTTATCTGTATCTTTTACATTTTTTTACCCATTAGGACTTAAGATAGATAGATTCAGAGAAAAAAAAATTAATATACCTAAATACGAAAGAAAGTAAAAATGAATAAAAATGATGATTGATGGTTTTCCGTTAGTAATTTTAATAAATATCTTTAATTGAATTAAATATAATTGCATTTTTTTTTTGTTTTCAAATTGTTTGAGAAAGAATAATTGTTAATTCAATTCGAAAGTAATAAAAAAACAACCATCAGAATATATGTATGTACAATCACGAAGCGTTATTACTTTGTATAGGTACATATATGTATTAATTTTATAGTAGCGGTATAAGTACATGCAATATATTCCTGAGATGCAATCGAATTGGTATTGAAACCGTGACCATACACAACAACAACCACAACGTTAAAAATCAAAGAATGAAAATGTGCTATTAAAAAAGTGCTTTTGTTGAAAATGTGCTGATGTAATCATTCCAAATATTTGTTGTAACAATGTGTTATTCTTCAGACTTAGGTAAAGGTTTTCTAGTAGAAGATTTCATTTTGAATAGCCCGCTATTTGGGCAGCAGTCACTTTTGAAACTGTAACCTTTTGACATTTGACAAGTAAAAACTATGTCATTATTTAAAATTCACGACAAGCGCCAATGTCCCACAATCGAAAACTTAAGCACATAGAATTTGTGAAGTGGTCGAGGACATAATATAATAGCAAAAATAGCTTCGTTCTGAAATTTTAATATGAATCACTGACATTTGTCAAAAATTCAACTATGAAATGAATAGAGCAAACTCTACCGCAGTCACTGATTAATCTTTCCCTTGAAACTGTATCTTTCTATTATTCATTTCCAAATGTGCTTCATTCTCCCCTCTTTAGTCTGTTCATTTCTTATGTGTAAATAATTGTGTTGGAAAACCCATTAGCCATAGCATAACTTTTAGGCTTAGATGCCTCACTGCACTGCCTGAACTGGAGCTCTATGAATAAAGTTTTCTTTAACTAAGGCATCCATGGTCGTCGTCGTCGTCATCGCAGTCGTCTTCATCGCATATGTATATCGTTAGTCAATGGTTAAACTTTGGAGCATAAAATGGAAAAAAAGTTAAAAAAAAGTACAAAATGTGCACGCAGAATTGTCGATTTTAGTGAATGAAGTGCTGAAGACTGGAAACATGCTCACTTTATTGGTTGCAAATTGTTAAGAAAGTTAGTTACCTACCTCTGACAGGTGGTTTTAAAGTTTGTCGTTCGTTGGGATTTAAATTCAAAAACCTTTTAAAACTATAATTTGAAAATTGAATTCGCGAGTTAAAGTTTCTGCAGTGATTTTCAAGTGCTGTCTATTTTGTGTGTCGGTGATTTAGTTTGAAAGATCCTTGTTATTATTAAACAGTGTCTCAAAAAAGTGCTAATTCAAATTTATACATAAGTGAACTTTAATTCGATTAAAAAAGGTATGAAACTGTCAAAAATCTGACAAGTTTATGGCCTTATTCCTCAAAGTTCAGTATTTCTGTTTTCATTTCAATTATGAAGTAGTGATTTAAGGAAATCAGTTAAAAAAATAATTATTTTCTATTTAAAAAAGAAGGCAAAAATGTTCGATGGAAGAAAATTGCATTTTAATAAAACATTGTTCATATGCTGTAAGTCCACCAAAGTTTAGATAAAGATTTGAGCATTGTTACTATTATCGTAAATTTATGACGTTATAGTTATTCGGGTGTCTTAAGTCCATTTTAAGAAAGAATTAAAAATTATAAAGACTAATTAATAATTCGACTTTGTCTTTAAATTTAACTCGAAGGTTTTCCTTCTTGAAAAAAGACCTTCATTTTATATATTTTCAGATTTTTGTAAAACTAATAAGAAAAAGAGTGACCGGGTTAAATAACTAAATTGAATAAACAAAAAAATAAATAATGCACAAACATAATAATTAATTAAAAAATTAAATAAGAAAAAACGATAAAAATATTTTTCCTTGTTTTAATTTTTGTTTCTTTTAAACTTGTATTATTCTTTAAATCGAATTTTGCAATTTGGGCTTAAATTTGTATTTTTTTTGAGAACAAATTTTTTTTAAAGTTTTTTTTTTGGTCTAACAAAAATTAACAAATTTTCTTTTATTTAGTTGATTCCGTGAAAAAAATGTTATTTTTTGCTTAGATAAGAATTGAAACATTTCCAATCCTTATCGAGTTTATTTTTTTCCGTAAAAATTTTATAAATAAAATTTAATAGAAACTATTTAATTTTCAATGTTTTTTGTACGAAATTTTTCAAGTTCTCTCAAAAATTGACAAATCAAAAAATATATATACATTTTTTTGGATGATTTTTAACAAACTGTAAAAATATAGTGGTACAGCAAATTGTAGCTTCAAGTATATACATATGTAGTAAAGGACCATTTTTTTTTATTTGATAGTATTTATGAATTTACAAAAATACGTTAGTAATTGGATTTCTTCTAAGATGAACAATTAAATATTTTTCTTAATACTCGTAATGAAAATTTTATTTAAGAGCCAAATGGTTAATGTTAAAAATCTAAACTTTTTTTTAAGAACTTGGATCTAAAAATCAACAAAACTTTTTTTATATATCAAATAAAAGGTTATCAATTAGGACTTAAAATGGTGTAAAACAAACATAGATCATAACTGATTTCTTTTAGATATTAGCTTCCCAAAGTAACTAAAAAAAAAAAAAAACTTTTCAAAAAAGTTGTTTCCTGATTTTGTCGAAACATAAAAGGCTAAGAAGAAAGTATTCAACATTATATAAAAGATATTTTTGTTATCTTTCATTTGATATTAAAATATTTGTTCTACTTGCTATACTTTCGGATTTATGAGTAATTGTTTGCAAAAAAGGCCGTTTTTTTATTATCTGCAATATTCAACTTCAAGCTCAAGCTCAATTATCTCGAAATCACCAAAACGAAATTCGAACATATTTGACAGATAGATGTTAAGCTTGAAAATCAAACTGACATAAGTCAAAATTTGTCGATTTTGAGTTGAGTATACAGAACGAACCGCAAAAAAAAACTAATTTTCTATCAAACAGTCATAAGTCATAAACTGACATCAAGAGGGCTTTTTGGTTTTTATTGAAATTCATAATAATTAATATGAATTTTTTAAGTAACAAAAAAATTCAAATAGCTTTTCTGAAAATTCAAGAATTTTGACTCATGTCAGTTTGCTTTTCAAGCTTATTAAGCTTTCATTTGGTACTAGTCTCTTTAGTGTACGCTCTGGGCGTACTTTAACTGTGTTAAAGTTATACACAGTTTTCGTTTTGAAAAGTTTAATTTAATAAGAAACTATTTTCTGAACATTCCAAATAATATCAAAAATGCTAATCTATTTTTAGCAAATGACATGTTTCTAAAAGAACTGCTTCAAACCTTAAAATTGTAGATTAATTCTGACCTGATTAAAAGTTCAGTGTACAAATTTAATTTTTTGATTGTGAAAAGAAAAATATTTTTAGAATACATTTTTAGAAATTTTGAACTTGACAACTAATTAAAAAAAAAAAAAAAACGTAGCTAGGCTGAATAACTTAAAATACACATTATTTTCGAAGCTTATTTTCGAAAAGCCGATTTTCTTCCCTTAAAATATATGTAAATAGCTTAAGAGGAATCTCGTAAACTGTACCAGTCCAAGTTCAAAAATCGTTTCTTATTATGTTAAAAATCAAAATTAAAATACTTGGAATACAGATTTTGAGGACGATTTAGACACAGAAAAAAAAATTCAAAAAAGATGTCACACTAGGGTTAAAAAGACACCAAAAAATAAGAGTTTTTTTTGTACTTTTGAAAGTTAATTTAAAAAGAATCGTCTTCTTTTATTGCTTTGTCATAAAAAAAATCATTCTGGCTATCATGGACATATTAAAATCGTTCATTTGTAAGCCAAATACCTTAGAATTAAAGAAATCAAATCTAAATAAAACCACATCAAAATATTCAAAGATTTATCGTTCTGTGAAGAAAAAAAACTAAATTAATATTTTATATTCACAAATCATCATCAATCAACTCGAGTTTTCCTACTTCTTGTAAACGAAAATTTGTTTATATTTTTTTACGCTAAGAATAAGTTTAAAAAATCAACTTTTTGTAATTGTTTAAATTTTAGATATTTCAACAGAAAATTTAAAATGAAACCAAACAAAAAAAATTATAAACTGAAAAACTAAGTAAAATAACGACTTTAAACAGTTTTTCTTTTAACTATTTAAACAAACAAGAAAAAAAACACTTTACACAAAAACAAGACATTAAACAGCTCTTTAAAGTCACCGTTTTTGCATAAATTTCAAAATTTATTGATCTTTGCAGGTTCGTTATTCTCTTAATACATATTTCCACACATCTATGAATTTTTACATACATACATTACATATGTATGTATGTACATATGTATAACCCCACTTATTCATGAACCTAACAAAACACAAAGAAAAGCGTATCCTCGAACCCAGATAGGAGCTGGCAAAGGTGAAGGAAACATATATAAGTTGAATCCAAGGAGAGAACCTACTTAAAAGAAAAGGATATTCAAATTAAGTGGAAAAGACGTTGAACCGGCTACTAACTATACTCGTATAGTGTCGTCCTCTGTCCAGACAACAGGAGGCACAACAACTACAACAACAACAAGAATTCTAAAACAAAAAAGAAAAACACAACATGACTTCTTTGGACTTACACTTTTACTGCTGCAGTTGCTGTGATGGTATTGTATACATGACTAACTGACCATTGAACAAAACGAGGAAATCTCAAGGATTCGTTTTATACACTCCGCGTCGCGGACTAATCGAATATCTATCCCTGTCCTTCTTTCTCCCTCAACCTTTCCAAAGGCAAATCGCATAGGAACTTCTTTGTTTTTGTCTTGTTTTGGTTTGGATAAGGATTCGACCAACACGACCCGACTCGACCCGGTTATAACATAAAACTTCACCGATGTTCGGATTGTTTTTGTATATATGTAAATTTCTGCACATGGCGAACCGTTGCAAATCGATAAGTCGATGTATACAACAATTGTGGCTGGATGTAGCCGGTTAACCCAGATACAATAGAACCCGCTTATAAGTTAAATAGATAGTTGCAGTTCCATATCGACAGTAAAATTTGACAAGTAAGTGCGTTTTTTTTTAATTTACTTTCAAATCCTTTTATAATATTTTTTCTTTTCCAGAAAACATCATAACTCCATCAAATCCTTGATTGGGTGCAATATGAAAAAGTCACCACCATCCATCATCCCGTTAAACTACGACTACCAAAAGATGTCACCGTCTTCCACATCGAATCCAATACCGTCAGAACATCAGCACAGTGAGGCCAGCACGTCGTTTTATGACAATCAATATCAAAGCCTGTTCGGCGATCCTGTCCCGCCAACACCATCGGAGGATTACTTTGGCCATCTTGATGGCAGTTTGTATGGCAGCTTTCGACGGGACTCGTATGCCTCGGCGATAGCGGATGATTTTAATAGGACGATAACTCTGGCAACGGATGGTGGGAGGAGATTATCAAGACTGTTTTCACAAGTGCCAGTAACTAGCACAAATGTGGCCTTGAGTAGTCCCAGACTGGCACCCGATATACAAATCCTGCCCGACAGTGGAAGTGGCCGTTCGAGTTCGGATCCTCAGGCCTCACCAAACTATGGACTGTTGAGGCCTGATGATGCAATGAGAACAACGATTGACGAAAATTTTGGACAAACTACGCATGATATAGAAAGTAATGGACCCGGGGTGCAGGATTATATGGAACATGGTCCAACGGCACAAGAAGTTATCCGAAGGATATCGGACTTCTCGGAGGACTTTAAGTCCAATGTTGGGTCCTTGAGGTGAGTGTTACTAATTAGGGAATCATATATTTTACAAATTATTAGTCTTAGTTCATCTTAAACTGTTTTCTTTATGAACGGAGGACATTTGAGATAAGTGAAAACAAAAGAGCTGAGGTGCAAACTTTTAAATTATTTCATTTTGTTTTTTATTAAAATGGATAAAATAATTTAGGTTGTTTGTGATAAAATCTTACTACTTGCATCATTTTTGTTGACTGTTCTGAATATGTGCCTCAAGGTGGCCATTTTGGACCACTTTTATTAATTTTTTTATTTTGTCCATGAATGATAACAAGATGATTAAAGAATAAAAATAATTTTTAGTCAGACGAAATTAACTTCTTTCTTTTCCCTCCAGAGAATCACCACCGGAAATACCAGAACCGCCTTCCCGATACAATCGCCAAATTTCCAACGAATCATACTCGAGCACGGAATGGTTCAAGCCCATTAGTTCTTATCCTGAATTTACAAAAATGCCAAAAATGCGACCAAGCTCCAAGAATGTCCTCTCTATAAAGCACCACGAAATGCCCTCAGATGTCTCACCAGTGGCAGCAATGATTCACGACTCGAATGGATCTAGTAGTAGTGAAGATCAAAGGAAAATCGATGCGGTTCCCGCTAGACCTCCTGATCCGCAACCATCACGATTGAGATCATTACATCGTCAGTCGAGCTCTACAGACTCGATGTTGCCTTCGAGTAATTTACCTCCAATTCCACCACCACCACTGCCACCAGCACCAGCACCATGCTCCCAGCTGCCGTCTGAGCCACCATCGACCGCCTTACCACAGCCCGTAGCTCGACAGAAATCACCAATTATCGTGACCGAGGCAATCACCACCGGAGCGGATTATAGGTAAACGTTTGAGTAGGATTAATTTAAGTTTTTAAAATTCTGTATTTTCCAGAGTAACTGCTCCTCGAACGCACAAGAAGCCCTCTTTTTCGATAATTGCCGAAAAATCCACACAGTCTTCCCTCGAACAGAGCCTTCAAAAGCCTCCTTCGTCGGGGCTTTCACCTTTTCGTGGCCATGGATTTAGGGAGCCATCCGAGACGCTTCCGCAGGTAATGTCTTCGGAAAGCTTACAGAAACCAGTGGCGATGCCACGAATGCTCCATCGGAAATCACTTTCATCCACACATCTCAAGCTTCCTAGTATAACAGGTCCATCTGGAAAACTTCCAGGATCAGACGACTCCCCACGACCATCGGTTCAATTTAACATGAGTGGCAGGCGGGGATCGATGCAATTGACAAACCACAAGGGAATTCTTCAAAAAGGAAAGGACCACTCATCCTCATCGCAGGACACTCCCTTGTCCACAAAACTAGATCCTTTCGCCAGGGATAAAAACGTTAGAAG
This sequence comes from Scaeva pyrastri, assembly GCA_905146935.1. Lineage (NCBI taxonomy): Eukaryota > Metazoa > Arthropoda > Insecta > Diptera > Syrphidae > Scaeva > Scaeva pyrastri. The sequence continues at coordinate 22,706,653 of LR989927.1, read as the reverse complement.
CTGTGAAGCACTGCCTCTAATAACCGATCCATTTAGGACATCGATACCAAGGCTGAGTGCACCCCCTAGTGCACCTTCGAAACCAATCATCCCGAATTTAAATCCAACAAGAAAGCAACGAGGGCTCTTGCGAGTCATCAATAGTGCGGATTCGAGTTCACGAATTCCAATTCGATCCAACTGGGCTAGCATGGACGACTTATCGACGGCTCGGAAGAAGCCAATATTATCGCCACTTCGGGTTCAAATTCGTCGCCGATCGAGCTCGACATCGCCCGAAAGAAGGAGCTCGACACAAACCGAACCACGAAGTTCCCTCGCCTCGGATCGAAGGAGCTCCAATCTGAGCTCGGTGACGACGTCGGATTTCAGCTTTCGCCGGAATTCGCTGTCGCCAATCAAAACTCCCTTGACAGGAAGAAGAAAATCTATATTTCAGCCAGGAATGACGTCGAAGTCAACGCCAGTGTCCCCGTCAAATGCAAAACGTTCATCAAGAACTCCGCGGAAGGTTGCTAAGCCCAGCACACTTTCTCCAATTATTGGGACCCCGAATAAAGATCTTCCGCCGACCTCGCCGGTAAGAGGCAACCAAGCTCTGTCGGTCTCTGTATCACGAAGAGAGTCCCTTTCGAAAATTCCAGTTTTCAACAGTCCGAATGGTGCTTCAAGGTCTAATTCGAGATTAAGTTCACGGGGAAACTCACGAGTGAGTTCAAGATCAAGTTCACCATATAAGGATTTTGGAGCGAGTCAAAGACTTCCTTCGAGCCGTTCGCCATCGCGACAATCCCTTAGACCTGAATCAAGACTGACATCGAGGGCTGGGTCACGTCCAGCTTCAAGAGCAGCGTCAAGCAAGGCTCCTTCGCGCTCCACTTCGAGAGCTTCAACTCGAGAAATCTCAAGAGCTGCATCGAGGGCAAATTCCAGAGCCAGTTCTCGACCCAACTCGCGCATGGACCAAGCCAAGGCGATTGCGAACTCCCGGTCGAATTCTCGACTCAGTATAAGGAGTGAAAGCCCGTTTAAAAGTCACACAACAAGTCCAACCAAGACGAACCAAAGAAGCAAGTCCTCATCGCGTAGCCCTGTGTCGAGGAAGACCCGAAGAAAATCGATAAGTCCTGGGAAAACGAGAACCCCTACCGCGCAACGTAGGAACTCCAAGTCACGTATTCCAGCTCGGATTCCCACCTCTTCAAGGTCACCAACAGCTACAAGGCCCAAACCAGCGACAAGAACAAATGAGCCCAAGAGGTCGTCTCCGGCGAGGTCAAGTGTTAGAAAATCACCGATAAGTGCCAAAAAAACTGTTGCAAGCAGTGGTCCACGAGGCACCACAAAGAGCAGTACGAAATCCAGCACAGTGAATCAAACAAAGAAACCAGCAACCGGCGGAACCGGTGTTCAACGGACCCCTTCATCCGTCAAGAAGTCCACAGGCAAAGCGAACTCCACACCTAAGCCGGCTTCTAGTCCAACAGGGCTTAAGAGTCGTCAGCCAAGCAACCTTCAATCTAGTAATCTCCCAAAGACTGGCCTTAAACGTGAAACTTCATCGGTTCGTCAGGCTATCATTGCAGCTGCAGCACTCAAACGAGAAGCCTCGTCAATGAGCATGAAAAAGGGCGAAGCAAAAGCTGACCAGTCTTCCACAAATCAAGCTGAGTCTCAAGCAGCTGAGACAGATCAACCCAAAGAAGAAGGAACAAAGGGTCCACCGAAGCCTCTCAAGCGCCAACCCTCGACCATGGCTCTCCTTACTATTGGCTCGAAACTTAGTCTCTTGAGAAAACGCTCCGACAGTAACCTCAGCAAGAAGCTAAACGATACGAAAAAAACCACCGCCAGCGGGGAAGCTGCCGCTAACGGTGGCGAAGCAACTGCTGATGGTTCAACGAATGGTAAGCTAGTAGCCCTGACAAAGCCAAATGTTATTTCAATGACTACCGCTGCCATTACAGTTCAGCCTGTGGAAATCAGTACTGTCCTGGCAAATCAATTGCCAAAGACCAATAGTTCTGGGCAATTGTTGGCAGGACAAGAAGACATGGCTCTGCCAGCGGCCATTTTGGAGAAATCTCAAAAAACACTCGAGAACATTCAGAAAACTGTTACCGAAGCAACTGACGAAATCCACAAGACCATCAATGAGAACTTAACTGATTTGAAAACATTGGAGAGTGACATGGGCAAGATCTCGGAGGAGCTAACCGGTTCACCATTGTCTTTGGAAAAGTCTGACAGCCTTAAGACGGTCATTGAAAATCGTTCGCCCAAAAATGCCGATGGCAAGACAAAAGCATCTGATAAATTGGGCTCCACTGTTGATGATGCCTTTGGTGAAGCGGTACAGAAAACTCCGATTCCTGCAACTCATCCTTTTGATGCAACAGTTACAGTTATCAATCCATCGAAGGAAAAGGGGAATAATTCAAAAAATGCAGCTGCCGGAGCAACAACCAGCGGCGGCGGCAGCGGTGGATTAGGTGTTGATGAGGATTTGGCCGAAAGGGTTAGTGAACGTGCTATTTCTGTGTTGCCAGAAGTTGACTGTGAAAGTGCAAATTTGCAGAATAACGATGCGGGATTGATAGAAGATGTGGATGTTATCAGTGGTCATTCTGGAGGTGGAAAAGATTCCAAGACCACCGGTGGCGCCCCACAGAACTCGTCCGGTGTGAGAAACGATAAGGCTGGAGGTGCAAGCGGTGAAGATGATATTCAAAAAGAGTAAGTTTAAGTACATATATGTACCTATATATAGAAAAACATTTAACCAATTTTCATAAACTGTTGAAAGGAGATTCTTTAGACCCTTTTCTTTGAAGTTCTGACACTTGACCATTTGAAAATATAACATTTTGGTAATAGAAACAAAAATAAGTAAAATATTTTTATAAAAAGAAATGTTTTACAACCTTAAGCTTATTAAAATCCAATTTTAGACAAACCTTGCTGATTAATTAATTTGTCTGTTAATAAAATTCCTTTCGTGACATTTATGACATTTTGAAGTAATTTTAAGATCAAATTCATTGGTATTAAGAAACTTGATCGTACTTTGTTTGACGTCAATACGAGTTCCGTAAGTCATAAAGTGTCATTTTTTTATTTATCTGTCAAAACTCACTATTGAATGAGAAATTCGTTTAATATTAGATTTTCGAAAATATAAACTGTCAAAATTGGCGACAAAATTCGGAAACCCAAAAACATTGAACTCCATTGAGGTGAGTCATTTTGACGTTTAAATGGCTGCCTTATTTCTGTTTCTTTGTTTAACACGTTGTGTAAGCGAGATAAGATTTATAGATCATCAAAATGTGTGCTTTCTTGTAATTCTTTTTAATCTCAAAGAAAAAAATGTCACTAAGTGGAGTTTGACCAATGATCATGTCAAGCACGCTCTGCGTAGAATTTGATCAGATCTGTTCGATTTTTTGATGAAACACACTGGAGTAATGAACTGCCAAAAATCGCCTGTATTTCAGAGCCGCACTGGGCTCATAAAGCTGGCTCTGATCTAGTTCTTGTTGAAAAAAGAAACAAAACTTAAACACTTTGATGTTCTCGTGTTAAAAAGAAATACAGACTTTTATTTGACAGTTCCCTCTTCTGAGCTAAAAAAGAAAAACCTTAACACTGAACAATTCAATAATGTGTAAAAAAAGACAAATTAATGATACTTATGTACTTGTTTAAGCTTAAATGTTAAAAGGTAAACTTTTATGTTCCTCACTTTTATTATTTTTGGTAAATTTAAGAATCTACAGCATATCCAAAGATATCCAAAATCCCACAAGGTGAAAAATGTCTAGATCGAATAGTGGTCTAGTTTCGTGGAACAGGTACGATTCAAGACGTTACTCCCTCAAAAATTTCCCAGGCGAGACTGTAAATTTTGGACTTATTATAAGTATTTATACTGACTTTTCTAAAGCGTTTGTTCAATTAAATCCCAGCCAAGCTCATCTTTTTTTACATCTTTTACATCTACTCGTACAAATGATGTTTCTCATGTCTACGCTCGATACAGATTCTCATCTTTGCTGATGATAATAAAATCTAGCATGACCTTTTGCAGGATGACATAGTAATAGTTTAATTTTTGGTGCCAGAAATCTGATTTAATCTTGAACCCTTTTAAATGCCAGATAATTACATTTTTGAAAAAAAAAAAACAAATGTGAGTACCTTTGACTATTTTATCTTGAATTGTAAACTATCTCGTGTCACCAGCTTTAAAGATTTAGGAGTTTTCTTCAATTTAACGTTAGAGTTCACTGAACATATTAACTTTATTGTTAACAAAGGAAACTTCATGTCAGGCTTTAATAAATGATGGTCAAAAGGATTTAATGATCCATTTATAACTTTATATATTTAATTTGCATCTCAAGTGAGGAGTCCATTTTATAAAACTCTTATTAATCGAATAGAGAGTCTTAAACTTAATTGTATACGTTTTGCATTGAAAGGATTAAATTGAGCAGACCCCTACAGTCTTACCCCCATTAAAATGGCCATATTGATGCTCCTCTTTTACTGCATTAATAGATATTAACTACCCAATGGGACTTGCCTCTTGCGATGTTTTGAAGTTTTCCAGGTTGACTTTCATAGAACAAACTATGGCATACATGAATCAAATAATCTTATGTAGATTGCTTAATTTAAATATTTCATCCATTTATTTTAACATGACTTGAAGTTGGGATTCAAAACTTTGTTTAAAACTAATGTCCCATTTGTATAGTTTTAGCAGTATGTATATTTTTTATTTTTTTTCTTACATGTACATTTGTAAATATATAACTTAATTTAATCTTTGTTTAAATTTGTATAACTATGTAAATACTTGTTATTGTAATATATACATTTTGTATATATGTATGTATTATGTGCATGTGTAAGTATATGCGCTAATGATGAGCCATCGATGTGCAATATTGCTTTTACTAAACTGAATACCATCAAATTTCTGAAGTAAAAAAATAAGACACCGAAACCGAGTTGAAACTAACTTTTACGATGCATAAGTGTCGTCCCATTATTAACTTAGAAACTTTAAATAAATACATATTTAATTCATGTTATAACAGGAGAATCAAAAGAGTTTATCAATATATTTAAGTTCAAATGAAAACATTAAATTTGCTGTCAAAAACCCGTTCGCAATCATAGAAACTTGGTTAAAATTTAATTTTTTAATTTTATGAGAACTGATAAAGGGTTTGGCTGTTTAATTAAAAAAAGAAAGTTTTGAATCTTCTATTATTTTCATTTAGCTGATATTTAACAAACAACAAATTTTTTAAAACTTTTTTTTTTATTAAGGACTTTTTTGTGTCTATTTTCTTATATAAACTCTGCTTCTTGTTTATAGCTCTCTAAATAGTTTAAAACTTCTTTAAAAATTAAAATTTATTTAGATCTTTATTCTATGTTATGGGTGCATATTGCAAATTGGAGATAATTAATGGGTTCCATTTTATACTTGACCTGGTTATTTTGAACTAAGAAATTCAATAGAAAGGAAAACTCTAAACCAACTCGGTCTGCACTTACATGAATATTTCAACTCGATCTACAATTTCATTCAATTTTTCACTCGACCTAAGAAATGTGTTACAAGTTTTATTTAAACACAACCAAATATTTTTGGCATACCTAAAATTTTGAGTGAGTTTTAAACTGAATAAAGAGTTACCATAAATAAATATTACCCATAAAACAAGACTAGCTATTGATGTCAAACAAACAAAACCTAGTACATCCATAAAAAGAAGATGTAACCCATTTGAAAATTTAAATGTTCTTAAGTAAAATAATTGACATTTTTAACCATTGCATTACTTCATTAAAAATCAAATCAAATTGTATATAAAGTCCAACAACAGGAAACACCTTAATTGCGTGCGGAAAAAGCCTCCATGTATGTATTATTCATAAAAATGTGTACTCGTCCATGTAAAAGTAATATCATAAAAATTTATCATGCCATGTCATTCTTTCGACAACTTCATAAATTTTAATTGACTTTCCTGTCAAAAATGTAAAAAACAATAAAAACAAACTTTAAATACCAATCTCAAAGGTCATAAGTACGTGTAAGTATTTGCTTTGCATGTGATAAGTTAATTTAAAAAAAAAAAAAAATGTCATGTTCCTAGTAAAATATTTTAGTTATGATGTGTTTATTAAATTTATTATGATTAAACTCAGAAAAAAATCTAAATTTAAGTTTCAAATGTCCTACTGTTTGGTCAGTTTACAAAGTCATATAAAAATACCTGCAACAAATTTAAGGCAAATCTAAACCTCTTGTAATTTAAAATCCCTTCGATTTACATTTGATTGACAGTAAGGTATTTTAAATATCACCTACAATCACTTTGGTCAAAAATTTGAATGAAAAATCATTTTCCCAACTACTCCTTCACCCTCAACTCGAATTGCATTTAATTTTTCTTTCATGAATTCACAACGACCCTCTTCTCACCTCTCCATAACACCACTGTTGGATACCCTTGGCTAACCGCATTACAATATTTACCACCCAAAACTCTAAAAGAAACCCCATTCCGATAATACACCCCTCCTCAAATTATCATAATTTACCTCCTCGAGTTTATTAGTTCCGTGGTATGGCCAAAGGTGGGGTTAGTTGCAAGTGAGCAAGACTCGACTCTGTACAGAACATGTAATGCTTGGCCTACTTCGCGACTAGGGCATGGCTAAGTCGTCCTTATTCGTATGGCCACAAAGTATTCATAATGCGTCAATATCGAAGGCGGGTGCGGTGGTGTTCAGTTCACCGAAAGCGATATTTCTCTGCCGATACGATGGCGATGGCCAGCAGAATAGTTTCGTGCCAAACGAAAAGTCAGTTGGAAGTGGACAACCAGCGTGAACGGAATCGTGGGATTTTTTCGTGAGAAACAAGTGCAAAAAAAAACTCAAAAAACAAAAACATGATTCAAAAAAATGGAAAACGTAAAAACTCGGTGGTTTTCAACATCGATCTGCCGAATGAATTTGGCGACACCGAAAAATATTTCTTTAGGTAAAGTCGAGACGAGACGTGACGCTTTTCATTTTCGTTTTCGTTTTTTTTTGAGGAGTTTTTTAATAATTAATTAAAAGTGCACGTTTAGTTTTTCGTTAAGTTGGTCACCTGGTTAGGGGTCAGTTTTAACGGTTCGAGTTTCGAGATTGGAATGATATTAATTTGTGTGTTTATATATGTATGTTTTATTTATTTATTTTATTTTTCACTTGGGTTGTGCGGTTTGCCAAAAAGTCGCGTGCTTATGTTAAATTAGGAGGTTTTTCGTCAGAACAATAAATGTTATTTGTATGGGCCTTGTTTCCTGTGAGTCGGTTGGGAATTTTTGTTCTTATTTTGTTGTTGTTGTTTTTTTGAGAAAAAAAAGAAAACTTAAATTTTGTTCTTGGGAATTTGAATTTGGTTCCTTATTTTAATGGTAATTCCGGTTGGATTAATGTGTAACGTTATTGAATTTTGAAATGATTTATATTTGGAACTTGGAAGTGGATTTTTTTGTTTGTTTTGTTAAGTGACTTGTCGCAGTTTAAATAAAGATTTCCGTTAGCTTTTAAAGTGAATTAGTTTAATATAGATTTTATTTAGTTTTTTTTTTAATTACTATAATTGATTATGTGATGGTAGTGTGATATAAAAATTAACGTGAGTTTTTAAAAATAAAAGAGGTGTGAATTTGAGTTAGCCTCAAAATTTCGATGAATTGTTTTTAAAAGTGAAATTATATGACAATGAATATTAAAACACAAAAAAAATTCCTATTCACATCTAGAGAATAAAATTAATAGTTTTGCAAGATAGTTTTTGAATGTTAAACAAAATCTCTTTTTTTTAGCTTGAAAGAAATGTATTTCGAAATGATGAAAAATGTTACTAAACGAAAAAGTTTGAGTTTCTTAAACCTAAAAATTTGCCTCCACTTTACTTTCTCATCTTTTTATCAAATATGTATTTTTATTCTTGAGTATTTTTATGAAAATATTATAAATATACAGAAAATGCTATTTTAATAAGTGACAAAAGTTCTGTGAAATTTTGCAATATGCTATTAATTTTAAATTTAGTGATATTTTCTTCTAAAAAATTCTGTAATATAAATTCTGCGTGTTTTTGTTTCGTTTTTTAAATTTTTAAATTATTTTTTTTTAATATAACTTAAATATAGAACTAATTAATTATGATTTAAAAACAAAAATGTTTACAACTCTGTTTAAAATTCCAAGTTCTTACATGGATGTAGTAATTGAAGATAGAATAATGTTTTTCAAGTTCAAAATCAATATCATAAAATATTAATTGAAGCGCTTAGAAGATTAAGGACTTGAGTGTCATTTGCAAAAAATTAGAGTGAATTATGTACTATATTCATTAAAAAAGTTTACTCATAATCAAAATAGTTGCATTAATGACTTTTAGCTTTCCCTAAATAAGTAGGTATATGAAGAAGTACAGATGAGGTAGAAAATCAAGATTTTTTATAAGACCGAAATTTTTTAAAATATGTATGTCATTTTCACATTCTAAGCGTTCCAATTGTCTTGTTAAATGTTAAGAGGTGCTCTTACTTTAGTTTACTGGAAGAATAATTTTGGAGCAATGAAAACAATGCATTCAAAAATTCCTCATGAATTTGAAAATGTATTTTTTTGTTCTACTATATAAAAGTAATTTTTAATACTTTCTAAAATATATAAGGAATTTTTATTCATTTCAAAAATTTCTTTTTAATATTTTTAGTTCTTAAATATTTTCTATTCCTTTTTATATTTAAAACAGTTATATTTAAAACAGTGTCATAAAAATTGAATATTTTTGTTTTCAGCCTCTCAAAATTTGTATACAAATAAATTTTTTCCTGTAGGTTTATAAATGAATGATGACTCCATGTCGAAGCCAGAATTTTTAATTTAACAAAAAACAATTCTAAATATTATAAAAAAAATCATTTGACATTTGAAATACAATACAAAATTTAAATATTATTTCTAGACAAATCAATTGAAAATAAAACAACTTCTAACCCTGAGGTTCATTTGTTTTCAGCGGTATTTAATTGGTAATCTTTAGCAACCAGTTTCATGAAAAAACGTTTTTTAACTCTCTCTTAATTTTTCTTTGAAAGTTGGTATCCCTGCATTAATTTGGAATAAGTTTAATAAATTTGTAATATATTACTTGGTGCGAGTTAAAAAATTAATAAAAATTTAGATGGGGTTTAAATGTTCATCGAAATACAGACCGAGTTGGTATACAGTTATTTCATTGTTAAATTACAGCAAAACTCTTTAAAAGACGCTTTTTGTTCTAAGGTCAGTTTACAGTTTATTATTAAAACCTTTAATTTGATAAATTACTATTATTGGTAGACAAAAGTTAACTTATCAAAAAAAAAATACTAAGTTATAATTCTGGGAAGTTGCTGTAAGGTCCCTAATGGATCAGAATTAGCAATTTAATTTTCTAGACACCATAAATAATTTTTACCAGTTTAAAGATTGAAACCGGTAGCTATGTTTCAATAATATTTAATAATTTACCATATTAATCGAAAAGTTTTTTTGTTTGGACAAAATTAGTTTAAAAATAAATTTTTTATTCAAAAAATGTTTGTTAAGTAATTTGCAGATTGGTCACACTTTGTAGTGCAACCAAAGTATAAAAAATAAATATCAACGAACACGCCCTCAAGTATTCTAACTTTTTTTTTAGTTCATGCATCACTTTAACATTTTTACTGACTAGTGACTACTGACTTATTTTTGTTCACTATTCTGTTGTCTGTCATGTAAAATTTTGCAGTTTAGCGATTAAACCAACCTTACTTATTTATTTTACTTTAAGCAAGCTGTAATTTAATTTTCAAAATTAAAAAAAGAAAACGACGAATGAAAGGAAAGTATTATATTATAGAAATTGAGGAAGAAATAAGAATTGGAATTGACATTTTCAAGTTCAATATCAATTTTAAGTATTGTTCTATGTTAAAAGTTAAAGTACATGTTATTGAAAAAAAACTGAAAACATAACTCAAAAATATATCATTTGGTAATTAATGAGTAAAATAAAAATGTATACGAAAAAAATAGAAAAGTGATTGATTTAAAATAAATTTATACGAGAAAATCTAAAACCTATAACGTTATTTCAAGATAATTATTTAAATAAAATCGCTAATGTTCAGTGGTCACAAATAAATTTTTAAAAGCAGGTTGACCTACATATATCCACAAAAAAACATTACATACAAAAATGAATACAACACAAATATTCCACATACGCCCCGGTTACCCCAAACAATTTTTAAAATTGCCAAATAAACACACCTTGATGTAATGTGAATTTGAAGCCGTAAACTTAATTACAAAATTTTGGTATGCAGTTACCTTTACGAAAATACCCCTAAACATTAATTAATTAATTTTAAATTTATCTATCGTTGAAAAGTACCAATTGCCAAACATAAAGTAACACAGAAGGAACAATGTTTACTATAACTTTTGTTATTCGTATTGTTATTATTATTTGAATTTTTTTTTTATATTTTTCCTAAATAATTATGCTACAAATTAAAGTAATGACTACAAGCCAGGAACATAATTAATATCCTCAAAACAAATGAATATACAAAAAAAAAAACAATCCTGTCTACATTTGCCTTTGACCATTATTTCAAAAAAATGTCCTTGCCATCGCGTCGTCCTTATTATGACACACAATTTACCTTGACGAACTTCCAACAAAAAACAAAATTAATTTCATTGTTGACGACGATGTTAGGAAAAACTAAAAGTGAAGATATATGTATGTAAAAAAAAACCCTGACGTTAAACCCTAAACGGACACGGTGTCGATATAATAACGCCATGAATTTCCATATTACTTTTATTGGCAAGGCGAGTCTTATGTGCTATGCCTCTCCCCATAAGGTCCTGTGCCACTACCATCACCACAACCAACCGTAACCGACACAAAATGGTCTTGCTAATTGTAGGTCCTTTAGACTTTTGCATTTTTGATTTGCAAATCAAAGCGTTGGCAAAATATAATAACAACCTCATAGTCTCGTATGTGTATGAATGTGAAAATTAGCATGTCCCTCCTCAACTTAACCTCTTCCTCTTGTCCTTTCCTTTTTTTTATTAAACCAAAAACCGATTCACGGGATTTCCTTGCATGATGGCATTTGTAATATTGACAAGGATAACTTCGGTGGAAAAAAAACTAAACCTTCATGTCGTGATTTAAGTTGAAGTTGGACAAACAAAAAAATCGTCGACTTAAGATTTAGAAAACCCTCAATGGTATAAGCGAGGGACACCAATGACGACCACACCCTACTCCCGTCCTAAGGTCAAACCGAAAAAAAGAAGAAAAAAAAAAAAAACGAGAGAAGACTTTTATCGAATTCGAATTTTTTCGGTTGAATATCTTGAACCTGTGCCAATTGAACTGCATGCAGAGCAGGAACATAGTTTTTGAGTTTACCAATATCGTCGACTCGCGCCAGGAAGTAATCCATCGCCGACCTGTCGAGATAATTATCGCTGGAACAAGGAGAGGTTTCAGTTCGAGAATATGCAAATATGTAAAATCAAATTATCCCTCAGTTACACCGCATCAACCAACACGGTTAAATGCACTTGTATACGCCTTGCGGTTTACGACTCTTGCTACTGATATGGACTTGGAGCTCCCTTTGACCTTTAGAACTCTCTTTTATTATGATTGGCCCCTCTTTTAAGGGGGCGTGTGGTGCATTAAGCTTGGTCGTTTTGAAAGTGCGTATGGTAATTATAGTGTAGAACTTAACTGCCATCATGTTAAACCTAATGAGATTTGCGTATCGCACTGCAAATTGTTTTTGATTAGCATTTTGAGCATTAAGGGGGGTAATTTGTTTGCATTCAATTTGAAATGGGTTCAAGTTCCAGAAACGAGCTCTTCAAGGGCACGTATTGGTTTCATGGAAAGACTTAAGTTCAATTAGCACTAATCTAATGGGATTTATAATTTTTGACAGTTAATGATGGCCCTACTGTTCAAATTTCATCTGTCAAATTGGCTTCATTCTATTCAATCTATTTTGTCAAGCCAACATGAATGGATATACCGTTAAACAATACGTTGAAATGATTTTAAGACAGCATAGCACATATCGAAAGTACTGTAGAAGTGGTCTGATAGGTGTCAAACGCTTAGATTTTCCTATCATCAAATCGTCTCGAAAACTACTTTCAAGATTTGTATTAAACTTCCCTTTTGGGTCGTTATTTTCTGTCCTAAAAAAATATTCCGAGAACATTTCCCAATGATGCTTGGCACCAAATTTACCCAAAATCGATTCTACCTCTTGAAAAGAAAGTGTCGTATTTTGTTCCAATCATTTATGTTAATCTATTTAAATTTTATTTAAAATGTTTTCTCTTTGATTTAAACATTGTTTGCACGTTATTAACCAAGACTCCAATGTCATCACATACCTTCGATGTTCCGTTTTAGAGCTGGCAGTCAGGATCCTCTCGACGAGGACAATGACCAATCGAAAGGATGTTGCAAATGTGGCAAATGTAAATGTTCACCCTGTTTTTGTTTGCCATGTCGACGTTCCCGATGTTGTAAGTGTTTTAGCAAGAAGGACAAAGATCCCGAAACAACGGCTCTGGCTAGCAGTGTAGAGATGGTTGATGAAAAAGTCAGCTGCTGGAAGAAAATGAAATGTTGCAAACGGAAACCCAAATCTACTGAAACCACAACAGAAGATCCGATGCGACAACGAACAATGGAAACAATTAGCGAGGAACCAGAACGACAAGGAAGTCACATTTCGGAGTCACCGAAACAGGGAAAATGTGGACTGTGCATGAGAAGGGTGTTCTGCTGCCGGTCGGTGAATAAGGTCGAAGCTGCAAAAGATGATGTGGAGGAGGTGAAGAAGTGCTGTTTCTGCATACCGTGCAGGAAGAAGAGACCCACACAAACTATTACTCAACCTGCTTGGGAGGATCCGGAGAGACCGATTCAACAGGCCACAGAAGGAGCTGCACCAACACCAGCTGTAACTGTGCCCGATGCAGCTCCACAAGGGTGAGATTTCATACAATTTTTTGTTGCAGTATTCTTTTTCTAAATTGTTTTAATTACAGAGGCTGCTGTTCAAGGTTCTTGCATAAGCTTAACTGCTGCAAGAAGAAGCCCACTGTCAGCGAAAGCAGACGAGCTAGCATGAAACAAGGACCTCCAGAGGTTTGAACAGATCATTTCCTCGACACTGGCACTTGAAACTTTTTTTTTATTGATTTCAGGAAACTCGTCGAAAACTTCATGTGGACTTGGTTGAGTTCAACTCAAAGATGAAAGGTGCAATTCCAGTGATGCCTCTGTATCTGGCTTGGTTCTGTGCAATTTGTAACACGCTGTTTCCAGGATTAGGTACATCTTTGAATCCCTCAAAAAATAAAACTTTTACTCCAAAATTTTGAATACGGGAAAAGTTCTAATGTTATTCCTCTTTTTTCACAGGAACTCTGCTTTCAGGATTCTTCTGCATCTGCGTTGGGATTCCTCGATTTAGTATGTACGACAGTGCAAAGGCACGTTTTGGTTCTCTCATCATTAATTGTATTGTGGCAGTGGCTCAGCTCTTCTGTGTTCTATTTTGTTTCGTTGGATGGGGTTGGTCAATATGGTGGGGGACTATAATGCTTAAAACTGCAAGTGAGTTCAAAATCAACAAAATATTCAAATTTCAAATATTTTAATCTGTTCCTGTTCTATTTTAAGAAAAACTAAATAAAATCAAAAAGGTCGAAAAACTTGAAGAGGAAGAAGAGAAACGCCAAGCTGAGATGGCTGCTGCAGCAGCGATTACAGCTGCAACTGATGTCGAAGCAGCAAAAGCTTAAATTACAAATCTCCTCTTTTTTCATGAAACTTCAAAAGTGCAAACACAATCTTGAATCTTATTCGTTTAGAACCAATTTTTCAATCATCAATTACTTAACATTCAATTTTAGCTGTCTAAGAGGAATGTTTGCTTTAACAGAAGGGCAGAGTCCTCAAGCAATTGACCTAAGTCAAGAGACAGGTTTTATCTTTAGGACGGATCAAAAAAGAATTCACATATCTTATCATAAGCAAAGAAAGTATAATAATCTTCAAAGGTTCAGACAATCACACTTCTAATGGACCGAGCAAAGTTCCTTTAATTACAACTTTTAGTTGCAAATCCCTATCGAGGACGTTTGCTTTTTCATGCAAAACCTCCTGACGATGTTTAACTAAAGCATTCTTTTCTTTCATCATCATCGGCTCGACAACCTGGCCCTCATTCAACAAGTCTCTTCATTTATTCCGATCGCAAACTAAACTACAACCTACTTTCCGAGTTGGTTCCTCTTCGCTCGAGCTAGCTAGGTGTCTAGCCCACCTGAGTTTATCGAACTTAATTTTTTTCTTTCAAAGTAGATAGCACAAAGTTCATGATTATAACGTTTCTAGAATCGTCATGCCTAACATAATTTACCCTTTAAAACTGTCTCGAGATTTTGAAACTTCGTTACTCTTTCCAATCCAGTGGAACAATAGTAATTATTCACTTTTAAATAACTTGCGATGGCCTAATAGTTTTACACTTGAACCTGTGTGATTGCGAAAATAGAAAAAAATTGGCCATACACGATTGAACCTTTGAATCATTGGACTCTCTTGAAATCCAAATGGCTGGGACGAATTAAAAAAAATAACTATCATAAATAAAAACTATTAATGAAATTATTTTTTTAAATTGAAGACATGATTGTACATAAATAAACAAACGAACGCCACGTATCAAAATAAAAAAAAATAAAAGTTTTCCATGCTTTAATGTAACTAAGCTTCCTTATTGTAAATAAAAAATCGAATATTTTAAGACACTTCAAATTAGCTTCCCATATATTAAATAAATTTTATTAAGAACAAATATATTGTACAACGAAAAATTTACTAGGATTACGATTATAAAATTAAAAAAATAAAAATAAAAGATTTTTTCTAGATGGCTTCCTATAGGTATAGGCTATCTGTATATAAGATGACTTAAGGAAAATAATATTATATAAAAAATACATAATTTTATACTTGTTTTTAATTTTTTCGTTAAAAAAAAAGAAATAAAAATTAAATTATTGAAAGATAAAACGAAATGTTAATTTGTTGTAAGATTTTTTGTATATAGAACAAAATTTATTATTTAAGAATAAAAATGTAATCAATTTTAATACACAAGCTTTAGTTCTTTTTTTTTTACTAGTATTCACCCAACATTAACATGGCGTAATAACGTTTACATTTTTGAAGAAATATGGACCATTGATTCCACTAGCCCATAAACCACACCATAATGTGGTTTTTAATTGACATTTTGGTAGGTCTAGCTACTCTTCTTCTGAGGGTTGTTCATCAGCCATGATCATGTGCCAGAAATAGATGTCACAACTCACAACCTAACATTATTTCAATTAACACCGGATTTTAAAACGCAATTCACTGAAAATACGGGAAAAAAAATCAAGTTCCCTGGCTTAAATTTTTGTAAAAGTTGAATATTGCACACTTTGAAGTTTTTGAATACGATGAGCCAAGCTGAAAACGATGACGACTATCGCACGAAAAACATTTTACACAGTACTCTGATATTCGTAATACAGTTGACCAATTTTCTATAATTATACTCCTTGTTATTGCATAAATAATTCCCACTATGTAAAAATGAATCCTTAAAATAAATAAAACATTATTTTTCTTAAATAGAACCAAGATTATCATTTTATTAAATTAAAAAAGGAAAAAGAAATTAGTTGATCATTATTATTACATTTTGTTTTCTTTATAAATCGTTATTTTGTTTTTTTCTTTGTATTTAAATTACACGGGGTTTAATTTAAGTCCTTTTGTTTTTTTTTTCTATTTTATTTGTTTTACATCGAAAAAAATCACTTAAATTCTACCTACTTATTTTCGTATTGCAAAATAAAACTAAATACATACAAACAAAATCTATACTATTAAAACTAAAAAACTAAAATAAACATCTAAACTTAATATTTAAACACAAAATTAAAAAAATTACACAGTAGGTACACATACATAAACAAAAAATAAATATACATAATAATAATAATAATTATGATTCGTGATCAAAACACACACAAATAATCCCATCTTTAACAGATTTTGATTTTGTTTATTTTAAAATTATTGAGTTGGAGAAAATCAGTATAAAATTAAGAAATTAATAAAATTCTCCGATGAAAAAAATATACAAAATAAAGCTATACGTTTTTTTTTTTCTACTAGCGCGTGGAGGTTCAATTAAGTTATATTAGTATAGTATTAATTAGACACGAAAAAAATAGGTATGGAGCAAAAAAAAATGCAAACAATTTGATTAATTATGAAATAAAAATGACATTTGCAAGGAAAAACGGAAAGATGGAAAATATTTAATTTCGACAGAGCTAAACCAAACATTTAAATTTGTTAAGGAACCCCAAGCCCTAAGAAAGGCATTTTTTTCATACATTGAGATATAATACAAAAAAATAGAAGCAATTCTGTAAAAACAAACAGAAATTTAAGTTTTTGACAAGCTTTACCATCGAACTGTATTTTAGAGACTCAGTTTGGAAGGCTATCAAAACTGGCCACTCAGAAGTAAGTAAAATAAACCAGCGATATGTTTTCTTAAAACAACAGCAATGTTTGTTTTTTTTGTAGCGATAACGACTATAAGTAGCCCTTTTTGTAGAAAAAGACTAAATTAAAAATTTAATTTTTTAATTTTATTTCCCGAAAAGTAAAGCTTTTTAGAGTTAGTGAAATTATATTTTTCTTTTTTTTTTTTTGAGGTACAAAAAGCACATTGGACGTGAAATTAACAATTTTTATCTAGCACAGTACTTTTAAAGTTTAAAAATAAAATTGAAATTCAACTAAAATCAAAATTAAAAAAATGTCTTCAAAATGTAATCTATTTTTTCCCACTCACTGAAACCAGATAATACTCTAACTAAGATTCAAAATTCTTTAAAGACCAAATAGGGTCATAAGGAGCATTGTCTTTATTTAACTCTTAAAGAACTGGCCCGAGTTCCTTTTCCAATGAAGCATAATGGAAAATCTTCTGGTTTCTTCTGGAGAAATGACTATCGTTTAATTATAACTCAAAATAAAAATTAATTTAAAATAATTCAATTTGTTTCTATTTTTTTTTTCAACGCAAAGACTTTAGAACATTTTTTTTTTATAATTTTAGTCTTTGATTTTTGGTAATAATTTATTTTGTTGTTGTTTGGTTTTATCTTAAATAACTAACGGACGTAATGAATTTCAAATTCGAATTATCATTTTATTTTTTTATATTGTGTCAATTTTTCTTAAATCATTTTTGTGTTTCTATCCCTTTTCTTAATATTTTCATTTCAAGCAAAAATAAATTAAATATTTAGTCTTTCAAACTATTTGTCATGCCATGTTTTCAATCCCTCATTTTAATATTCATTCATATAGGAAAGTTACACATCTCACTTTAAATCAGAAATTTAAGAAAACTGAAAATTAATTCCATAAGATTATTTTTTTATTATTTTGGTTATGGTTTTATTTTGTAAGAATTTGCAGTTAGGTAATGATCAGTATTGTGCTTAAAATAGGCCGTTTTTGTTTTTATATTTTGTTCAAAGCTTGAGGGAGGTTTATAACCTTCATCGTTAACTCATTGTCATTTTAATTTGTTATTGATAAAATTATTATTTTTTTGTTTGTTCGTTCTTTACAAAAGAATTTTAAAGAGAAGTAGAAAAAAAGAGCAGAAATAATGTTCATATATTTAACGTAGTTTCTTGCAGTCGTGCGCGTCTGGATTTGTCAATACATATTTAAATAATTATTATTTTTTTTTTTTACTGAATCACACATTTTTCTTTGCCACCACTGATGTCTACTTGCTCCAGGTCACGTTCAATTTCATGATCATCTTCGATTCTGAAATGAGAAATGTAAAATATTATTCATTTTCACAAAAAAATTTGTATGAGTTAAGGAACATCTAAACTTACGCAATTTCCTGATTATGAAGGTGTTGCACCAATTGATCGCGTTTATCAACAATAGCCACCAATTCTTCCAGCAATAGTCTTTCTTTTTCACGTTGTGCTTCAGATTTACGCCAGTCTTCAACAGATTGAGCTGCTCGCAGCTCTTGATTGAGTAGGGCATACTTAAGTTCTAAATCGCTTTCTTGTTCTCTTTAAAATGTAAACAAAGAAATATGTTTAGACATATTGTAAAGTTAATAATTTAAAAAAAAAATGCATTAACTTACAGAATATTAAGTTGCATTTGCCGCCTGAGTAAGGCGTTTTTCTTATTTACTAAAGTAAACCACTGCGACAATAGTTGTTCTTCAGTTTCTTCTACGTCTATAAAATAAAATTATTTAATATTAAAATTTTAATTAATATTTTTTCATTACAAAACGTTATAAGAAAAAACTTGGATGATTAGTAAATTGTGAATAAATCTGCAGCGGCAAAGCAAAGCTTTGGTTGTCGTTTTTTTTTTTTTTTAATTTGTTAATGAGCCATTATAATAAATTTACATAGTTAGTTCTTTTTTTTATTTTGTTAATTTAGTTGCAGTTATTTATGGATTAATTTTAATTCTTCTTAGTTTTGTAGACAACATTACTGTTTACTTTTATAAAAGTTACGATAAAAAACTATACTTTTGGAAAATAATACAAATTTGTTTTAATTTAAGGGAATTGTTATTATAAATAAATAAATAGGTGGTACTACAGTTCGTAGAGAACCAGGGCCTAGTGACTTAGAACTCTCAACTCTTCCTGGGTGCGAGTAATTTTAATTAAGGGGTCTTTATGCCGAATCCGTACGGCAAAATTTTTAAGAAAATACTTTTCATGACAAGAATTACTCATGGAAGATTTGTCAATTCCTAGCAAAAGGCAGTACCCATAAAAACTTTCAGGCGGCACAAGCAGGGATTGAACCCAGACGTTTGGCATGACAGTCCTACGCACTAATCATCACGCCACGGGTACGAAATTAATATTATTATTATTAACTAGCGGCTCGTCCCAAAATCGCACGGAATAAATAGTTAGAATAGACAATAAAAAATACAATTAATAGTAGTTTTATAGTTTACTTATTAAAGTGTATATAGATTCAAGTTATATTTTATAGTTCTAAGGACCAGAAAAGATTTCAGGATAAAAATGTGTGTACATACATTCATATTTATGTATACAACGCATAAAGGTCTTGGGTTAGATGAACGTTTTTCGTTCTTTGAAATATTGAATGATAGACTACAATGAAAGCTGGTTTCTTTACAATTTTTGTTTTAAACCCGTCTTATTTGGGTTTACTATTTTAGATTAATTTGTTAATTTTCATGTCATTAAAAGCCAGTTAAGTCCTATTTTTAACTAGTAGGTTAAAGTAGAGTTGCTTTAAATTATTAAAAAATTAGTTATATAGCTTTTTAGATCGCAAAGATGAAATACATACGTTACTTATTTTTTGTATTGTTTAATGAAAATAAAAGCGGCGCTACGAACATTTTCTAAAGAAGCTTTATATCGAAAAATTATTTATTTATATAATATTAATATTTCAATTTTAAGTATGGTTATGCAGTCAGCCATTCAATTTATTCTTCTTATGTTAAATTAATCTAAAATGTGCATACGAGCGCAACTCAGCAAAATTAATTTATTACTTATCAAAAAAACTTGATTTAAGTAAAAGAAACTTGAATAATGAATAATTGTTTTTAATTTTACTGACCGCATGTGCTGCGACTTCTTGAGCGTCGTCGTTTTTTGTTACCAATTCCTACATCACTAACTTTTAGATTATCACAACTATTAACAAAGAAACGTGATGAATTCCGATTAAAATCGAAACTATTACGTTTGTTTTCTTTTTCTTTATTATTTTCGTAATTTTCATCGTTGTCACTTTTACATTCATCATCAGAAAGATCATCGTCACTTATGTCATAGTCGTTTAGTCTTATTCTAATACTACCACCACTAGGACGACGTAAAAATCTAAGAAATGCATTTTCATTACTTTGATTACCACCCATGACTGCGCGCAGTTTCTTCTCCAAGTTGCTGGCTTTTTGATCGATGGCTTCTTGTTCGCGTTCCAGCGCTTCCAATTCCGATTCGATATAAGAGAGTTTGTCAACCTTTAATTCAAAAAAAATCAAATTAACATACAACTCTGAATTTATGATGCAAATTAACTCACCCTCTTTTCACTTTTTGGTGAGATCCTCTCGAGGACCGAGTTGAACGATTGCAACGGACTGTTACCATTTCGTTCGCTTAATCTATGACTAGGGCTCAGCTTAAAGCTGCTATCCTCCGACGACTTGAGTATGTCCCGGGGAGGTGTGATTTTCTTTGTTGGCGATAGTGGGGCTTTTGGGGAACCAGCCCCACTGCCACCGTTTTGACAGAACAAAAATTCATCCTTGATACGCACCGGCGAAGATGTTGGCGATATTGTTATACGTTTTGTGGGCGAAGTCGGACTTTCGCCATTGACTGTTTTCGAACGTGTCTCAGCTATGAGACGACGAGCATGTTCCAGCAAACGTTGTTGTCGTTCATCCTGCAATAAGAAGCAGACATATGTTTGTGATATAATCTTTTCAAAGAGTGTTCAAAAGCTGCATTGTACTTTTACGGTGATGCTATGCTATGCAATTGAGCCAATGTTTGATTGCAATTATTTTATGTGAGTGAAATTATGCGTACGTTAGAAATAAAAAATGTTCAAAAGCAAAAAAGATATCAAAATAAAAAGGAAATCATTATCATAAACTTAATTTATTAAATTTCAAATATAGAGAAAATCAAAAGAAAAATAAATTAATTACTTTATCGCTGTGATGGTGGTTTTTACTTACGTTGGTGTCATTCTTGCCATTTTCACGGGTGGATACTTTCAATCTTTCAATCATGAGTTTAGCTTTCTCACTCATTTCCTTATGTCGAGATAAAAGTTTCTACGGAAAGTATAATTTTTTTTTGTTTTCCAAAAACAAATGGAAACATAAAACATAACACACAACAAAAACGGAAAACAGAAAACATAAATAATAAGAAAAAATAAAATTAATAAAAGCAAATTCAAAATTGTATTGAAATAATAAATTTAAATAAGAATTTATATTAAAAAAAAAAATGTATAAATAATAAATAAAATTCTAATTCTAATTACAGAACTTTGAAACTACATAACAACATTTCTACTGATATCATCTTTAAAGATCTGTAGATATAAAAGGAACTTTAAGCTAATTAAAAGGAGGAGAAGGAGACATGATTTCTATATTCTCGCAGGAGCGACATTACTTTGATGTGGAAGTAAATAAAAAATAATACATCCAGGGTTAAGAAATAAGGAAAAAATACTGGTGAGTTTTAATCTTTAATTTTACAAATCTAGTTAACGAAGAAACTTCACCTATGATTTATTTAGCCCTTAGAACTTTAATTTATACTATTTTAAGATATGAAATGACTATCAAACCAGCCATATACAAAGAGCTATTTAGGTGTATGTATATCAGGAGTATAGTACCTAAGATATAAGTTAGACACTACCGTGCCACTTAACAAAACGGCTTAGTTAAGAAGTATTACTCGAGAGCATTTGAATCGTTCTTGCATGGTCCTAAAGATTACATTTGATAAATAAAATTAATGTTTTTTTCCTTCACACAAATTGAGAAGAATTTAGTTGTCCTGAATTCGATTCTGCTTCATAATTTATTCATCATGTTTTTGAAATACACCTTTTCTTTTTTAAATACACCAGTAAAGAAAAACTTGTTAACTTAAGTTTTTATCCCATAGTTATTGAAAAGGAAGGTAACAAGCAAACTGCTACTGTCCAGACAAAACAATGGATAAGTATTCGTTGTTTAATATCCAAATTGTACTGCGAAATAAGGAAACCAATTTTCTGCGATCCAACTGCCCATTTTATTACACATTGCGGATTGTTTCCTTGTTTTAGACAAAGCAAAGCAAGCTATCTAATTTAAATTAAAAGTGGAGGCATGTAAGGTGTGTCAGAATTTTACCAAGTTCAACCAAAGATTAAAGCATGAATGAAAACTGAATCTGGCCCTTAATGACGAAGTTTAGGTTAAAAAAAGAGTCATGATTTTGATCAAAGCTATGAGAATGGTAAGATCTTAAAACGTTTCGATTTGTTTGATAATGAAAAAAAATGTTTTCCCATGATAAAGCAAAAACTAAAAGAAGGGTTATTAACTACGTCCTAAGCATTAAATATTTTAAATAATATGAAAAAAAAACTAAACTTCAACAAAAAAACTCACTCTATAATCAAGAAGAAAGTATGATTAAAGATCAAATAAAAAAACTGCACGAAATGAGATTTAAGTAAATGATGAATTGTCCTTTCTAAAACTTTACTTACATTTGCTGTATTAGGATCCAGAGCGGCAGTAACAGCGGTACCCTGCGTTGTTGTTGTAGTTGTTGACATATTCGTATTCGTATTTTGACTTTCATTGTTTTTCAAATCGTCTTTCTGTTTAGTCTTTTCAACATCGTCTTCCTCGTCGCTACCAAACGGATCTGTTAATTCACGACGCGTCATTAGGGCTGGCTTATCCTTGCCACTGCCACCATTCGGTGTACTAGTACTATTGTTATTTAAAATTCCAACCGATGAATTGTTATTGGAATTTATAGAATTTCTATCTTTAGCAGGTGATAAGACTTTTCCAAGAAGATTCTTTGAACCGGAAAATATCAAATTCTTAACGTCTTTTTTCGATGTTGGTGACAATGGAGGTTTCGTATCGTTTTCATCTTCCTGAGAACCTTGATTCATAAGGTGTGACTTTAAATGGCTTAAGTTAAGTAAGTTCTTTGATAAATTATCAGATTTGTAATTGCCAATGACATAGCTCGATTCATCACAAGTCGAACCTATAAAAGAAAAAAGATGACGTAATTAGTATTTAGAGTTTTGTGATGATGACTGATTTCATACCAATTTGTTCAATGTGCAATTGTTTGCCAGTGAAGTGAGCTCTCAATTGATGAAGGTACGTCATAACAGCCAATTTATCTGGAACGGCTAACATGCTCATGTCGCGAGGCTCAATCACCCGGGGAATACCCAACGATTCGGCAGCATCGAACGCCATTCGACAATTTCCCACCACATCGTGAGGAGAGAGTTTAGACATATCACTGGGAGTTAAGAGAAACACAATTTCGTTAATAAAAAAACAAAATAGACAATAAAAACAGTAAATTAAATCAATAAAGGTTCCTTGGGAGTAAAGTTATATAGGACATTCGGTGCTCGAGGTTAGGGGTCAACCCAGAAAGCCCGCAAGCAGGACACAAAAAACGAAATTGATTTAATACTCACATCAAATGTGGTTCAAAATGATGAATAATTGCGCAAAAAGCAATGCCATTCCGCCAGCTTGTCGTCAAGTTGGTAACCTTAACATTTGAATAATCCTTAGTCACCTCTTTGCACCACTCAAGTAGATCCTGTCCAGGTGTGTTCTCCTTGAGAATAATTTTCTCGACAGTTTTATTATTTGTCGTAGCTGTGTTAGTAGTTGTTGTTGTTGTCGTAGTACCATTTTCGTAGCTCTTCTTCAAATTCAATGGTTGTAACTCAGGGCGTTTTATTTCCGTCCGATTGTTAGCTTGCATTGAATCATCGATGGCCACAGGTTGTTGTTGTTCTTCAGTTTTCTTTGACTTTTCTGTGTATGCCGTGACTATGGGTGTTGAGGAGGAATCCTTTTCTTTCTCTTTTTCCTTTTCTTTGTCTTGTCTTTCCGTAGCCTTGTCTTTGTCCTTCTCCTTGTTCTTTTCACTGGAAATAATATTGATCTTGATCTCTTCCTTTGGTTTCACCTGCTTTGTTTCATCGTCCTTCGGTTTTGTTTCGATTATTGCAGGTGATGCTGGAGCACCTAATTTAGATGCTGGCATCAGAACTTTATCGATTTCTACTTTCCGCAATTTCTCAACTTTGAATATTGAATTCGATTTACGATCTAAAGAATCAGCCGAGGGAAGTGAATGCTTCTTGGATGTTGCACTAGTTTTCGTTGGCGTTGAAGCAAAGATAGATCTACTCTTTGGCTGATCAGTCGCAGTTGTTGATGTTGTTGTTGTTTTTGGCTTTTGTTGCTGCTGTGATGATGATTTTACTGCACCCACTGCTGCTGCTGTTGGTGGTGATAATTCCTGGCTGGAATCTGTAGCTGATGTAACAACTGGCGCTTGTTGATGCTGTTTCTGTTGTTGTTGTTGCTGGGGAGCTTTTGCTGTAGGAACTTCTGTTACAGAATTTCGCGGAGGTGACATGGCAGCACTAGGCGTTTGCTGCATGTCATCATCGGTACTTTGTTTGTCAGCATCGTGTTCGAAATATAGGCGGGTCGCTTCAGCTAATGGAGTTGGATCTTCAGATAATGAAGGAACTGTAACAAAAAAAAAGAGTTACCCATGACTACTGTGAATTTAATTTAAAATGAAATATTTATCCAACTTACCACTCATTGGCGTAGCAAGATCAACGCAACCATTCAAACTGGACGTAAGTTGTTCCAGCTGTTGAGTAAAATCAAACAAATGTTCAGATATTTCACCAGAACTCTCCAAATCGGGAATATCTTCCAAATCGTCCAATGGAGCTACATCACAATTATTATTCACAGACATAAGTGATACAACGCTTTGCATGTCTTCATCTCTGTGGAAAGGGAATGGTAAAGAGTTTAGAACTTGAGATTTAGAAGATCTATGAGATGAGATACTTACGTGGCTTTGCCTTCGCGCAGGAACACACAGCTTATTGTCAATTCAAGTTCGGCGGACGTGATTTTACGCGATACTGGCTTCAGTGTGAGTGTGAAACTTTGTTGGGTTGACTCGACGCTAGCATATTTTCGCATATTTATGCTGGCCGACGCTAGAACTCGTTTCTTCCCCAGCTGAGTAATCTGTAAAAGAAAAAAAAAGAAAAAATATACATAATTATCTCATGGAACTATTAAATATCATTTTTAAAATGCCACCATGAAGTCTTAATGGTGTTCTCTGCTCACAAATGCACTTGATTATTAACAGATGCTTAAACTTAAAGACAAAGTCTGTACGGAAAGCGGACACGACTGAAACTTACACCCTTCCATGTTCGTACATACGTTACGTATACCTAGTTACATGAACTGAACATAAATCAGGGTAACTACACAATTACCAGCATCATGTGCGAGGTAAAGTCAGGGCATTGTTACAGAATTATGTATAGGAAAAGACTCCGTGAACAGAGCAAGCAATATTCCAGAATATTGAACGTGACATCCTGAATGCAGAAAATCCTTGCCATGGCATTTGTATAGAGGATAAAGAAAATGGGGGTTAAATGGGTGGGAATTGGAGGGATTGTTCTTGCTTGGATAGGAGCCAAGTAGTTAAATAAATTTTACTCAATTTGTCGACACCCCCATCGAAAGTTGTTATGTACGAGTATAGTTTTTTTTTTTTTGTAAACGAGATCTCCTCCTTGTCGTAATCACAATAAATTGATTTGGCATAAACTAGAGAAGTGGTATTAATGGCTCTAGATTGTGATTATTCCGCCAATAAAGTATTTTATGTTATTAAATTTTGAAAAGTCGTTCAAGGCGATGCGATGCGATGTGGTTCGTTTGAGGAGATCTTTATTTTTTCTTGAGAATTGGAATAGAGCTGTTTTATGATGAATATTTCTTGAATTTTTCAAGTGCAGACATTTACGTAATCTTAAGTCACGTTTATTTTTCTGAAAAGGAAAAACATATTATGAATTTTCTTTTTCAATTAACCACGACAATGAGAGTTGACGGAGGAATTATGTGAGTTCTTTTGTATTATTTGCTGGCAGCAAAATGCACTTGTTCTCTATTTAAATCTTCAAAAGAAAACATAGTATATGTATTTAATGGAACAAAGTAGGAATATGTTCTCATGTGTTTTTTTTTTTTTTTTTGTTATCTTTTAATTTAACTTGAGGCGATTTAAAATCTAGGAAGCGTCGTGCGTCGTCGCTAAGATTTCTCTGCCTTAAGCGCCAGCCAAAATTGATGTCGACGCATTTTTTTTTTTTTGTTTCAGGAGTTCGAGACCTAAATTTTTTAAGACCATAGACACGTTCGGTCTGTAGATATTATATTTTTATTTTTAAGGCATTGAAACATTTTCTTGTTCTCAAGAACATGCATGCCTATGGATGGCTTTGGCACGGATATATGTCTATAAAGTTACGATGATAAACTGGGGGAAACTTAAAGGCAAATTGAAAGGTGGGACGACATTATTGTGTTCGCTTTTCAGTCGTTTGCTATCGAAATACTATCAAAATTTAAATCTTTAGAGAAATTTCATTTAAAATTTCTAAGCAAGAAGTTGTTAATTTAAGACAAATATCGATACTGGAATCAATACCAATGCATGAATTTGATTATTTTGGTGGAACAATACAAAAACTTCATAGATTCTGGGCACAGAAATCTTTCTCTAATATACTCTTCTTCTTATTATTACGATGGCACTGCATTTGTAAAGATCATTTAAAGAGTAAGTCTCGTTACCCAATGCGTTCCAGGAAAAAAAAATAGGAGTTCCTCACGGTAGTCATTTAGAATCTCAAAATCTTGGTATTAAATCATATAAACAAGGGTGGCCTGAAAAGTTTCTAACTTCAACGTGAAGATGGCAGCACTCTCTAATCAAAGCTAAGGAATGATGTTGTGCATGTGCATTTTTTGACAGATTCACAAAAATAGACGTTTTGACGTGTTGGGTGTAAATAAGAGAAATAAAAATAAATTTCAAGAAGCAATTTTTCGTATGTTTGTTATGTCGGTAACTTTGCAGACCACCATTTTACGTCTGAATTGGTAAATTGTCATAATTTTCACTTAAACTTAGATGAATTGTCAACTTGGTAAAGTGACAATTTTTTGACTTAAGTCATTTTCTAGCTAGATTACTTTATGAATTGATTTAAAACAAAATTTAAATTTGCATAATATATTTTTGAACTTCAAATATCTTTCACCTTAATTCAGCGCTCATAGAACAAAAACGCATCAATCATGAACACTGAGAACTGTCAAATTTATTTTATTTTGTAGCAGCAACCAACGTACATAAATGGAATTAAAAAAAAAAATACCTATTTTCATGACATCTTATTAAAAGAGATGAAGCATTTTAAAAAAAATTTGTAAGAAATAAGATCTAATCAAAATGATATGCACTAATTAAAAAAATAAAAGTAAACGGAAAAATTCATCTTAAATTTTATTCTTAACAAGTTTACAAACAATACTTAGGTATTTATAATAATTCTGTTTATTTACTTCCCGAAACTTTCGATTTCGTCAGAGCCCTCTACTATTAGAATGAAATCATTTTGAATTTAATTAAATAAACTTGAAATGAATGGACTTTGTTTCATTTCATATTAATAAATCTTTATAAACAATTCGAAAAGATTATAGTTTGCAAAGAAACGAGTTTTGTTTAAAATATTCATTCTTAATGACTTTAATCATCTTATCTTTTTTTTTATTTTCAAAAATGAGTAATCTATTATTGTTGTTGGAACATACAAAAGTTTTGCTATTGATGCATACAAATTGTGTTTTAATTTTGCAAATTTGAAGACAAAAAAAAAACGTAGTAAAATTTACCAATTTTTAAATTTTCTTTATTTCTTGTTTTTTTTTTTCCTTTTCCATCATATTGTTTTATAGGTATACTAATAAAATAAGTCACGCTACACGGCCCATCAAATTTATTAACTCGATGTTTTTAGTGCGCCATTTGCTTCATTGACCCGCAATATGTTGCGAAGCAGCGCATTGTACATTAAAAAGCTTAATAACACAACAATAAATGAAACTAATAAAGTCACAGTATACTGACATCGACCAGTGTCATTTTCGTAGCTATTCATGCTGAATACTCGTAGAGTGAATCTTTAATTTATTTATTCTAATTTATTATTAGCAAATTGCGCTTTCAAAATAGTGTTGCCATCTTCGAGGAATTTCTTCTGAGATTAGTATTTTTAGCCTTGATAACTCTCATATTACAAATTATAGCATATAAATTTAAATAAGACATTTTGACAGTTATAATTTGATACCTCGGAAATAATAGAAGAAGTAGCTAAATATTATCATATTTATTTTATAGACATATGGTATGAATAAAAATGGTTTAGTTTTTAAAAATGTATATGTATTTGGAATTTGACACATGTCTCTTTTCAGCAAGAATCTTAAACATGGTTTTAAATTGTACAATGACATTTGATATCATTTGCAAAATTGTAAGGCAATTTATATAAAATTATGTCATTAATTTCGTACAAGGACCAAATTTATGAACTCCCCAAAGTAAAGGAGATTATAGAGCCGCTGCGCTGTAAGATATGTATAAATGTCATTTTGACATAACATCGTGTGAGTTTAGAAAATGTCCGTTTACAAATATTATAAGAGTTAGTTCAGCTTGGTTTGTTTAAGTTTATAGTAACAAAAGATTTAGATTGGCCATTTTTCTGTTGAGAGGTTTGACACAATGATAGCTTAACCAAAACAATTAGAAATGTTTCGACTTCACTTTAAGAGGGAGTAAGTGCTTCGACTCGCTTTAATTATATTCCTACGTCAAAGAAAAATAACCTTTAATCTTATCAAGAAAACAAAACCAACTGGTAACCATGGTTTAAAATCGCATTTAATGGACGCCGCCGACAACGTCTGTTAGAGGCAAGCACCTTGTGTCGACGGCGGCGGTGAGGTATTTTACACACCACTTGCTTCCGTCTCATTTTCCAATCTCTATCTATATTTTGCTTTGAATCAAACAAAAAAAAATAATGCCACCAATCGCTGTCTGGAACTTTGGTTGTTTGTTTAATATGCCCAGCATCCCTCGCCATACACAAAGTGGAATCGTTGAACAACATCAGATGATGATGATATTGATAACTGCTTTCATCGTTGCTGTTGTTGTCGTTGTCGTTGGCATTGGCGTTGGCGTCGTTATGGAGAGTTGGGATGCTACGCTATTACTTTCAATAAAACCCTTGAACTGACGACAGCCAGAGATATACATTATAAAAGGGAGAATCGTTCGCCGCATTCGGTATTAGTGGGCGGGCGGCCAAGGGAATGACAATGAGCCAAATACCGCATTATACAATCATACAGTGTCGCCGTCCGTCCGTCATCCGCCACCCATCGTCGTAATCCCGAGTCGAAACCCCTCTGTGATTTAGATGCGGGAGATTTTCAAAAGGAGTAAATATACAATTTTGTCAGCTCTTCACTCGACAAGGTTTAGAATTGACGAATATTGACGAAAAAAAAAGAAATTTAAATCCGAGGAATTTCAAATAACAGACAAGAGGAAGAACATAATATTGACAGGAGGAAGATGTTGAACATCGAAGCAACTTAAAGACATTTTATCTTATAATTAAAGAATTCAGCGAAGCATCTAAATGGCTTTTGACAGCGTGTGCCCTCTGTTTTTCGTGGTTGGGAATTTAAGTGACACTAATTAAATGAACTATGTTCAGTTTGCAAGCTTCGAAATGGCGCGGCGGCGGCGGTTATTTTATACCAATTACAGAGCAAGACTAATTGGAGACTATCTAAGCTGAATAGCGAGTTAAGTTGATATAGGTAATCTAGATAAAGATCTTTCAATGGAAGTTGAGTTTTATTTTTATTTTCTTTGTTGGCGATAAATTTAGCATGCTAAAGTTTTGTTTATAATGTGGAACACTTTTCTGGTAAGTGTACTCGTAATACTCGCTTCGCTTGATGGTGATTATTATTATCCCACGGGGGATTTGTCGGCTAAGTAACCACGGTATAGGAATCAGGAAAATCAAAAAGTGAATTTTTGAAAATAGAAAAAGGTTAAAGTTGAACTGACAGTTAAACGTTGTCTGTATTTTTTTTCTTAAGTTCTAAGAATAGCAACACTGCTTTCTTTGACAGTTGATTTAACAGTTTTGATGAAAGTTTTTGTCATTGGCTGACTCTTACACTGTTTGATAAATTCACAAGAGAAAATTGATTGAGTGAAGTGAGTTTTGAACAGTCAATGACATTCAACCAATGACAATATTTATGTTCGTTTTTGTTTTTAAAAAATTTAATGAAAAAGCATTCGCAGAAATCAATGCCAAGAACAGTTAAAGTTTCATTTTAAAATCAATCCATTTTTCAAAAAAAACATAAAAAACACCCTTTACTTGTATTCGGAAAGCTGAAGCCTAACTGTTTTTCTAATGCTGTAGTAGGTGATAGGTGGATGTGAAGTAATATTTAATTGCATAGTTGAATCATATACCCATTATCCGGAAATTCATTGGACAGACATTTTAGGCAAGTTTTTTTTGTTTGTTACAAATTCATTAGACAGCAAAATAAATTCAAATTTAAAATGATTTACAGTGTTTTTCTTTTATGGAAATTCTCCTTCTTAAGCCTCCATACTTTTTGAAAGTTTTGTCGTAAACCAAAATTAAAAACGCTTTAAAGTGTTTCCAAACGAACTTTTTCTAAAATCTCAAAGTGTTATAACGATGTTTGTATAACACTAAGAAGTGTAAATAATGAGCTAAGTTTATTTTGAAGTTTGAATGTTTTGGCGTGTTATCACACTAAATAAAATTTAATACCTTTAAGGTTGTTTTATCCTAAAAATAATTTCATTTCTTTTTATGTCAGTTCATAATATCGATCATCATTTTTATTAAAGTTAAGAATAAAACTCAGTTATTTTATAAACACTATATTGTTTATATCGTTTATTTTTTCTAAATTAATTATTTAAGTTATTATTCTTTATTGTTATTAGTTATTTAAAGCTTGAATTAAGCAATGAAATAAATTAAGTGAGACCAGTGATTACTTTCAAATTACTTTTACTTACAAAAATCCTTTTTTTTTCAATACTTACATCTTCAATAACAAACGTCCAATCTTTGTCCTCCAATTCGTGTGTCCTTGGATCTTTGAATAATGTCACAGAAATCGAATGATTATCAGGAACCGGCCATGATATATGACCTACAAGTGGATTGACCATGTCCGGTTCCCAAGGCAGCGGTGCCGATGCAACACGTCTCGATCGTCTTGTCCATACAACCGATAAATTTGACGGTCTCCTAAAAAGAAAAAAACGAAAAACAAAATTAATAAACTGTGTTAATGCATCAGAAATAAAATTTGATAATTTTTCAAAAACAATACATTTTACTACGTCGCGTCGTCGTCATTTGTATGTACATTGATGTAAAATTTGTTTACATTAATTTTGCATTTGCGGAAAAACATATGAAAAATGAAAAAAACCACCCAAAGTGGTTTTTATTATTAGAAAATTAATTTAAAACGAGGAAAACACCATAAACCTCCACAAAAATAAAATTAAAAAAAAAAAACACACAAAGGAAAAGTATTTTTGGGTGAAGACGTAGACATGCGGCGCAGTAAAAAAAAATGACATTTGGATGCGTTCCAAAAAAATGTGAGTGTCACCAACGCCACCCAGTTGGGGAATGGAAATGGGAATAGTAATAGTTAACGCATCGTATAAATCCATAAAAAGGACACAGGAATAATGATTTCGGTGAACAGTGGAGTTGGAGGATGATGGTGTTGAACATGAAATGGGGTAACTTTCAGAACTATAAATTATATTTCAAAACATGAAGAGCTTTTGAAAACAAAGGCGAATATTGCTGTTTTGTCAAGTTTAAGTCGTTATCTGTTTTTTTTATTTTTGTCTATAGACGAATAATTTATCAAGAACTGTCAGTGAAAAATTAACAAAAATTATTTTCAAGTTCATTCAAATATGTCACCGCCCCGCTTAATGTCTCAATTTTTTGTGTGAAAGAGACCGACCTTATTTCACCAAATAGTTTCTACACCACTTAACCGATTCGAATGAACTTTTTATGATGGGTGAAAGGTTATAGGACTAAAAGCCAAAAGAGCTTAATAAACAATTTTCCAGATAGGGTGAGTTAAAGGTACAATGTTCTTTTATATTGACTATCGCGATGGTCAGAAGTCCACAAAACATAATCGTGGACTAAATTGCTATAATATTGAGAACATGAAAATGAAATAGTTTCCATTGCACTGCGTTTAAAAAACAGGAAAACAAGACAAAGGCAAAGTAGAAACGACCCCAAAATGTGGAAAAAGTAAGAGTTTTTACAAACTGGGGGTCATAACTTGACTTGACGACTTGGAAATTTGTAAAAATATTGCTGCGACCAAAAAGTTTTGAAATAACTTTGTATCAACTCAGATTTTTTAAACGGTCCTTAAATTTTTGTTTAAAGTTCTTTATTTAACTACTTTCGAGTTCGAGTTAAAAATGCATGAAAATGTAGATCGAGTTGAAATCAAAAAAAAAAAAAATGTTGTTTTTTTTTTCAATTTAAAATTCAATTAAATTCGCTTATACAAATTATGGAAATAAGTTGCCGGCAACCCTAAATGCCAGTTGCATAATTGTGATTTAAAATTTTCTTCAAATTGTCATACAATACAATTAACAATTTTGCATTCACGACACATAAATTTCAATTTCAAAAAATCTGAATTCATGTTTCCGATTTTTTTTTTTTTTTTTGAAAAAAAAATGAAAAAAGTGTTTTTTTGTTATTTTCGTCTCGACCTTGTCAAAATCGAAATCCAAACCGATCTCAGCCTTATGTTTTTGTTTTTCACGAAAAGTTAAATCTATAGTTTCGTTTCATTCTGTTCGGAGTTTTCGAACAATTTGACTATTTGACAATCCTAATACATACTTGCTTTCAAATGTCATTTGGACTTTTAAGAACGCAGTTACGACAGTGCCGAATTTAGAAATTTAAATCTTGACAGTAAATAAAATTCCAACCAAACACATTCTATTTTATACATATTTGAAATAACAATAAATTCTATAATCCTCACCTAAAAACCCGACAAAGTAAGAAATAATGGATATAAATATAAATGCATTTTACCATAAAAATAGTTAAACTATTACTTAATATTAGTTACTCTGAAAGTAGGAAATATTGTTATTTAAATGTACAACAAAAATGCAATTTTTTTATATTTCAAGACAATAGAGAACTACCCGTAACAGTCGATATATTAATAAACATAAATAAACTAAAGGTAATAAGGAATCTGTCCAACTACAGTAGACCATTTCATTTAAAAATTTAATTGCATAAACTGCATAATTTTGAATTTCAAATAGTCAAATGAATTCAAAATTCAAACATAATTAAATTGAAATAATATTTGGCATTCCAAATATGTAAGCGTGTCCCACTGTGCCACTACGACGCGACATAATGATTAATTAGCACGTGCCACAATGTAATGAGAAAAATATAAATTAGAATTCAAACGTCGTCGGTCGTTGTTCTTCATTAAGATGCTTATCCTCCCTTTTAAGACCTCGAAGCTCGGGCTTTCAAATGTTTTGATTCTAAGGGAATTTATTTTAATACCAAATATAATAGGCTAGGTCAGCAAAAACCAACAAAAAAAACAATCCACAGATGGATACTATAAAAACAAAAAATGCTTCCCAGATCTATTTATTTTTTTTTTTTTTTTTTGTAAATCATTTTAACACGCTTCGATTAACAAACTCATTAATTAGTATCCTTATTAAATGTGAATTAAAGTCATGTCTTCATCGATGTAGGTATCTTCTTTTTTTTTCTCACAAAGAAATAAGGTCAATAAACTCATTCAAGTCTTAAGTCAAGGACACTTGATGAAAATTTTATATATTTTTTAAATTCACTTTTTTAAAACAAATTAAAATTTGCCTCAGATAAAATTTGAAAAAAAAAAATAAAAGATGGGAATGAAATTTTCAACTTGAAAATGTGATGAGAGCAAAAATATATAATAATAAATTGATGCTCGACTTTTTTTTTATATTTGTTTTATTTTGCAGACACAATCAGAAATTATATTATTGGATCCTTGAGCACGTAAGGCCCATTTTTTGTGATGTCGATGGTGATGTCGACTGCTGATGGGAGGGCAATGACACAAATTCAAAATTAAATTAGAAGCATTTTACTTTTAGGTACATTATAATTTAGATCGAAAGTGGTTGTGTCGAATAACTTATATCTACCAACAAAAAAGAACTCGGCCTTATTGGCAATTTCACTTTGATTTGTGAGTAATTTAAATTGACAAAAAAGAATAAAAGTTGTCTCTTTTTTTTTGTTTGCAGTCTATGTCGAACTTAAGTGGTAAAATTATTTGCATTTTTTTTTCAAGGAATCTAGGCTAAAAGTTTGTATACGTCATATCACGGGTTATTGAAATGATCTGCACATCAAAAAGCTGCAATGTACTCAGATAGTTTTGACTTCAATAACCTTGACCGTTATGCAATTAATAAAATTGACAACTGGGTTGCCAAATAGCGACACTGTCGTTGTTATTCGTCACACATTAGTGCTTCCATTTTCATTTTCAAACGACTTGTAACAGTCAACCCATTATTGACAAGTGACTGTGTCAATGAGTCATTGGATCGATGATTAGTATATTAAAAACACTAAATGTCAAAAAATGTGTCATTTGCGAAATTAAAATTACAATTAATACTTAATTTTTTGTTTTCTGTTCTTTGAACTTTAGCAACGGTTGACTGATTAAGTTATTTATTGACTCATATTTGATGATGTAGTTGTCAGTTGTTGCGAAAAATCAATTAACTTGTCAAAAGCCCTCTACACGACAGACTTCTCGAGAAACAACAAAACTTAGTTTTAGTCTAAAAATAATTTACTTTACTTTTTTTTTGAAAGTTCCTTTTTTTGTATTTTCGTTTTCTATTAATATTTTTTGTTTGTTCTTCAAAAAAATTAAAAAAAAATCCTTTCATATTATGTCTTTTTTAAAGTTTATTTGTTACATCAACTCGACAACAAACCAAGTGAAAGCTAGCTAGAATGACTTAAGGACAAGAATTTGTTTGTCAAGTTGAGAACAGATTAACGACTCCGAGGTCATACAAAAGGCTCAAGCAAGAACTTCATTTACAAACAGTTATTATCGGCAAATAGAACACTAGATATTTGACAAATTTGACAGGAAACACGATCTACGAACTGTGATTAAGAAAAAAAAACATAAATGTACCAAAAATCTATACAAAATAAAAACGAGAGAACAGAGTTTTACCAAGAATATAAACAGACCTATTATTTATCGGATAGAAAATGTTAGACATAACGGGTGATTTTTTAGCTGGTTTGGTTTTAGAAACACTGGTTTTGACAGCTGACGTGTGTTTAGTACCTTGTGTCACTGTCAAACAGCTTCAGTTTGGTTTGCAATTTAACCATGGATCGTCTCACAAATGAACAACGCTTGCAAATTATTGAATTTTACTATCAAAATTCCTGCTCGGTTCGAAATGTTCATCGCGCGCTCCTTATCGAAAAATTGTGTTTAGCGATGAGGCTCATTTTTGGTCTAATGGGTACGTAAATAAGCAAAATTGCCGCATTTGGAGTGAAGATCAGCCAGAAGCATTGCAACAGCTACCAATGCATCATTTTAAAGCTGTCATGACAGTAATGTCAATTAGCAATATTTTTCTGTATTCAAATTTTCAATCTTCAGAAAAAAAAACACACTTTACATGATAAATCAAATTAAGCATATTATTTGGCAGCAATCACTTCAACTTATGTTACTGTTAATGACTTTTAATTCGGGACTTCATTAGCGGAAACATTACTCCAAGGCCATTTGGTTATTTGGCAAAGTGTTATCGTGTTATTCTGCAATTTTGGTTTCCAAAAATGTTTCCTGTTATATTTTTCATAAAATGAACCATTT
This sequence comes from Scaeva pyrastri, assembly GCA_905146935.1. NCBI lineage: Eukaryota > Metazoa > Arthropoda > Insecta > Diptera > Syrphidae > Scaeva > Scaeva pyrastri. The sequence goes on along the minus strand of LR989927.1, from coordinate 22,670,517 downwards.
ATATGTAATTGACATTTAACAAAAAACAAAAAAAAAGTAATTATTCTCCTTCTCATCCCTGTGCAATTTGAAATTAATCAATATTTTTTTTCTAATCTTTTAATGGATAAGGTTATTTTTTTAGAATAATCCTTACAGCTGAAAAATATAACGAAGGTATAATAACATTCTAACAGGACACGCGTGCTCTAGAAAACGTTACGTACGTAACGTAGTTAGATGTCTACTTATTAAGACATGTGTTTATCCTTAAAAGTTCATGAAAAGACGACTAAATATCCTTGATTTTTTTTTGTCTCGTTTTTTTTTCCAAGAATTCTTTTGCAAACTTTTCACTTTTTGTTTTTTTTTTTGTTATGGAAACCACTCAACAATGCAAAAACTATTGTGCAAGGTCTATGAATTCAACCCTGGTTGAATTAAAGGAACATTCACTCACGTGTCAGCTTACGTAGGTATTTTTTTTTCGTCCTTTATCTTTTTTTTTTTTTGTTTTCTTTTGAAGTAAAGAAGTACGAAAGAATAAATTGAGAAGTTCTGAATTCCTTTTAGCTTCAAAATGGCTAAAGGAGAAAAAGAGAAAACAAAAAAGGACGAAAAAGTTTTCGTTTTTTTTTTGTGGAATCTTGCAATACTTCAAGGTGATAAGAGGCTTAAGACTTTTCCATGAAAGTCTTATATATTTGTAGTTGTATTGTATTTGTATTGTATTGTGTATGGTGTATGTGTATTGGGGAGCTAACAACTGTTTGATAGGAAAAGATATTGAAGGTTGAAATGATTTCCTGTTCCTTTGTATATTTGTGTAGAGTGCTGAGTCAGAGAAGTAGAAAATAAAGAAAATCAAGAAAAGTGGAAAATGTGACGACTTTGGCAAAATAGTACCTACACAAATTTCCACTTTGTGCAGTGATGCAAGTTTGAATATTATTTAATAATCACTTGATTCAAAATGTTTACATTACTGTCAAAGTTGCCCTTTATGTCAAAATTAACTCTTACCGAATGATTAACTTACTTATGAATTTGACATTTTTGTTTGGTGTTTTCTTTTTCTGACTTGCATTTACCTTCATTTTGCTGTAATTCAACTCAATTATAGGAATGAGAACATAAATTAAATCAAAATGCAGTAAGAAGTTAGTGAAACTTTTACTAAATGAAAGACGAACAGAGCTTTTATAGATCGATTCACACAAGGGATGCGTTCGAAAATTAATCGTTGTATTATATTTCAAGTTGAATATGAGGTGACCGACACATTTTTAATTTATTAAACAAGTTTTTTAGAATTTTACTTCAATCATTTTTTTTAAAGAAAAAGTTAAAAATTATAGAATTTGGTTGGTTTTTTAGAATTAAGTTGCAATAAACTTAAAATCATAAGAAAATATTTTTACTTTATCAGTTTTGGTAGAAATCTTTCTATAGCAGATATCTAGAAATAATTTCTTCATTAAATACCCTTCTTTAAAGGAACAGAGTTTTAAATCACTTACAATGTTATATAATAAATGCTTGCTAGAAATATTAATGCGGTTAAACTTCGCAGAACAAACAACCCTAACAATTTGTCACTTTTTATGAAAATGACAGTTCTCAATTTTAGTGAAACACGCCTGTGTTTAAAAATAACAAACAAGTCTTTTGACATCGATAAAACTGTCAAAGTGAAATAAATGTCCATGTTCTTGGTCTATCAAAGAAAGAAACATTTACGATTTCTTGACAACCAATGTTACATTTATCCTATTTTTGACGTTTTTAAGATCCAAATTAATTTCAGAACGCAGCCGAAGTGAAATTCTAGAAAACCAAAAACGTTGCCAGATCTGCAGTTTCTAAAACGTACATTGACAGCTCTTCTTCCTTAAATATTATTTTCTTTATAATGAAACGTAGACATTTTAAATCTATCAAATAGTAAATATAATATTTCCTATAGTTCAAAAGAATTGTTTTTCAAGGTTATTTCGACGTGAAAATTAAATGTTTAGCTTTGCTTCGGGCATTTTCAAATACAAAAAAATAAAACTCACAAACTCGTCAAAAACAAAATACAAGTTTATTAATCAAACAAAATGTGTCTCATCATTTTTACACGCAGATAACTTATTTTACTTTTCGTGTTTATATTTTTATTTTTTTTTTTCTAAACAATTGTTGTTAATTAAAATTCGAAATAGTTCAGTAACCTGTCAATCTCAATTCGAATTTATAGTTTTTTGTTTTCAATTAAAATAGCAATTGTAACAACAAAAAATAATTCAAATAGTTTGTTTTTATCTTATATACATAAATTGTATATAGACTTACTTATTGTTTATTGGCAAACAATCAACAACGTGTGAATATTTTAAATAATAATGTTTACATTTTTTTTTAATTCTAAATTTGTTTAGATGCATTCTTCTTTGTGAAATGAAATAAATACAGGTGGGAGAGAAATCGCATCAACAACCAATCTTAATGAGATTTTTATTTATAGATCGTAAATTTGTATTACACTTTTTCACGATATAATTATTATGAATTGATTATGTGGTTAAGCTTTTGAAGTAAAGCAAACATAATTAAGAACATTGTTTCATTATATTCAATTTAAAAAAATGCAAACAAATGTTTACAGACATATTAAGGCCAAACACAATGTATGGCTGCATTTAAATTATGTTAAATTTTTGAAAACTCTGAAAATTAATTTTATTTTCTTAAGAAAATTTTGACAGTTCATTGAGCAGTCAATTTTGTCATTTTGACATTCTTGTTTTCATTTCAAAAACACCAACATAATCAAGCTTAAGGTTTTTTTGTTTTCGGATTGATGTGATCCGGAACAGACAATAAAACAAACAGAACTTACGTGACAGCTGTGATACATGACTTTGCTTCTCTACAAAATTTAAACTGTTAAAAGTCTTTGTGTAAACGAAGCGTTATGATTTCGAATTTGACATAAGAAACATTTTTCAAGTATTCAAACAAATAGTCTTCCAACCAGTGACAGTTGGAAAGGACCATATACATATATTATTCCAGTGATTTCAAAAATTATTTCCGCCTCTTATTGAGACTTAGTGCACCCAAAACAAAAAGGACAGATTGTCAGTCTACAAAAAAAAAGCAATTACAAGTGCAATTTTAAACCAACAAAAATAACTCATTACATCCATCACATCAGGTTACCGCCGCGCTGCGCTGCTCTTCGTGATGGAAACTTGAAATGCAAAAGAATGTATAATCCTTTTATCTCAACAAAAAAAAAAGAAAGAAGCAAAGTTTGACGGAAATACAATACGTGAAACAATAGTAAACTGTTTCTGGATGAAAGTTTGTCCATTTTGTTCTTTTGTTTCTGATGGTGTTCCTTCCCCCATCATAAATACTCTACTCATATTATATGAAGAAGAAGAGTACACTATATAATTAGAATGTCTTTTCTTTCCTGGATGTGGATTCGGATTCACCAAGGAGATGATGACTCATATTTTATCCAACCCCCGGATACAACTCGTACTTGTGCTCGTACTCTCGTTGCAACCCTAGTTTTTGTTTTTGATTTTTTTTTTTTGCAAGACATAATCTGCTCATCATCCTACATACATCCCCCCTCAAACTTTACCATTTCCATGAGCTTTATTTCGCGGCAATGGCAACTAGACAGTACAGTTTTTCTTTTATGTTGTTGACACCCCCTGAGAATTTTCCTGAAAATAACCTCCAGGCTTTAAGACTGTAACAACAACAACAACAAAACGGGAAAAAAACACACAAAGGAAAAACCAATTGGCGTAGTCTTTCAGAGGGATTTATTTGCTGTTTTTTTTTGGTCCGTTGTTGTTTGTCTTATGTCACATATAAAGTTATTTATACAGTTCTTTATTTTGTTGTCTGGCAACATTGACAGCGGTTTCAGTCTGCTGAAGTTGACAGTCGAGTCCTAGTGAGTTTCAGTTGTTTGTTTATTTTATATGGACTTGTAAAAGTCAACCATTGAATTTATATTGTTTACAATATAAATTAATGTCAACTGTCAGATACTGAATCGAGTTTCAAGTTTGCTTCAACTCCTTGTAATCCTAAATCTGGTTGAAATGAGCTTGATTTGATTGTTAAATAGAAGTTTGTGATGAAAAAATACATGTGGAGGCAATTGCAATTATTTGTGATTGCAATCTTCTTCATTTATGTAAATTCATTAAATTCACTATTCTTTCTGGTTTATAAGAAATTTCTTCAACTATAATTTTTCTACAATTGAATACACATGAAGGCATGAAGTGTCAAATAATTACATTCAATTGATTGCAATTTTTTAAATGACTCAAAGTTAACCATAATGAGTAGATATAATCTTTCAAATAAATTCAGTTAATAAATTAGAATTGTATCTAAAAAAAAAAAGTTTAACAAAAAACTCATTTGAAAGATCACCTACATTTTGGTCTGCGTTCTTTTTTTTATATTTTTTGGTTAAAAATCAATTTTTGCATAGGGTACGAATAGATACATAAGTATCTGCTCTGGTTTACATGCGGAAATTTTTGTACAAAATAACTTGACTGCCTTCTTTTTTGTCACACAGTCATGTGAAATTTCACACCTTTAAGTCAAGCGTATTCACAAATTTAATTTACTTTAGTTTTTTTTAAATCTTATACAACACATTTAAATCTATTTATTGACATAACTTACACTACTACGTAAATGACTTGACTTTTAATGAAGTTAGCTTTTAAAGGAGAAGCAGTGGACAAAATTCCAATAAAATTAGATACAATTTTGACATGGCGAGATTGACTTTTCGCGATTAACAGTTTATCCTAATAATTACTTGATTAAATGTACATACTTTTAAAATTGATTAAAATGGATGTAAATTTTTAAATTCATTGATTATAATGAAAGGGTTTAAGATATTTTTTTTTAATTTTTGAATCCGAAAAATACTTCGTAGTGACATTGGCAACGGAATTTTGTAAATGTCAAGATATGATATTATGTCATTTTTCGTATTTTAAAAACGGATGATTTGATGTCTACGTTCAAAGTCGGGGACAGCTACGACATTTCGGGATTGAAAACCTCACTTAAATTAGAATTTATTAACAGAAAAACTATTTTTTATTTTATAATTAATTTAAAATAGTTATATAATTATTCTGAAGTAAGAAATCAATTCTCAGAATTTTCAAAACATCTTGTTTTAAAGAGAAGAAATGTTTATGTTTCATTTGAAAGCAAGTATCAATGCAAGTGTCAATGCCGTAGGTCCCGGATTCCTTCACAAACATCGTTTCCATTACATTTACATTTTACAAAAAATGTCATTTGAATAAAATGACAAACGTCATCAGATAAATGTCTCCTTTCGATATTCACGGAAAGAGGCTATCAAACATTCGTATCCGCCATTTTGCAGATTCTTTTATGGAATGAAACCCAGCAACTATTTTTAGTTGTTCCATGTATTAATGTACACCCACTCACACCCACACAAAAGTACTTTGACCTAATTCCTTTGACATTTCAGTCATTCAAAAAATGGTGTTCCTTCCCCCATCATAAATACTCTACTCATATTATATGAAGAAGAAGAGTACACTATATAATTAGAATGTCTTTTCTTTCCTGGATGTGGATTCGGATTCACCAAGGAGATGATGACTCATATTTTATCCAACCCCCGGATACAACTCGTACTTGTGCTCGTACTCTCGTTGCAACCCTAGTTTTTGTTTTTGATTTTTTTTTTTTGCAAGACATAATCTGCTCATCATCCTACATACATCCCCCCTCAAACTTTACCATTTCCATGAGCTTTATTTCGCGGCAATGGCAACTAGACAGTACAGTTTTTCTTTTATGTTGTTGACACCCCCTGAGAATTTTCCTGAAAATAACCTCCAGGCTTTAAGACTGTAACAACAACAACAACAAAACGGGAAAAAAACACACAAAGGAAAAACCAATTGGCGTAGTCTTTCAGAGGGATTTATTTGCTGTTTTTTTTTGGTCCGTTGTTGTTTGTCTTATGTCACATATAAAGTTATTTATACAGTTCTTTATTTTGTTGTCTGGCAACATTGACAGCGGTTTCAGTCTGCTGAAGTTGACAGTCGAGTCCTAGTGAGTTTCAGTTGTTTGTTTATTTTATATGGACTTGTAAAAGTCAACCATTGAATTTATATTGTTTACAATATAAATTAATGTCAACTGTCAGATACTGAATCGAGTTTCAAGTTTGCTTCAACTCCTTGTAATCCTAAATCTGGTTGAAATGAGCTTGATTTGATTGTTAAATAGAAGTTTGTGATGAAAAAATACATGTGGAGGCAATTGCAATTATTTGTGATTGCAATCTTCTTCATTTATGTAAATTCATTAAATTCACTATTCTTTCTGGTTTATAAGAAATTTCTTCAACTATAATTTTTCTACAATTGAATACACATGAAGGCATGAAGTGTCAAATAATTACATTCAATTGATTGCAATTTTTTAAATGACTCAAAGTTAACCATAATGAGTAGATATAATCTTTCAAATAAATTCAGTTAATAAATTAGAATTGTATCTAAAAAAAAAAAGTTTAACAAAAAACTCATTTGAAAGATCACCTACATTTTGGTCTGCGTTCTTTTTTTTATATTTTTTGGTTAAAAATCAATTTTTGCATAGGGTACGAATAGATACATAAGTATCTGCTCTGGTTTACATGCGGAAATTTTTGTACAAAATAACTTGACTGCCTTCTTTTTTGTCACACAGTCATGTGAAATTTCACACCTTTAAGTCAAGCGTATTCACAAATTTAATTTACTTTAGTTTTTTTTAAATCTTATACAACACATTTAAATCTATTTATTGACATAACTTACACTACTACGTAAATGACTTGACTTTTAATGAAGTTAGCTTTTAAAGGAGAAGCAGTGGACAAAATTCCAATAAAATTAGATACAATTTTGACATGGCGAGATTGACTTTTCGCGATTAACAGTTTATCCTAATAATTACTTGATTAAATGTACATACTTTTAAAATTGATTAAAATGGATGTAAATTTTTAAATTCATTGATTATAATGAAAGGGTTTAAGATATTTTTTTTTAATTTTTGAATCCGAAAAATACTTCGTAGTGACATTGGCAACGGAATTTTGTAAATGTCAAGATATGATATTATGTCATTTTTCGTATTTTAAAAACGGATGATTTGATGTCTACGTTCAAAGTCGGGGACAGCTACGACATTTCGGGATTGAAAACCTCACTTAAATTAGAATTTATTAACAGAAAAACTATTTTTTATTTTATAATTAATTTAAAATAGTTATATAATTATTCTGAAGTAAGAAATCAATTCTCAGAATTTTCAAAACATCTTGTTTTAAAGAGAAGAAATGTTTATGTTTCATTTGAAAGCAAGTATCAATGCAAGTGTCAATGCCGTAGGTCCCGGATTCCTTCACAAACATCGTTTCCATTACATTTACATTTTACAAAAAATGTCATTTGAATAAAATGACAAACGTCATCAGATAAATGTCTCCTTTCGATATTCACGGAAAGAGGCTATCAAACATTCGTATCCGCCATTTTGCAGATTCTTTTATGGAATGAAACCCAGCAACTATTTTTAGTTGTTCCATGTATTAATGTACACCCACTCACACCCACACAAAAGTACTTTGACCTAATTCCTTTGACATTTCAGTCATTCAAAAAATGAAATAGATTTTCATTGCGATTTGGAATCCCTTAAAGACTATTTTTAAGTGCGCGTTTCTTGTGAATAGATATGGCGCCCTGCACCCCCGTAAACATTACATTCAAATGCACATACTGTATAGAGTGGGTGGGGTATCCGCCTCCGGGTATTTTTTTTTTTTATTTTACACAAATGGGAATACATTACACACAGCGAATGGATTTTTTACAGAGAATAGGTTCTACACATAGTTTAGTTCCAGTTCTAGTTACCAATTCAGTTGTATAGAGGGCGGTCGGAATGGAGAATAGGAAGCTGGATCGGTCCATATGGTGTTTTATGATTATGTGCGGTAGCTAACCGAACACAAACTACACCATTTTCTATTCGTATATACAATTTTACTCTCTCGCACTGACAAAGTTGCAGTCTAAATAGCTCGAAGGGAAGGATTCATGCTCGAGCAAAGAGAAAGGGAATGTTTGTGCTAAAAAAGAAATTGGGTTAAACTCTCGAGGTGAATTTGAATAGGAATAATGTACTTATGTATGTACTATACATTATATATAGGTAGATCCTGTAGTAACATCCAAGGTTTACTGAATTTAAATGAGATATTTTCAGAATTCTAAGGAACTGAACCTACATACATATGTTCATATATACAAAAATATAATGTGTTTAGGGAACCTGATGGTGCTTTTCAAATGATTCCATATCAGATTTTTTGTTTCCTCTTTCCTCCTATTTATGCGACAGCAGCCAGTAGAAATCTACACCTATTTTCTATGCAAATGAGCAACACAAGACAACATCGCACAACACACAAAAACGACGACGAATAACGGGAAATCTGCCAGAAAATAAGTTTTGTCTATTCCTATGACATCAAGTGTTGAAAATGTGTTTTTGACAAGAAGTGTATAAGTGCTTGAATTTGGTATTCTGTGAGTGCGGTTTACGAAATCTAAAGATACACAATATCCTTGGAATCGATTATGTGTATAAATAGATCGAAAATTGTTTCACAAACAAAAAAGGGAACAGAAGGACAAACAGCAGGGGACAAAAGGTTTAAAAATGATTTTAAGTTGCCAACTGGTCTCCGAGTTATGAACAGCTGATATATTTTTTGAAAATTTTAAAACTTAACAAAAATTGATTAAAGAAAAGCGGAAAAACTTAAATTGCTTTAATTTATCCGGATATTCCGAATATCTGGCATAAACTTGTATTCTATGCTGGTTATATAAACTTTCCAAATAAAGTCAAATAGTTACCGACAATTGAAATTGGACTTTATCCAGGATGTGCCTGACAAATGGTTCTCTAAAGAATTCGGATTCATCCGGATATTGAGAAATAGATTCACATATAGTTCATCTATTAAAAGTATTCAGAATTGTCGACAATCCATAATATTTATTGAGATATTCGAAATTTGGTAATATCAGAAGAAATATATTGAATTATCCGGATATTTTGAACACTTACATAAGATTATCCGGATTCAATATTAGATAACTTAGCTATATGTTAAACATATCCGGATATTAAGAAATAGAACCGCCATAAAGCATGTGAGCTATCCGAACAGTATATTGAACTATCCGGACTTTGACAATATACCTGGATATCTGAAATCGATCCTATAATGTACGAAACTAGTCAGAAATTCCGATATATTTTTTAATACATAGGAGTTTTCTAGATAGGGGCCTATTTGAATAGTCATGATAACATGAAAATGTGATCCGAAAATTATCCGGATATAGTCAGATAACTAAACCACGACTCATAATCAAATTCAGATCATAATAATCAAAATAGTAAGTTTATCTCTTTTTTATTTCACCAAAACTACATATCCGGTTTTATCCGGATAATTTTGAGTACAAAAATTATTTGATTTATATAGTATTGAAAATTTGAACATCGGATAATCAGATCAATATTAAGAGCCGAATTCAATTCGATAAATTGTACTGATAATGTTGCTGACGATTTAATGTTCTATATGAGATCAGGGAGTATTTTGGAACCAGGGAAAGTTGTAGCCTGATTGCTAATAGTGGAATTCCTTTTTTTTACTTAAAAGAGGTGATTTTTGAGTGATATTTCGCACCCTTACAAAATCTTTTTGAAGATACAATATCTATTTATTCCTTCAAGAATAAAAAATAATTGCTAACACTCCACATCAGGAATGAGTCCATTAAAGAGAGATTGTGTAAAAATTTAATACTCATCGATAACTTTTATCAAAAGTACTACCTTATATCAATAAACGTGTTATTGTAAATTTTGATAAGGGTTTATTTCGAACTTGAAGATACACAGTATCTCAAGGTTGGAAGTGTGCTTTAAATTTATTTTATCAACATCAATGAATGAAATTAATAAATGAATGGTTTGAAGGGCAGTTATATTACATCTATCTATTTCTTGTACACTTTTTGATTTCTTCCAATTCAATGCTAAATCATTTGTGTTATAAATAAATTAATTTTGTCATCGAATAACCAACATTCTAAAGTTCTGGACAAAACTATATCTTTCTAATTTTGTTGTTGTTGTCACACTTCTTTAATATCTTGTATCCTTGAAATACAAAAATAGCATTAGGATATAATAGACCCATCAAAATGAATTAGAAACACAAAAAAGGAAGTCTTCCTGTGGGTGTTGAATTAACACACCATACACCCCCGTACCGCACTCAAACCACATTGTATCTAATAAAAATGGACAGAAAATAAAGGAAGGATATAGAAGAATCCCAAGAACCCGGCGAACAGAGCATCAGAGTGTCTTTGCTGAGATAAACAATTTTAATGACATGTCAGATATTTTCACACATCCAATGACGAAGATGATGATACCCATAAATTTGATATTTAATTTTTAATGGAACCATGGGAATTGGTACTAATGATTTGAGAAGAGAGCTTACATAAATAAGAACTTGATAAAAACAAGACATTATTTTCGAGGGAACTGGGGCTCGTCAGTCGCGTTTTGACAAAAATAAAAAGGAAGGGAATACAAATTGGGTCTGGGAAATGAGATAAAACGCAAAAGAGGACGTTAAAAACGGTTGTTTTTTTTTAATGCTTGGAGATTTAAGTATATTTTAAATAAATTGAGTTTTTGTTGGTAAACGTTATTGTGAACATTTTTATGAATTCTGAATTTTGTAAAAAAATAGCATCATTCAATACTTTGACATTTATAAATAGTGGAATAGGTCCGTTTATAAACTGTGTTAGGCGTGTTCAGTTGTATGTCAATTGACATACTTCTATGACACTAGAAAGTAAAAATTTATTCACAGACTGATTTTCCAGATCTTTGAACAAATGTCACGGCATTTTTTGGAGTGACAAATTAGGTATTTAATGTTTTTTAAACTTTCATTCCATTTCATTCATTAATTTCAATTTTACGAAATTGACAAAGGAGCTTCGTGACTTTTCTTTTGGTTCGAAAGAGACAAAACATTATGTGAGTTGAAAAATGTCAATCTCATTTTATATTTTCAATGTAAATGTCACTTTGAAATTCTAAGATTGCTCTTTTTTGGAGCAACAAAAAAATATTATTTTCTGATCAAAAAATTATTATTTTTAATCCATCGAAGTTTTAGTTATTCTTCAATAAGATTTGACAGTTGCAGATCATTTTTGACATCGATACAATATTTCGTTCGATGTTTTAGAAATTAACAAACTGGATCAATGTTTTTATAAAAAATAAAATGGAAACTTCAGGATAATTTTGACACACAGTCTCAAGGAACAAACTCACAAAAAAGATTTGTGATCAAGTTTAACACCAATCAATTTTTATTTGATGACGTTTAAATGACAAAATTTTCATTTAATTTACACCTGCTTACGCATTGTAATTTATTTAATTAAAACTTCAATTCGCTTATGAAAACTAAAAACACTACAAACACGCATTCGATTTTGTCGACGACACATACTCATATAGCAATGCCATGTCTTTCATATTCATATAATTTCTAAGCCAGAGTTCACCTACATTTCCATTTAGCAAAACGCTTTTTCCTTTCTTTCATGTATGCCCCCCTCCTTCCCCCTTCCTCATCAGAATTGCATTTTATTAATAGAATTATGCCTCGCAACCGGCTCAATGACTCGCCGAAGACACACAACCAGGAAGTATCATTAAAATTCAATCAGCGATTCCAGATATAAAAATATGATATTTGTATAGGGGAGCTCGAACGGCGGCTGCGGGTAGAGCAGGTCGCTCATAAAACAACTAAAAACGTACAAGCTAAGTACAACCACACGCATTTCTTTCATCATCATGGCTCCCATCGTCGGTCGTCGTCGGAGTCGGAGTCAGAGTCGTCATGTAACTAAAGTAAGGATGTTTTTGTTTCATTTTGTTTTATACAAAAATTTAAAGTCAAATCACATCATTATGTAGAGTTTGGATGAAGTATCGGCATCGGAACTAATGGGAGTATTTTTTAGGGAGCTGTTGGCACAAAATGAAAACCGCCCCTACTGCCAAATCTACTCTTCTTAATTTTTGGTTTCTAGGAAATGAAATGGTTTGAACAGGAAAAGTGACAGTTTTTGAGATGTCAATTATTTGAAGTAAAGTTTCATTTGTCAAAAACCAACAAATGGCTAAATTGGAAGCGTCATTCGACGGACATTGCTAAAGCCCGTTCTACACAATTTACACAAAGATTGTTCGTTAGAAGATCAAAATAATTGCCACCAGCTCTTTACAATATCCAAACAAATGTAAACACCTTCGTCTGGAACTGCGGTGGCGGGGATAGCCGGCGGCGGCGAGAACGACGACGACCAAGACGACAACGACTACTACCATGTCTGCCACACTAGGTGCCAAAGTTGGATCTCTCCTGCCTGGAACCTGTAATGAGTAACCATAACCAACCAATTTGGACCAGGTGCCATTGTGCCATATATTTATTTACCTTATGCACTAAAAAGTATTCGCACATTCACAAAAGCTCCCCAAGCTAATTTATTCAAGCTTGCTTTTAGCCATAATAGCTTTTATGACGGACGGTTCAATGAAGTTCGTTTGTTGATATTGTATCGAGTTCGTGTTTGTAATGAAAACGGTGATGATGATGAGTAAATTGGTATCAGTGACGTAATAACGAGTTTATATTGTTTTATCGAATCGAATCGAATCATTCGTTATGTTTATTTATAGTAACGAAAATAAACCACAAGAAATTAACTATTCAAAAATGTGGGTCAAATGTGGCCAGGGGTTTAGTTTGCTTTGGTTTTAACGTGTTTTTATTTTTTACGCATAGGTAATAATAATAATGAATATTTATCATATCTCAATATTGGCTGAAAATGAAGTTGTTCTATTTCGAAATTGCACAAATTTTATTTGAATCTACGAGTATCTACATGTAAACAAGTTTGTAAAACTGTACTCGTATTATTTGTAGATATTGTATAAATATTTAACTTAGGGGGAGGAGGGGGTAAAATTGATAAATCAAATAAAACTCTAACGATTATGAATGCATTCTGTGTATTTAGCAACTTAGGCAAGTGAATATTTACTATATGCACATAAAATTGAAAACACGAATAATTAAAACAGGAAGTCTCGTATGTTTATAATGCAGAAATTTGTATTACATGTGTATTTGAAATATTTTATATGAATAATCATTTCTATTTAAGGAAAATTATATACAAAGTTTTTATTTTAAATATGTGACGAATTACTCAAAAATCGCATCACAGATTGAAAACGATTTTTAAACATTCCGACTTATTAATGAGCTGAGTAACACTAATTTCTAAAAACTTGATCAAAATCTTTAGCAATTTCTAAAAAAAAAAAAATAGAAGTGGATATGTCAGTGGGTACGTTTTTTTTAATGTAAAATCAAATCAAATTTAAATCAAAATTTTATACAAGTCGATAGAACTTATACCGAAAAAATGGGGTGGTAGAAATATAGGCGTGTTTTATTAAAATAACATCTTTATATCGTCGCTGTTTAAGAAAACCAGCATAACTCAAAAAACACGATTTTTAGTTAATGATGAAAATCAAATTTAAGAAAAATCTCTATCTTTCTGTCAAACTGGCATAACTGTAGCTCTTCGGAATTCCGCTATGTGGAATTTTTTCCAAATTGGATAGTAATATGAAAAATCGTATGACTTTAAACTCGTTTTCTGTAGAATCATGTTTTTTGAGTTATGCCGGTTTTCTTAAACAGCGACGTAATGTGTGTCGAGTTAGCACTACACTTTTCAAAATTAAGAAAAAACTAAGTATTAAGTTAGTTGTAGTGTTTTTCTTGTAAATTAGTTGTGGAAAAAAAATGTAGCTCTACGATTTTCAAAATACAGGAACATAGTTGTTGATATCAAGTTAGCACTTCTTTTATTTATAAATTTGACACCACTACTCTTCCATCAATCAAAATTGCATCCCAGCCATCAATTCAAGCTCTACGTCGGCAACCATGAACAGATGATTTATAAGGTTGAGAATTGGACACACGGAGCTTACTAACAGTCACCTGCTTAACAAAGAACCCTCCACCAACATGCCATCTCTGCCAACTTAACGTCCAGTTTTTCATCAAGCATCGAACCATAGACTGCAAGAAAATCAAGGAAACTTGCAACAAACTTTTCAATTAAAATTTCAAAAGTCTTCTTTAAAAAAAAAAAAAACTGTATACATACTTCTTTTTTTCGAAAAGTGTAGTGCTAACTTGACATACGTTAAAATAACTACCTTTGACATTTTTCGAATTTCACTTAAACAACTTGAGCCAAATTTAGCTACTTCGTTCGAAAAGTTGTACAGTGTAAACCGCAAGTCCAAGTGTAAACAAGTAATAATTATGAAGTGCAATCACAATAAACGAAGGCATCCATTTTGAATTGAATTTCCTGTCATCAAGTGAATGGTCAAAATGACATTTATAATTGGATATTAATAATTTCGGGAAGGGTAAAAGTTGTAAAGGGTAGTTTTCTTTTAAGTCCAAACTTGATTAAAAAAATTGCTCAACCTTGAATATTATTACCAATAGGAAAGGCTTCTTAAATGTCAAAATTCCTTCATATCTGTGTATATAATCACGAAAAAAAAAATTCCCCGGAGTTTTTTCCCCATTTTCGGAACTTTGCTATTGTAAAGGGAAGTTTTGCTTATTTGTATACAAAAAAAAAATCCGTTAGTAAGTTTTGGGGGGAAAGTTTTCTGTGAAAAAAGTTCCCACAAAATTGGCGACAGGGCTGAAAATGTGGTTTGAAAGAATCATAACAAAAAACAAAACTTTGGTCTAATTCAGTTAGTGTTGCAAAGTTGCAATATGAATTAAGTTTATTCCCCTTCTAAGGGAAAGGGAGTCAAAGTCCCTAATGAGTTTACGGACCCTTGATTCTCATTTTTTTTTTCTTCTTTTGTTCATTGATACTAAAAGGAAATACAACTGTCACGTGTAAACGCACGTGCATATGTTGGGGAAGTATTCGTTTCATGTGACAAATAAACAATCGATTTGAATGTCATATTATGAGGGAGGGGGAAGTCTGAAAAAGTGGATTTCGTCATGCTGTCTTTGTCGTCATCATGTTTTGTTCCTGCTTGGTTTGGTAAATCTGTTCACTGTAATTTAAGTTTACTATCTAAAAAGGCGAAAATTAACTCACAAATTTTTTTGTCATAACAAAAATGTTAAATCTGGGTTTTCTCAAAAACTACTCGATAGATTTTGATTAAACATAGATTTTTAACAAATATTTTTGTTTTCTCACTTAAAATGTAGTACAAATTTACCACCAATTTAAGACACTCTTTAAGTTTGCTAAAATGTATTTAAATAAGTACATACATATGTATATGTACATATTTTTGGTTAAATTTAAATAAAGCAACAGTTGGGCCTGGATTCTTGAAAGAAAGTCTTTTAGAAATAAAAGAGAATTTAACTAAAGTTAAAAATACAAAAAGAAATATTTATTTTTTATAGTGTGTATCAGATGTTTTTTTTCAAAGCATCGTGCATTCATTAGTCCCTCAAATGAGTATACAAAAAACCCTAAATCATAAAAACAAAGGAATAAAACACTCATATATTTTCATCCATTTTTTCTCTAACAATCTAAAAGTGAGAAATAAAAAATCTTAATAAAAAGCAAAAACAAACTTAATAAAAAAAAATAAAAACAAACAAAAAAACACATCCCTTTTTATACAGTAAATCCATGTGTAAATGAACTAGACGTAAAAAACCACGAAAAGGGTAAACTTTTGTTTTTAAAATAGATTATTACTGCGCTTTCCGACACAACCCTCCTAATATTCGACAACTCACTGAGTAATAGACGGAGGAGACACAGTAGGGTTGGGGGGAGGTCGGTAAATGCCCCTGAGAATGCCAATGTCGGTTGTATGTTTGTTTTTTTTTTGTTTTTTGTTAAATATCGTGTTGTGTATATGGCACGGTTGGTTAGCTACCATCAAGGACTTCCTTGCTCTTAATCGATTTAACAAATGAAGTTAAAAAAAAAAGAAAAACGCCATCAAAATATCCACAACAAGTCCTTCTCCAATTACAAAACGTTGACGATGACTATATGACGATAAGGACAACGACAACAAGGACGATGATGATGGTTGAGACGTCTATATCGAATGGAAACCAAAATGATGGAGAAAATAATAATAAATATATCTTTATAGACATAAACACAAGATGGCACAAAATTAATCACCCTATATTGGAAAATGTCATAATTTTTTTGCAAATGGCGTCGTACGTCAAATCATATTTGACATTTGTAAACTAGACAGCTGTAGTAAACTGTGAAACAATCTTTATCCTCAAAAACGAAGAGGACAATTTACATGAACCAAGAGACTCCCATGTCACTTAAGTGGTTTCGTCCATAAGCTTTAACTTCCTGTCTGGAGTACTGGAAATCAATGTTTTATTCACGAAAAGCAAAGGTGTATCAGCAACATGATTACTTTTACTGTCGAATGCCACAGAACTATGGTAAACCGTGAACGACGCACTTCTATTCTTTGGGGCTACTTTAAGTAGGTGGTTTATGACAACAAGTCACAGAAAATCGCAGCCTTAAAAAAGACTTTTCGACAGGAATACAAAAAGCAAGTTTTGACGGATAATATCATTTTCTCAAATTCAAATAACTTTTCTGTTTAAAAATTAATTGCAATATAAAATTTAATGATCAATTCTGCGCCACCTTGTATTAAAACATTAGCCATAAGGACATTGTCGAGCTAATTCTCTTTTGATGGTGTAAGTGGCTATAAAATATGTGTACTATTTCTTACACACATTCAAATTTGTGAGATTGTATTTGACTAAAACAAGAAAAAAAAAAAAAAAACATAAATTTACTGCACACAGAATTGCTTTTTTTGGGTGTGGTATATAATATCGCCTGATACGCTTTTAAGTGGCTGGAAAATACCACAACAACAAACACAACAATACAAATAAATCAACACTCATATTATAAAGTCGACTCAATTGTACGAGTGTAGTGGGTGGGAAATCGATTTTCCTATATTAGCATATAAAGTCCTAGAGACTACGACTACGACAACGAGTGTAGTACCTATACGCATACATTTTGACAAAATTGTCTTTCATGAAAGGATAAAAAGTAATAATTAATTAATTTTATTGAAAATTGATGTAATCGACATTTTATTATAAAGTATAAGTGATTGGAATCGATTGCATTAGTTTTTATGGACTTTGGGCATGGAGAAGAAGAAGAAGAAAATATGGATAGAGTATTGAGGTCGAATGCATTATTATCAAGGATATGGAGTGAATGTTTTTTTAAATGAAGGTCCTTCGACAATTGACGATGACATGGCGGCAACGTGATGATATTGAAATTAATCAACATTAAAAATCAAATTGTAAAAACCATAAAATTTATTGCCAAATAATTTTCGTTCCGAACTATTAATCTTTTTAATGGACCGTTGTTTTCGAAAGTGGAAAATGTCAATTTTGTCATGTTTTGACATATTTAATTAAAGTAAAAATTATTAGATAATGCTAATGGCTTGTAATTGAGCTTTTTGTACTGAAAAAAAAAATGTTAAATATTTAAAAATAAATAATTTTAAAGAAAATCAACGTTCTTTTGGATTCGAATGGGCAAATTTGTTAAGTTCATATTCAAAAAGTTTTGGGAAATGTCAAAATTGTTTTTTTTTTTATTTGTAAGTAATTTTGCGTAAAATATCCGTAGGAAATTTTTCCATCTTCAAAAATATGGATAGATAAAAATGGGAACCCCTTTGGTTTCTAGGGAACCTTGGCTCTTATTTAAACTGGCCACATTTGAGATTACAAAAAAAAAGTGTGAAAGTATTGGCTTTCGAATATCATCCATCAGAGTAAAGCTAGTATTACACGATCAACGTAATAGGTCAACGCGTTGACTCTCTGACGTCATCGAAAAATCAAAATTTTCTCCGTCAACGCACCGTCAACGTTCACATTGTCATTGTATTAAAAGTTGTCTATCACACGAATGACACCCTTTGGTCAATGCTGTAACAAAATGCGTTGACTCATTATGTGAGTCAACCCTCAGTCCCAAAAATGGGTCAACGTGTTCTAATAGGATTGACTGAGATATTACACAGTCACACTCAAAAATGTGCGTCAAAGCTAGCGTCAATGTACTCGTCAACGCGTTGACTGTATTTTTCGTTGACGATTACACGACGTAACACCCTTGGAACCAGATATTGACGTCAGAGAGTCAACGCGTTGACACATTACGTTGACCGTGTAATACTAGCTTAAATCTACAGGAATTTTTAGCTCAGTGAAAAATCCGACATTTACAATGGAAAAAATTCCTCGGGAAATTTTATTCACAATCTAAGTATATATGTGTCACACAGGACATGACAGTTTAAACGTCAATGTTTATTAAAGTTTATTTAGAGCACCCACACGAAAGGACATAATTTTGTTATTCACGCTTATCTTGTCAAAATAATAGGGTTTTCCATTGGTGGAATTAAGTTTCAATAAAAAAGATTGAATGACAAATAAAATACGATTGCAAATTGACTTTTTTGTCATTGTGTTGGCACCTTTTTTTTTGTATGCGTTTGTTGAATAACATTGACATTTATTATGCGATATTTATTTTATCAAATGTCAAATCGAAATCTGTCTTTTTACTGTCAGTAGAATGACGGATGATGGAGTTTTTTCAGTTGTCAAGGGGCCTTCAACGTCACTTGCAATATACGGCCAAACTGTAACTCGAATGCACTTAAACTAATTTTTAGGAGCAAATATGTATGGTGTATCAATGAGGGATGTTACACTGGAGACATTAATAAAGAACACTTGAGGAACGAATATTCTACACACGAAATCTATAAAATGATTTTTCATGGCCGTTTTTCTTCAAAGAAATATTTAGTGCATTGATGTTGGCCATGACAAATCGCAAAACACACAAATTGTTCAACAAAACAACGCCATTACCTTCTGACACGATAATTATTAGAAGTGTGAACTGTCAAAAAATGGTGACAGATTTGACGTCTGTGGAATTCGTTGTGTGCAATTATTATTAATAAAGCACAATTTATGTAGTGAAGTTTCACACCATTGACGAGTTTTTTAAAGTTATTCCGTATTTACATATCGTCATAAAAAATGGCGCATCCTGTATTTCATGCGTCCCCAAAGCCCAAAACAAATCAAGATACATTTATACACACGAAGTCTTTTCAATTTATTTATTTATCGAAAAACTAAAATAACTTTAATTTGCAATTTAAATTGACGTAAACAAACACTGAATCAAAATAAAAAAAAAAAAACAAAAAAAAATAGAATGCGAAATATAAAGTACAATTGCGAAAACTGACAGCAATATGTGTCTGGCGTCATCATACTCTCAAGCTTCAAAGCGTCTTCATCATCGCACTTATTTTTTTTACAAACATAAAACTCAATCTAAGGATCTCTTTTAGTTTAATTTCTCTCGAGACATTTCTTGATTGAAAAACTTTTGTTAAACTTTCAGGGGAGAAAATATTAATTTAATTTAATTTTTTTTATTTTTTTATTTTCTTTCAACTTGCGTAATTTTCGCATCAAGAAAACATGTCGTGTTTTTTTTTCTTATATCACATCAACATCAGCATCACAAGATATTGAATTCTTGAAATTCAAAAAGTATCGAATGTAGTGTGGTGAGGTTTTTAGTATCTTGTATAGTGTGATGGATGCGGTGTTAAAATCAGGGCTTGTTTAGTGTTTTTGTGTGTTTCTATTTAAACCAACTTTTACATAATCAAATCAGTGATTGACGTTTTGTTGACGTTATTCGGCCGCAACAGAACTTGCATTAACTCTTCACTCTTTGACAACAATTGCAATTGCAATTCGTTAGGATTTAGATCAACTTAGATAGATTTTGAGAACAGATTTAGCTGATGACAGATTAAAAAAAAAACACAACAAGAAAGTATCAATTTTCAATTTTGATTATGTGATACCCTATTATTTTTTATTTTATTATTATTTGTATCTTTTTAAAAAACATCTTTGGCGAAATTTATTTCTTTTTGTACTTGGAACTGCATCCGTAAAAGAAATGACATGGTCGTAAATTTACTCAGATGCAGATTCTATCCAAAAAATTATCTCCTTGAATGAACGAATCTTTAGCTGAACAACAATAGCCGTATTTCTAAGCCCACTCGGTACACATTGAGTATTTCAACTCGATCTAAATTTTTATTCATTTTTTAACTCAACTCGAGGAAAATTAAGAATGAGTTATAAAATGAATGAAGTTTTTTTTTACTTTTATTACTGTGCTAGATAAAGATTGCCAATAAAACGCTGCTCATATTAACATAGGAAAATCATTACTTTTGACGGAAGTCTACAGACTGAGTGTCAATGGGTTAATACTAGATTTTCACTGCTTTGACTTCTCTTGCATTTATAAAAAGAGTTTTAAACATCAATTTTCTCAATGCCAAACAATCCAAACATACCCTATACACAAAACAGCTTCGGATGATGTTCAGCAAAGAAAAAAAAAATCAATACAAAAAAGTGAAATGGGATGATTCTGATGTAAACATATATCAAATTGCTTAACATATCGAACACATTATATTATGTAGATATATGCACAAATGTACAAACAAAATAAAGTCGAGTAACGATGCCAACCGTTACGATGAGACAGCTAAAATACGACCAGTAGACATCAGCATTTAGAGCATTTGATTTTGAGTACTCTGAGTATTGCGAGTGCGACTGCATCGTCAGAAAACCACCAACATATCATTCGACAGGGTCTATCGAGGAGTCTATATGATGGAAACTTATATCTACATAGATTTACTTTTGTGGTCTAATTCATTGCGCGCCAAAACCCTCTTCCATCACCCTTCGACGAACGCCCAGATCTGTCATGTTTCCAAATGGAAGTTGATGGTCTTCGTTGTTATGATTCATTTTGTTCGCTATGCTGTTGGCTTGATTTGTTTTATGTTTCTGTTTCTGTTTATTCAATAGAGCGCACTTGCGATAAGCTCCTATGCCAAACAAAATGCAAACATGAGGGGGAACTTTTGTTTGGATTTGAGTGATATCTGTGTGTAATATGCCCCCTGCCACCTCCCCCCAATGGACTGAAATCAGAACGACAGACTCGACTCGAGATTTAACGGTATACAAATGCATTTTGTTGTAAACTAGGCACCTTAATAAAGAAGCACATTCACTGACATAAATACTTTTGTTTATCGGCAAAATTAAGTACCAATAACATAAAAAGGCAGTTTTTTGTAGTTTAAATTGAATTCATATCGAGTTTGAATTCTTTCGACCTATATAACATTGCACTAATCACTAAGATCAACATTTTTCAACAATTTATAGACTTCGATAAAACAGAACTCAAACAGTAGTACCTACCATCAAAGTAAAAAAAAAAAAACACTTCACTTCCTTATACAATAGTTCTTTTGTTTTATGAAATATTAAGAGCAAAAAAAATTTGCCCAAGGCCGGATTTCCGCTTAAAAGTTTTAGCCATTGAACCAGTTACAAAGGCTAGATACTCGTTTAAGATAAAACAATCATAATGCCTTCAAAAAATAAAAAAAAAACTTTCAAGTGCACTTTTGCGCTAAAGGAAAAAAACAAAAACAAAACTTAAGTAAAATAATGGATCAGAAGTGTGTTGTTTTCTATATACATAACTTTACTAGTTCCCGTTCCTGTTCCCGCACAAATCCATCTACTTCTCAACATACGAAATATGGAATTCATTTATAAAAGCTTTTCATACTCAGTACTTGAGTATGCGAGTAGTTTTGATGGCAAAATACAAAGTACTTTAACATGAACGTTGCTATTTATTGACCTCGGAAGTATGTTTTTTTTTTTTTGCTCTGAGTTTTTTTTTGAGATTTTCACCTGCTGTGCATATTGTAATACATGTACGGTACGTGGTGCTCGTTCCTCCATGTGTATTTCATAAACGTTCTTTTGGAAGTTTTTGTACGCATGGTGTCCTGCCATTTAGAAAGAGCATTGCGAAGCCTAAGGCTGCCTGCACACGAGGCACTTCTTTATAAATGCATATTAGCAGTGTTCTATTGGTTGGTCAAATTTTCAAATAAAATGCAATTTTTTGAAACCGCTTATTCTAAAAGTGACAATCCAAAATCAAATGTCAAAAATTTAAACATACGAAATTTGTTTTATATCTTAATTCTGTTCAAGTCGAATTCTATTTCATTTGCCACAAAATTTTTGACAGTAAATGCAGAAGTTTTGGTAAAATATTTCTTAGAAATGCCAAAAGCCTTAAACAGTATTTTTACTTTCTGTCAAATGTCAAATTATCTTGCTTCATGGAGAATATTAACATCATGGGTTTTTTGAGCTGATTCATTTTGTTCCCCCACTAGTATGCGAAACAACAGTTTACTTTTCATTTAAAAAAAAATCAATTTTGGGTCAAAACTTAGTGGGAATAGTCATTTTTGACATTTCAGTAGATATATAATTTGACAAATGAAATTCGATTCATCCAGATTGTTCCAATTTCGAGTGTCAGTTTCCCAAATGAAAGTATTCAGTCAAGAAGAGATGTCAGGTGTGTTTGATAACTTACAAATTTTTGCACAAATGCAAACACACCAATAACTGTAAAACTAAGAAAAAGATGCCTTCACAGCATAAAGGATTAAAAACTTTAAATTTGCAGAATTTTTGAAGTTGTACATTTTGAACTTCTTACAAAATTTAACTACAGAATTTTGACCCCAATCTATAACAATTTATTAGGGCAAGGACTGGTTATTTATTATTATTATTAAAATTGTATTATTAATTAGTTTATTTTATTATATTATGAGCCTATTCAAATCAAAGTCTACCTTGGCAGAAAGATAAACTAATTCGAAGCTTGACTTCACTAGCTATGATATCTGAACTCAACCATAAAAAGTTGAATGGATGTATTTGTAAAGGTAATAAAAAAGAAAAATACGAAATCATTACATTTTCGATTTCGTTGAAAATAAGTTTCTCAAAACGGAAGAAACAAAATGAATAAGAATATAAACAACATGGGATGAAGAATGCGACGACGACAATCGACGACGGACGGTGAACTGGACGTGTTCCTGGATCTGCTGCTGTCTTCTGTCCTTCATTATTTTTGTCTTGGTCGGCATTTTTGTTTGTGCTGTTTCTTGTGTGTTGTATATTTAAGCCCAATGCCAACTTCCCGCATAATCTTTAGCATGTTTACTTTACGAGGAAGACATTTCGGTTCAAGAGCTTCACCATAACAGCTACCGCCGCCGCACCGCCATCCACCGCCAGTCACAGGGGACGCGCCGGACTTTAAATGTGAATGAACGGACAAGAGAACAATTGAATTGAAATTGAAATGGAAACAGAAACGGAGATGAAGAGGCAATGATGGTGGTTCAAGAGATATATTATGTATACATACGTTTGGGTTGTTTCAATTTATTTTATGTAGGGGGTACTGAACATACAAAAATAACATGCGCAACATATTTGTATGGTAAGCGAAAAGATTGAAAGAATTCCCTTTGATATGGACGCAGAAAAGGGTTTCAAAAAAAAGATACTATCTTTACACATTAGAAATTATAAAGCAGACATATTTTTATAATAAAAAAAAACAACAACAAAAAACGTATTCCAGCATGTTAAGAGCTCCCTCTAAAGAGACCAAAAAAAAAAGGGAATGATTATGAAAATTATGCATTTCAAAATAGGGATGGGAAACTTAATATACTGAGAGTATTATTTTAAGAAAATCTTAAGTGGGAGCTTTATTTTACTATTTTTATAAATGAGAAAATAAGTGTCAATTTATTTTGGTTAAACGTTTTGAAAAAAACTCTACCTCTAGTTTTCTCAAGCACTTTTCTTAAACTACACATTTTCATCAACCTGACGTCTGTTTTCGTTGACTTTAAATTAATTCTGATTAAAAGGATTGTAGAAACTTAAATTAGTCCAAGACTCCAAGTCTATATTAAAATTGTCTCCTTGTGTACATGCAAATGAAATACCATTATTTTTTTTTTTAATTAATTTACAAAATTAAAAAAACAATATAATATCAGTCAGACTATACAGAAGAATAAAGGAACACTGTAACCCCGATTCCCTAAGTTTGTAGATCGAATTCAGTTCGAATCCAAATTTTCATGCAGGTACACGGTATTTATGATCAAGTTGAATCGAAAGGTCGAATTCAAATTGAGTGTCAGTCTTACTTTAATTGCGTGGGTGTGGTTATTTTTTAAACTAAAGAACACGCAACAGGAACGAAGAACACACAAAATACATTTCTAGCCGTTTGAAAACAAAATATACAACTGCGCATTCTTCCAATATGGTAAGTTGTTCCCATACATATTTTCGATTCGATTCAACATTATTCTTTTTGACTTTTAATTGGCTAAAATCAGTGAAGCTTTGTAATTGGGAGCATTCATTAATGTAGTCACTCGTAGTCAACTCATACTGATAAGTCAAATACCACTAAGAAGTTAGTTAAAATTTCCCCTTCGACGTAGTGTAAAAATTTCAACTTCAAAGTTAGTTGACAATGGTTTTGACATTTCGCTATTAGCTATTTTGTATACATATGAATTTATCTTGTTCCAAATCACTCATTATATATCTTTTATTTGATTTGATTTATTTTAAAATCACAAATGATTTTCATTTTATGCTCACATCTGTCATAAATATGATAGTTTACGATTGACTAGCTTTGTAGTGCATTTTGCATTCACAAAGCTAGTTGAATTTCGACTACGTAGCGACTATACATTAGTGAATGCACCCATTGTAAAACACTAAATGATTTCATTTTAATTCTATGAAGTCAAAATAAGACTCGTTCGTTTACTTAACGACTGCATGGATTGGATGAAACTATCCGGTTTCATTTCGATTCAGGTTCATAAGAAGCTGAATCCTGATTCTCCTTATGATCGTGATATATCTTTTCAAAAAGCACTTATTAACTATTTTTAAACCAAAAGACATTATGATAAAATACTACCATATACAAGCACAACATTCACTTAGATTGATCTAGTATCAAATAAAGAAGACTCACTCAGAAAAACAAAAAATGTTGACAAAAAAGTCTGAAGAACAGAAACCTCGATAATAGTGTACCTACCTACCCTGTAATTTTATTTTAAGAACTTTTAAAATTTTCTCAGACTAAATGCCTCAATGAAAACAAAAAGAAACAAATTAATGTTCGCACTAGAATTCTATAAATACCTACTTACACTTTGTTGATATCCACGAATAAAATAGTCCACACAAAATGTGTAGGAAGATCAAAATCAGCAAAAAAAAATACTCAAAAACATCTTCAAAATTTTGTTCCTAAATAACAATGTGTTAAAATTTTAAGTTCAATGCCATCCAATGTGTCATCTGGTTAATGATATATAAATAAAAATAAATAAAATATTGAGTAACGCACGCTATTATGTATTTTATTTCAATCAATGCATAGATTCGATAGTGGTGATAAATTTATAACATTTTTAAAGTTCTATTTTCTCCCCAATGGTTTTTTGTAATTTCATAAGAGCGAAATAAATTTAATCAGTGGTTGCCGTCGTCATATTTATTTTTAAAAACATAATTTATACAATTTCTTATCAATTTTTGAAGGCATCTTAAGCTAAAACAATTACAATGCTTTCATTATCAACAAAATTCCTTTCTTTGGAGAAAAATAAACCACACGAATTCTGTGATATGTCACAAAAATAATTCCTCGACTCTGATAACATTTATTTATTTATTTTTTTCCTTTGAAAAAAAAACCTCGATGCGGTTTTGATTTATCCTTTTAAACAAAATGTAACCAAACAAAAATAAACCTCTGTGACTGATAAGTGTCAAAGTATAAGATAACAATTTCCTTCACTTCACTTAACTATCGATATTGTTGTGGGCACGGAGCGCAACATAAACAATAATAATTGATAAAGTGTGTGAATTCAATTGTACCCAAAGCCACCGCCTCTGCGTCAGCCGCCAGTCAAGCTATGTCGGCCTGGCCGTTTAAAGGTTTTATTTAACTACGCTTCATTTGACAATTAACTTGATAC
Organism: Scaeva pyrastri; assembly: GCA_905146935.1. Lineage (NCBI taxonomy): Eukaryota > Metazoa > Arthropoda > Insecta > Diptera > Syrphidae > Scaeva > Scaeva pyrastri. The sequence continues at coordinate 22,644,045 of LR989927.1, read as the reverse complement.
ATGCAATCGACAAAAGTTTGTGAATTTTATTTCACAACAACAAAAGTCAACGAGTGTGTAAGTTAATATACTTTACTTAGCTCTGAAGTCTCCAAGATAATGATAAATATAACTACTTAATAATTATTACAACAATGCGGTTGCAATGAACTATGATTATCGTTAGTGTGAACGTAGACGTAAACTGTAACCCGTCACGCCTTGCACCTCAACCCCTCACACTCCCTTTCTATTTAAACTTATATATACAAAAAAAGCGCAGAACAACTTAGAGAATCCATAAAAATTCACAACAACTGAATAAAATTTGCATTGAAGTGCATTTTTATAAACGCCTTGAGCGATTTCATAGCAACGATAAATGCTAATCGAAGTGGAAAAAGTCTGAACTTGTTCCGGTTTTTGTCAGGCTGTGCTGGAGGTGAAAAGTTGACATGTCTATTTTTTTTTTAATTTTCGATTTGGAATATAAGTTGAAAACAAAAACCCCGACTAAATGTACCTACTTAAATAGCAACATCCAGTTATCATTTGTGTGTTAAGACAGAAATAATGGAGTGCAATTTAGAAGACTATGTATTTACATAAGTTTCAATTTGATACTTACATGCGCTTATAATTAGCATGACTTTCTTATGACATTTTCTTTTGGTAAACATTATGTTTAGTATTGATTAAAAATGAGTGCAGTAAAATTAGATTTCGAAAGTAGAAATGTTTGTGTAAGCCTGAACGGTTTCATTTTGCCTGATGAACAGTTTTTTTCAATTGTACTCTTTTGACTTTTTATGACAAGCCAATCATTTTTATGTTCAAGAGTTTTATCTCGAGCATACTCTTTTATTTAAATGTCTGCTTTACTTGGGAATCAAATTTTAGCAGATAGCAGATAGCGAAACTAAAAAAAAATATTTTATTTTAGATTGAACAAAAAATAACAACATTGCTTTCAAAATGAGTACATTCGGCAAGGAATATTAATTTGTTCGTTTAATTCAATTCTTTTATCTTTTATATTCAGAACAAAAGCACAAGTTAGAATGGGGGCAAAGTTTGGACATTTTTAGCAAATGAATTCAGGAGTTGAAATGGTGTTGAGCTTATAGGGAATAGATTTTTTACTTTGTATCAAAAGCGATTGAAATTGAAATTACAAACGTGTATTTTAAAAAAAAAATCTCTACGAAAAAAGTTAAGAATTATTTTTAAGTACCTAGGTGTGTTCTTACGAAAATTTGACGAAATAAATTAAAAAAGACAAAAGTGGTCATTTAGTTAGTCTAGGGAAGCAGAATTAGAACCCAAAATAGTGCTGAACGCATTCATTCGAGAACCCATTTTTTTTACACATCTGTCAGTATGACTAACTAAATGTGACCCAAAAAGAAGTGTACAATCATGTTATATTATTTTTATTGCGTTTTAAAAAAGACTAGTTTTAATTTTATGTGAAGTTAAATATTCGACATATGGTAACTGTGAATCTGAATACTAGCCATTGTTCTTGTAATAAAATGTTGACCAAGTTGTACCATTGAAGCATTGTTTAAAAAAGACATCTGACCTGTCTGTTTATGGAGATTTGACAGTATCTTAAAAAAGAATGCCATTCGTACAAACATTTAGAATTCAATCTAGGCACCAATAAGTCCCGAACCATCTCATACGAAACAAATCACCTACAAAACAAAAATCCAGCCCACCCATAAACATCATTCATGCATCAAAATGTGACGGTCTTCTTCTGAGAAGGAAATCCTTTACGGGATATTGCAGGTAGATAACCTTATTTGCAACTTCAAAAAGGAATTGAGGAAACACCTATTTTACAATCGCATTGTGTGGATGTTTTTCAAAGTTTTAACGTTAACTCGGCACCTTACATAAAACCAACCTGCCCTCATTCCAAAACAACTTTATTCTCCTTCATTTATATGGTTTTCTTTTTATTATAAAATATGTCATCTATTATCATCGTATCCTTTATCCTCTTGAATAATAATAATATAAAAAAAAAGAAGACGAAGAATATTAAGCGCATCCAGCTGTGGCAATGGAACTGGATGAAGCTGCAAGAGCAACCATCTCATAATAAGAACTTCTAAAAATAAAACAAAATCAAAAGACGAAGCAACAGCAGCTGCTGCTCTTCTGATGTTCTTGTGTGCAAGACATCATCTCCGTCCACCACCTGATCGTCTAATGCACTTTGCAGGAAAAAATAAAACTACATATACCTACGAGTACACATCGGCATCAGCATTTTATAAGGGAAGCAAGAAAAAAATAACAAGGAATAATGGAACTTACCACTTAGCGGTGGTCTCGACACGTAGCTCATGATAGGATGAAGTAAACTGGAACTTTGCCGCACGTTTGTTCACACGTTGCAAACGCTTCCAAACACTTCCCATGACTATAATGGGGGTGGTGCTTTGGGGGGTTACCTCTGGCTCTGGCTCTGGCTGCCGCCGCTGACTTGCTCAAAGAGCTCTTGTTCTAAGGTCAGTTGGTGTTCTTCTCGTTGTCGACTTATAATCTAATTGAACAAGGTGTCGATGGACTTTTTTTGCACACAGAAAGAACAGGAGACAAACGATTGAGTGACAGCACAGCACAACACAACACACAGGTGGAGTTAGGGGACAACACCTGATACTCGGTAAGAACACTGAATTTTAAGAGAACGAAAAGACAAAGCACTCGAAGGATTCTATTTCACACAAAGAAAAAGACGTTTTCTTCCTCGTCTCGAATTAATTGGCAACAATTTAATTTGAACGACACAAAGAAAAACCCATGGACAAAAAGTTCAGGCCACAATCCCGAGAGTCGGAGTCCATACGAACAAACACCACACCGAAATCCCAAAAAACGCCAAAAACAATCAAAACAAAAGCGAATCTTTTGCTAATTTCACTTCGATGTTGTCTTTTATTTTTGGTTTTCTTATTCGTTTTTCTTTTTGCACAACAAACTCTGAGCTGTGACTGAGAGGAAAAACGGGATGGATTGGTAAAAAGAAGAAGAGCAAAACGAGACTTCTTCTATGCGTTAACCTTGAGATGGAACGAAAAACGGACGAGCAGACTACGACGACGACAATGACAACGACGACGACGATGTTGCAAAATTTCTTTGCGCGATTCTATCTTCGTCTCTCCACTCCTCGGTAGGGTGTTGGGTGGTTTCTTGCTACAGCAACCTTTTAAACAATTTCTACAAATATTTGTTTTGATATTCGATTTATTTGATTTATACAAAATCACGAGCAGAATTCAAATAAATCCACCTTGTCTCCGTCTTCTAGTGCAATCGAAATTGGAAAACTCATAGAATTCTTTATAACAATGACGTCACTTTTCTTCGATTTTAACAAAAACTTTTCACAGCAAAACTCTGACTCAAAAAATCAGCAAATTCCCGTGGAAATTTATTTGCACTTTGTTTCACTGGAGACTACAAGTAGAACTTACAAACATGCAGTTCCTTTTTTGTGTTAATGGATTCAATTATCGCCAAGTAAAAATTTTCAATTTCGATACAAATTTTTCTTCGTCACTTTGGCTGAGTGAATTGGAATTCATGTTTTTTTTTTCGTCGCTTTTTTGTTGATTAATTATTTTGTTGTGAATTGCAAACACACAGACACACAAGGTTGCTTAGATTCGGCAGTTTGATGGCTTTCATGTTGGACTTTTTGAGTGTGGATTGTTTTTGTTTAATTAATTAAATTTAAACAAATTATTTTTTTATTATTTGAGTTAACCGCGGCGGCGAATCGACTTGTCTGCTCGAGGGGTATTCTCTTTATTCTTCTTTCCTTCATTGAACTCGGCTCGTATTTTCAGCGAAAAGAGGAATGTATTTTTCCTACGTTGTTCCGCAAGTGTCATTGGCTCAACGTAGAAGGAAAATGTGGAAAATGGAACGAGTATTTTGACAGTAGATGACAGTTCAATTGACGTATACCAACGCACAGGCATAAATATGCGAAGTAATGGAATGGTTGCACTTGATTAGAAATTGAAGAACGTGTTTTCTTAACGGTAACTAATAAACTTTTCAAATTTGATGTAAACATAAAAATTGCATTTGAAGAATTAGAACCGTTATTTTATTGTGAAGAAATCTTCTGTTTTAAAAAATAACCGGAATTCACAAATTTTTCTTTATTTTGACCCAAGAGGTCGCTCGGAACTGCTTGAGTGTGCTAGCTTAATTATACTTGATGGCGTCAAGAAAATTTATGATGCATACCATTTTAATGTTATTTAAAAGAACGACTACCTGAAGGAAGTTAATTTAATTTGACAGTGATTAAAAATGACAGAGAGTCTGTTAATTTAATTTCCAAATAAGTGATGTGCCATCGCTTCACTTCTATATGGATTTCGGCTTTGAAATCCTGGCAAATTAAACAAATTATATTTTTAATTTAAAAAAACAAAAAATGTTTATATAAAGTGAATTTCAATTAAATTAAAATAGTTGACCCTTAACATTGTTTCATTGGCATTTTTTATATTTCTATTTCTGAGAATTTCTGTAATCTTGAGTCAATTTTTCATATCTCACTAACTTCACAGGATTTTTAGCCGAAACCTGAATTGATAAGAACAAGGGGTTTACAAAAAAAAAAATATTTCTTCCACCATTTTTCTTAATTTATTTACCTTGATTATATCAATAGATTATTTTGTTTTGTCCAATGCATATTCCTACCAAAAAAACCTGCCCATTTCTCAAATTTATTTTTACTACCTTAAGGTATATACTATCTTTAACTAAAAGCAATTAATTTAATAAACAAGGAATTAACACCGATCCACTAAAACTTAAACACCGAGGACGTTAAATTTTTCTACCCACCATTGATCCTAGTGTTTGTAGCAAGCTGACAGAATTTTGATATTCACTTTCTTCTTAAAGGTGAAAATTAAGATCTTCTTTTGGACAAATTTCTCATTTGCAAATAATTTTGTCAATTTATTTCAGGAGAATTATTCAAAAACGTAAGGCTTTTTCATAAAAGTGTATACTTTAGTTCTGAGGGATTTTAATTTCCCCTATACATACATTTCTCATAATAAAAAGTCTGTTTTAAATTATAACAACCAATTGCCGCTCGAGAATTTTTTTCACTGTATAAAGTAAAATTACCACTTCCAAGTTTCTATTTTTTTTAAACAAAATGCTTTATATTTATTCAGTACAAGTTAACACTTAAAAAAAATCAAACAAAAATACAAAAAAATAACAAAGAATTTGCTTAAACATTAATTCAGGCTCAAAAAATAACACAATCATTTTAATAATAATAATACTTATAATTACTAGAAGAAGGAATATTCAGCATAATTTTTTTTCATAAAAAAGTTGAAAATTTTATAAAGATACATACACAAAAAAAAAACAATAAGAATTTTATAAATGTTTTAATATTGGAATGTTGTTAATTTATTAGTTTTGTTGTAACTTTATTGAAATTTGACTATAGACTTGGTAACTATTATTTTTTTTGTTGTTGACTATTTTCGATTAAATGCTATCAATGAATTCATCGTTCAATCAATTTAAGTTAATTTTTTTGTTTTGTATTAAATGTGAATATTTGTTATTTTTTTCTTTTTAGTTTTAATATTTTTGCAAAGTCAGATATGGTAGTGTCTATTGTGGTTTCTTCATACACAAGGATTTATGTATTTATTTATTTTAACGATTGACAAATTTTAAGTGTGTTTTTATATATTTTATTGTCAACTACTAAACAAAAAACAATTTAAATTCATAAATTTCATATTAAACACACTTTATAGAGAACAATAATATTATTGTAATTACTTTTCGTACAACTTCATACAAACGTTGGTTCAATTAACTTGTTTCATTAATCTAAAATATTTTTTATCATGTGTAAAATATGGAAAAGTAAAGCTGATTCTTTTTTTTTTTTTTTTTATATTAAATGTAAATATCGATAAATTTTTGTTGTTGAATAATATAAATACATTTTTTATGTTAGGAAAATAAAAATTGTTTATACAATCTGATCAATATTAACTTGGTGGTATCGAGAATGCTCTTTGTCCGGTTCCATGATCGGGCTTCGAGCCAAACCAACTCATTTTCCAATTAAGAGTGTCGTTGAGAAGCTTTTCTTCTTCTTTGCTAAGTTTAAGTAATGTCGCCACTGCTCGAATTAGATGTCTTGCTTCAACCTGAGCAGAAGAATTTTTCAAAGAAGAATTTTATAAAGCATAAAATCAGATCTTTACCTCTCTGCTGGTCAAAAATTTCACAATCACATGTTTCAAGTATTTAAAATTCACTTCATCCATCACAATGCCACCGTCTTGTGTCGCCGTTGAATATGGATAAACACCATTTCCGGTTATGGAATCAAACGAACTGCCATTATCAAACGACTTACTGCTACTACTGCTGCCACGCATCTCCCTTTGAACTGTCTTCTTAATATCAGCAAGTCGTTGGTTAAGATTTTTTATCGTCTGAAAAAAATTCGACTTTAAATTTTATTGGTCATGTTGTTAAGCACAAAAATAAATACCTTATTTTTTTCACTCAGTTCCGTATTTATATCATCGATATGCGTTATTTTCTCTTCTTGTCCTTCGATCACAGATTGTAGTTCGCTGAGTTCATTTTTAAGTTTTGAAATTTCTAGATTCTTATCCTTAATCTCCAACTGGAGTTCTTCGGTTTTTTCTTGTAATTCATTTGTCTCGTCTCGCTCCATGCGTAATTCTTTTTTTAATATCTCTTCACTTTGAGATATTTCAGCATTACGTAGAAGTGCAGTTAGTTTTTCTTCTTTTTCTAATTCTAAACAATTTAAGATTTCGGTTAATTGTTCTTGTAGTTGGGAGTTTTGTTGACGTAGAGTTTGGGTTATTTGCTCAGAATTGTCAGCGTATTCGGTGAAACGTTCTTCGGCAGCAGCGAGGCGGGTTTGAAGTTCGAGTTTCTCTTGTTCGAGGGTTTCCTGTTAAATAAAAATAAACCATTCAAAGTAATCAAACGAAAATTGATTTTCTGATTTTCATTATTTCTCCATGCAAAATAACAATTTGTGATTTTTTTTATTCCATTATGCCAATTGTAATCCATTACCAACCAGAGGTTTAAGAAATAAGAAGTGATTTAATTAACAGAAAATTGTATTTCTAAATTGTTCCGTTTCTGGAAACTTCATACGTTTTTCTAAGAAGACTTAACTCTATTAGTCACAGAAAAACAGCCCTTTACTGCTTTCGGGTTATTTTTCAAGTCTCCAATATAAATTTTAAGATGATTTGAAAAACTATTTCTTTTAGAAATGTTAACAAAAATTGACCCAATCTCGTGAAATTCTGTAGACAACACGTTATCAAACGAATAAACAGATACTCGGACGTATTAGATGACTTTTTAAAAAGATGGCATAATTTCTTCATTGTTGAAACTAGAAAATTTCTTACTGTCAAAGCTCCAAAAACAGCAGAAGTTGAGATGTTCTTTTGTATGATGTATCAGAATAGTCGTTACCAATTTTAAAATAAACTATTATTAAATCACGAGCAACGAAAGGAAGCTTACAGATACTTAAAGTTGCGAACAAAAGTGCCAACTTTAATGTGGAAGCATTTTAAATGTGTTTCATGTAAATTATTGAACAATTTCTAAGTGCCGAATGAACAACTGTTAAAAAACTTTATTATTTGATAGTCTTTATTTGTCTCAAATAAGCTATCAACCCACTTTTATTCATACCAACAATTCAATCGATAAAAAAACTTTATCTTTTTTCAAAGGTTATACCGAAAATAGAAAGATAACAAATAAAACAAAATAAATAGAAAATAAAACACTGAATCAATATTTATTGCAAAAAAATACATACATAGATATTTAAGATAAAAACAAAAATTTAACAATTAGAAAATATATAACAATAATAATAATTAACTTTAAGAATAACAATAAAACTTTAAACCAAATTTAAGCAGAAACAATCTGCCTTATAAATGCAAAAGAAAAAATCAATATAATATTTGTTGTGTGTATGTGTGGGTTAGTAAAATGCGGCTTTATGCAGAATTTTATAATAGATAAGCAAATAATTAATTGTGTGTGAATGTGTTGTTAGTGAGTGATACAAAACGGCATTTCCTTTATTTTGTTAACAATCCTTAAAAGCCAGACACTTTAATTTGTACTCACAAGTTTATTACGCACACACAAAATTTCTTGTTCACCCTCCTCGCGGCTTTCCTTCAGAGCCAAGTTCAACTCGTCGATTTCTTCTTCGAGGAGTTTAATCTGAAAGAACAATCAAATATTGGTTATATTAAAATTCTTAATATTTTCTTACATTCTAACAAACCTTGGTATCCCTCTGTTGCAGATCATCTTTAAGCTTTTCCATTTCAAACTCCAATTGTTTAACTTTCTCTCCATAATCATCACGAGCTTTTAGAGCTTTTCGCTTTTCAGTCGTCTCTTCAGCTACTTGCTTAGACAAGCGACTAACTTGCGTTTCTAGGGCTAGATTTTGTCCACTCCACGAACTTTTGATATCGGACAATTGTAGGTGGGCTTCTTCTAAGTGTTGTTCAAGAAGTTTTCGCTCTTGAACCAAAGCTTGTATCTTTTCATCCGAACCCAACGATAGTATTGTATCCATACGAGCTTGATCGACAATTTGAAGGCGCACTTTAAGGTGACGATTTTCTTCTTCAACAGCAGCTAGTGTTGTGGTAAGATTATTTTTGCCCAATTGTGCTGAATGTCTGAAACGTTCTAGTTCGTCCTAGAAGAGGTGTAAAGTGAAAGAAAAGAGAAGAAAAAAATATATCCATATGAGTATAAGAGAGTCATTATACGTACCCGAAGCAAAAAGTAATGAATGTTTGAGAGCACCAAGCTCATCAAATTGACAAATAATAATCACTTAAAATTTATAAACGTGTGCAAATTATAATAGTTATGTATGTCTGCGCGTGTGTGGATGTGTGTATGTAATTAAAGTAACATAATAGAGGCAAGAATATAGTTTTTGGAACGTTCAATGGACAGGTGCTTAGCTGACCTTTCAAAATAAAAAGTATTTAAATCAAAATTGGCCAACTTAAGGTCTTAATGTGTATTCCGACTATATATAAATTTTAATCGATCTCAATGATAAATAATGTGTTCTATTTGTCTATTAAACTCACCTGTAAATCTTCGACCATTGGTTCGAGCATCTTCAAACGTTCCAATTCACCAGTTAGATTTTCAATTTGTTGTTGATTTTGTTTCATAGCTGCTAAACGATCGACAGCTTCTTGTTCACGAAACGATAGAAGACTTTTAAGTTTTTCAATTTCAATTTGTTGAATATTTTGAATTTTCTCTTGTTCTTCGGAATGTAGATCTTTTTGGTTTTGGGCTAATTTAACCGATTCCATTAGAGATACATTGGTTTTTTCAATGCGATTTTTCTCTTCTTGAAGCGATTGCAGTCTTTGGGTGAGATCGGTGACTTTTGTTGATAAATCATTGCATTGGCTGCGTAGGGTGTGTACTTCAATCTAAATGAGAATAAACATAAAGAAATCAATATTTTTAAAACTTTGTATTTAACAACTTTAGAGAAAAACGCATTAGAAAATGAGATTATTCGCCTTCAGATAGCTCCACACACTTGATTAAATGTCGAACAAAAACACCTTCTCTAACAACTATTCAAAGTATTTAAAGCCTTCTACGATACGACAGTGAGGGTAAAACTATACAAAGCCAAGAGAGTATTCGGTATCTTGAATAAACTCACACAACTTTAAGGGTTGGGGGAACATCGTCATTAGGTGCAATAAATGCTGATGATGGCTTGTGTAGATGATATCAACTCCATCGGAAGAGTATACATAATCGCAAAGGACGCGAAATCTTTGGCTTCACTTTAGCGAAGGACATGCTGAGTAAGGACCTAAAAACTGATCCCGGAGGTACACAATGTACATGAATGCAGATTACCATCGCACGAAGCTTCTTGCATTCGTTAAGTCAAATATAAATAAACAAGATTCTAAATTGGCTCGACAAAATTAACAACGTGGCAGATCTTTTTAAAATAAAAAATGACCCAAATCAGGAAGCTGGTTTTAGAGCAAAGTTATGGTAAGTGGGATAATTTAACCTTATCTTAACAGAATTATTACCAATTCCCAAAACATCAAGTTCTGTTGATGAGTGTTGATACACTTTCCTTCAACAACAACAAAACTATTCAATTTCTTCATTAATCACAGTTCTTCTATTTATTACAAAAATACAATTCCATGCTACATGATAACAAGGCATGAAGATAAGAAGCAACGAAACCTTCTTTATTTAAAAGTAGAAATCCAATCAAACTCTATACGAAAGCAGATAACCTTGACAATTTTGTCCCCATATAATTTAGTTCATCATTTTCTACTTGAACTATATTTTCCATCCAATTGATAAATAAATTATGAAATTGCAAAATAAATAACCACCTACAATATACATATACTCGTATGTAACGTCCTATATAAATAACACTAAACAGTTGAATAATTAATTAAGCAAAAAACAAACTTACATGATCGGTCCCGTGGGGCCCCTGAGATGTCAGGGAAGCCGCATCGTCCATGGAATTTACACTGATAGTTGATGACAAACGACTACGCATGCGATTATTGTTATTCGATATGCGACCACCAGCACTACCGGCTGCGGGCAGTGGCAGAGCACTAGCCACATCCGATCCGATTTCTTCTTTGATTTTGTTTTTAAGCGAGGCAAACATTTTGCTAATTTGCTGCTGCAAGGCCACCACAACAACAACTCTAAGGCAATTTCAATTGAAACAAATAACAATGACAAAAACAAACAAATTAATATTTGTTAATCGAGGAACACTTCCCGAATGTGGAACAAACTAAAATCAATCCCGAACTTACTCTTCCGTGTAACTACAATGTATGAAACGGGAAAGGGTTGTTGTTTTTTGAATATGAATGAATGAATGACTCAACAGGAGGAGCACAAGCACTGCAACATGCCTACCAAACCCACCGCCGATTTGGATTCTTTAATATTTTCTCACAGCACACCCACCCGCCGTCTGAGGACTTCCTTTTCCACTAAATGTTATCGGTTTTTCCCTGTTTTTTCAGCGACTCAATTAATTTAGAAAATTTGCATAAAATCACAGGTAAAGGTGATAAAGACGAGGCAACAGTACACGAAATTGTCGGTCGGCAAGCGGCGGCGGCGAGGGTTGATTAAATTTTCGCTTTGGTTGGGTAATTTTAAGCTATGGGAAGAACACAGGTGATTGCACTTGAGTAAGGTTTAAAGTTTTACATTACATTACATTTAATTTAGGCTAGGCAGTTGGTGGATATTTTTATTTGGAGGAATTGGTTGAACGTTGGTGAGTTTGTTTTTTAATAATTTATCCAAGTGGTGGTGGTTTTTACACGTAGAAAACAAAAAACACAAATTTGCTTAAGTGCAAATGCTGAAAAGACGAGAAGTAGACAAGTCAGATATTTTTCGTTTTTTGATGACAGTGTTTTGTTGACGTTTTTTTTTGGGCACTGTGACAGCACTTGGGACAAGATGACAGTCTGATTGTAGTAGATTGAATGATTGGGTACTAAAGGCAGGAGTACACTCAATTTATTAAGCATACGTTACATGCTTCGATGAGTTGATGATTTTAGGAAAATGAGAACTGACATTTGAATGATCAAAAAAATTTCAAAAAAACTAAATAAAAAAAACTAGAATATCCAATTATTATATTTTGACTACAAACAAAACAGGAATACTTAGCAATCATTGAGTTATAGAAATTGAAGTCTTAGTAAAAATAAGTAATCAATAAAGTGTCTTCCAATAGAGGCTTCCAAACGTGGATAGTTTAAAGTAGTTTTTTTTAGGTTAAAACCTGTCTGATTGGATGTCGTTTATTTAGTATATTTTGCCAAATGACTTGGTTTTCACGAAACAAAACTTGGTGAACATAAAATGATAAGACATGAAAATGATTCGCTGGAGAAGAATTCCAGTGCACATATTATGTAAGTTTCGAAATTCTCAAAATTAACCATTTCAAAAAATTTCAAATCAAATTTTAAAGCTTACAAAAACATTTGAATGGTGTAGTTACAAATTTTCTCGATACAATATTTTTCTTTTTCATCATTTTTTTTAAAGAATGACATGAAGGACAGTTTTTTTCAAAATTGAATACATTTCTGTTTTTTAAAACGCGTTTTGGTTTTTGCTTTCAATTAGTACTCTACCTTAAATTGTACTAGATTCGAACTTGTTATCCAATTTCTCAATCCATAAAATTCATACATCGCTGATAGCAACGGTTGTTTTCAAATTGGAATAAACAGCTTCAAGAAATATAAAACCGAAGTTTTTCAAGTGCAAATGCAAGTTTAAGTGCGTGAAATCCTTTATTTTGTTCTGTTTAAATTTTAAACACTTTATGTTTGTGAATTTGTTTCTTTAGAAATATTTATATTTTTTTTAACTTATTGTGCAAGTGTACTTAATTGAGTTTTTGCTAAAAATGAGTCAAGAAAATACAGAAAATGTTGAACAAATCGTCGCAGACAAAGACGACAACCAAACGGAGGAAATTGATTCTACTTCGGGTGCTCCTGTTGATTCTCCTAGCAAAGAAATGTAAGTTGTTTTTTTCTTAGTTTATGATTAAAATAATAAATTCTATAGTTTCATTTTAGTATAAATGTAAGTATCTTTTTCAAGGTCGATCACTGCAGTCCGAAAGTTAATGAAACTTTAATAGCAAATTTTTTTGGTATTTAATTGTTTGCTGCTCTGTTTGTGTTCAAATAAGAACACTGTCACATAATATGTTTTGATTTTAAAATATTTCTTAATGTTTCAACTTAATGTATTCTTTCAAAATGTATCCAAACTCCTGTCGGCATTTTAGGGCCTCAAATTATGCTTCACTTTGCTGGCGCTGTCTTAGGTTATAACATCCTTATAATGGACATAGTCGGCGCTAATAATTTACAATAATTAAAACTAATTTCTGTGTCCTTAAACAGAAGTGCATGAGGCAGCTGGAGTATTTTGGGAACTTAATTATAGTTGTTTTCTTAAATCTAGCATTTGGTTTTGTTCTATAGCTATAATTAAAAATTATGATGTAACTGGGAGAAAAAGTATGAACGGATTTTACATAGGTGTGACTGCGAGGAGTTAGGAGAATTGTTAAATACACAGTCAGGAAGAAGAAGAAATATGCGCCCGGCAGAACCAAAATATAACTAGTTCTTAAAAAATGGATCCGAGACTTGGGAACTTAGTTAAAACACACAAGAAGGACGATACCGGCGAGGTTACGTTAAGGAGTTTACCTAAAACCAGACATTGTAATAAACATGTTGACTCAGGTGGACAACCCACTTAGATCCCATGAACGAAAAAAACTTTGTCGAAAAAAATCATTTTACACACGCCCGCCATAGTAAACGACAGGTAAAGAAATTATCTTCTTCAAATGCTCAACTGGATGGCGTCGATTGACGATCAGGATAGTGTTTCATTACTTAAGGAGACATGAACCATACCCCAACTATCGAGCCAAGGTCGGTTGATCCTTCTTATATGACAAAACGACAGGGACAATAACAGACACACCATATTGAATATAAAGAATACAAATTGATTGTACAATAATGGGGGCAATAGAGAATAAAATATTCACGGAATGTCCCCCTTAGACCAAATTTGGAAAGGCCAATAATTTTCAACTGTTCCATGAAATAGTAGCCAAAGCAAGATACATAGTTCTGATGTAGATAAATTGGTAGGTATGCTTTCGACATTATTTTTGTTTGAAATAAGATTTGAGGGGGGAAATATTGTATTCTCGATAGCTCAAATAGTATAATAGTTAAAGATTGTCCATCTCCAATTCTCATATATTTATTAGGATTAAAAAAAAGGTTACTTTGGTGTACCCATGCTTTTAGTACCAATGTAGGACCCATCGTTAACAAGTAGGTCTTTGTGTTCAAATAAAACTAAATAGTTTTTGTAATTACCTTTAAATAAATTTTATATTTTTTTCTCACTCTTAAAATATCCACGTCAATGCCTTTTTCCTGCTCATTTTAGTTTCCTGATATTTGCTCCAAAAAAATACGAATAACATACAAATTTAATACATTCTTATATACATACATACATAGGTTAATATTAAATCAAAATATCAATGAACATTTTAGTGTAAAAACGAAGAGATTTTGTGGTACTTGAAAAACAAAACTGAACTAAAACGTTATTGGTGAATTGGGACACACTGTATGCGTGAATATTAAGAAAGCTGTTCTGCAAAAAAAAATATATTTACCAAGCCGTTTGTACCCGAAGGCTTCGGGTGTCGTGATGCTTGTCATGTCTGCAGCAAAAGTATGGCTTGGTCGTTGGCGTCTACGATGAAACATGCTTCAAAGAAGTTTTCTAGTTAACTTGTTTCAAAAATGAGATCATTCTAACTTAAAACAAATTTAGTTTTATTCAAGTTTTCTAAAAAGGTAGCCTAGATTTGAAAGCATCCTTCAGATTACGTACAAATTAGAATCCTTCAATTTAAAAAATATAGACGAAAATATTTCGCATGACTGTCATAAGTTTTGTTTGTGCTCTTTGCTTATGGTTCACTATTTTTGTACTGACAGAGCCTTATTGAACTTTGATTTCGGTCTTTATGTTGAAGTTAACTACACATTTAAGATTCGTTTCATCAAATAACACAAAGTGCATTCAATGCAACAATAGCAAAGTACACATATTTCCTGAGAAGATTAAAAAACAGGAACATAAAATATGAATAAAAAAAGGAAACTTGTGAAAAATGTATGTATTCATTTCGTACCAAACATGCAGATTTATCAATAACTTAAGTAAATATGATTCAAGATTTTTGAGTTCGGTTTTATATGAAATCTTTAAAATTTCTAGACAAAACAATTAAAAATAATATTAAAAAGCTTCTTTATTTCTTATAGCATTCAGATTATTGGGTAATAGCTAAAACATATTACGATAAAAAAAAAAAAAATGTGCCTATATTTCTCGTTCTTTTTCTCTTGGAGCTAATTATTTAAGAAAACAACGATGTGTCATGTCCTGAATACAAACACTCTAACATCATCCATCCACTCGAATGTTCTTTTTTTGTAGGTTTTAATTAAATGCTCTTGAATCTTTTTCTTTAGTCAATTGATTCAATTGAAATTCTAATGCACTGACTCAGCTCCACTTGAATCTCACTTGAGGGAGCTTTTTATTATTTCTTCTTATTTTCTGATTAAATTCCGAACCTCTGTCCTGTACCCTTCTATTTTTTTTTATTCCTTCAGTTTACAGCGCCTTTGCAATTGGATACTTTTTACTTTTGATGTTGCACTGATGCCAATTTTTTACAAAAAAAAAAAATTAATTCAAGAGACATTAAAAAAAAAGAAGAAATCACATACTCACCACAAGCCTATTGTCATCGTCAGCATTTAGGCGTGCCGTTGTTGTCTTTATTACGTAAAAAAAAGCGGAAATGCCCTCTTTTGACTACACACGGCTACCGGCAAGGGATTCTTAATTACATCGACTCGTGTGTGTTAAAGAAGGATTCTCTGTGTTCTCGACATGAAGTGCGAAAATTATAAGAAATGCTTTCTGCCACACACGATCTGAAAATTTGTCTTTTCTGTGTGTTACTCTATGAAATGAAATGCACGTGCAATAATTTTCATGGATATTGGATAATAGTGTAAACTTTGTTTTAACCGGAGATGTTTTTTAAGGGAAGTTATTGAAAAAAAGGACTGCAGCAAGGTCTGTTTGAAAAAAAAATCTAAATTAGAATTACAAGTAAAAAGACTTCTGATATCTCTTTAATAATACATAATTAGAATATTTTAGAAACACTTCTAGAATCTTTTGGTTTGAAGACTTCTTACATAACTCCGTGGCAGACACATGGTAGATATCATACATTTTTTTGTTTGTTTGAAAGACCTATCGGTTGCATAGATCTACGATCCATAAGAAACATTTTTACAGTTTCATCTCACCTCCAACTAAGATGACCATGTTCTTGAATCTATCGTGCGGAATTTCCAATGTGACTTATAGAGCTCGTCTTAACTCAAAGAAATATAAAGCGATGACGCTGCCAGCCTTAAATCCACTACAACTACAATCAGGGACTTTTTTGGGATGCATTGGACCTTCTTCGATCTCATGTGGATTGAGATCGTCAAAAATTCGGCGTACTCGTACTTATTCATGTAAAAGTAGAGATGATTTTTCAATGAACATTAAGGCCAGTTTTAAACTAACGTTTTAGTTCAATTTTACCTAAAAATGGCAAGAATTGTACACCAAGGCGTATGCGTACTTTTTTAATATTATTTATTTGTCAACAAATTTTACTTTCTATGCATTTGGTTGGCTACTCTGGGCTTCTGTAAATGACAAAGGGTAGAGTAACGTCAATTCGAAACTCAGGGTAATAGTTGTTAGTTTTTTGAAACATAAATTTTTACAAGCCTAAGACTAAAAATTGAATCATCCTAAAGCAACTACAAACTGCAAGGTTTCCCTATTCTACAGAAAGAGACTACACCGGGGGTAGAGGTATCACATCGCCAATCTAAACAAAAATCAATTTAGTAAAAACAAGGCTACACAACACACTGCTGCTTCGTGCTTATGTTTAATTTGGAACATAGCCAATATTTAATAATAAACTTTAAAGAAATAGAAACCTGCAAAAAGTTAAATTGAGAACGAACAAAATTAACAAAAAAAAAAAAACAAAAAAAAACTGCATCAAGAAGTGAATTTCCCGACGCGACACTCGCGTACGTATGTACACGCATCGGAAATAAAAATTCTCAATTCAATGCGCTTGTCAATGTTCTCGTACGCGTGCAGACAAAATAATTTGTGCACAAACAAACGATCCTAAAAATGACCAACAACTGCCAAATCTTTCGTTTCGAAAACATACATACATGTTAGTACTCGTAACTCGTAACTTGTATATTTAGCCATAAAGACGACTTAGTTCAGTGCCAGTGGCGGCAATTTTGTCTGAATTGTCAGCAAACCAAAACGAACTTTTGTATAAATATAGTTTTGAGGAAGATCCATACATCAACGACAGAAGCATCAGCAGATTCGGAATCAGAATGAGAGTCAGCAGCAGCATCAGCATCATCAACTGAAGTGAGATGTGGTATCTATTTCTATTGGAAGATTGACTGACTGACTGCCTGGGATGAAGTTTGATGCTATCATGGAAACAAAAAGATGCAACGATGCAAATGACGACAAATTAGCAAGATTACCAGATGAAGCGAGATGCAAACTGTTGGAGCACTTGTTCACTTGTGGGAAAGGTTCTTGAATCGATATTTTTTTTTTGCTGTTCGTATTTATATCTTCCTGGCGACTACAATTCTGGCAAGCTCTATGAACAACTGAAATCTTTGTTGTTGGTCTTTTCTACCATTCCGATCAACCGACCCGACATATTTTGTGTCGTTTTATAAAACGTTTATCGACTCAATCATGCATGGCGTTAAAGCACACCTAGTACTTGTGTGGTGTGTTTTTTTTTTATTCCTTTCTATCTAAATCTCATTCATTGCGATGACGGCGTCTGCTTTAGAGTACCCTCTGGCAGCAACGTTTTTCTCTATTTCATTGTTCATCGTTCTCATCTCAGTTCTCAGATGTCGACACAGGCGCTATTTTCTCCTACCCTAGTCTCTAATAAATCAATTGTCTACCGCGCGCCGGCCGGATAACCCCCTATATTAACTGTGTGTCAATGTCATGACAAGAGTAGGGTGGAAAACAACAAAAAGGAAACCTTCCGGCCACCATGCACTCTAGAAATCTGCGTTTGCCAGTACCTACTCGGCTCGACAGGCAAAAAAAAAATCAGTTCCAGAGCAAAATGCACTCTGGTGAGATGAGACAACAACAACAATTCCAATTAACCCAACCCTAGTTCTTTTGATCTCGTCGTTCGTTGCATGGTGAATGGTGACTCTCTATTTCTGTGCAGCTAGAGAAGCACATGCTCTGTGAATGTTGGATTTCGGAAAGAGCGAGCCAATTTTTTTTGTAAAAAATTAAATGAGAGCAGACAGTCGAGTCGTTGGAAAATTCATATTTTCAAATACGAATTCAAAAACACAATGAATGCATTTGCGGATATTCTGCGCTGCGTAACCTTAGATTTGTCACAGTAAGGGGTAACGTTGCTGCCTCACTGCCGTGCATATGTCGAACAAATTTTTTGTTTTTTTTTTAATTTTTTTATTTGTGTTCTTTGTTTCATTTTTTCGTTTTGGTAATCGCTGACGCTGTCAGTCAATTTATTGCCGCCAAGCTGAAAAAAATGAGAAATAATTGAGTACAGTCAATCAGAAGATCCAACGTGTACTTTTAATAAAAAAAAATTGTGAAATTAGAATATAAACTATTCACTTCAGTTTAGGTATGTGAAAAATTTAATTTTAAGTTCAATTTGAATAACATTTTCAACTCATTATCATGATTTGTTGAAAATGTGATGGAACGGAGTATAGTTTTGGCTTTAAAGATTTGTCTCAAGATTCCAGCTAATGAACAAAGAGTACGCATAGGAGTCCATTTTTGTTGCAAATCGTATTGGAACTTATTTTAAAAAATAAGACGTTACAAAGGAGATACAAAAAATGAGCTTTATTCCTGAACATTCTTTTAATTAGTTTTTTTACTTCCAGTATCATTTTATGTGATGAGATTAATGGAATCAGGGTGCTGACTTAAATTTGATCTTCATACTTAGTGTCTTAAGGAGCTTAAAGGACTTTCAGTTAATCTAAACAGAATTTTATGGAAGATGATTATATTTGCTACTTTACGGCATGGGAGCAATTTCAAATTGTAAACCCAAAGAAAATTTTGCAGAATTGCACCACGAGTTATAATAGGATCTGAAGAAGAGTTCATGACGCCTGAATGCTGAGCGGTTGTGACTCTGACAAACATTTACAGGAATATGTCATATAATAGCGGCGTTTTATTATTCACGTAATGTGATCTGGAAGCATCAAGTCGTCTTTTTTGAGCTCCAGTAAATTGTTTATTTTCAAGTGGTTTTAATTGGAAATTCAAGTTTAAAAGTACGAATTACCCTTCGTTTTCATAACTGAAGGTGAGTTTTTAAAATTTTTAGACCAAGGAGACGATAATTGCTATCAAAAAAAAAATATATATACATACTGTAATCTGAATCAGATATTCAAAATACAGTAGGTGGCCATAATTATGACCGATGAAAAAATTTCCTAATTTCTTACTTTGAATCGTCTTAAAAATGAAATGGTATTACATTTTAAATGTTACATTAATTTTATTATTTTGATATCAAAAATGTAGATTAAGATAAGAAAACCAATTTAAAAATAGTTAATATTTGGTGTGTCCACCTCTTGTTTTTACAACTGCCTCCATTCTTCGCGGCATACTTTCTAGAGAGTTGGTTAATGTTGCCCTTATTTATGGGTCATTAGACCACACGTCCTTTATATTTTCTTTAAGTTCTGTTAGTATGTTATTTTGACGGTCATATACTCTTCTTTAAATCCGGAGAATTGCCAGGCCAAGGCAACACACTCATTCTCAAAGAGTCAAGACAATCCATGCTAGCTCTGGACCTATGGCAAGGAGCTCTGTCTTGCATTAAAGTCTATTTATTTTGTCTATGCCTTAAGGTACTCAGATACGGTATAAAAACCGAGTTTAACACGGTAAAGTACTGCTCAGAGCGCATTGTTCCCTCGAAGAAATAAATAGGTCCATTCGTCCGTTATGCAGATCCAAATCATTACGCTGGGTGGATGTTTGACTTTTGGAGCCAAGCAACAATCCAAATGTCTCTTATCTCCGACACTCATCGCTGAATATCACCTTAAATTTTGTTTTGGTAATTGAGTGCACTTCAGAAATAAGTATACAAAACTGGAATGGGACTTAATAAATTGTTGGACTAACCTTGCCCCAATATTTAGAAGACATATCTCCATGGAATCTAGTCCACATTAGTCGTTTGACACGCATGGCTTTAGTGAGTTTTGGCTTTTCAGTCGCACGCCTGCAAAAAAGACCATTTTCTCTAAGGCGTCGTCGTCGCACTGCATATAAATGGATATCAGAAGTTTTCAGCTGCTCTGCGATCATTTTGATAGTTGCGATTTTTTAGAGCAAGATTCACAATTTGTCGGTCTTCTCGGTATGTTGTTTTTTTTTTTCTTCTGATCCAATGTTATTCTCTTGCTCACAACAAAATGGTCAAAATTGTTCATTTTCTTTAAATCTTTTGCAATTTTGACCACATAAGCTTTAGAAATCCCGACTTTTTGGGTAATTTTTGCACACGAAAAGACTCTTTCTTTAAGAAGAGTTGCAGCTTGAATTTTTTGGGATGGGGTAAGGTCACTTTTCTTTCCCATAATGCAAGAAAACAATAGATACCACGAAAATAGAAAATTCGAAAGAAAATATGCTAAATGACACCAACGATCGCCAATAAAGATAACGGTTTAAAAAGATGATAAAATACTGTTTGTTGTTGTTGTTAATGAATGTGTTAATAATTCTGAATATTCAATTATAAATTTGACATCATAGAATAGTTGCTGAACTAAAAAATTGAAAACAAAAACAAAACAATTTACTCTGACTCACTGTACAACATGATTCGTTTCCTTTGTGTTTACAAAATAAATATATTCTTATCAATTCAACGGAATATTATGTGAAGTCAGCTCAATTTTGTATTAAATCGACGCAACCGTTCGTTGGCGGTATACAGTATCCAAAAAGAGAATAAGTATTTTACTTCGAATACATCGTTGTCACTTGGTTGACTGTTGAGCTTTTTTTCTTGCTTACCAAAACAGCTTAGCTTTGGATAGACTTGTGACGTGCCAAGTTATCTTATCATCAGCCATACCTCCATAAAATATGTGTCATTCTCAATACATAATAAAAATCTATCTTATCAATTCATGATTTATGCTAATTACAATGAGTAAAGGGTTTGTCCCTAGTTCCGTAATAACAAATTTATTGTATATTTGAAAAACATGTTATTCCGTTTTTCAAAAACAATCCCGTCCCGAATGTCCTATATTTTCCTGTTCCTTCTTCCCCTACTTTCATTAAATAGATCTTTGTTATCTAATGACGCCTGCGTCATAAAATTTCAGGCTATAATCCTTGCAACAAAACAAACGAAACCAACCACCGCAGGGAGGCAGGGATGATAATGATGCATGGCACGGGTTGTTCGGTATGTTCGATTAGGAGCAGCTGCACTGCTGCTGTTACTGTTGTAGAATAAATCTTCTCTCCAATTCCGAATTACAATTTGTGGAGAAACGAGTCACAGTCAGTTTTGTGTAGATTCCACAAGGGAAGACGCTTTACTTTTTATTTCGATGCGATGCGCTCTCTCTCGATAACAACGACAACGACGACGATAACAACATTTGCTGTCATTTTTTTGGTTCTCAGTGCGCGCTTGTATGAATTTCATTCGTATTTTTTTGAAAAACAGAAATTGCTTGAATTGAAGGAGGGTGGAATCCACAACAGTATAGCAACAACAAAAACAACAACGACGCTGTTGATTCTACAACAATTTCCACCCGTCCATTTCTGTATAATCGGGAGAGCATAATGTCAGCAGCAGAAGCAGAAGCACAACCAAATCAGACAATCTCCGTATGAAGAAAAAAACAGAAACAGAAAATGAAACAGAGGCATCCATGAGATGCGATTGCTCCTCTCGAATTCAGTTCTGTTCTCGCTTTTGATTTAACTAGACATTTCGTTTTCGTTGGAAGTAACAAAATAATTTCTTATAACGCGCGTGGCGGCGGCGGTTTTTTGCGTTTATTCTACTTCTACTTCTTCCATCTCTTCCTCTATGTGTTTTCATCATTTTATTCAATGCGCGCTGATATTTTATGCTTTTTTCAAAAAATCAAACAACAACAAAAAAGAGATAAACCATTTCGAGATCTAAATTTAGATGAATTTTGAGAATATTTTTTAAATCTCATTAATTGGAAAAAGTTGTTCGTTAATTTTTGGCGGAATATTGAAGTGAAAATGTGAATAAAATTTAAGATAATAAATTCTTATCAATCAAAAAAGGAGGAAAGTGTGTGTGTGAGTGTGTGTTTAGCTCGGCTAACTCAAAACCACCATAAATAACACATCCAATAAAATTTAATTCTTTTTATTAAAACAAAAAAAATACGAGGATAGAGTTTCAGTTTGTTTTAACAGTGTGGATTAAAGTTTAATTGAAATTAATTTAAAAAATAAAAAAATAGAATGATAAATGAAAAGTGAGTAAAAAAATTCCATTACAACAAGTTTCTTTTTTTTTTTTGGAATTCAAAGTGCGAACTCTTGAGAAAAATACAAAAAAATTAAAGCTTTAAAGCGCAGGACAAACAAAAAAGTGTAAACAAACTGCTGTCCTGTTTTAGGGATGCTGTTTGTTTTGTTTTTAAGGACGAGAAATGATTCATCATCAATCTCCTCTGTTCTCCCAACATCAGCATCATTGAGTGGGAAACACAGAATTTGAATAACAAATATAATAATTGACATTGATGTATCATAAACTGTCAAATGGAATAATTTTCAGGAAGGTGTAGAAAGTGTCAATTTTAGTGTTGTTTTTTTTTTAATCGGATCTTGCAGGAAAACGTTAATGTCTTTGAAAGTAAATATGTGAACGGTCACTTAAAGAGCTTTGTTTGGCAGTTGACTTAGTGTTTATTAAATACGAATTTCATAAACTGGAACCACATATTTGATAGCCACTGAAGTTCTTTCAATTATTTTTGGTATTTTTTTAACTCGTTCTGGAAGGCATAAGGTAAAAGATTATGGTTTTGGGATAGTTTAAGTAGTTTTTCATTAGGATGACATTTTTTTCAAACATCTAACGTATTTTTTGGGGAAAAAGTTGGAAATTGTTTTTTTTTGTAATCTTTCATTAAATTTTAATCTTTAATTGACAGCTTTCACTGATTTCAGTCATTCTTGAAAACAAAAAATGTGATTCCGTATTGATGAATCACAATTTAAACACTTCAGTCTTGGGTCAAAGTAGTCATCGTTGAACATTAGATTTGGCTAACGTCATAGAAACTATCGGTGGAAACTGCATTAAGGATTAACTGAATTTGATTTAAGTCTGACTTTAATTTAGCAGTGAAAAACTAGGCCAAAAGTTTTTTTTTAAAATCAGTTATCATTTTTTAAATGACAGTTTTGTTTTTGATTTATTTTTAATGCCATAAAGGTGACAAATTGCCATTATGTTCAAGGCCTTGCCTTTGCGGTAATTTAATGTTCAAAACCGTTATGATTTCCTTCAAAACAGCAAAATAAAACCGGTTTCGGTGTTAAATACCTGACTTAAAGCAAAAATTGACTTTTCAGTGTAAAAGTTCTTGAAATTTGATAGTTCATCAGTCAAAATCTGATTTTTATGGATAAAAAAACAAAATTTTGATTTTTCTTAAAAAAGCTTAATTTTTTTTTATATAACAATATGTTAGTGGTATTTAAAAATTTTGAATTTTGGGTTTGATTTTCTACTGGTTGTTGCTTAAGTCTTTGTTTCTTAAGAATACATTTTCAATTATTTTGTTAAAAAAGTTGTTGCATTTTACAGAGTTTTAAAAATTTTAATATTTTAAAAAGAACTCAAACATCGTTAAACATTGAATTTTTTCGAGTTCAAACTTTTATGCTTCCGTACATGGTGTCATTGTCCTACAAAATGTCATAACATAAGTAAGGACTAAAACACCTATACAACAACATAAACAAATGAATATACATAGGTAACCAGCTAAGGATGAATACTATGCAAATTCCTATTAAAGCTCTGTGTTTTAATTATGAATCATGCAAACAAAAATTCCACTTTGTCAAAGAGTGAAAAAGAGGAGGCATTTTATGTATACCTCTTCATAAAATATCCTCACACAAAAACTACATTCACGCAAGGGTTGAGATTTCAGAGAATGATTCATTCAGTTGGTTAAGTAAACATAAAATGTGCATTTTAAAAATTATGTTCCAGTACGTAACCTTTACTTTGATAATAATCATGAATCCTACCCCTAGGATAAGGATTTTGAAAAAAAAAAAAACAAAATCATTTGCAATATAGAGATTTAAGCTTTGATGGAATACGAAAATGTCCATGTTCACTCTTCAAAAAACAGGATAACCATGATCGCGATGATGGATGGGTTTGTTCCATATTTGAGTCACTTATTCAAGTCTTTTTCTCATTAGGCCTTTAAATTTATAAAATTCGTTGAATGCGATAAGACAAAAATTGTGGATATTTCCTCAAGAAACTAGTTCCATGCTGTATTCCGACCAAGAGCTTTATTCCAGTTGAAAAAATAGAATCCAAAGACATAACCAACCCTGTCCTACCCTATACTCAATTCTGATGAATCATACAAACTCATATACATAATCAAAAGTAGACAAGGAAATGTACACCTATATTTTAAGAGAGATGTTGACAAAGTATGTGATGTAGAAGGAAGTCGAAGTAGGTCCTTGACATGACATTAAAAATTGTGGCTTTATTCTCATCCACGTTGCTTTGGTGGTTGCATAACATTAATTCGTCTTTTTTTTAATCTTTCACGAACGTTGCTCTCGGTTGGTTGGACTTTTGTAGAGGAAGGATGTTCATAAACCTAACTCATGAACTTTGCTCAGACTTGTAGTTCTTCATATATTAGTTAAAGTAACTTTGAATAAGGACATAGATGTATGTTATGATTTTTGAATATGAAATGTACTCTCATTTTGCATAAAATATAGAGTCTCTAAACAGTCCTTGGAATTTTAATTAATATGAACGAACCAACTCATTTAAATGCATTAAAAAATAAACTTAATTTTTATGTGTAGGAAGGTTAAAGTGGAAGTTGTTTACTTCTTATAATAAAATAGGGATTCATAATTATGTTTACAGTAAGGACTTTTGACTTTGAGTACAGTAAATAAAAATTCTACAATACCATATTTTGACGTTAATATGGCATACAACCTTGTTGAAAGTTAAATTCGTATGACAATGAACGCAAAATGTCAAACTTTTGTTTTTAAAGCAATTAAAACCTTCCACAATCATTTGAGAACAAAAAGATTTCTAATGAATGAGAGATAATTGCAATCTCTTGAATAAGTAATAAGAAGTGAAAATTCTTCAAATTGATTGTATTCCCGAATGGTTATATTACTAGCCTCTTTCTTGCTTATGTATGAACTTTAACACAACACTTTTGTTAGAGTTATTAAAGTAAGACAACAGGGACATACATAGTTTTTTTGTATGTAAACTTTTAAGTTATGAAAAACTTATAAACTTTCTAAAACCTACAAACATCCCAACACTCATGTTTGAGTGAAAATTTTGTGAAAAATAAAATTGTGTTCTTAATTCTCAATCAAAAAATTTCAATGCATCAATTTCTCTGACAACTTAATTCTTACATTTCATATTAAAATGAAAATGATAACAATGTGACTGCTTTATCGAGTTCAAAAAATCACCACAAGAAGCCCGGACTTCAATACCATAGCCGCAATTGTTGATACGAAATAAAAATATAAATAAAAAAGGAAGTAAATTAAATACCGATGACCGATATGTTTTCCAAAAAAATATTCTTTTTATCAAAAGTTCAAAAGAGTCAAACTGAACAATTCGACAACGAATGTCTTTATTTTTCATTCAACAATTTTGGAATTAAAAGAAAATAGGTTCTTTAATCTCAAGCTGAATTTTCAGTTTTTAAATTGCTTATTTTTTTAAAGGATTTACGAGCATTTGTTTCATGTAAGAATAAATGACCCCACTGTGTTCAATAAATACGTTTAACTCATGGAACTCATTTTTTATCGTTAAATGGAAAGAATTGAAAGATTCAGTTTTTTTCCAACAAAATCTCAGCTTAACCCCATTGTGTCATACACAGTGGTGTACATTTGCAAAAAAGCAAACAGAAAAACTAAAACATTTCACCGATTTAATTGAAAATTTCCGAATTACAAAAATAAAAAAATTGTTTGTAGAATGTGTCATCGAAAATACATAAATGTCACATTTTGCCACGCCCACTTTTTCAAAAAAAAAAAAACATGTTAGATATTGCTCAGCAAAAACTTATTCAAAATTTTACTTAATAAAATTCCTTTCTCAAAACTTATTTTTTTTTTTGCAAAAATTTAGGTTACTAAACGCCTGAAAAGGAATGGTGATATTTGTAGAGACTGAATTATCATTCTAAAGATTGTTTAATTAATGCAAATAGTCTTATACCTCAGACTAATTATGGTCACTTAGGCGTATACGTACTTTTTTATTCTATTGACTTTTTAATAATTTTTCTTCTACTAAAATGAAAGGACAAAGCAACGTCTGCCAGTCTAGCTAGTAATTTTCGTATACAATTCTTGAAAAGTAAAATTATTTTAATGCCAAAGTTGAGTATTCCAATATCTTCTATAAAATATAAGAGAATGAAAAACAACGCATTCCGCTCAATGAAAGTATAATTAAAAATCAATCATTTTAAGTTTTAATTGAAACTACTTCAATTCAAAATAATGTATCTTTCCATCAAGAGCAAAAAAGTGAACAACATTCTGATAGCTTCATTCTACATGATTCTGTTCGATGTTCTCACTTGTCTTCCCCTCCGTGCGTCGGTCGCGTCCCCCTCCTATGATGTATGGAAATGGAAACTAAGAAAAAAGAACACACACAAAAAAAAAGAAGCACATGGGATTCTTCGGATTCTAAACAATAATATCTGAATGTATGTACCGAGTATTATGATGTTGAATCTCAAGACTAGGGTGTGAATCTTTTATGCCTCCACCACCATCACCGTCGTCGTCATCGTCATCGTTGTCGGTCGTAGTCGCCACAATGTGTAGGTGCAAACGATATCTAGATCTGTTGCGTGCCCAAGCAGATCAGCAGCCAAACGATTTGAACCACGAGCTGTTCCAAAGCTGTATAGTGTGTTCCAAAAATACTTGTACACCATATCAGCGTGTTCGGTCCTAGTTCTTTAGTTGTTCCATAGATTTGAAGTGTGTAAACACATATTTCTGTTAGCAGCGGAAATCGAAATTATAAATTCCAAAGATTTTGCATCAGACGTTAGATATAGACGGGGCATGGCATGGCAAAGGAGCAGGATCAAGAAATGGTCCATAACATAAATAAAAATAATCATCAGGTAGCAATAAGTAACGAGACTGGGTGTGGGGTAATCTGGATGAGAAGGGGTGTGTATTCCGCAAAGAATTTACCCACCAAGGGTCAATAAGTCAAAAATAATTATAATTTGTGTATTTTTAATGCGCCATCGATCATTATTAAGGACGCTCAAATTGTTTACTCTAGGAAATGAGCGGCCAGTGGCGAAGGCGATGCCGATGGCGGCGCGCGATTTGCCAGAAGGCGCCAATGGATCGCGTCAAAATATGGGCCATTTGCGCACATCATCCATCACAGATAAAAATTATTACATACTCGTACTCGTACGTAGAGACTCCGGACAGACGACGCGACGGAACGGACGCTACAGATACTCACTTATAGAAGTCACATAATGTGTTCAAGTGTGTGAGATGTCTCCTGGCTTATGATTTGCTAATGATGCAGGAAGTCTGTGTTTTATATACGTGAGTGTATTCGTATATGATTGAAGCTATGGTCAAGTGAATTAATTGAAATTAATTTGAATGAATATTTGTTTTTGAAATGAGGAAAATTTAGCATGACATCAGGGAATGAATGAATAGGTATATGGAAATTAAATAAATGTTATGAGAGTGACAAATTTTAATGTCTTCATTTAATCATAGAGAAATTTGAATGAAATTAAATCATATTTGTATTCACTGATAGAATTTAAAGATTAAAAAAAGAATGGTAATGTAATTGACGACAAAAATTGGAATGAAATTGAGCTATCCCCGGAGTAAGAATTCGGAATAAAAACTGGGTATTCTTGAGGAAGATTTGACTTTTTTTTTACCAAAATTGAACCATGCAAAACTATATAGTATATAGTGGTATATTTTCGTGCAAACATTTTATTTTTTAGTTTTTCTATTTTAAAAAAATAACGGTAATTTCAAAATTTTTAAAATTTATATCAAATCTATAACATATTACAATGTTTATAATAAAATTTATTTGAAGTCAATGCCACTATCCGTTCCTGAGATATTTGCTACCAACCAAAATTTTCATTTTTTTAAAACGATTAGTGAAAAAACCGCTTGACCGATTTTTATTAAAGTCCTTTCTGCATTTTTCGATGTTATAACCTATCGAACAAAATTTAATTTGAGTCGATATCTCTTCTCGTTCTTGAGATACCGTGGACGAAAAAGGGTATCTCGAACGTACGAACGTACGTACACACGCACACACAGACATCTCTACAAATGACGGATCTAGATTCTAGGGACCTTGAAACGTCCAGATTTGTCAAAAATTTCAATTTGACAAATTTGACCGATTACAATAACTCCCCATGGAAAGTTAAAAAACTAAAATTTAAATAATAAAAACCAGAAGAAGTGAAAAACACTAGAAAAGGATCATTCTTTAATTTAATACTAGCTAACCTAGCAGGCGTTGTTCGGATTTTTCTTCTCTAAATCCCTTATTTTAAAATTATTTTCCAAAAAAAGATGAAATATTTGTATGAGTATTTTTTTTTTCTAAACTACTTTACAAATTTTTTCCAATAACTTTTTTTTTAAAAAAAAGTTATCTCAAGGCGTTGAAAAAAAAAAGAAACAAAGGGTAACAGGGTACAAAATAAGTTTTATTATTTTTTGTACGGCTTTTTTTTAAGAAGATGAACAACACATTTACGTTTAAATGTATGTAGGGTGTTTCTGAAATTCCTTGCTTGTTTGTAATGTAAATTTAACAATAAGACTCATATTTTCATTACTTAAAAATTTTATTGTTTCAATTCGTTGATTTCAAATTTTAATATATCAGTTTATTGTTAAGTTTTTGAGAAATTTTGAAATAGTTTTTTGTATTACATTTATAAACTCTAGGGAACAGTTGTTGGGACAGCTAGTTTTTTGTTTGTAATTTTGTTTCTAGAGCCTTAATAATGTATGTAATATTCTTTCACACTTAAGACAACTGCATAGAAGACATTTCGAAGGAAAATTTTTCTTTGAAAATGTTCAAATGTTTCCGAAAAAAATATTTTATGGCAATTTATTTCGAGAACCTTCAGGATAGCAGAGACATTTTTTGAAAACGACAAATATTTACAGAAAACGGCTTAACTAAAAATAACTTCGTCCTTAATTCAAAAATTTTAAATGTTTTTTGAACCTCAGCCATGTCTGGATGCTTCCTCACGTATCGCGTCAGGGTTTGTATGAATATTCAAAGGCAACGTAAGTGCTGAATGTGTAGCCCGCCCACCATTAAACCGGATTCTAAACCATTTTCCAACCATTCGAATATAAACATAAAATTTCATCAAAATCTGTCCAGCCGTTTAAGAGAATTTCAGTACCTACATATTATTTTCGGCTGAATTTTGGCATTTTGAAGTGTTGATTGTATTGAAAGATACCATTAGAAATAAAACAAATTTCTGTTATATTGAGATTAACAAAAAAAACTATCATTTAACAAATTTAAAGATAAGGCTTTTTAACTTCTGTGTTCTGTAGACATTTTTAATTTTATTAAATTTGGAGTTTACAATAAATTGATGGTTTGTTTACAAAGTCTGTCAAAATATCACTCTCTTTTTAGCCGAAAATTGTTCAATAACACTTAAACTGATAAATAACCGTCAAAAATATTTGAAAATATCAACTTCATGAAATCCGCGACTTTTATTTAGAATTTGTTGTTATTTTTTCTGCATTTGTGTCATTTTAAGTCGAGTCCTTTCCGTTCTCATATTTTTGACAATGGTTATTTCTGTGAAACGAGAACAGAACTCATAATAGAGATCTATTTTTTTTTCTAAATTATTTCTTGTCATGAACTAGTGCCTTAAATTAAGCCGATTTATTTTGACATAAAATTGTAAGTTCCCTCAATTTATGCCTTACGCATGAAAAATCCAGAGATTGAGAATTGTTTGACAAGAGCTAGTACGCAACAAATTTTATTTCTTTTTTAAGATAAATTAAATAAAGTTCCTTGATTCCCCAAAACAAAGAACTTTGCAAACTTATCACCATCATTTTATAAGAACCCACAATTTCTTGGTATATCAGAGCTTGATTAAAAAATTCTCATTTATATTTCGTGTGTACATCATTGCGCATTGCCCTCATTTGACAGAGACCGAGTTAGTGACGTCGTCGTCGTAGTTCTGCCCGCATTCTACTCAACGATAATAATATCCGGTGAAGATAATGATTGTGGGGCATGTGGTTTATAAGTTTCAGTCCAGACATCCCACCGTGATGCACCACTTTTTCCCACCCACAGTTTTTTTGTTTAAGAAACCTCAAACTAAACACCCAAATTAATCGTCGTTTGCTTGGCGTGAGACTAAATGCGTGCAACCGCAACGTGCGTCTGTTATTTGGTCAAATCTTCGTGTCGTCGTCATCATCTCTATCTCTACACATTTTCAATTTTGTTGTTGTTGTAATATCCAACAAATCCACTGCCACCGATATCAAAAGCGACGAACGACGTCCAGCCATTTATTCCCCGATGAAGATTGAAAACTTCCCTCAACCCGAAACAGCTGCATCAATTCAGATGCTGGATAAAATTTGAAAAAAAAAAAACAAAACAACAACTAATGTTTAGTCTCTCTCCACTGAGGTGCGGGTGGTATCTAAATAACCGCCTCCGCTAATTAATCTTTTCGCTTTTTATTTATCTCCACTTAAGATGATGTGTGCTGCCTTTGGCTTTGGATATAGCATCTGACTCTGGATGCAACTACCCAGGATGTCCTTTTGAGATGCATCTCTTTTCCGAGTGAATAGAGATCTCCACTGGAGTCATTGGATGAGAATTTCTATAGAATGGACACATGCTGACGTTTAATGAAAATTACAAGTGAAGATATGTGCCGGGGTGCATCGCTCATCGTGCATCCAAAGACGAGTTTGTGTATCTTTTTGCTCTGGGCATCTCTTCTTGGTGTTCTTGAGCTTATGCAAGAGATAAGCAAGTGCATCAGTCGCATCATACGGCCGGTCCTCCTTTAGAGTGAGCATTGCTCAATTAGAAATGATATACGAGTTGGAAACAACGCCCCCGTGTCTGCCTGCAGTCCGTGTCCCATGCTGGATGGAAATGGAAACGCTTCAATGAACATTTTTGTATACTTGTATTTTTTTCAACAAATAAGTGTAATACAGTTAGCTGATGCTTACATAAAATTACGAGCACAAGCACTTCTCTAATTCCCCAACACTCGTATTCCACTCCGGGGTAGTCTGTCTGTTCTTTTGCTCTTGGACAACATGAGGAAGTCTTTAGTTTGGGCTAAATGGGAAAGGAGGAAACTTACATATTGTTATGATAATGAGACGGTGGTGGTCAGCACAATTTAAAAAAATTAACAAGAACATAAATATTTAAATTTGTTTATTTTGTCGAAATGAAAAAATATTTTGTGTTCGTTTTTTTTTTCTTTTTATTCTTTTTAAACAAACATAAATGTTTTCTTATAAATGACCTAAAAATGATCTTTTTGAAAAATAGAGATAAGGAACGATTGCACCACATGAAATGTTTAGGAAATTAATTTGAATTTGAAACATTAAAATGATTTTTAATTGCGGTTTAAGTTATCTGTTGTGTCAGTCATTAAATCAATATTACATGATTTTTTGTGTAAATAGCTTTGATTACTTTATTCAGAAGGGGTATAGATTCGAATTTGGGTATTAATAAACCTACTTTCAAATCTAGGTCAATTTATTAAACTCAACGACGAAAAATGCCTTCTGTTTAGAAAATTACTGATACTAAAAGAAGCACCACGTTTCGCAGAATGGACTTAACCAAGTTAGCGTCTTGGAGACAGTTGTGTCTTTTGCAGAGTCCATCATTGCTTTGGGAGAGGTTTTTTTTTCAGAGCAAATATTTTTTGACTTTAGAGGTTTTCAATAGTTTTCGCTATTTTTCATTAAAAATCTGACGAATTTGGGATTTTGAAGGTTTTATATTGTCATGGTACTTTTTAGCAATTATTTTTAAAAATATTTGGAAACAATGAAAAGTTGCCCTGCATCAATTACTTTGATGATCTCGAAGACGTTACACTCTGTCTTTGTTCTAAATTTTGTTCTTTCAAGAATAATAAGCTCATCAATTCTAAAAACCCAGGAATTTCCCAGTGACATTTACTGGTTCTCGTGGATCACCAAAACTAAAGATCTTCTTGTTTTCATGTTGTTTGTTTTTTCTTCTCTTAGTCGAGATATGCCTTGTGTTGTATCATCTGATAACCTCAGTGTCTAAGAATCAGTGTTTCTGCTTTAAAAAAAATTCTTTATAAACTTCGATTGCATTCATTTTTCGTGATTAATAAATATTCTTCTCATTTACTGTTGATAACTTGATTTTAAATATTTTGTATTAAGTGTCATCAAGATTATTATTAATTTATTATTGAATCACTTCGATATGCATCATACACAAAAATGTATCATTTAATAAATCATTTCTCAAGCTTGACTCTCTACTTACAATGAACTGAAGCGATAATTTGAATTTAGTCTGACTGCAGCGTGAAGTTGATTAAATATAACGAACTTAACAAAAAAAAAAAGTATAGTGTGTCAGTTCGATTTAATTTAAAATTAAAATCAAAATGTAAATTTTATAGAAGAAAAGTTTTATACAAATTCATAGTTGCTTTGGTGTAAACGGTTCTTAATTCTAAGGTGGGCGGTAGAAGTAGTATATGTCAAAAATTGCAATTTTAAAATGTCAAGGTATAAATACAAAACTAACACATTTTTCCTCTGATAAAAATTTTCTTTTTAGTCAATTCTAGATTAATTTATAAACCTATTTTAAAGTAAGTCCAACTTTTAACAGTTGTCCAACTACAAATCCTTTTTTATAAACTTTCTATTGATTAAATCAATTAGACTAGGCGGTCTTCACATTGGATTGATTTTGACGTCTCATTATTTTATCCAGCTGTCACTCATTGAGGTAAAACAAAAATTCTTTTTTAACAATCAAGTTGCAGTGAAATAAATAGTCACAAGAGTCCAGTGTGAACACAGTCTTAAAACGGAAATTGCCTTTTCAAACTAAAGTAATTATTTTCAAAGAAAATCTCTCCCAACTGACAGATTCCAGGTATGTCAGCAAATAAATGAGTGTGTTGCAATTTTCAGTTCATTTTCACTTATTCCACTATCTTAAAAGTGAGAAGATTTTTTTTGTCATGGAATACTGTTACATTAAAACTGTCAATAAATGACTCGTTGAATGAGTGTTGTTTTTTGTTCTGTCATGAGCAGAGCATCCGAAATATCTTTTTATTGAGCTTTAAACCGTGTTTATACTTATTTTTCTTATTTCGATTGTGTCCCAAGACGTCACGTGTAAATGGGTTATGACTTGTCCATCAAGCGAGAAACAAAGTTAAAAATGTTTGTCACGTTTTTCTCCAACAATATCCCGCCACTGTATAGAGATGTTGTATATTTTTGAATTTGAATCCTTTATAAATATTGACTGCTTTGTTTCAATATTTTCTCAGAACCATAGCACATTTTTATACACTCACACTTTTGCGTCATTCAACTGACTTAAACATCCATTTGCAATCAGAAATTACAGAGAAACCGTGTCTAGTTTATTTATTGCCAAAGAGTGTGTTTTTTTACCTCTTTTTCTTTTTGTTGGTTAAAAAAAAATCAAGAAATCAGAAAAGAATATTCTTTGTGGAAAAAACATTATAAGAAAGATAAACATGAACTTGCTAGAAAGAAAATACGTTTAACGTCAACATTGCAATTGACCTCTTTAAATTTTGTATAATTACTCGAAATAATTTATGAAAAGAATAAAATCGAGAGGCGCCTCCTTAATGTTCACACGTATAGACTTACTCTTGGTTTGTTCTATAGAGTTGACGTCTATAACACCTCATCTACCTGTCATTTTGTATGAAAGTTTTAACACCCAAGTGAATTTTTCAAAATAAACAATTTCGAAAACTGCATACAATATGGAATCTCAGAGCACCATGAAGTCAGCACTCTGATGCATGCTTCTGTTCTAGTATGGAAGTCGATTTGAAAACCTTTTTCAATTTACACCTTCAACCAAATGAGGTTGTCGATTTGATTATTATTGATTGGGATGTATGAACTTTTGAGGTTAGATAAGCAAACAGTTCCCCTATGGAACTGTTCAAATGTCCTGCTTTAAAATATTGGAAAATCTAGGCTGGCAGGAGTGTTAATTTCTTAACACCTTAATATTTTGAATATCTCTCTTTAATTAGGAAATTTAAATTTTCTTTGTAGTTCTCGGTTTGTTGTTGTAATCTTCTTTTTTCAAATAGATCACCGAGGGGAATATTTATGACCTCCTTATCGTTATCTATAATGACAGGGGCTCGTTTATTTTACATACTTGTTTTTATTTTATTTTGGTTTTGTTATTATTTGGGTTTGGTTATCACCTCACAGTTGATGTTTGCATTCGACATAATAAAATTAGTTCAAATAAGTTCTCTATTTTTGAATTGGATAATGTTGGTAGTTTTGTAGTTAAATTTACATAAGAAATGTTTTTGAGATTGATAAAAATATTAACTTTTTTTTTTATTTTATTACTGGGTATTAGCCCCTCAGTTAAGAAAATTTAAAGTGTTAATAATATAACTCGTAACTAGTTTGCCTTAATGTGGATTTTTAATATTTTCAGTTAATATATTGCTTGAATGTCCCACAAATAGGATGTACTTACAATTCTTAGTTATAACCTTACAAAACTTATAATCTGGTTTACATATTGATTAAAATTAACCTTCATCAGATTAAAGTTTGTAGCTATGTATTATTTTTCAGATGGTATATTTTTGAATATCCCACAAAAGGAAAACTTTAATTGCTAGTGACCTTTAATGGTTTTTTTTTTTTTTGAATAACCCATAATGTGTTAATACTATAATTTTTATTTTTACGATAAATTAAATATCCTCAAAAATTCACTTTTTATGAAAATAATTCGTTTTTTTTTTTTGAATATCCCACAAACGTGATTTTCACAATCTGTAAGCCTTAAAAAAAACTTTCCAAATAAATTTTAAAATGGCAATTGAAACGTATCGACCTTTTGCGTTCATCTGGTGGATTTTCTTATTTTTTGAAAATCCCACATTTGAGTCCTTAAAATATAAATTCACATGGCTGAACTTAAATAACAAGATTATAACTTTACTTTTGTGTCATTCAATCACCCCTATATGCGTGCATTCTTGAATATCCCATACATTAAGGTTCACCATTGTTTATCAACTTCAAAGATTGTAAATATCCCTTAAAAATCTATGATTGATAAAATTATAAAGCTATAAAACTTTTTTTGGCGAATATCCCAATAATGTCAAAATAAAAAAAATGAATTCCAATTTAACTCGAAAAATATATGAGAAATCTTTCCTAGCATGTTTCCTTGAAGAATTTACTTTGTATCCGAATATCCCATAACAAATCGCTTATTCAATTTCAAAATTAGTTAAAAATATTCCATGACCGATTTTGGTAACATCTATTGTAATATCAATAACTGATCTTTGATGTGATTTTTTTTTTGTTTTTGAATATCCCACAAATAAGCTGTGACAAAAATATTGAAATTTATTGATCTTTTTTGAAGATTTGGTGAAATTGCACTTTTCAAATGACAAAATTTCGAATGTCCCATAAATGTGGGGTTTTCAATTTTGAATTTTAAAAATGTTTAAAATTCGTAAAATGTAACAAAAAATTAAGTAGAAGATGTGGCATTAAGACTTTTCGAATATCCCATATTTGAGCCTCTCAAAATTGTATATAATCGAATATCCCAAATATGGAATGCTTAAATCACATATAGCCCATTATTTTGAATTGAATTCAAAGATTTTCACTCCTAATCCCCCTTTTCATGACACAACCGATCTTTAATCATTTGAATAGAAATAATTAATTAATCTAATTGACTGAATTGTGTCTTACATAACTCGAATATAACTTTTACATCATTAGTTGTTAATTTGATTTTTATTTGAAAGCCTGTCCAAACAAAAGCCTCCATTCATCGGCTTCAACTATTGATCACTTTTTTTTTTAAGGTCAAGCGATGTAATTCGAAACGTTTATTGCCCGCCCTATTCTATGACATGTGCTATATGCAAAAACTTTTGCCAATGCTAATGAAAAAAAAAAAAACATCCAATTGATCTATTTATTTATTTGTTTAAATTAAAACGCCATTCCACGTTCCAAACCCAAAACAAAAATTAATTATAGCTACCTACACATTGGCTATGAGAGTAACACCAGAACGCGCTAACTACGCTAATCGAATTTATCTCGAGATGCGAATATGTATGTATGTAGATTTTGTTTTGTATTTAAAATGTATTTGTTTATACATTTCATGCATCATCGGATCTAAACAGCAAAGGGCTGGATTTGTCATGAGACAAGTAGGGCCCGATTTGTAACATTTTTCTTGTTAAACATAATTTTGGTATAACAAATAACATGTTTATTTTTGTCAATCAAAAATACCATGTTCAGTAAAAAAAAAAGCAATTTTTATTTCCAAAATCCCAAATTCGGTGATAGAGTTATCCTGACTTCCATACTTTATCTGTGTCTACTAAAAATCTCTTTCTCTTTCATATCAGTAAATTTAATTCAGTCTCCAAATATTGATCCATTACCGATGTATGGGCCCTGGGGCCATCGAAATACGCCCCTGTATAGACGATGGAGTACACAATTCACATACTTATTTCTGTGCCCATCTTTATAAAGCTGCGAAAAAAACGTGTGTGGGAAAAAACGAATACGAGTTGTAATTTTGTTTTTTTTTAATTCAAGTGCAAACTTTTGTAGTTGTTTTTTTAAGTTTCTACTCTCCCTGTTAAGATTGTGCAATCATTAAGACTTTTATAGGCTTCAAATCATTTGATCGGTTTCAAATAAAAAAAAAAATCCAAACAAAAACACGGATAAAAAATGCCGCATAAATTAGAATATCTATTAGATTTGAGATACAAGTACAGTCGTATAGTGTATCTATCAATGAGCCTTGCAATCCGATAGATAGTCTCAAAATGTAACTATAATAATTTATAGGTTCTTCAACTTTGAAGTCTTACTTTTTTTTTGTATTTTACCGCCACCGCATTGATGATTTTCAATAGGTTGTGGTGGGGGGGGGGGGGGATTAGATAGGGTTGCATTCTATTACCATATTCATAAAGAAGGGGGTTTTGAGTTGAGAAAATAAACGGTTCTGATTGAGCGAGTGTGACAAAAATTAGTTAGTGTTGAAATGTGATTCTTAAAATTCATAGAAACCTGATCGAGAAAAAGTCAAGATATTTTAATTAAATTAAGTTAATTGATATTTAAACAAGAAAATATTTTCCACTTTGTTTAACCAAGCTCAGTCATTACATTAGGCAATAATTTCAATTCTAAAATTTTAATGCTCACTCTTCCCTGACAAATGTAGTTTTTATCTTGTCTTCGAATTCAATTGAGAATCAAAAGAACTCTATCGAAAGACTTGTGTAAAGGGTGATTCATCGTGAGGTTTCATTTATAATGTAAACTAAAACACAAAACTTTGAAAGTGAAGTTTAAGTTGAACAGTTTAGAGACGCTTTTGTGGTGTAAGTCTTTTCATGATGACTGACTAAACGATACTGAACAAAAGTGACAGCAGTTTGTTAGGAATCATGCGTGACCTGTCAAAAAAGCATGACCTTAGTGACTCAATATGGTTGCATCTTAGTCTACTACAATTGTGTTTTCGAAATGTGCATGTGCATAAATCATTTTTTTAATAACTCGAACGGAGCGCCACCTTGCGTATCTGTGATTATACACAAAACATACAAATACAAAACCTTCATCGTAAAAAAATACATAAATGCATGATGTGCCAATTTTATGGTACTGAATTTAGAATCAAAATCTATTTTTATATAAAACAGAAGATTTTTGTACGGAAGTCAATTACAGGCTCCTTCATTTTTTTTTACTCAACAATTTATAGGAAATCATAACCAAAGACTGTTTAAAATAATTCTACAATAACTGTCTGTCAAACTGTTACAAGGTAAATTGCATTTTGTGTATATGTACATACAAATGTTTATACCTAAAAAAGCTACATAAATTTATTTTTGTACGTGCTCGTTACATACATAAATTGTCAAGCTATTCAATGATGTATGGTTATATATTTTTCTGCCGGCCTTTTAAAATGATTGTCTCGAGATGCAATTGAAAACGAAATAAAGAAATGTCCACAAAATCGACAGAGACGGATTTCATGCCTTAAGGGGCCCAATCTATATACATTTATTTTTGTGTACAAATATATAAAGTTTGTAAAAATCTATTTAGTCGTTTTCAATAAAATTTGAAAACTTTGACTTCATTTTATTGAAGATACTTTAACAGAAAATCAAAGTAAAATTTTTCATTAAAATTATCACATTCAAACTCCAGAATTCAAAGAATGAATTTAATTTTGAGTGCACTCTTTCATGACTTCATTTGAACGATTCCATTCATTAAATTCACTTGGGAACTGGAAATCAAATTTTGCAATAACCAATTACTTGACTTTCTAATATCAAAAAAAAAAACCTAAAATTAATGTTACAGATTACAAAGACTTCAAAAGATTTGAATCGATGAATGCAATCTTTAGAATGAATTCGGTTAATGATTGCACTCACAAAAGATTATATCTTTATAACCTTGGCATCAAGTATCAATACATTCTGGTCATTCCTCAAGATTGTAGTTCTTCCTTTTTTTTGATTTAAAAAAAATAAGCCTAGATAAAAATCGGTAAAGACCTGAATCGATTCCCTGAGGCTTTTCCACCACTTTAAATCCGGCACCGAATATTGAACTCATCCCAATAGTTTGAAATTAATTTATGAAGTACAACGAAAAAGTAGTTAGACAGCTATACCTCCCCTATTTGGAAATTTTATTTTTATAGAAAAAATCACACATGGAGCTATTGTCATGTGACCGACATGAGATATAATTGACTCTTCTTATGCCTTCCTCTAAAGTAAGAACTTGTTGAATAACTTAACTACCTACTTGCCGGAATCTACTTATATGAACTTGGCCAAAAGGACACCTAAAACTGTCAATGAATTATTGGTCATTTTGTTCGAACTTATTCATGAGAAAAGCTTCGTTTTGGGGGCTGTAACCATAGCTAGCAAAGTTGGCAAAACAAAGCCAACCCCAAATCCTGAATAGGAGAAAAAAAAAGAAAAATATTTTTCAGTCGTATAGATATTTTGTTAAATTAAAGTTGTCACAAAAATCAGGCCGGTTTTTGAGTTCCCTTCAAAGGACAAAAAAACTTCAAAAACATCCAAAAGAAATCCAACAAATTTTTGTGTAAGTTTTTTTTTACTTATTTTTTAAATTTTATTTGTTCCCAATTTTGCTGCGACTTCGTATGGAGTCTGTAGAAAAATGCAGGAGCACACTTTTTAAAAATTTCAGACACACGTCACTTTGATGTTTTATGCAGCAAATATAGGGACACAGAGTTCAGCCGAGTTTCACATCAGAAAATGTCACAAAGTTAAAATATTTCGTCTGCTAATTATCCGTCAAAAAATGTCTGCCAAGTAGGTTTTTAAGTTTTCATTTTATTTTCATTTTCATTTTGTTTTTATGTATTTTTTCTTTTTTGCGAAGTGGTGTTGTTTCCGTTCTAGTTTTTCGCTGATGCAAAAATAAAAGAAAACAAATACAAAATAAAAATAATATTTTCGATGCATTTTATGTTGAACTTATTTCACTCGTATATGCGATGCGTACGAAAATTCTTTGGCGGACGAAATGTATGTTTTTGAGATGACAGTGTGGGAGGAAAGTCTTCGACAAAAGTCTTTTAGAGGAACGATTTTACTTTATTGAAATTTGTCTGGTAGAAAGTTGTAAAATGTGAAAGAAAAATCATTAATCTTTATGTTTATACTTACAAAATGGGTTTATTAGCGACGGAGAAATCTTTAAAAACAAAATAATAATATTAATATGAATGCAGTGTGTCCCAAATTTATCATAAGATTTGAATTTGGAGCCAATTTCTGTTATAAATCGTAGACAAACATTAAAGTGTCATTTTAAAGTTCCAAAGCTATTCCTTTCAACATGATTTCATTCAAGTGTCGTTTTTTTTTTATTTGAAACCATGATTCTGTGATTTTGTATTTTAATTTAAATTCTTCTTTAAATGCAAAATACTTTCCGGACCTTACTGTGGTCCATTAAAGCAATGCTTAATTTAAATTAAATTTAGCTCTGCAGATGCATCTAGGATCTTGAGTGCGAAATGATGCACACTATCGCCGAGGTGCGAAAATTGGCGCCCAATGCCAATTTTCATCTTGTTTTTTTTTTGTTTAAAGTTCTTTCTTATAAATAAAAATAGAAACAATTTGATTTAATCTTAGAGACAACAACGAAATAAACCCTAAATGACCTAAATTTAAAACATTTTTAATTAAAGTCGACATTTTTTTTTTTAACAACAACATCAGTGCCGATGCAGACTGCAGATTGTTGCAGCGGCTGTTTGTCAGAGAATTATTCCATTTGACTGCAACAAAAATAAAAAATAAATTTAAGAATAAAACTATATATCTTTCTTATTTATCATCAGGTTGCACATTCATTAGATAAAATAGAAAAACGCACTTCGTATTTTACACGCGGCGTGCTGCACCAACAAAATAACATGACTCACATTAAATTGTCGTCAGTTGAATAAACTAAGAAAAAAAAAAAAATCAAAATAAAAGGAACCGATCAAGAAAATTCAAATAAATCAAAAAAAAAATTAAGGAGCAAAAAAAAAAATAGAACTTGAGTGATCTAAAAAGCGAGCGATGAGATTTTTTTTTTGTCAATTTAAATGTTGGATTTAACTTGAAAGCAACAATGATTAAAATGGAAAATTCTGTCAAACGAATTAAAGAAGCAGAGTAAACAACAAAATCAGTCAAAATGTTGTGACAAAGTGAAAATATGATAAATGGTATTTTAAATCAAAAGTGAAACTTGGTAACAAAAAAAAAAAAAGAAAATCTGTCAAAAAAACACCAAAGCAACAAAAGAGAAAGATCAAAGCGATTTTTAGTTTTTGTTTTTTTTTTTATTTATTTTTGTGAAAAGTTTTCTTTGTTAATTTGTTTTTTCGGTTAAAATAAGTACAACAAAATAAATAAATATATTTATTTGACTAACAAAGTGATTAAAAAACAAGATTGACACACAACAATAACCAAAATGGCGGGAATATTTCGAAGCCATTCGGTTAGCGCAACACCCGTTAAACGAGTATCGTTAAGTCCTTTTTGGTAAGCTTTGTTTTTTTTATTTTATTTTTTTTTTACAGATTTATAACACACACATAATGTATATCGCATGTCATTTCCATTATAAAGAACATTTAAACTGCATGTTTTTTTATTTGTTTGTCATTTGCATTATGACAAATTTACAAAAGAAAACAAAACTGTCATAAAAATGATTAATTGAAATACTGATTTAATATTTAATTCCAGAATCATCGGAATTATAAATAAAATTTTATTATATAAGCAATTACGAAGCATGAATTGTTATTATATGATTTTATTTTTAAATAAGTACATAAAACATATACAAAACATTTTCTTATGAAAAAACAAAAATATGAGCGTAGCCTAAATGGAAATTAAACTTATTTTATGGTAGTCATTTTGAATATTATCAATAAATAATGAATTTTTCTATTTACTTAACATTAAGACTTTTTGTATAAATCATCAGTTAAGAACTTAACGAATATGTAGAATGACATTCATTATTTTGTAGAAATTGACAGATACGCCATTGAGTGGTAGAAATAAAGGTAATTGTTTACTTGTCATTTTCCACGAGAAATTGATTGTCACAAATCTCATCTATCTACTCGTATGACGTAAATGTGAAATTGTCAAAAATTCAAAATGGTATACTAACCGACTATAAAAGTGACAGCTGATCGAGTATTCGAGGATAAACATTTTAAGTACATACTATTATTAATAAGTTTTTTTTTACATTTCGATATTTATTTAGCTTTTTTTACTCACTTATATTAAATTATTATTAAAAGCTATAATTTTGAACAACTTGACATTTAAATGTCAAAATGCCATGTGTAGACAATTCAAAGTTTCAGTTTTATGACTTTAAATTTTAAAAAGATAAAACAGTTTTTATTTTCACCTTAAAAATGAATCAACACAAAATGTCAGTTGGAACAAAGTGAAGACTTTCACATTATACATATTTGCAAATAAATGACAGAAATGTTATGCCAAATAAATGCACTCTTTTCCTGATTGTGATTAAGATTCTAAACTCTCAAATTAAGAGAAAAAAAAAAACACTTTCTAAGGCCTTTACTGTTATTTTTTAACACTATTAAATAACATCCTAAGTTTTTTGACTTAAAATTAACCTCTTGAATAGAATATGGGACATCTTCCTGTAATAAAGTAACCAAAAAATGTTGTCCTAATTATTTAAAAGCACACGGAAACAACATTCATATCCGTCTTTGACACCCGAGACGAACATTAATGGACGAATTTGTCACACGATTTACATGATGAACCAAAAGGAAGGTGAACACTCCGACGAATACTTTAGTGTGATGATACGTTTGTGACGTTTTTTTTTTCGAATTCGTCTATGTTCAATGTGTTCCTTGTCTTTTAAATTTTCCATAGTTTCACAATAAAATTCTATTGTTTATCACTTTTTATTTCACAAAGACCGCTATTGTAATTTATTGTGTTTCTTTTAATTTGTCTTGTGATATCGAAAATAATTCGAGATTTGTTAGAATTTCAGACATTTTTTTTATTTAGAAAACTTTGGAATATGTATTTAGAGAAAATAGAAGCAGCTACGTATATT
The DNA here is from genome assembly GCA_905146935.1 of Scaeva pyrastri. Lineage (NCBI taxonomy): Eukaryota > Metazoa > Arthropoda > Insecta > Diptera > Syrphidae > Scaeva > Scaeva pyrastri. The sequence continues at coordinate 22,600,611 of LR989927.1, read as the reverse complement.
TATGAAGTCCAATTTTACATGAAATTCGTTCTTTAGGAAAAATACAAAGTGAGATGACTTATTTTAACAGTGACTCGATGTATTTTTACTAAGACACTTGACATTTTTCAATCACTTGAATCGATCAAGCCTAAAATTGTCATGTCTTAGGCAAAGTAGTGTTAATAATCATTCGTAAACTATCCTTTGTCGATATGTCATTTCTCTACATATGTCATCTGTTACCAAAAAGTGTCAAATATTGAAAAACAAATAACTGCCAGCTACTTTTTGTGTTCATTGTGTTTAAATTTAAAAAAGATTTTTATAAGTTTGACATTTGAGAACGTTGAATTTAATATCAGGGCAAAATTGGAATAGAAGATGAATTTATGAACCCAAACAAATGATTATCGGTTATATGGGGATGCGTTCAGAAACTCGTGAACTTATTATTTTTTGACTATTACATTTTTGATTGTATTTTGCTACTAAGACGAAACAAGTGAACAATTTCATTTATTCCTTTTAATGTAAAATTCTACTACTAACATTTTTGGGAAATATTGAAAAAAATTGTTAATATTCAAATTGGAAAAGTAGATCATTTTTAAGAATGTTTCGATTGAATTGTAGGCTGAAAAAGTAATTTATTTTTGACAGCTAGAGCTCTTTTAACATTTTGACAGAAACAGCAAAAGTTTCTAATTCAATATTAAATCTGAGATAGTCACTCGTTATCGAAACGCTATTTCTCGATAGAAAAAAAAACGATTTTTACATTGGACCGTTTTTACTACGACCAACACATCGCTCAAACACATTTGATGGACTTGACATTAATGATAACTGTTTTTCAAAAAGAGAATGCAAAAAATCGCTGAAGACACGAAAAAAATATCATATAGTGTTCCTTACAGCATGTGAAGTTTTTCATTTGACATTTTTCTAACCAAAAATAATTTTCAAAATTGCTTTATTTGCCAAAATTTTACTAGTTTTTCATACAAACTAAATGTCACTGTTGTGACTAAATGTTTCTGGCATTGACAGTTCGGCCATATGTTGAAGTTCGAAGATGTTAAGTGGCAGTTGGAAAACTCTTCAGACAACTCCATAAACAATTTATCCAGTGACGTTTTTTTTCACCACTTAATAAGCTGTTGTCACGGTTAAGTCGTAACAAAAATGCAACGAAATGGTTATAAACCTTTTCGGTGAATATAAATGCAACCCTCTTAATACTTATCCAAATTAAACATCCCTTCGAAGTACTCGAAAGAAACTTCAATAATAATAATTATTATTTTCACATAAATTTTAATATCGTCCATTCTCCCAAAAAATTCCTCTCACAAAACTTTAGCAGCGGGAAATCAATTAGCATTCGTGTCAATTAAAACAAAAATTACTAATTGCATGCAGCAGACAGACCGTCGCAGTTCTTCTTTTTTTTTTTCTTTATTCATGTTTTAATTATTAATTATATATTTGTCTGCTTTACTTATACGTGACTTGGTTTACAAAAAAAAAAAAATTAAATGCATATAACGGCTACGGCAACGGCATACGCCCTCAGCATTCAACCCACCAACTCTCCCACAGCAGTCAGTGTTGGAGTCGGAGTAATTTTTAATCAAAATGAAAGTTTCTTTTAAAATTTTTGCATATCACATCAGTATAGTGATAGTCGTGTTGTTGAGAAGTGAATCCTATATAAGTTAGTACGAAATTCGAACTCGAAGTGCACCAGAGGGCTCAACTGAACGAAAGTTCATTGAACCACGTGTAATCAAACCCCAACAAGCGTTAAACATTGTCAATTCTTGTTTATTTTACATCAACGACAATCAACCGAAAGTGATAAAAAGTTTTGTATTTGGAAAAGAACACAAACTCCTTATCACGAAAAAGAACACAAATCCAACACTCAAATATCACATAAGTGGAACACAAGTAATATCACTCAACAACATTGTGTTGTCAAATCAAACAGAAAACGAATCCGAATCTGAATCCGATTTTGAACCGCAAATAGAACAGAAACTTAAAGTGGAGTACCTACTGGCTACCTACTTGTAGTGCGTGTGATTATGATTGAAATGTTTACCTTAAACGAAAACAACACAAAAAAGATTCTCCCTACTTTGCTTGACGATAGTTTTTCGTTGGAAAACATTTTTTTAAAACTGATAGCGTTCAGGATTTAGTGTAAATATCAGTTTCGAAAAAGAAAAAAAAATAGTTTTTCAATTGTTGACGTGAGTTTTTCAGGGATAAGATTATGCAAGATAAAATTTGATTTATGGTTGTGGAAAAAGTGTTTACATTGTGTAAAGAGTGATGAAAGCATTTTTTGTGTGATGAAAGTTTTGGTGAAAACGAAAAATCCATCATCCTCGTCGTCGTCATGAATAAACCACCGAGTAATGTCGGACAAAGACTTCGCGTCAGAACGAGACCATATTATTTTTATAACGATATATTCAGGTATGTTGGAAAAGAAAGAAGAACAAATATGTGTCGAATATGAGGGAAGGAAATTATGAAAACAAACAAAAAATACCGTAATTTTTGTATAAAACCCTTTGAAGTACTTAAAAGTCTTTTATGGGATGACGTTTGTTCCTTACAAAATAAGTCATTTTTAAAAGTCTGTTCAATATTTTTTTAATCTAAACATGAAAGAGAATGACATATAATATGCATATTATTTGATCCATAAACGCATTGCAATGGTTGTCGTTTTGAGAAGTACACACATTAGCTGACATATTTGTCAATACTGAATGATATTTATGAACTATGTATTTGAATTAACTTTTGGATGCGTTCAATGAATATTTTTATCAAACATAACTATGGCTTGTCAATATTTCATACCTACATTGCTTATTGAATGTTATGGAAGTATAGACGATGAATATTTTTTCCGAGAATAATATTTTATACTCAATGTAACTCAAAAATTATTCAAATTATTTGTATAAACAATCATGTATACTAAAAAAAGATGAAAATATTGATTATGTCTGAAAAAGATTTTTGTTTTTCAATTGGAAATCCATAGCCGTTTTTGAGGTTATAAGATGTTTTCATTAAGTTCCATAATTCAGAAATTTAATAGAAATCGTCTGTTATTTAAGTTGTAAAGTCTCATAAATTCGGTAGCCCTTTATACTTACTTAACACGTTAAAACTTTAGCAGATTTACTTCAAACAGAATCGCGAATATAACAATAAGATGTCACTTTGACATTTGACTAAACTAGACAATAGACATGTTCAGGAAAGTAAGGTATTTTTTCGCTTCAATATTTTTTTTCCAGAAAAGACTGATCATTCTTTTTTACAAATTGTTCTCATTCAACTAAAATTGTTCTTATTTATTTCCATTTTACATTGTCAAACTTGTCTATTAGAATCTTTAATGCTACAAATGTCAAAGATATTTTAAAATGGAAGTGTTCATTGATTGCACCTCTTAATGACCCGTCTACACTTGGTTTACATAGAGATGTGCGCACTAAATCAGAATAAAATAAAATCTGTTTATTCATTAATCACGGTATACGGTTTTGTTAAAAATTTCTAACGGCACAATTTTATGTATCCATCAAATTGAGTAAACATAAAATTGTATTCTTAAAAGAATTACTTTTAGGATACGTACCAAATTTTATTACGATATAAAAACTTAATTGTACAAGTTTTTGCGTAAGTCGAGTAAACAATTACTACTTTTTAACATACAACTTTATATTTTGTATAAGGTTATAAATCGAAAAGTAATCAACTTCAAAATATAATTTTACAATGTTGCAAAAATCCAAGGAAGAACACTTAGTGAACTTACGTTCATGTCTATAGTTTGATGGTAATTAATCTTTTTTACGTTTATTTAAAATTCGACCTGAGCTTAAGATTAAAACGAATTCTTGATGCAAATAACTTCAATAAAGTTTTGTAGTAGTTTAATTTTATTTGTTTATTTTGAGTCTTTATTAAAAGTTTTTGTAAACTCAGTCTGTAAAATTCTTTTACTTTCGATCTCTCAATGACTAACCATTAGGGGAGAAACAAATAAATCTTCAGTAAAATGTAGTTAAATTGTTTTTGTTCAATTTTATGACTAAACTGAATTCATCGAATTGAACGATTTTGCCTTTTTTGATTATTTTATCCATCCATTAGCTGAATTGTTGTGGTCAGGAGAAAAAAAATTCGCAACACCCAGATGTCTTTCTTTATCCTTTAAACAAATTTTATTTTAAATATTTAATTAAAAAAAAAAAAAAAAAAAACATTCAAATGGGAGCTCCATTTATCTTGATTTGTTGACAAAATGAAGAAAAGAAAACAAACACTCGCCGCTGGCCAAAATTTTTGGAACAATAAATATTCAATTCGAAAATTCAGTTTTTCTTTTTTTTTGGTCACTGTTTCGCTTGAAAAATAAAAACATAAATTAAAAAAATACAGAAATTATTCTCTAATGAAATTATATTGCCTTGAAAACCTCCTCGTGTGTTCTGTATTTTTACTTTTTATTTTTAGATTCTATAGAACAAGAAAAACACATATTTAAAAACTGCATTCTTGGTTGAAGATTTGTTTGTTCGATTTCTCATGAAAATGTTTCATGAAAATTGAATTTGACGGGAAAAGATTATAAGTATTTAATTCAATTTTCGTAGTTCCAAAAAACTTACAATTTCATAAGAAATCTAAATAAAGGAAATAAAATTAAAAATAATGTCAAAAAGACGTGAAAATACAATGTGTTTCAAATACACTATTTCGGACGGTTTACCCTATTTCATTAAAATTATAAATAACGTCCTATAAACACACAAAAAAAGTACTCAAACCGATCAACCCAAAGAGAGGATGATCCTCTCTTCCCTTGAAACATCAGAAGCGGGCAAAAATAATCGTATTTTTTATCGAACGCGAAGGACAAATTTGTAAAAAAAAAAAACGAAAACAAAAAAAAACCGAGACAAGACAGAGGAATATTTTCGTCTGGGTTTCGTTTTGGTTTTTGGATAAACATATACATAAACATATATTTATGCATATTACACATAAATGATGTTCTTATTTATGAAACATCCACAAGAAATTAAAGACATACAAAAAAAAATATAAAACAAAGAAAGTCCATTGATCATGATCATGACTGAATTTTTGTATGTATATGATTATTTTGAAAATGTAGTGGATACATTTTTGTGTATGTGTTGTTTTTAATTTGAAAATTTTAAATAATTAATATTTTGATTGCAAAGAATGTGATCATCAATTTTATTTTAATTGCGCATAAAATAAATAATATATTTTTTAAGAATTTTTAAATTCTAAATCGAAAAGATAGTCTGGTATTAATTAATTCGGAATTTATGAGCGATTACAATCTTACAATCTGACACGTTAAGTTAACCTCAAAACCTACACATAAAATTACAGTTTTTTGTTTGTAAAAAAATTCTTTTCTGAGAATATTAACTTAATTTGAACCAATGAATTTTGGCTTCAAATTGCGAACTACTCTTGATTTAATTGTGACGAAAATAAATAAAATTTCGAACACAAAGTAAAAATTAGATTGCACTATATGGGCTAAGAGGTATTTATTTGTCAAATTTTTAAATTCCATTGTAGACCGAATGTTAGATTACAAATCTGCATCTTCTGATATTTTTTAAAATTTATGATTTCAATATGAATTTTTTTTTTTGCTAAACAACAACTTTGACAATTAGGCAGAATAGAAGTCAAAAATGTACTAAAATTGGGAACTTAATAGTTAAGTAAAAGTACCAGTCAAATTCCTTGAGGCTTGAGATTTTTAAAGTACGAGTATCATAACAAATTCTGTGAACTTTTACTGACCTCCAGTTTCACAGTGGAAGTTTAAACTCTAATTTCAGTTTAAACTTCAGTTCAACAATTTTTCGGCTTCACAGTTTGGTTTAAACCTTGAACTCAGTTTATTCGCAGTTCAAGTTCAGTTAAACTGACAGTATTTTTTGGTGCAAACTTCAGTTCAACAAATAAAAGCATTTCCCACAGTGACATTTGACAGATTAGGTTTTGTGAGGAAAATATTAGTTTTTTTCAGAATTAAAAAAAATTGTATTTCTATATTTTTGCTCGATGTCTTCACCTTTAAAAAAAACTTCATAAAAGAGGGACGTTGACAAAGTTCGACTAAAATGAAATTCATATTTGACTGTGAAACCCGTGAGTTGAACTAAAAAACTTGAACTCCAGCGTTTTAGGTTCAGTTAAACGGAAGTTTATACATTCACTGTGAAACTGGGGGTTTAAGTTTTAGAACTGGGTCCCGTACTTTCAATTTCTTGCATACTTCATTTCCTTTTCTATTATTAGAGACAAAAATCCGTTGATTTTCTTTGATAATTTAAAAAATATTTTTTTCTTAGAAAGGCAAACATTTTTTCTATTCTGAAATACATACGTGATTTTAAGTCTTTAAAGTTTTTTAATTTCTTTAAAATCATAAGAACGTAAACTTTTGAAATCGCAAAACTTTAACGAAAGCACGCACGGCTCAAATACTTTTCTTCCCTTCCGTCATTTTGATTTCTTTAATCAAAAGTTTCCTTTCAAAATATTAGATCTGTTTCCATTGCACTGGATAACTACCCTTAATTTGTTTAATCATTCGTTTATTAGACGATGTTCACTCCTCCTGTCACGACCCTAGTTGATTGTGCTAAACTATTCATCATTTGATATGAAATTGAATTGAGTACATATGAAAAAAAAAAAAACATAATTTTCTGTGATCTCATGGTCAAAAATCTCAAACGTTATCTAAACCAATTGAAAAAAGGTCTTTCTTCTACTTCATATATTCATCGTCTTTTTCAAGAACAGAATAGAATAGAAAAATTGCGTGAAATCATAGCTAAATTAAGAGCTAACAAAAACCGACACCTTCATGTGGGTCATAAAAATTCCAATTCCCGGCGAATCTTCTTCAAAGGCACTTCTTCCATTTTTTATTTTCTGTTTTGCAAATTCAATGAACGTTTTGGCATGAAGCTTTTAACGACTTCAATTAAATTTTATTTATACCCAATGAGTTCTTAATTGAGTTTTTCAGGACACAGAATGACAAAATCACCACAAATGTCGATTGTATACATAGTTGCTAGGTTCTATTAGATTCTGGACATTTGATGGTGTCTTCGATTTTTTTTTCTTTTGAATTCAGTCCACGAAAAAATTAGAGTATCATCATCAAAGAACCATCGTCATGGTGTCTAGGTTGGTAATTGTCGGAATTTTTGAAAATAATATATAAAAAGAAAAGTCTGTTTTCCACATATGGAAAGTTGAAGCAATAACTAACGGTTAATTAGGCACAATATCGCCAGCAGCATGTTGTGTGATGTAGATTGTAAAGTCTCATCATCATCATCATCTATATATTCACACATGATCCAGGAAGAAGACTTTTGAACTATAAATAAAATTGAACCTCCAGTAGGGAGGAGTCTTGTAATGTATTCAAATTTTGTTCTTGTTGTCGTTTTTTGGAGAAGTCTTTTTCTCAAAGCCTATTTTGGAAATCTCACATAAAACCAAATGTAATGTTTTTTGAGACTTGCGCATGTGTTTATGTCAACTTTGAAGAAATGTTGAGATCGTTAGACAGACTGCTGTGCAACTAGACAGGTATTAAGTGGAGAGTTCATTGAATCTGGGGGATTTATTTCTGACGAGTAACTTCTTAAACATCTTTAACATCCGTGTTTAATTGGACGTGGATGTTCATGCTGACAGATTAGAGATGTACTTTGGTTTTATTCATTTTTTTCTTAGTTTTTTTTTCTTCAGTTTTATGACATTGTCGGTGGGAAATTTGGTGAAAACCGACAAAAAGCGAATGTTTTTTGTTTAAACTGTCGGAAATATCAACAAATCAACACAATACGTTAACATTTAATGAGTGCTCATATAATAAGGAATCTAATTTTGATTCAATCTCCTTACATTACTGAGACGAAATGATACCGTTAAGGATTAATTAATTAAAAAAAAAAAAAACATTTCATAAAAGGAAAAAAATTATTCTGGCTCTGGAAAGATTTGAAGTTGAGATTATTTTATGAAGTCAAACTTTTAAACAAAAATATCAACATTTTATCGACAGCCAGGGACAAATCAAGGCTGTCTCTTTAATCGTCAAATCTCACAAATAGTTGCAGCTAGGAGCTGTTTTACTCAGTTTAACGAACTCCAAGACAGTAGACTCGGTCAAAAACTGATGTAATCTCAATCTAAATTTCCATCTACGCGCTCTCCTTTACCAATTTGAATTCTAACCAAATCTTGGGGAGCTCAATGTGATGACCCCCATTAATTTTCGATGTCTATTTTTGATTCATCACACATGAAAATCACACATTGAATTTTAAAGTTAATTTTTGACAACATTTTGCTGCTTAAGTTTCTTAAAACTTCCAATTTTGACAGAAAATCTTATAATACTTTGTCTTATTTCAGAAGTTGAATTTTAGGTTAAGTTTTTATTTATAAAAGTTTTACTCAAAAGCGTAAAAGTTCAAACACTCTTTTCAAGATTGTGATTTAATATCCGTATTATTTTAATTTCTGCAACTTTATGAAAATGTTTCTTTTTTTGCGGAGGATGATTAAAAAATATTCGCTTTTAAAAATATATTAATTTATACCAAAAAATATATATACATTACTTTTTGTTTAATGAACTCTTCCGTTGCTGAATTCAGCTGCCTGATTTTTTGTTGTTGTATATTAATACATGTATTTTCCCAGTGTAACAATTAAATTCTTTTTTACAAGGTGGTGCAAAATTGTTTTTGAATTACAAAGTTTTAGTGTTGTAATCTCTTATACGCTTTATATCTTTTTCTATTAAGTGGAAAAGATAATATCCGTCATAGTACATGTTAAACATTTCTGCCTTTTTTATCACATTTTCTATAACAGTCCGAAAGATTTTCGATGATAACTGATTCGCTTGTCGGTATTAATCCGCGACTTCAAGCAGCCTCAAAGAATGAAGTCTGCGATTTTTAAATTAGGCTTTCTTGGTGGCCATGTAAAACCATCAAAATGGGATTCCTTAACAATATTCTTCCTAAGATCTGTTGCACCGTCTCTTTGAAAGAACATATTCTTTAATCCCCGAATTCGTTTATTAAGGTCCTTACCACATAATGGCTTTCAGAAACGAGGAATTTGCTCATTGACATTGCAAAACTCTTAATGATGATCCATATAATAAAATAATAAAATGGTCCTTTTCATTTCTGAAATTAAGGATAGCTTGAAAGTTATTACCACGCGTTCCATTGGTTGTTTATTTGTATTCTGCAGCTGTCTAATTCACAAATGTCAAATATGATTGACGTTCGACGCCATTTGTAAAAATTCAATCTGCGCCACCTTTTAATGGAAAGAGTCAATGATAACAAATACGAGTATATATTAGCTCATCTCGAACAAGATCGCATCACAATGAACAGACAGACTCTTCTTGATCTGCAGATGATGCACCTAATTTACTGATGTCTGGTCCAGTAATGAATAGCAAAATAAAAAACAATTAAACTGTCTGTTTTATTATGCATCATGTGCCATAGCTTCCTGATTCTCCCCCATAGAGTTATTTTTTTTTTATTGTCTTATTCTATTTTTGAATTTAAATGTAATTTAAAGTAGGTATTTTGAACCCACACTCCAAAACCCCGGAATGTGCTTTCAAATTAATGCCAGAGAGTATCGCAGTTGAATTGTACTTCGAGTATCTAAAGTGTGTTTCCTAATTACTCCATTGAGATAGTTTATTTTTAAAAATAAAATATATCTTCACTCGTTTCTCCATAGACAGACATGACATTGAAGGTTACAAAATTTGTAAATTTGTTTTTCAATCTTTAATTAAAATTCAAGTACATACATGAAGATCCCTCTTTTTTTTGGATATGGCCTCAGTACCATAATATCGAGTTCAATGGTCAATCTTCGTCTGAACGCACATAAAGAAATAGTAGACTTTATGTCTTCGATTTAAATCATCGAATAGGAATTTAAATTTCCATCTTTTATTTCATATATAAATTAATTCATTTTTATAATCAACATAAACAAATGTACATAAGTTTTTTCTTTTGATAATTTCTCACCTATGATAATAAACATATGATTTACGTAAGATTATTCCATTTGCATCCACCCGGCTTATATTGTTGCGCCGCCACTGCCGCGCCGGTTCTTAATATCACCCCACTTAAACTCGGTGAATAAGATTTTCTTCTCCCTCTCGGTGGGTGGGTGGTTAGGTCGTTCGTTTCTTATTTTTTATTTTTCTATTTTTATTAGAATTTTCTTATTTTTATCTCCATGACTTGTTTTAGTTAAGTCGTAATATTTTTTTTATTATCCTCATTTAAACATTCGTAAATCTTCACTTTCATCGAACTTATGGAAAGATGGGGGCATAATGTTCACAGTGGAACTAAACCGATGTGAATATGGAAGAAAATGAAGTAAATTGAAGACTTAAATTTGATAAATTAGTTTATTTTTGATACTTGAACAAAAAAATAATCACACCTATCGAGGTATCCGTTCGGAAGGAAATTTTCTCCGATTTGTTCGAAATCGGAAAATTTTCTATCGAGGTATCCGTTCCGATAACCATTTCGTATAAATCTTCCGACAAAATACATCGCATTCCTTCGCTCAGCGGTGCAGTGCGATTAGGCAACATTTTTTGACAGCTACGCGTTGAATTTCTTCAGAAGTTGTCCGATGAAAAATCATTGCGGAATCTATTCGGAAATTTAAACTACAAATTTGTAAGCAAAATATTAAAACGAACGCGATTGTTTGCTTCATTTTATTTAGTTCCACAATGGATACCTCGAAAGAAATCTGATTTCCGATCGGATTTCACTTTCGTTTCTTAAATTCTCCGAACGAATACCTCGATAGGGCTGAATATCCCGAGAAAAAATTTCTTATGTATAGCGGTTCAAGTTCTTTTGACGTATATTTTGTACTTGTTTGCTTTTGTATACAGTCAGTGTATACCACTGTAGAACGAGGCGTTGTTGATAGAATACGCACGGACTTGTGGCCGTTTTCGGGCGTCATCATGATGGTAGCCGGATACATCTCTTGCGTCATTCGTTCAAATCCTCTTAGATTCCATTACTCGTATACCTCCGCTATATGCCTCGGTATATATTATGTACGAGTAACGCGTGTGTTTTGAAAAAAGGAAAACTCACAGGATAGTCTAATTTTATTCTGTATAAACAAAATTTGAAAGTATGGTTTGTTAGGTGGTGATGACATGACTTCGACCACACGAAGACCCTTTAAACAGACATGACTCCGAGAAATTGGAAACAGTTTTTCTCCAAATGAAGTGCAAAAGGAACAACAGGTGTACAGTGTACTTGTATTTGACTGAACGACAACTGCGACTACGACCTCGAAGACGACGACGCCAACGACGCCGTTAAAAGAGTTTGAATGGCATTTTGTATTGCATTTCAAAGGATCATAGTTTGTGTTGTTTTTGTTTAAAGTTTCGAATTTAATGGTCATCACTTTATGGCAGGCTATTTATTTATTTAACAATCATTTCTTCCACTAAATCAAGTGTGGTCTATTTCTGTTGTAGTTTTTTTTTTTACCATGAGGAGGATTATGTTAGAGGGAAAAGTGTTATGCTGTCATCGCGTGCATAAAATGGAAGTTGTTTAGTTTGAAATTGAGTTACAATTAAAAAAAAAATATAATAATAATATTTGGAGGAATTTTATGTTTCCAAGTGAAAGATTTAGAAGTTCGTTTTATTTGTATACGTGGTAAAATAAGTCTTCGAAATAGTGGATGTGACAAGTTTAGATCAAATTGAATTGCATCCGAGGGTAATAGAACGACTTATTAACTTTGATAAGTTTAATTAGATTATGAAAATATAAAAGGATGTCTTGCCAAACGATACTGAACAAAAATGACAACATAGTATTATAGGAGTCATGCGTGATCCGTCAAAATAGCCTAATGAAAATCCAAACTCATGATTAATCACCCGATATAATGCTTTTTTTAATGGATTAAGTTCAAGTTAAAACGAAAAACTTTATATAACACATACAAAACTTTCATGAACCATTTTTATACCCTCCAACATGTGCTGTAATTAGGTTTCAGGCTAAACATTGATAAAATGTATTCCATCAAGAGTACTGCATGTTCTATAATCAAAAAAAAAAAAAAAAAAATCCTTCATTGTACAATAAATCATAACATTATATTTTTCAAATTTTCATTTATCAACAAAAAGACACTCTTCGTATGATCCAGCAATAGTTATTAATACGAATACGAATGCAAATTTATTTCTGCTTTTCTGTTAATAAATCTATTTTTGCAGCTACAAAAGAGAGACCCTCAAGTAGTTTCATCTTGATGCATTGTGTCTGTGTTTTTAAGTGCATCGTATAAGTATAAAATATAAGAAGCCTATTTAACTTTGTGACATGAATTTATTAATATTTATCTCAATTAAATTCCATTTTGTATAAATGGATGTGATGTTCTCTGCATGAAGAGTATTATTCTTGCTTAATTGAATTATATTACTCCATTAAAGTAGCTTAGTATATTCCAATAAAAGATGTTTATTTGTGTCGTCTAATCAATTTGTTTTTTTCTTTTTTTTGTGTATTTGCAGCACTAGTCCTGGACAACTTCAAGATGTTACAATGGATAATTCATGTGAGTATTGCTTTTATGAGTTTTAACGTTCGGAGTCTTCGTATTCCTATAACATTTTATTGATTAAAACAATTATTAGTTCCAGAAAACACACGAATCAACACTTTGAAGTGAAATTGGAAAGCAATTTTTTTAGGATAATGACAGATATCATATCGATTTAGCAAATTGCTAAAAGTAAAAGTATGGTTTTCGGGATTTTAACTTTAGGAATATGTTAAGAGATAGTAAAAGGTTAGAATCGTTTAAAATTTGCAAAACCAACTTTTTAGCTTAGCAAATTTCTAAAAATGTGTTTAACAATTTGCTAAATCGTTTAAAATTTTGCGCCAATCTGTAGAAAATCTTTGCTGGACAATCTGAACAGACTTAACAAGTTTACTTTAAGCTTAAAATCTTTAGTTCCCATGATTTCCCACGAAATTTAATTCTCTAATTTTCATATTTTCACCTCACTTATATTAAAAACATTCCTCTGCGGTAAAAAAAAAAAACATTAATTGCCTTTCATCTACTGAGCAATATTTTCATGGGCTTTGCCCAATTTCACCCATTGACAATATTCAAGGCAGTGAAATTGAGGAGAATACATTTATGGTCTCGAACGCTGGCTGGGTACATACATATGTACATAAATATTTTGTTTCAAGGAATACGACTAGTGACCCCTTCTAAGTCAAAAGCACAATTGTCTGCTTACCCTAAAATTATCTATTAGGTTAATTCGTATGACTTACTATGCTCTTCTTACTGCTCAAGTTGTCATGATTTTTTCCATTTAAATTTCGATACCATAACATTTCAAAAAATTTATACCTACAACTAAAAAATTGCAACACAACCTTTTCAAAATTCTGATTTTTTATATCCCGAGCGTTTTTTTTTTTTATTCTCAAGAATCCATAAATTGCATAAATGCATTAATTTTAAGCATATCAAACCCAGAATGCCAGGAGAAGAATGCTTTGCTTCTAAATTTCACATCAATTTTTTTTAGTTTGTTAATTTATTGCTTCAATTTTTGGTTTGTAAATAACTTTTAAATGTTGCCCCAGGCAGAGCTCATGTGCAATAAAATGTATCCAGAGAGTTAAGAAATCGCAAAATGAAAACTAAATAGACCTTTTGAAAAACAATAAATTCGAAAATATTTCATGCTTATACATACATACTTCCCTTTCTACAAACATATTTATCTGACCCCATACTTAACCTTTTGGATATAAAGAGGAACATCAAAGTCTTATGAGTTTACACTATCAATCATTGTAATGTAGGGGCTTTTTGATAGAAATGTCTAAGCTCTTATTGTTGCAAAGCACACTTCTATAAAGTTATCAATTTTTGACAGTTCAAAATGTTTAAAATAATAAAACCGACAAAAAATTGGCATCTATCCAATTTTTCTTAAAACAAAACAGAAAAAAACTAATGCAGTTCTTTTTCTATTGACCACAGCAAAATTCAAGGAAAACAAATTTTCTGCTGTTTTTTAAATTTGAAATATTAGAGAAACAAGAAATATAAAATATTTCCGTAGTTTTTTTCGTCTCTCCACACTTAAATTTCCACCTCTTGTTTTTGAATTATTATATCTGTGGCAGACATCGAATCGAAGCTAATTTTTATGACTGTTAGCTGCTGTTCGAGTCAGTTTTTTTATTTATATAAAAGTGGTAGACGCCACAATATACATAAATGAATAAAAAATAATAAAGAGGAATTTTAAGCGGAAGTGTCTTTTTTAATTTGACAATGAAAATGATAGCCAATGTATTAAAACTATTCTGGATTTTTATGATTATGAAAAAAGATTATGAACACGTCTATAAAAATGATAAAATAAAATTCCTACAATCTTATTGGCCAATATAATGTATTTGGACAGTCTTTGGATTAAGGTGTTTTGCTTAAATCTTCCAAAAGAATTTTAGATATCGCTGGAAATCATCATTAATATGAATTCCCATAAAATAAAAAAAAACACACATTTTTTCGATGTATCCATTCGGATTTTGTAGTAGGTCGTGGTGTGATTTTTTAGGGCGTAGGTCTAAGGTCTGGAATGCAATGCCAACTTTTCTATTCAAAAATCCATTTGAATTCCAATTTTTATCTATATTTAACTCGGAGCAATCGAAAATCTATAAGTCTTTATAACACGTCTACAGAATTAGTCTTTTTTGTTTTTGGCTGGAATAATATATTGACAGAAAAGAAAGAAGGTACATTTTCGAGTTCTCTCGATAATAAAATATTTACAAATTCTCCAGTTGAATATATAATTCCCTTAGAAATAACACTTACAATTTAAAATCTCAGTTTTTAGATGAAATCCAAGAGGATATACAACCTTCACACGTTCTCCCTTGAAATGAAATATGAATTTATTCTTGAATACAAAATCTACTCCACACTGAGTTAAACTTGTTATTTTCAAAACATTCATGAATTGAATTATATGTCTGTATAAATAAATAAAAATCAAAAATTCTCCGGACCTTGTCCTGCATGTTTTTTAGTAGCTCAAGCTCGATAAATTACTGTTAAACCTATCCACTCGAAATAACCCTCTACCATGTATGGTGAAGATGAACTAAACTTTCACCAATTTATTCGATCAAAACTGTTTTTAACTGAACAAGATATTGAAGGTTCCCAAAAAGAATTTAAATCACATTTTTGTTTGGAATGATTTTTAACAATTTTCTTTTCTTTTAATTTTAGATGCCATTGGATATCGATCACCATGCGTCAGCTTACAACAATACAATGGCACAACATCCCCAGCACAAGGTCGTTCTGTTCGAGAATTCGAAGAACAAATGGCTTCCTTGCGGAAGGAGAATTTCAATCTTAAGCTGCGGATTTATTTCATCGAAGAAAGCATTCCCGGTTACAAGCAATCGAATAATTCCGAGGGTCAAGAGACTCTCATGAAACAATTAATCGATACAAAGGTAGGTGTTCCAAAATCCAATCATTCATGACGAATAAATTTTAATTTCAATTTTTA
Organism: Scaeva pyrastri; assembly: GCA_905146935.1. Taxonomy (NCBI): domain Eukaryota; kingdom Metazoa; phylum Arthropoda; class Insecta; order Diptera; family Syrphidae; genus Scaeva; species Scaeva pyrastri. The sequence goes on along the minus strand of LR989927.1, from coordinate 22,584,800 downwards.
TTGTTTTTTTTTTTTCAAGGTGGAAATGGAAATTCTGCGAAAAGAAATCCACGAGAAACAAGATCTTCTCAAGGAAGCCGCTCAGGCCTTAAATCAAATGGAAATAATTCAAAAAGACACCGAAGCTAAAAGTCAAGCCATAATCGATGATCTAAATCATAAAATTCAATATTTAGAGGTAAGTTTGTTTTGAAGTTAAAATTATGTATGTACATACTTTCAAAATTAGCTTCGGGGTACTTTGATTGAAAGAGATATTGACGATTAAACAAAGTATGCTCGTATGTTCCGGTTGAATGAATGCCTTGACAAAATTGGGTGAAATTAAATCGAGCGCATCACAATTTGCTGTCGTATCACAGTGCCCTAATATTCTAAATTACCAAATGTACAAAGAACATACATACTCGTATATGAGACTTGCATTGCTATTGCGGTCAATGAAGTATGAAATGTTTGATGCTTCTGAAGTATTGATTGAATTAATTTTAATACGATTTTAAAACAATAATTACAAATTTTTAAAATACGTGGCTTTATTGAGGTCACGATTATCAGCTTTTAAGGACGTTCAGTATAAATACATTTTCTAAAGCATTGATTTCATTGTTTTGGACCTCACATAAGTCTTCGACATTTATTTTCCTCCGAATTTCCTTTTTGCCAGATTAAATTCTAATATGTACATACTTATTTAAAAAATTACCCTCTTATCACTAATCATATTCACTTCTCATTTCAGATTGAAAACAAAGAAATGGAAAAATCTCAGTCCGGAAAACTGATGGACGAGCTTCTGGGACGATCTGACGTATCCTCAAATATAAATGCTGTTCAGAGAGTGTGTATTGATTTTCTAAATTTATTGTTTCGATTATTTTCAAAAATAAATCCTTCACTATACTAAATGATGTTTATTTCTATCGCCTTCTTTTTCTTTATAACTTATCTTAGATTCGTGAACTTGAAGGCACCGTAAGACAGTCAGAAGAAAGAATCAACGATTTCCAAAACCAAATCCATAAACTCGACGAAATTCTAACCCAACGCGATCAAACAATACAAGAATGTGAGGACAAAGTCAAGGAGCTTGTATTCCAGAATTCAGAACTACTGGAGCAGCTTGATAATAAGGACAAAGAAATTGCCACCGCTGAGGTGAGTTATTGTTTTGTTTTTTGTTTTTTCTCTTTTGACTTATTTTGAAATATGGACATTAATCCAATTTGTGAATTCGATACTTTCTCATAGAGAGAATGAGTTCCAGTTCTTTGAACTTATTCCCAAAATAGATTTTTGACATCTTGATGTCACATATTTTTTGTACTCTCTGTGTGCTACAAATATTAATTGGGTTTTCCATCATATTTTTATTTTTGTGTGATGATAAATGTGTGTGTTTGTTGATGTGGTGATGAAGAGATCTTTGCGTGGCATACGCCAGAACAACAAAGATCTTAGTGACGAAAATCAAACTATCACCGATACTCTTGAAGCAGTCAAGACGAAATACTTACGTGACATGGCAAGTTTGAATATTTACGAAAAAACTATCAAATGTCAACAGGAAACGATTGTGGGTATGCATGTAAGTTTATTTTTCCTCTTAGAATTCAGTCGTATGTGTTAAAAATATGCATCTTTTCTTTCTCTACTCCCACTTGGGTCTTGATACACCATTCATTTCTTTCAAATGCACTTAACATCATTTGTCAAAAAACAAAACGGAAGTCAGCAATTGCAACAAAAACCAAGAATATGGCCAAACTTCTCGAGTATATTCAAGACTATGAGAAAAAACTCTCAACACTCAACAACGAAAAAAATGATACTCAAAGAGAAAATAGATTTTTCAAAGCCATCATTGAGAAGTTAGAAAAAAATCAAAGTCAAATGCAATCCTCCAATGGTTCCAATAGGAATCTATCATTAGCATCGAAATTCTTTCCGAAACTATTTCCCAATCGATGTCAGTCAAAGTTTCACTCTACCAACGCCACAGTTGATTATCAAGCAGTTTATAAACTAAAAGAAAAATTATGCTTCAGTGTTTCTAGAGAAAATGATGTCCAATTGGCTAATAGTGATTCGAGTTTATTTTGTATGGCTGGAAGTAATGTGTCGATTATTGAACCAAATTTCAATTCGAATTTTGTCAATAGTAAGAAATGCAAGTTTTTCAATAATCACTTGGTGAAGGTAACAGTAATAGAATTTATTTGCAAATTTTTATCTTGGAGAAGTTGTCTGATGTTTTAATTCTCAAGGAAATGATAATAACATCCCGAGGGGTGCGATATGTGTGCGAAAATATAGGAAATCCTCAATAGAGTAATTTTTGTTTTGTTTTTATTTTTGTCTACGATATTTTATATTTCATATTGACTTTTTTCAATAAAATTGTTCAATGTAACAGTTTTCGGTTAATAAAAGATTTTTTCTTTATTGTATGTTCTTTTTTTGAAATTGTATTATGGAATATGACTTTGACTTTCTTAATTCTCAACTAAAAAAAAAAATACAGTATCGTCGAAATCAAGCTTACAAGTAAAGTGATAGATTTTGCTGGAAGTCCGAATGGAGAGGGGTAAAAAAAACGCATTATGTTAATGAAGCGCGTAAGATTTTTACACGGTCAAAGTTCCATTGTACAAAGAATAAAATAGTGTTTAAATAAAAATCTTCTCCACTTGCCTAAGCATTTTGAGGTTCTTTTGAAGTGTCCCAATAATTAGTTTCAGAAATAGTTAGATTGCTTCATATTTCTTGTGTGAAAATAGGGGATAACAAAAAATTTAACTTTTTGACGAAACTTACCAATTAGTTAAAAACAACTATGAATACGAAGAAGAAGAAGAATCGTACCTGTAATTACTTTTATACATATTTATTTCCTACGGAATTCACCCAGGAGCAATAAAGTTTCAGCATTATATTTATGATAGGAAATACCCCACAGTCTACATACATAAGTTATATTTACATATTCATCATGAGACTGATTGTTATATTTCAACTGACAAGTAGTGCCTCAAATGTATTTAACATTTCTTTCAAGTCTTGTACAACTTTGAGCTAAGGAAAAATTAATGGTTTATTTTATAACACAGTAGCTTAATCAACTCGAAGTAGACAAGATTTTGAAGAACTCGTAGGCACTTCTTAAGTAAATAACTGTTGAATTAATTCCTGGTTTAGTATATTATATATATATTATATTTTATCGGAAAAGTTTCCTAAAATTGTGTGGACAATAAAAACTAGCCCGGTATGTCTTGTCAATGAGATCAATTCCTTTTATTATGCTGTTTTCTATAAATTGTATGCACAGTTAATTTAAACAAAATACTAAGCTAGGGAATGTATTTCATCAATAATCTAAACTTAAAGCAACATTCAAAAACAAGTTAATAACAATATTTAAATCAAATCATTGGGTTTTGGTAATAATATCCCACCATCATTACTTTCTATCTGCACAAATTTCTAAAAACTAAAAGAACTAATTCCAGAAATGTTGCTTTCAAAGCAATGTTATTGGTACATATTTTAAGACTTCAACTAAACAAAACAAAATATTTGCCATTTCATTTATTTTAGTCCCAACGACTTCGCGAAGAACTTCAAGACCATAAACGACAATTGGCGGATAAAATATGTATGCTAGAAGAAAATGAAGAGAAACTCAAAACCCAAACTACACAAAATGAGCAAAAAGCCAAAGCCATCCAGAAGCTTGTATCGAGAATTGAAAACCAACAATACGAAATTGATAGACTAAAGAAGGTAAGTTCTTAATATTGACATTTTAGCCAACAACACTAATGTTATTTGTTTTATCTTTCAGAATAACACCAATTCATCATCTCATATGAAAGAGGTACAATTTAAACTTACATTCAATAATGAGTGTTATTATCGAATTCTAATCAAATAATATTTCCTTATAAAATAGCTTACCAATGTCACCGAGTGCTCTGGCCTTTGCCGCTCACTAAGCGACACCGAAACCATAGCAGAGTCTACCAGTTTGCGTGCTCAAATGGACAAAATCATAGAACAAAAAGATAGCGAAATTCGCAAATTAAATGCAGAAGTCAAAAAGAAGACCGCTAACCTACAGGTAAAGATGCTAATTGTAAATTTATGATTCATTCTGTGTTTCTGGGCGATGCCACGTACAGTCGTACACGGTATAACGCACGGACGGACGGACGACCTAGTTTGATTATAAAATAATAGGCATAATTTCAGTGTAGCTTTAATATTTTTATAATTTTTTGGCAGCAAATATAAATTTAAATTGGCTGTTTTCAGGGATGTGTTCTAGATTTTGTTGCTTGATTACTAAAGTGGATACTTACATACTTACTAGATACACAGCTGTTGACAGAAACATTATCCAATTTGTTAATGGAAATTAATTGCAAGAAGTACTTGCACTTGTTTGTGTCTTATGACGCATGTAATGATCTGATTTTTGCTTTGCCAAAAAGTTGCATTGAAATAAATGCATTTGTTTTATGAGATTAATTTTAATCTTTTAATACACAACATTTGATCTAAATCATGATCAGTGAATACATAACACATTTCATTGGCACCTGCCCGAAATATATTGAGAAAACAACCTTCAATAGTTGCTTGTCGGGAAAAACATAATCAATGTTTGTGAAACATTATGACTTATACTACTGAAAGTTCATATTCTGAACAAATCTTACTCTTACTTCAAAACTTCTTCAGAAATCAACAATGTTTATCTTTTAATTAATTTAAATTTTTTAATTAACAGAACCTAGTCAACAAGGAACTGTGGGAGAAGAACCGTGAAATCGAGCGTCTTACCAAATTGATCAACAAATCAAATTCTCTGCCAACAAGTCCACAAAAAGTCGAAGCTGAACAATTGATGCAATCCTTTACCGATGTAGAGTATGCCCAGGCCTTGGAACACAATAAAGTCCTGCAAAAGAAGGTTGACATTCTCATCCAAAGACTAGCAACACCAGGAAGCCATCAAAATAGCGAGGCTACTATTAAACAATTGAAAAACGAAGTCAAAGAAGCCAAAGAAGAAGCTGAACGCTCTGAGAAATGGCGTAAAGAATGTGCTGATGTATGTAGCATTCTAACTGCACGTTTAGAAGAGCTAGCAGGATTTTTAGACTCATTACTTAAGCACAAGGATGTTTTGGGTGCTTTGGCCGCTGATAGACGTCGGGCGATGCGCAAGGCTGTTGATCGTAGCTTAGATTTGTCAAAGAGTCTGAATAATATGTCGCTCTCGATCACAGGCATGTCAATGATGGATCACAGTTTGGCGCAGATCAGCAATCTGTCTGAAATTCTAGACTTTAGCATTGTGAACAAAGAAAATAGGACATTCAACTCCCACGAAGAACTTCATGGTCAAACAATCGAAACTCTTCAAGCTGAGCTCAAGGCTCTCAAGAAAGAATTGGACAAAACTAAGTACAATGAAGGAAAGAGGGATCGTCGTAGTTTGCCAACGGCATTCGAAAATCAATCAGAATCTGAGGCATGGTCAGAGCCAGATCGAAAGGTGTCAATGGCGCGTATTGGACTCGAAGAATCAAGAGTTGCAAAAACTTGCAAAGAGGAACGCAGTACCGATAGTGAAAGTGAGCTCAATCAGAGCCGTTCAAAATCAAAGATTCAAGACAAAATTGCACAATTAGAGACGATGATCTCTCAAAAGGATGAAAAGATTCTCGAGATCCAATGCGAACTCGTCGATGCTGATAATCGTTTGAAGAAAGAAAATCTTCGAGTTATCGATATGACAAAAGAACTGAAAGAACTCAGAAGCCGCAACGAGGACTTGCACAGTGAACTCACCGTCTACAGAAACAACCAGGGAACTGGATTCGATGCGACTGCCCTCACCAGACAGCTGGATGAGAAGAGTCGGTCGTTGATAAAGATTCAAGATGAACGCGACAGAATCACTGTCGATCTCAGAATTTGTGAACTACAAGTCGAGAATATGAAAGTCGAAATTGAAGAACTTAAAATGAAGCACGAGATGGCTCTTTCTCAGGCCACAGAACAAGAAAAAAAGAAGCTAACCGAACTTAAACAGCATTTAACTAGTTTAATGGAACAAAAACTTAAAGAACAACAAGAACTTCACGAGGATACACTAGCACGTGACTGGATAGCGAAGTGTATGTACGATGAACACGTTCGGCAATTCCAACAGCTGCAAAAGAAACTCGTCGAATCAGAGAGCACAATCGAATATCTCAACGAGAACGAGGCTGAGATGAAGCAAACGCTAGTCGATAATGAACTGTCGATGCGAGCTCTCAAGAAGAACCTCGATGAAACCACCCTACAAGCATCCAGAGCAGTGCTGGAGCGCACAAAGGCGCTCAACGATAAGCTGCAACTGGAAACTCGCACTCAAGAACTGGCCGATCAAATTCAAACGCTAGAAGTAGAAAAGAACGAATTAGTGACCAAAGTAAATAATCTTGAGCAGCAGATGTCTGAGAAGGGGAAATCTTCGAATCATGGAAGTGATATTTCCCAATCTGGCTACACGTCTGAGGAGGTTCTCGTTGGTGTAACCGGCCGAATTCCTGTCGGTGGACAGCGTGTGAATAACTCATCGCCTGACCTTGGCATTGAATCCGACGCCGGAAGAGTGTCAAGCGTTGAGCTAACACATGCACATTTATCCAAACTAAAGACAGTGGAGTTGAAGACTAAACAGATGATTCAAGAAGGTGAGTCTAGCTTGAAATTGATTTTTTATTAATCATGAGATAAATTTGTAGGTTTTTCTATTCCAGATGAAGAAACAAATGTTGCTGCAACTACAACTACAACAACAACTCCCTCAACACATGATTGTGCCAAGGTAGATCAAGAGAATGCTGAATTGCGTTCGAAATTAATTCGCACAAGACGTGCCTTACAAGACACCGTTAATAAATTACGTACATCTAACCAAAGAAAAGAACAAGTCGAAAAAGAAATCAAATCACAAATTCTCAAAACTCACAATGTTCTCAAAAATGTTCGTTCGAATATGGAAAATGAACTGTAGTAGTGTTGTGGTGTTGTGGTTATAGATTTTAAAATCTGCACATCGCACTTATAAGTTTGTATTTAACTATTTTGTATGTATTAACTAATTGCATTCAGGGTTCCTTAATTTATTATCCCCGGTCCCGTTTTTATTTTGTTTTGTTAGTTCTTTTTTATAAAATATAACGAAGACAAATGTTAGTTTTTAACTTTTAAAGTCGTCGTTGATAAATTACATACTTTTATTTTTTAATGAGAAGATATGAAAGTTACAACAAACGACAATATTTGTATGGCCAATGAAAAAATAGATGACCTACAGGTCATAAAGCATGTTTATGTTCCTTTGTTTGTTAAAGGCTTTGTCACAGCTTAGATATTCCTGTAAGAATGACCAGAGCCCAGACGGAATACATGGCGATCGCAAATATTGGGGGCTAAGAACTATTTCAAGAAATTTCCCGACTATCCATGATCGTTGATATGTTTTCTGAGTCAAATGAAAAGCCAAATCTTTTCCTTAATTTATAAATCTAGTGGCCATAACATTGGTCAAATAAGAAGTGAGTGTTAAATCGTAAAATATTTTGGTTTTCTCTTTGTTTTTATATTAAATATGCCAACTCATGTATGTATGTAAATCAAAATTTAAATTTTAAGTCAACAAAATGTGTCATATCAGGAATAATTTTATCATCATCAAACAAAGAGTGAACCTACATTATATAAATAATAAGGAAATACATACATATATACATACATATTTTTGCTGATTATTCTCATTTTGTTTTTATCACTCTAGATGTACTTTATATTAATTTTAATAATAACATAAATAAACTATTAGTGATAGGATGTTTTCGTTTTCTATTTGTATCGTTATCGTTCATATTGAATGATTTTATAGAAAAAATTTCTAAGAATAGTGTGATTACTTTTAGTTGGAATAAAATTAATAAAGAACTATGTATATCTTTTTAAATTGAATAACTTAGTTTTTAGTTGATATAATTATATTTTTAATGTTTTATATTAAGAAGGCTTCTGATATGTTAAAAGAGCTTTAATGACCTCTGCCGATTTGGATTCATTGGAGCTTTTATTTGTGATTTATTTATCGTCCAATTTAATCTTAAAGAAATGAAAACTAACAAAAATCTATCATATAACATAATTAAATGTAGCATGAGTTTTGTTTAAAATTCAACTAAGGTTTATGTCAAGTTCATTGAATCACATCCACACCAAAATGACCCTTGTGTTTTTGTTTTGTATTTTATTCTTTATCGAACTCATATTCAGTTAATCAATAAATCTGCATGGACATGAATTCATATTAAAATAAAAAACAATTCTCCAATGTGCCTCAATGTAATAAAAATTAACAAACTAAATTGAAATCGAATAAACAAATAACTTAACCTACATTTTTGTTCTACAAATTTTTAATACATTAATGACCAACTGTTGTTGTTATTGCACATCTCGACTAAAAACAAAAAAAGTAGATGGTAATATTTATACAAATTACCAAATATTGTAACTGTCGACATATTGAATGAATTTCTTTTTTTTGGTATTTTTTTCTCTTTAGATTGACGAGGAGGTTGCTTTTTAATTGTTTTTTTTTTTTTTTTTAATAATAATCTTTATTTAACATAAATAAATAATGACTAATTTAATGCATTGTATATTTAACATTAAAAGTAAAAGACGTTCCCTTAATTCCATCGGCTTATTAATTGATATAATTTATAAATAATTTTAAATTCATATAAACTTAAACATACATACATATTATTTAATTAATTTTTGTAATTAATTTAAACAAAATACTATGTTAATAAAGTGTAATAAATGTATAAACGAAATGTACCATTTTAGATAGTAATATATTAAAATACGTTTTAAAATAAAATATAATGTATTTTAACGATTTTATAATTAAATAAAAAGTAATATTTCTTTAAAATAAATAATGAATTTTGAAAAAAAAATTTCAAACACTTGTTTTAATCACTATATACAGTATAAAACAAAGTCGCTTTCTCTGTCCCTATGTATGCTTAGATCTTTAAAACTACGCAACTGATTTAGGTGCGTTTTTCTTTTTAAAAGATAGAGTGATTGAAGAGGAAGGTTAATATAACTAGACTCTGTTTTTTTTTCAATAAAAAAATTAATTTTGGGTAAAATATATATCTTTGCATACGCATATGTCGGGAAGTTAGCACCATTTTTTGTGGCAAGGGGTTAACCCACAATTTTTGATGAAAAAATTTCGAAAAATATTTGTCGAGTTTTATACATCACTGGAAAGGTACGTTCGTCCTCCTTTCAATGCTGAAGACCGCAACGTCGTCCGTGCCTTTGTTGCGGAGATATCGCCAAGGGAACAATTTGTACCCTCAGACCTACTCGAGATCGGTAAAATATCTGTAAATACGCATATGTCGGGAAGTAAGCACCACAGAATATTTTGATTTGCAGTTTCCGTTTGCATTAGAGAAGACCTTTCGATTGATGTACATTTCGATGAGTTTGGGAAATTTTTTTGAAAAAATGATTTTTTGTGGCAAGGGGTTAAACCCACAATTTTTGATGAAAAAATTTCGAAAAATATTTGTCGAGTTTTATAAATCACTGGAAAGGTACGTTCGTCCTCCTTTCAATGCTGAAGACCGCAACGTCGTCCGTGCCTTCGTTGCGGAGATATCGCCAAGGGAACAATTTGTACCCTCAGACCTACTCGAGATCGGTAAAATATCTGTAAATACGCATATGTCGGGAAGTAAGCACCACAGAATATTTTGATTTGCAGTTTCCGTTTGCATTAGAGAAGACCTTTCGATTGATGTACATTTCGATGAGTTTGGGAAATTTTTTTGAAAAAATGATTTTTTTTTGGCAATGGGTTAACCCACAATTTTTGATGAAAAAAATTTCGAAAAATATTTGTCGAGTTTTATACATCACTGGAAAGGTACGTTCGTCCTCCTTTCAATGCTGAAGACCGCAACGTCGTCCGTGCCTTCGTTGCGGAGATATCGCCAAGGGAACAATTTGTACCCTCAGACCTACTCGAGATCGGTAAAATATCTGTAAATACGCATATGTCGGGAAGTAAGCACCACAGAATATTTTGATTTGCAGTTTCCGTTTGCATTAGAGAAGACCTTTCGATTGATGTACATTTCGATGAGTTTGGGAAATTTTTTTGAAAAAATGATTTTTTTTGGCAAGGGGTTAACCCACAATTTTTGATGAAAAAATTTCGAAAAATATTTGTCGAGTTTTATACATCACTGGAAAGGTACTTTTGTCCTCCTTTCAATGCTGAAGACCGCAACGTCGTCCGTGCCTTCGTTGCGGAGATATCGCCAAGGGAACAATTTGTACCCTCAGACCTACTCGAGATCGGTAAAATATCTGTAAATACGCATATGTCGGGAAGTAAGCACCACAGAATATTTTGATTTGCAGTTTCCGTTTGCATTAGAGAAGACCTTTCGATTGATGTACATTTCGATGAGTTTGGGAAATTTTTTTGAAAAAATGATTTTTTGTGGCAAGGGGTTAACCCACAATTTTTGATGAAAAAATTTCGAAAAATATTTGTCGAGTTTTATACATCACTGGAAAGGTACGTTCGTCCTCCTTTCAATGCTGAAGACCACAACGTCGTCCGTGCCTTCGTTGCGGAGATATCGCCAAGGGAACAATTTGTACCCTCAGACCTACTCGAGATCGGTAAAATATCTGTAAATACGCATATGTCGGGAAGTAAGCACCACAGAATATTTTGATTTGCAGTTTCCGTTTGCATTAGAGAAGACCTTTCGATTGATGTACATTTCGATGAGTTTGGGAAATTTTTTTGAAAAAATGATTTTTTGTGGCAAGGGGTTAACCCACAATTTTTGATGAAAAAATTTCGAAAAATATTTGTCGAGTTTTATACATCACTGGAAAGGTACGTTCGTCCTCCTTTCAATGCTGAAGACCGCAACGTCGTCCGTGCCTTCGTTGCGGAGATATCGCCAAGGGAACAATTTGTACCCTCAGACCTACTCGAGATCGGTAAAATATCTGTAAATACGCATATGTCGGGAAGTAAGCACCACAGAATATTTTGATTTGCAGTTTCCGTTTGCATTAGAGAAGACCTTTCGATTGATGTACATTTCGATGAGTTTGGGAAATTTTTTTGAAAAAATGATTTTTTGTGGCAAGGGGTTAACCCACAATTTTTGATGAAAAAATTTCGAAAAATATTTGTCGAGTTTTATACATCACTGGAAAGGTACGTTCGTCCTCCTTTCAATGCTGAAGACCGCAACGTCGTCCGTGCCTTCGTTGCGGAGATATCGCCAAGGGAACAATTTGTACCCTCAGACCTACTCGAGATCGGTAAAATATCTGTAAATACGCATATGTCGGGAAGTAAGCACCACAGAATATTTTGATTTGCAGTTTCCGTTTGCATTAGAGAAGACCTTTCGATTGATGTACATTTCGATGAGTTTGGGAAATTTTTTTGAAAAAATGATTTTTTTTGGCAAGGGGTTAACCCACAATTTTTGATGAAAAAATTTCGAAAAATATTTATCGAGTTTTATACATCACTGGAAAGGTACTTTCGTCCTCCTTTCAATGCTGAAGACCACAACGTCGTCCGTGCCTTCGTTGCGGAGATATCGCCAAGGGAACAATTTGTACCCTCAGACCTACTCGAGATCGGTAAAATATCTGTAAATACGCATATGTCGGGAAGTAAGCACCACAGAATATTTTGATTTGCAGTTTCCGTTTGCATTAGAGAAGACCTTTCGATTGATGTACATTTCGATGAGTTTGGGAAATTTTTTTGAAAAAATGATTTTTTGTGGCAAGGGGTTACCCCACAATTTTTGATGAAAAAATTTCGAAAAATATTTGTCGAGTTTTATACATCACTGGAAAGGTACGTTCGTCCTCCTTTCAATGCTGAAGACCGCAACGTCGTCCGTGCCTTCGTTGCGGAGATATCGGCAAGGGAACAATTTGTACCCTCAGACCTACTCGAGATCGGTAAAATATCTGTAAATACGCATATGTCGGGAAGTAAGCACCACAGAATATTTTGATTTGCAGTTTCCGTTTGCATTAGAGAAGACCTTTCGATTGATGTACATTTCGATGAGTTTGGGAATTTTTTTTGAAAAAATGATTTTTTTTGGCAAGGGGTTAACGCACAATTTTTGATGAAAAAATTTCGAAAAATATTTGTCGAGTTTTATACATCACTGGAAAGGTACTTTCGTCCTCCTTTCAATGCTGAAGACCGCAACGTCGTCCGTGCCTTCGTTGCGGAGATATCGCCAAGGGAACAATTTGTACCCTCAGACCTACTCGAGATCGGTAAAATATCTGTAAATACGCATATGTCGGGAAGTAAGCACCACAGAATATTTTGATTTGCAGTTTCCGTTTGCATTAGAGAAGACCTTTCGATTGATGTACATTTCGATGAGTTTGGGAATTTTTTTTGAAAAAATTATTTTTTTTGGCAAGGGGTTAACCCACAATTTTTGATGAAAAAATTTCGAAAAATATTTGTCGAGTTTTATACATCACTGGAAAGGTACTTTCGTCCTCCTTTCAATGCTGAAGACCGCAACGTCGTCCGTGCCTTCGTTGCGGAGATATCGCCAAGGGAACAATTTGTACCCTCAGACCTACTCGAGATCGGTAAAATATCTGTAAATACGCATATGTCGGGAAGTAAGCACCACAGAATATTTTGATTTGCAGTTTCCGTTTGCATTAGAGAAGACCTTTCGATTGATGTACATTTCGATGAGTTTGGGAATTTTTTTTGAAAAAATGATTTTTTGTGGCAAGGGGTTACCCCACAATTTTTGATGAAAAAATTTCGAAAAATATTTGTCGAGTTTTATACATCACTGGAAAGGTACGTTCGTCCTCCTTTCAATGCTGAAGACCGCAACGTCGTCCGTGCCTTCGTTGCGGAGATATCGCCAAGGGAACAATTTGTACCCTCAGACCTACTCGAGATCGGTAAAATATCTGTAAATACGCATATGTCGGGAAGTAAGCACCACAGAATATTTTGATTTGCAGTTTCCGTTTGCATTAGAGAAGACCTTTCGATTGATGTACATTTCGATGAGTTTGGGAAATTTTTTTGAAAAAATGATTTTTTGTGGCAAGGGGTTAACCCACAATTTTTGATGAAAAAATTTCGAAAAATATTTGTCGAGTTTTATACATCACTGGAAAGGTACGTTCGTCCTCCTTTCAATGCTGAAGACCGCAACGTCGTCCGTGCCTTCGTTGCGGAGATATCGCCAAGGGAACAATTTGTACCCTCAGACCTACTCGAGATCGGTAAAATATCTGTAAATACGCATATGTCGGGAAGTAAGCACCACAGAATATTTTGATTTGCAGTTTCCGTTTGCATTAGAGAAGACCTTTCGATTGATGTACATTTCGATGAGTTTGGGAATTTTTTTTGAAAAAATGATTTTTTGTGGCAACCCACAATTTTTGATGAAAAAATTTCGAAAAATATTTGTCGAGTTTTATACATCACTGGAAAGGTACGTTCGTCCTCCTTTCAATGCTGAAGACCGCAACGTCGTCCGTGCCTTCGTTGCGGAGATATCGCCAAGGGAACAATTTGTACCCTCAGACCTACTCGAGATCGGTAAAATATCTGTAAATACGCATATGTCGGGAAGTAAGCACCACAGAATATTTTGATTTGCAGTTTCCGTTTGCATTAGAGAAGACCTTTCGATTGATGTACATTTCGATGAGTTTGGGAAATTTTTTTGAAAAAATGATTTTTTGTGGCAAGGGGTTAACCCACAATTTTTGATGAAAAAATTTCGAAAAATATTTGTCGAGTTTTATACATCACTGGAAAGGTACGTTCGTCCTCCTTTCAATGCTGAAGACCGCAACGTCGTCCGTGCCTTCGTTGCGGAGATATCGCCAAGGGAACAATTTGTACCCTCAGACCTACTCGAGATCGGTAAAATATCTGTAAATACGCATATGTCGGGAAGTAAGCACCACAGAATATTTTGATTTGCAGTTTCCGTTTGCATTAGAGAAGACCTTTCGATTGATGTACATTTCGATGAGTTTGGGAAATTTTTTTGAAAAAATGATTTTTTGTGGCAAGGGGTTAACCCACAATTTTTGATGAAAAAATTTCGAAACATCACTGGAAAGGTACGTTCGTTCTCCTTTCAATGCTGAAGACCGCAACGTCGTCCGTGCCTTCGTTGCGGAGATATCGCCAAGGGAACAATTTGTACCCTCAGACCTACTCGAGATCCGTAAAATATCTGTAAATACGCATATGTCGGGAAGTAAGCACCACAGAATATTTTGATTTGCAGTTTCCGTTTGCATTAGAGAAGACCTTTCGATTGATGTACATTTCGATGAGTTTGGGAAATTTTTTTGAAAAAATGATTTTTTGTGGCAAGATGTTAACCCACAATTTTTGATGAAAAATATTTGTCGAGTTTTATACATCACTGGAAAGGTACGTTCGTCCTCCTTTCAATGCTGAAGACCGCAACGTCGTCCGTGCCTTCGTTGCGGAGATATCGCCAAGGGAACAATTTGTACCCTCAGACCTACTCGAGATCGGTAAAATATCTGTAAATACGCATATGTCGGGAAGTAAGCACCACAGAATATTTTGATTTGCAGTTTCCGTTTGCATTAGAGAAGACCTTTCGATTGATGTACATTTCGATGAGTTTGGGAATTTTTTTTGAAAAAATGATTTTTTGTGGCAACCCACAATTTTTGATGAAAAAATTTCGAAAAATATTTGTCGAGTTTTATACATCACTGGAAAGGTACGTTCGTCCTCCTTTCAATGCTGAAGACCGCAACGTCGTCCGTGCCTTCGTTGCGGAGATATCGCCAAGGGAACAATTTGTACCCTCAGACCTACTCGAGATCGGTAAAATATCTGTAAATACGCATATGTCGGGAAGTAAGCACCACAGAATATTTTGATTTGCAGTTTCCGTTTGCATTAGAGAAGACCTTTCGATTGATGTACATTTCGATGAGTTTGGGAAATTTTTTTGAAAAAATGATTTTTTGTGGCAAGGGGTTAACCCACAATTTTTGATGAAAAAATTTCGAAAAATATTTGTCGAGTTTTATACATCACTGGAAAGGTACGTTCGTCCTCCTTTCAATGCTGAAGACCGCAACGTCGTCCGTGCCTTCGTTGCGGAGATATCGCCAAGGGAACAATTTGTACCCTCAGACCTACTCGAGATCGGTAAAATATCTGTAAATACGCATATGTCGGGAAGTAAGCACCACAGAATATTTTGATTTGCAGTTTCCGTTTGCATTAGAGAAGACCTTTCGATTGATGTACATTTCGATGAGTTTGGGAATTTTTTTTGAAAAAATGATTTTTTGTGGCAACCCACAATTTTTGATGAAAAAATTTCGAAAAATATTTGTCGAGTTTTATACATCACTGGAAAGGTACGTTCGTCCTCCTTTCAATGCTGAAGACCGCAACGTCGTCCGTGCCTTCGTTGCGGAGATATCGCCAAGGGAACAATTTGTACCCTCAGACCTACTCGAGATCGGTAAAATATCTGTAAATACGCATATGTCGGGAAGTAAGCACCACAGAATATTTTGATTTGCAGTTTCCGTTTGCATTAGAGAAGACCTTTCGATTGATGTACATTTCGATGAGTTTGGGAAATTTTTTTGAAAAAATGATTTTTTGTGGCAAGGGGTTAACCCACAATTTTTGATGAAAAAATTTCGAAAAATATTTGTCGAGTTTTATACATCACTGGAAAGGTACGTTCGTCCTCCTTTCAATGCTGAAGACCGCAACGTCGTCCGTGCCTTCGTTGCGGAGATATCGCCAAGGGAACAATTTGTACCCTCAGACCTACTCGAGATCGGTAAAATATCTGTAAATACGCATATGTCGGGAAGTAAGCACCACAGAATATTTTGATTTGCAGTTTCCGTTTGCATTAGAGAAGACCTTTCGATTGATGTACATTTCGATGAGTTTGGGAAATTTTTTTGAAAAAATGATTTTTTTTGGCAATGGGTTAACCCACAATTTTTGATGAAAAAATTTCGAAAAATATTTGTCGAGTTTTATACATCACTGGAAAGGTACGTTCGTCCTCCTTTCAATGCTGAAGACCGCAACGTCGTCTGTGCCTTCGTTGCGGAGATATCGCCAAGGGAACAATTTGTACCCTCAGACCTACTCGAGATCGGTAAAATATCTGTAAATACGCATATGTCGGGAAGTAAGCACCACAGAACATTTTGATTTGCAGTTTCCGTTTGCATTAGAGAAGACCTTTCGATTGATGTACATTTCGATGAGTTTGGGAAATTTTTTTGAAAAAATGATTTTTTTTGGCAAGGGGTTAACCCACAATTTTTGATGAAAAAATTTCGAAAAATATTTGTCGAGTTTTATACATCACTGGAAAGGTACTTTCGTCCTCCTTTCAATGCTGAAGACCGCAACGTCGTCCGTGCCTTCGTTGCGGAGATATCGCCAAGGGAACAATTTGTACCCTCAGACCTACTCGAGATCGGTAAAATATCTGTAAATACGCATATGTCGGGAAGTAAGCACCACAGAATATTTTGATTTGCAGTTTCCGTTTGCATTAGAGAAGACCTTTCGATTGATGTACATTTCGATGAGTTTGGGAAATTTTTTTGAAAAAATGATTTTTTGTGGCAAGGGGTTAACCCACAATTTTTGATGAAAAAATTTCGAAAAATATTTGTCGAGTTTTATACATCACTGGAAAGGTACGTTCGTCCTCCTTTCAATGCTGAAGACCGCAACGTCGTCCGTGCCTTCGTTGCGGAGATATCGCCAAGGGAACAATTTGTACCCTCAGACCTACTCGAGATCGGTAAAATATCTGTAAATACGCATATGTCGGGAAGTAAGCACCACAGAATATTTTGATTTGCAGTTTCCGTTTGCATTAGAGAAGACCTTTCGATTGATGTACATTTCGATGAGTTTGGGAAATTTTTTTGAAAAAATGATTTTTTTTGGCAAGGGGTTAACCCACAATTTTTGATGAAAAAATTTCGAAAAATATTTATCGAGTTTTATACATCACTGGAAAGGTACTTTCGTCCTCCTTTCAATGCTGAAGACCACAACGTCGTCCGTGCCTTCGTTGCGGAGATATCGCCAAGGGAACAATTTGTACCCTCAGACCTACTCGAGATCGGTAAAATATCTGTAAATACGCATATGTCGGGAAGTAAGCACCACAGAATATTTTGATTTGCAGTTTCCGTTTGCATTAGAGAAGACCTTTCGATTGATGTACATTTCGATGAGTTTGGGAAATTTTTTTGAAAAAATGATTTTTTTTGGCAAGGGGTTAACCCACAATTTTTGATGAAAAAATTTCGAAAAATATTTGTCGAGTTTTATACATCACTGGAAAGGTACGTTCGTCCTCCTTTCAATGCTGAAGACCGCAACGTCGTCCGTGCCTTCGTTGCGGAGATATCGCCAAGGGAACAATTTGTACCCTCAGACCTACTCGAGATCGGTAAAATATCTGTAAATACGCATATGTCGGGAAGTAAGCACCACAGAATATTTTGATTTGCAGTTTCCGTTTGCATTAGAGAAGACCTTTCGATTGATGTACATTTCGATGAGTTTGGGAAATTTTTTTGAAAAAATGATTTTTTGTGGCAAGGGGTTAACCCACAATTTTTGATGAAAAAATTTCGAAACATCACTGGAAAGGTACGTTCGTCCTCCTTTCAATGCTGAAGACCGCAACGTCGTCCGTGCCTTCGTTGCGGAGATATCGCCAAGGGAACAATTTGTACCCTCAGACCTACTCGAGATCCGTAAAATATCTGTAAATACGCATATGTCGGGAAGTAAGCACCACAGAATATTTTGATTTGCAGTTTCCGTTTGCATTAGAGAAGACCTTTCGATTGATGTACATTTCGATGAGTTTGGGAAATTTTTTTGAAAAAATGATTTTTTGTGGCAAGGGGTTAACCCACAATTTTTGATGAAAAATATTTGTCGAGTTTTATACATCACTGGAAAGGTACGTTCGTCCTCCTTTCAATGCTGAAGACCGCAACGTCGTCCGTGCCTTCGTTGCGGAGATATCGCCAAGGGAACAATTTGTACCCTCAGACCTACCGAGTTTTATACATCACTGGAAAGGTACGTTCGTCCTCCTTTCAATGCTGAAGACCGCAACGTCGCCGCCTAGCCTATGGATACAAAAATAAAAAGTCCTTTAATAGTGCAGAGTTAGATCTGAACTCGATTTAACTCAACACAGACATGAGGGTCTCATTTAGAAAAGTATGTGTATGTGTATATTTGGAGACTTCTTTGTTTTAAATTTCACTCTCGTTAAAAATAAAAACCCAATTCTTGTTCTAATTTACAGATTTTTATTAAAATTATCGTAAGAGTTGATGTAAAAGTATTACACAGAAACAGTTCAGTCGTTTTTGAATTAAAAAATACTTACTATCAGTTTTTTTTTTTGTTTCTTGACAATAAATTATTATTTTAGTTAATACATAATAAAAATAATACAACTTTTTGAATTTGGCAAACAATGCTCTTTTTCTTACTTATTTGTCTAAATAGTTTACCATAACGATATTTTTGGAGAATTTAGGTTTGATTGCTTATTTTAACTGTAACGCCGATAACATATGTATATCAGTATTAAAAAATATTTTAAAGGACTGCGTATTTTAAACGAATAAACATTATTTATAATACGATGTAACTAACTATATTATTGACTCTGTTAATGATGGTCGCCTAACGCATAAGCTTACACAACAATAAACTATAATTTATGAGTAAGTTAATTAAGCGAGCATATATTTTTATAATAATGGCAGTATAGCTTTGAAACTAAATACTAATTAGTTATTTTGTTAATTTATTGTATCTTGCTTTGAAGATAATGTAAAAAATTTATATTTTATCTTTTATCTAACCTAAGACACTTAATACTTTTTGACCACAATTTGTGTGCGCTAGTAAAATATGTTCTATTTAAAAATACTGTGATTTAAAAACGATTGCAATAAATACTATTATTCTAAGAGTGTTTGTTAACTTTTATGTTATTTTTCATTGATAGTGGGACTGCATAACAACTTTAAAAGTTTTAGGACAAAATATTTTTATTATGTAAGTTAATATTATTTTTTTGTATTTCAAGACAAAAATAGCAGTTATCTACATATTGTATTTAATATAAACTGATTTGATTTTACGAAATTTAAGTGCGAATGCTGTTTTTTAATATATTTTACATTTTATAATTATAAATACAATTTAAATCTATGGAAATATTTTAACAACTTTAACATTTTTAATTGGAATTGATTGAATGAATTATTGATATTTGGAATTATCTTTGTAGGTTTCTGTTTGTTGGTAATATATTGATTTGAAGTTGAATTACAAAACGTAAAAACGACGTTCTTTTAATATATTTTTATTCAATACTCTAGAACTGATAAAAAGGACCCAGAAATTGATAGTACAATATTGAAGAGTACAATATTTTTCGTCTTTTTCTAATAAGCTAAATTATTTGACAATCAGCTAAGCCTGGTACACTCGAATTTGTAAAAAGAATTTCGATTTTGAAGGAAAATGTTCATTATAGTAATAGAATTTGGTGTTTTCGGGTTTTAGTTTAAGTTTCTAAATTAAAAAAATACTTAACTCTGTAATTCAGAATTGTTTTAGTTTTTAAAAAGTTTCGAATTGAAAAAAATCTTCTTAATTTCTTTTACTTTACTTTTCATCGATTTGAGTATTTAGGAATAAAATATACAAAATTTATTTATGTACATGCAATGTTCCATAAAATGTTCCTATTTTTCTTTTTATTTAAATTTAAGGTATTTGAAAATATATAACGTATACATTTATAAACAGTTTTGCTATTTTTGTCTATTTACAAAGTGGTTGTTTGTGTGTGAGGTGGTTTAGGTGCTTTTGTTATTAAGATTGTTTAATTCAAAATAAATACATTATTTCTCTTTGTTTTCCTTTGTACTGCAAAATGATTTGTATTCGTCTAAGGAAAATTTCAAAATTCACAATAACTAAAAAACAATAAATTTTGTTGTGTTGGGTGGGAGATCAGAAATATAAAAATTACACTAATAATCCGAAGAAACTCAATACAATCGCCTTCATCTATCGAGATTATAAAATTGATTGATTCCTAAAGCGTGTTTTTCTTCGTGGTATTTTTGGAGAATATGTGTTATAACATTATTTGTGTCATTATCACCGCCATAAACCCGAACGGAATTCTCATTTTCCAATATCGATAAGAAAGCTAAAAAAAAAAACAATCAATCTAAATCTAATCAAAATGGTCTGTATTTAACGATCTCACCAAAAAACACTTTTGGATGATGTAAGCTCATTTGAACTTTAGGCAACTCAAGAATTGCTTGCAAAATTGGCGAGTCTTTTGCCAGACCTTCTCGCAATTCAATTAAACTGTCACTTCGATTGCCGCAGAGGTATTCACAGGCGGCGGCTTTGTTGTTGCAGGTCTTTTTTAAGGCTTTAAATACTTCCTTTTCGGGGAAACCCATTTCGACCAGCGAGATGACGGTATCATTTGACGGAGGTATTTCACGATGACTATAAATGCGAACTATTTCTAATAAAGCTTCGGTGTTTGCAAAGATGTTCTAATTGAGAAAAAAAAATCAAATATTGTCAAAGGTTTTTAGGTGGATGTTTGAAATTACATTGTCTAGAGATAACGTTGATGCGCAATTAATTGACTCATCCATACTATCTTCATCACTAGGTATATCTTCGCTTTCATGTTGAAGCAACCATTCAAGGGTTTTTGCATAAACTCCACTAAAAAGAAATTAATGGAAAGGTCGTGATTATAAAACAGATTCTTGTTAACGAGAAAACACCACCTTTCCACTGGTGTGGATAAGGAGGCCTCTGGGAACTTGGTTGTACAAGTTATTTTGTATCAAACTTCATACAAACACACAAAACCTACTTGTTCACTTTGAGTCCGTAATTGACCTTCTTCTTGGAAAACCCCATATCCATAAGGCACTGCAGTTTGTCATTGTGACTGCTTTGTTTGTTGGCCAATTTCTGTTTTATTATCGAGATCAACTTGTAGGCATGAGGTCCAGCTCCGATAATACGCGCTGAGGATTGCGCCAGAGATATTATTACTTTCCTCACATCAAACTGAAGCTAAAAAAAATAAAAACCAATTAAAAAGGAACACAATTGAGTTTCATTCGATCTTACATCAGATTGCTGGAATATCTCATTTATATCCATTAGATTCATAGGATTCTCGGGCGGGGTTATGTTGCGTGTAGCATTTTCGATTTCTTCTGCAGTTGGTGGATCAACTTGCTTCGGCACCAACACGGGCTGAGTGAAGAAGCGACGCTTTTGCAACAAATATGTTTCCTGACCATGAACAGCCAAACGTTCGAGACTAGCAAGTTCGTCCAGGTCGATGCCAGTTGGTTCAGCATGGACCAGACGATATTGAGTACTCACATGCCACACGTCGGACACGTTGAACGAGAATTCTCCGGTTTCCTCATAGAGTTCCAGCAGAACTTCCTGCTTAAGATCAACCAGACGCTTTGTGGGATCAACGAAGAATGCCAGGACTCGACCATTCGGACAAATGACTCGAACGCGGACCTTCTCTTTAGGTTTGGGTTCTTCTTCAACCGTTGCATGGGATTTTCTACAAAGAAAAATGTTAATATTTTATGTCATCACAGAAAACATATACTGAAGAACCTCCTATTGAAGATTTCACGAATTCTTTGCATAATTCTGCGCATAGAATCGACAATTTTCAGATATTTCTATTTCTTTCCTAGGCTTACTTACGATTTTGAATTTTTCTGAGGCGAGCTACTTTGTCTGCTCAATTGAGAATTGTAACTCGAAGTACACGGTCCATCCGACTGACTTTGGGAATGTGGAGAATCTCTGTCGGATCGTTTACTACCACTTCGTGAGGCGACCCATTTAGCGCGGCGCTCTGCAAATTTTTCTCTTACCCAAGGTATCATGCTTCTGGCTGCTACTCCAACTGCAGCAGTTTACTTCAGTGATTATTTAGATATGCGTTATTTGCAAATTAAATGGATTTATGTTTAATATTGTGGCTTTTATTTTACACATTTTACTTAGAGTTGTTGAATTATTTTAATTCAATATGAAGGATTTTTTCTGTTGGTAAAATTATAGTTTTGTTTTCATTTTCGTCTGATTGGAATTTTTTATTTGTTGTCAATGTTTTTTGTACTTTACCTTGTGTGTGTGTGGGTGATGTTTTCCAGTTTATTGGAATGATTTATTTGTAGTGGAATGTTTCGGAAGTAGAATTAAATAAGGCTGAGTCTGCATTCGATTGAATTCTGGTGCGTTCACATTTTACTATTTATAATACTTGTGTACATTATATTAATATGCATACAGGAATAAAAATAAGGACTGAACAATAAAACACTTATAAATAATACGCAGCTGGTGCCACATTTTCTACTACTTCAACTTTTGTCTGAAGATAAGTTAAAATGCCTGCATAAAGTTGACATAAAATGTCTGTGGAAAATGAGATATGAAAAACGTCTGTTAAAAAAGGAAATTTGGTGAAACAATTGTATAATTTTATTTTAAGGATTTCACATCAAATAAATGTATATATCTCAAACACGGATTCAAAATTTTATTTTAACGAAGTTAAGAGAAATAGCAGAATATGTCAAAAATTGAATAATTTGACAGATAAGGAATGTTGTCGTACCTACTGTAGAAAAAACATTTTTGATTTATCAGCCAGAGTTGTGTGAGTTAATTTTATAGAGAAATTTTGTCTGAGTTCAATTTAAATGGAATAAAAACAATTCCCTCGCTAAAGACATTGGTATTGGTAGAGCACTTTGTGTGCATAAAATATGGACTATTCATTTTCGTCTCCAATGCTTCAAAAATTATCTGTTTCGATTCTAGAATATTTGCTGTAAGATTCAAGTTAATAGGCGATGATTATGAAATTTGCAATAAAAAATGTGCCGCTTTCTTTCTACCAAATTTTATAAACTTTATTATTTAATACCGTTAATCAAAACATTAAATTTCTAAAATACGTATACAATTCGAATGCCCAAAAATCATATTTATCACATTAAAGCTTTTATCTTAATATGTATGTACTTAAAAAAAAGCCACATTTATCTAAATTTTTTCATCTAAATCAATTAAACTGACTTCTGGTACAACTTCTCCATTGACTTTTAACGAATGACGAATACCATCATGTTCATTTCCACTTGATCGAGCGCATAGTTGAAAATTAACTCCATTTTCTTCAAAGTTGGTATCAGTTCCTCCATCGACGAAATCACCCTTGAAAAAAATACATTTAGGACATAAATATCAGTTAAGTAGAAAATATTTTTGAATTAATTAGACACCAACCGTTTCGTCTCTTAATTTGTCATTTAAGAAAATATTCAGGGAATTCAGCTCTGGAAAAAAATGAAGAATTAGACATTGATGTTTTGAATGTAGGTATACTCTATAAGTCTTACCCAGCACAACTCTATATTCAACTCCATCGACTGTGGTTATCCATGTCCTTAAAATCCTGGCTAGTTTCTCTGTGTATTGCTTATAAGGTTTGCCATCAATATAAAGTGAATATTCATACTTGAAACCAGGTGCAGGATCAACTCTTATTATACACCGTGATTTGTCGATCTTAAAAGAATCCTCACCGACAAGCTTGAACATCCAGTCACGACGGATGATTTCCTATAAAAGTAATTTAAAACAAAAACTTTAGAACTTGAATTGACAAACAGTTTTTCTTTTTTTAATTTGAAATACTCTTTAATCTAAGAAACTTACTTTTCCATTAATCCAAATCATTCTCCTGCCGCTGGTTGTTCCATGATCAAATTCAATTCGATACATTCGTCCTTTGATTGGAACACACCATCGGGCTACAAAATTAGCCTTGGCATAACGATTCTCCTCGGGTAAGTGATCTTGAACTAATTGTGGTTCCTTAGCAAGATTTTCGATTTTAAGTGTTGGTGAGAGAAATGACATTTTTTGATCATGGAAATTCTGTAAAATAAAATGTTAAGTTTTAAAATTGGATAGTTTTTTAAATTAATTCTTTAGGAAAACAAATTCGTTGGAACATTTAGCGCATTCTATATTTTGGAAAAAAAATTGCAGAGACTATATGAAATATGATCTTTATTGTGAGATTACACGAGCTAGTCTTCAAAATTATAAGTTTTTCAACTTTTATGTCACTCATTAATTGATTCAAAAGAGAGTCGAATATCTTGACAAGGAGTTTAATTCGCGAGCTCTTATCTTACTTGTAAAGTTAAAAGATTCACTCAAATATTTTCCAATTTTGTTTTAAATATTTCACTTTTGTTTTTTAATCAAAAAATCCCGAAGTGCATTATGTATTTCTTACACTTTTAAAATGATTTAATACGCACACAATATTAAGGAAATATTTTGCAAATAAGAACTTATTAAGTACTTGTCAATAATTTACCAATTTTGCCTAACCAAAAATGATTGTCTATTAAATTCTAACGAGCCTTATGCTGGTTATCCGAGAACTAAGGCACAAATATTCTCTTTTAACTACGAGGGACACAATAGTACTAGCAAATTACTATTAACCATACCCCGAAAACTTTTATGGTACATAATGAAATGATACATTTATTTATGACTTGTTAAAATCAATCTACACTACACATCAATCGATTAATGATTTGAAAATAAAGTAAAGAATCGATACATACTTTTGAAAACTAAGAGATTTTTAACAATGCGTCTCTCAGAATTTAATAAACTAAGTGATGATAGACATTTCGTAGAAAAAGTTTTAATATTTTCTCTGGCACACATTTTTTTCTTAAAATTCAATAAAAGAAACTTTCGAATTCGACATCATTAAACTAGAACCAAAAGCTTCTTACGTCAACAAAATTCATTAAAATATTTTGTTTTTCAAGTTTACATTATGGTAACTAATCTAGTAATTTATTTAATACTTTATTTTTAATAAAAGTCGACTTTATGAGCCTAATCAATTGAACCGAACTGTTTAAAATAAAACAAGTTTCGACTTGATTCTTTTTCATATTGTCATTCGACAGAAAGGATTAACTTACATGACAAATAAAACCTTGCCATATACAAGAGAAAAGGATTCGTGTCCTAAGACATTTAGAATACCATAAAAAAAGAACTAATGTGACAAACGACACACATATGACTGAAACCAAACCGCTATAATTATATGTTATTTATTGTTAACACAAAAACGAGCCTCAAAAAACGAAAAAAATAAATAAATAAATAATTTTGCTAACATAGCTTCGTTATTTTTTTTTTTTATTAAATTGCTTGACATGAAAAAGTTTGGGCAAGGGCAGGTTAACATGGATTTTAGCTAATGAGATGAAAAAGGAATGGTTGTAAATGGATTTTTATATGATTATTAAAATAATTGAATATTAAAAACGAGCAATAAAATTATTACAATATTCGTTTTATTAAAAACTTACTTCAGCTGAAATAAAATCAAATTCAAATTAAAGTTACGAATTTATAAAAGTGGACAACAAGACAACGCTCTTTCTGTCAAATATGCAAAATAGGTTAAGTGTTTAAAAACTAAAAAAAGGACTTTAAAATGTATTGCTAGAAAATGAGAAGATAAAAAAGCTTCTCGATATTTGGTTATAGTTTGACATTAATGCTTTATATAGCTTTTACAATTACATTAATGTCAAAATGACAGATCTTATTTTGAGAGGAAAAGAAATTTGTTAAGGCAACAAACCGAGTAAATTATAAATGTCAAGATATTCTTTATTATTTATTATTATTAGACTGGAAAATGTAGATAAGTTATTACTTTTGTATAATTCTTTGCATTTATCAAAAAATATGAAAAATTTTGTTCAGCAATTTCTCATTTTTTGAGTCTGAGTAAAAATAAACAGATTCTTTTTGACAGTTCCGTGATCTGCTCAGAGCTAAATAAGAAAAACTTGCAAGCATACTTTCTTCACATAAGGACTATTGTACTTCGAGACAAGTATGACAGATACAATTTGACTGATAAAAATGGTGACATTTTAATGTGTTTGAAAAAATATAAGTTCAGAGATAAGAAGAAATAAGGTCTATAGCCAGAGAAAAATAAAAAATATTAATATTAAGAATCCAAATGTCTACACAAGCTCATCATCGTCATCGACTTGACAACCGAGATCCGGTCCTGGCCATACATATTTAACAAGTCCCTCCATTTATACTTTTCACTAGCTGACGCACGCAATCCATTTACGCACCCTAAGGCTTCGGGCGTTCGTCCTGGTCTACGCCATATCTTCAGCGTAATCATTGTCCATCACTAGCAAGCTTTCTACTACTATTAAATGTACTACAAGAGACTTTCTCAGCTGGTTCCTCTTCCCTCATGCAAACTACATAGGTGGCCAGCTCACCGGAGTCAATCGAATTTAATTTTTTTTCACGACATCTGCTTCGAAGTAGATTTCGTAAAGTTCATAATTGTAACGTCTACGAAATCGCCTTTCCTCGCATACGGGGCCAACAATTCTCCTTTAGACTTCCCTCTCGAACGGGCTTTAGAGCTCCTTTTACTAAGCTCCTGCCTTTTACTAAACACTATCGGAATCGGATCCATATGTCAGCATTGGCAGAACACGGCTTAGAAATTATGTTTAAGATTTCTGGATTTAAAAAGCTTTGATATAGACTATAGAAACCTGTGCTGGATTTGAGCTTCCATTGAACCAAGGTATGTATTTGAAGGATCGTCCTACTTTAAATTCATGCTCCACTAACTTGATTGTTTGACCAGATGTTCTTCACGCAGTTCACGGCACCAAAATGTACTTTCTTTTTCCCTCACTAATGTACAGCCCCAGATTTGGTGCCGCTCCTGCTCGTCCTGGATGAATGAAATAGTGGTACAGCTTGTTCTGATCTCCCGATAATTTTAATGTACATTTCGATGTCAATGTCGTGGTCGTCTGGGTAAATTTGTATTTGGCTGGACCTGGTGACGATGGGTCCCTCTTGTTGGCTAGCCAGAGTTACGGATTGCTTTCTGCAACGCCAGGTTAAAGAAGAGGCAGGCCAGACCATTTGATTCCCTTGTCGGAGTTCCTTGTAGATCTGAGCTAGTCTATTTTAAATTGTCTTTTTATATTGGTCATCTAGAATTCTTTCATGGCTTAAGCTTAATTCTGATTTCGAACTAATTAAACGCTTATAACCTATGTACAATTTAAATCATCTCTAAGGCTTTAAATTACTCCCAATATTGTGACCTTGGTTCTTTCTTGAATCCTAAATTAGGTATTGAAAAAAAAAACATGAAAATACGACATCAGACATTATATATTACCTGTACATCCGCGGTAATACACATATTGGCTCATTCGTATATGACAAGAATACGATACGACATGCGATTTCAATCCTTTTTTTTTACATATACCTTACTCCTCAAACTACACACACCTTCGCCCACATATTGTCATGTAGATAGACTTACATATGCACGAGTATCATAAAAAAATCGATATATAACTTTGATTTAAGGAACACATATGAATATGTAATTTTTAAATCACGAAACATCTGAAATATTTACTCCACACAAAGAAGCTCCCACGAAACTTTAAATAGGTAGGTTAATTTTTTTAAAGAAAAACTAAAATCCTCATTACCACAGATGCACTGAATCTTCAGTTTGAAAATTTCACAATTTCAAAATGCAACAGTTCAAAGAACTTTCAGTTGGTTGCACTCGAACCAAGAAACACTCTTTTCACGTAAATAAAAAATACTTTCCAAACTGACCCTTGAAAGAATGTCTTCGTTTTACACACCGCAACTTAGCTCAAGAATTATACTCTTTACAGTTTTGTCCCTCTGACTTCTACCACAAAACTAAAACCGGGAAATAATTTAAGCGCCAAAGGACTATCAACATCAAGCCAAGTACACACAGGCAGGGCCGGCCCTAGCTAAAATTGCGCTCTGTGCAAGATTTTTAGAAAGCGCCCTTTTTATGTTTGCGAAAATACATATAATATACATACATACACATACTAATACACATATTAAGTCCTTTCCACATTACCCCGGAGGTAGACTTTCAATGCGTTTTTTTTTATTGAGGTAGGCCTAATCCTCACTAACAAAAAAATACTTGTATGTATGAGTATCTGATATGTACTATGTAATTTAACGTAATAACGAAAATTTAGGGTCACCCAAATCTTCATTTGAAACAATATCAGAAACCTCTTCTTCTGACACCACTGCACTCCCTACCAGAACCTCATCGATACGAAATTTAGTAAAATGTATGCTTTGTTTTCGGCTTCAACAAGCTTTTTTCTGAATTCTGCCCCCGAAGGCTTTTCTTTGTCCATATTGGAAAAAAAAACAACACAAAAATTTAATAGTAAATAGGTAGTTACTAAACACTTTCACAAGCCGTCACTTGACTTTCAAATCTGATTTTATTTAAATAATCGTAAGCGAAAAAAAGTTTTAAAAAATCTGCACCAGACCAGAGTACAAAGAATTTTAACTGAAAAAATATTCAATAGAAGAAGAAAAGGAACAAAAAGGCGACTGTAAAACCCACACGCATTTTTTATCGCTTCTATGTTCTATGATGTGTAAAAACACCCGAACATTGCAATCCTTTAACTATCCGTTCGCCGCTACCGTCTTACAGTGTGACGTTTAGCTAGTTTAGGGGAATTAAATTAATAGCGCTTACAAGTTTAACCTTTTCTTTAAGTTTATAACATCCCATCCATCAACATAATGTATATAATTAACCACTAATTTTATTTTATTTTATTTTATTTTCAATTCTCTGATATTGTATCTAATGAATTTATTTCATTAATAAAAAAATAATTATTCAAAAATAATACGGAAATTGTCACACTGTACGCCGTGGTAATTGGAATAGAATGTAAGTTTTGGGACCCAGTGTGCAGGAACAAAACTCGCACTGATGAGTTGGTTTGGTGTGGATGAGTGTGGACTGTGTGTGTGCCTGTGGACTGTGGCCTATGGAATACACAATACACATTTGTGCAAAGTAAAAACCTGCACCTACTGGCGCATACAATTTTGTTCGAATCAGTTTTTGTTTTTGTCTTTTCTTAGAATGTAAGTCTTGGGACCCAGTGTGCAGGAAAAATACTCGCACTGATGAGTTGGTGTGGATGCGTGTATTAGGATTCTTCTTTTTTTTTTTTTGTGTTGTGCGAGTATGAGAATGGTGTGAACTGTGGAATACACATTTGTGCAAAGTAAAAACCTGCACCTTATGGTTTTCTTTGTTCCCGAGAATGCGCCTCCGGAATGCTGCGCCCTGTGCACTTGCACATCCTGCACATATGGTGGGTCCGGCCCTGCACACAGGCGAGACCATTAAATTTATAAAATGGAAGGACACAACAACAAAAGTTACAGCCTAACAGTGTTGTTGTGGTGGAGAAGGCACTCTCAAATAATAAGCATAAGCAACACACGCCAAGGTCACCATGTTGGAAATGGCCGTATGCTCATTTACATTTGAATTGTAACTTTAACGTGGCATAAGGTTTAAAAGTCTAAAAGAGGCGCAGTGCTTCAATCACGACCTGCTGCAATGCACTCTGGCAGGAGGCGAATGGTGATGGAGATGGAGACACCCCTTTTTGGAATTGCCTCGGCAACGGGTCGAGACTAAAACTGTGTCCTTGGTGAGTTTGACGGCGGCGGCGGCGGCGGGGTCGCGTCGCTTCGAGGCGATAGAAAAGGAAGTGGGAGTCAAAGTAACTCTCCAAAGTATTTCCCGGGTCGTGTTGAAGAGTTGTTGGAGAACATTTTGTGCATATGCCGTTTTATTGCAACCTTTGTTCATAGGGAGTGTCGGCGGGCTAATGTACATAGAACTACAAGTACGAGTATTTACGCGAGTGTGCCTAATGTTGAGTAAACAGTGTAGATTATGCATATAACGGTGTAATTGTAACAAAGCAAGTTACGTAGAGTGTTTTGCTTTTGCATCAGGCACCTTGTCCTGGTTCACCCTCTGGATGAAGGTTGACTTAAACGTAATCCTCATTATATCCGGGGGTAGTGATATTTTGAGAGAGTTCTCGAAGAGAACGAATAAAACACGGTTTTTGTGTTTTTCTCTTTTTTTATTTACATAAATGTCGGTTGTTTTTAATATTTAAATAATAATAGAGTTCACAAGTACAGTTACATGAATGAGGCTTTTGTTTGTTCGCATTATGTAGTTGCTCCAATTATTTTTAATTCAAAGTAATAATTTCCCTTTTGCTTAATTTACTTAGGAGTAACTTCTATAATTTTCTAATTATAAATGACTTCATCGTCTAAATAGTTATTTTTTGTTAAGAAAATGGGAAGAAGTGTAAGTGACGTTTAACCTATTTCCAATTTTATGAATGTCAAGACCGGCCGAAAAGTTATAGGAAGTATAGTTTGCTTTTGATTAGTAGTTAGTTATAATTTTCACAATTTTAATTTTCCTTACAAAACTTGTTAATAATTTTAATTGAATAAAGTTAAACGATTTAAAAAAAAAAACATAGAAAATATAGAATGAAAGTGTGCGTGATCACAAATAGTTATAGATTAACTTACTGTAATTACTTATTAAACTAATATGCAATAACCTATTTTATATAAGACATTATAGCAGTTTTCTGTAGGTTGCTTTTAAAATCTGAAATCAAGTTAATAGAAAGCCATGCGAAACATTGCACGTAAATTTTATTTTCACAAAAATCCGTAATTAATAAATGACACAATTATAAGGCATTACATTATTTAAGATAATTTTACTTTGCTGGGTAGACACTAAGATAACAAATCAGCAAAAAAAAGTAAAAACGTGGCGAATGACAACTCGCTTAAGTCCATGTTTTAACGACCGACGAGAAAAAAAATCCATAAACAAGAAATCAATTAATGGAACCAAGAATACACTTGTATAGTGATTAAAAACATATTTTTAAGTCTCAAAATTGAACTTTAGATCTCGTTAAAAATTTTAATCTGAGCGAATTATTCATATCTCCAATTGACAATGGCAACTGGTAGTTATTACAGATCTTCACGATGATACACAAATTTTATTCTTAAAAATTAAATTCTTTAAATTATTTTAAAAGAGATTTTTACAAACAAAGCTAATATTTTAAAAACACATTCCGTTCTTCTTATAATCTTGGTGTCTATAAATGAAGAATGATGAAAAAAAATAATTGTGGCAACGCTGACAACAAAATTCATCATAATTCACTTCTCCCTTTCCAAATGATTTCCATGTAAATTCAACGGTACATAGTGAATTGAAACAAACATTAAATAAATAGTTCATTTCATGTTCATCGTTGAATCTGTCAGATTCATAATTCATTCTTATTGATTCATTCACCAGCGCTGTAGCTGTACTGTAGTGAAGCGATATAGCCCAGCAGCCGGTTATTACAGTTAAATGCGTGAGCACAATTTTCAGTTGTAAATTCTCCGTCATCGTGCTTTATTGTGTGTCACTCAACGGTTCGCCGTTATTTTGTCGTGTGATTTAACTCATTTTTGTACTATTGTACATTCTCTCATTATTCGCTCATACGCAACACAAAACAACAACAAAACGTTTGTTTACAATTTTACATGGTTTCCTTTCCTACCTTCTCTTGCTACCCAGAGCCATAGCCTAGCGCTAGCCACAGGCAAAGGAACCAGGAACAGACAGGACAGTAGCACGCGTCATAAAGGATACAGTACAGAGAGAAAGACCATTTTAGCATTCTTTTTGTTGTTGTACGTCGTGTACGGGGATGTGTAGAAGTGTAGGTTCCTACCTACGTAGCATATCCTTGTGAATTATATAATTGCGTTTGGGATTCGTCCTTCGTGAATGCAACAACAACAACAAAAACAGGGAGGAAACACAGTGAAGTTGATGAGAGAGTGAGCCCGAGAGAGAGACGAAATTCCGCAATAATCATTTTATAGCATTCGCATTGTGCCAGGAGCAAAAATACGACACAGAAAAAAAAAAACTAGAAACGAAATTAGGAAGAATCCTCTGAAGTTCTTCGTTTTCGTTGACGTCGAGTGGAGTGACGCTGTCAGTGACAATATCCTTACGTTTTGTGATTTCTCGAATTTAATTTAGCAACTTATTTATTTACCGTTGCGTTGTGCAGTTTTATTAAGAAAAAAAAAAAAACAAGTAAAACTGTGAAATTTACAGCAATTACTAGAAAAAAAAGATATCCTTTAACTTAACAAAGGACTGAAAATAGAATAGCGGAAACAAATAAGAATAAAAACGTTGTTATCCTCACCGAATGACGTCAGGTAGTGCGTAAAGTGTTTTTATAGTGTGTGTCACCTTTTGTTCAATAATTGATTAGGTTCTATAGTATAGTAAGTCCTTGCTGTAGCATAAAAAGTGTCCTGTGTCGTTTATCTGTGCATTTAAACACAAATCTGTGCTCTAGAGTCTATAGACGAGTCCTTTTGACGTTGTAGTTGTTGTTTTTTCGTCATTTTTATTGACCAACAGGGAGTTAAAACAAAAGGAGGAAGAAAATTAAACCTAGACAGAATCAAATTTATATTTAAAAAGGTAAGTGAATCCTTTTTTATTTGTTTTTTTTTTTTTTTTTTGTTTTGTGTGTGCTTTTCTATATTGTAATTTTGTTATTGGTTGGATATTGGAATACAGAGAGGACACAGTGAAGGGAAAAAGTAGTTTATCTGGTTTTCTTCGCATTAGATATGGTTCTTTTGTATATTTTATTGGGTTTTTTAGTTTTTTGTTGGAAATCCCTTTTTTCTTTGCGAAATAGGGTGCTATTGGTTGTGAAGGTGAATTTTGCAAACAAGAATAAACAACGCTATTTCTGAATCTAGTGGGTAACAATGAAGTGACTTGCAGATGTACCTTTATTTATTGCACAATTTTTAGCCAATTGCCAAAAAATAAAATTAAATTCAGAGTTGAAGACAAATTTGTGACTTTTCCGGACAAATGAGGACTGAAAAAAGAGTACAAAAAGAAGGCAGAATAAACACCTTTTTACTGCAAAAATAAACAAACAATTCTATTAACACCAAAAACACTTTAATAAATTTTCAAACTTTTTGATTCCACAAATATTCTTGAAAGAAATAAATCAAATGTACCTCTAAGTATTCAAGAAATGAAGTGAAAAAAAACACATTTCTAACTAACATAAAGCCCCTCTTAGACGATCTGTTTTCATTTCAGTTATCAGTTCGGTTGTCAGGAGATTCAATTCGGTGTTCAGTTCATCAGTTTAAGTGAGAGTTGAACTGACAACTTCTGAGAATTCAATAAGTTTCAGTTAAACACTTCAGTTTTTTCGTTAAGACATCAGTTTAACTTCAAGCTTAACTTATAGCTCAGCTCATCAAACTGAAATGATCATCATGATAATTTAAATGAACTCGGTTAATTTTTGAATACCCATTTAATTTAAATAAAAGTAAATACTCAATGTGCGAAAACAGAGTACATGGCTGATAAAATCCGGACGGATGGCAAACCTACTATGAACTCTTATTATATGTACATCCCTGTTGTATTGCAATGGTCATTATCTATTGTGCTCTTGAAAAACAACAAACGACACATAATTGTCAAATTACGTCCTAATTTCCAGGGTAGAGTAGTATAAACAGACCCTTCAATTAAGCCATTCATGCATCTGTCCGCATTCCTAAACTCAATAGTTAAGTTAACGTTCAAGACTCAAGATCTAACCACTAAATTTTCGAAGCTTGTTATTGATAAGACATCATAAAAATTAAGAAGACTTTTAGTGACACTTAGTTACGTGACGTTTTTTCCAAATTGTACAACTCTTATTTGTATAAATTAAGTCGTATTGTATTAGTATGAAATTGTTTACATTGCACTCTTTCGTTTAACTTCTCTATCTTCTTTTAACAAGCTATTAAAACAAATGAAAAAATTGTATTCTAAGTTCGAATATTTTTTCAAATTCACAAAAAGGCTTACATTACGTTACGATTCACGTTGATTGTATCAGCAACTTAAAAGTTATATTATGTGGTTATGTCAATAATTTTAAGACTCACTTTTTCTCTTTAAGTGTCAATTGAAATGTCATAAAATTCAACAAAAAAAAAGTACTATACAATGATATTCGCAATCAACAATTTACACCTCATTGGATTACCATCTTACTACTGAAATCCAAATCCATAAAATTTGATATTTTACACGTCCAAAAAAATTGAAATTGCCGCTGAACATGAACTATTACATTGTACATACTTGTTATAATAATTTGTCCTTAATTTGTAAATAATAATTTACATGACAATTAAAAAAAAACAAATCATCATGACCCCCTGGAACTGTCAAAATCTATCCTTTTCTAATGGATAACCACAAAAAACAACTCTGATCTTACGTGATATAATTACTATCGTATAAGTTTTAATGATTTTAACATAAATAACACTCTGTCTGTACGTTCATTGCTTCCTTTAAGATCTCAAAACATTGATTAAGCGTCTCTTAAGTATGATAAACTATGTATATCCACACGCTGCCGGCTTAGCTGCCCTGATATGGAAACAAGTTACGTTTTCTAAATCAGCTAATCAAGTGAATTGACTGATTAAATAATAATCTTATCCACAACACAAACCACTCCTTGAGCAGGTTTTTGTAATTTGACATTAATTAATCAGATTCATTAATTCAAATCAAGGAAAATGAAAAAAAAAAAAAAACAAGCAACTTTGTCCAGCATGGTTGTTAGACATCATACTCAGTTCTGGTTCTGATTCGATAATAGAAACTCATAAAATTTTAAATCATGACAAATTCCTATACAAAAATAAATTAAATCCGGCAAAAATACTACAACAACAACAACAACAACAAAAACACGATTGACCACTTTCAATCGATACAAAATCATTTTCTTTGCCACATGAAAATTTTCAAGTCGATTTTTTATTCTCGTCACAATAATTCCAAATCCATGCAAAATACCTACCTAATAAAAGTTAACATTTTATATCGTGTTACTTTCTTTATTTGTGTGTTTTTTCTTTTTGTGTGTTGATGCTTCTATGTATAACGTAGAACTAACTAACTAACTGAGTATAAGATACTTTTGCTTGTGTATAGTATTTCTTGTTGGATCACTATTAGGAGGCTAAAGTGAGTCTTTGAACTTCATTCAATGCCAATCCACCCAAGCTCTCAAACTTAACTCAAAGCCATCTACCTGCCTACCTTTGTATTTTGTATTTCTTCTCCACTCGGCTAAAACTTCTAACTGATGATGAATACTGAACCAAAAAGACTATATGAATACATCGCCATCACCATGAACTCAAACTCAAACTCAAGCCTCAAAGATAAAATTGATAGAATCATAGAATAAAAGAAGGTTGAGGTTGAATTACCTTTTTTATTTTTCATCCACACACACACACACATTGAAAAACCGACTAAGACCAAGACCAACCAGAGGCCATTCTTCGTCATTTCAAAGACTCTCAACATTCAACATTCAACATCCATCCAGAGATCCAGATTCAGAGCGCATAAAAATGTTAGTACCAAAATACAAAAAAAAAAAAAAATATAATACAGGCAGATGTAGATGTTTGGCAGATGATAGTTGAAAAAGGTGGTTCCTCGGGGAATGAGAGGGGAGGAAATTGAGGTCGTAGGTAGACTGGTAGAAAAGAAGTCGAAATTTTAGCAAAAGGCACACCAAACATAAAAAACCAAAAACATACAGGGGAATGCAATTGAGTTGTATAGCACACTATTTATCTTTTGGATACGAAAGTTGGTACATAGATAGATAAGTATATTCATTTCAAATTTGACAAAAGCCTTTAATGAGATAGATAAATACAAGTCTGATACGAGTATAGCAGCTCAGGATAGGATATGACATGAGTGTCGATAAGTTTGTCATTTGGGGTATCAGTGATCGTTTCGGTGTCAATGGCACGTGAATAAATTTTTTGGATTGTGTCTATTGGACAGTTGACTACTGTGTGTCACTGAATGATATTTTCCTGGTTCCAGATACAAACTCTATTCTGCATTGATATTCACTTCTAGGTGTCACTGTTTGTGGTGAGTTAGCGTTGACATTTGGTTAATGTGTTACAATCATTATGCAATTTTCCATTGGTAAAAAGTAAATTAAATTATTTTGTATCTGTCAAAATGCTTATTTTTATTCTTTTTATGTATTACTCGTAACTTACTCACATTGCATTTTTTCAAAGCAAATCATTTTGACACCTCTGTTTATTTTACTCCAATTTTGCAGTAAGAAAGTGACAGCTAAGGCAAGTAGAAATAAAATGATAAGTTGTCAAATAAGACAAGAGTCCCATGTAAACATCTTTATTTAGGAATCAAAATAAATAGATTTATTATTATTGATTAAAATTTGTTACATGAAGCTCAACACCAATGCAATTTCATTTATCTGTCACTTTAATAATGACATAATGCACATGTGTTCGTTAAGAAATAAGTATTTTTTCCATATCTACTTTTAAATCTCTTTGTGTGGAGAAAATATTATAATAATTTCTTATCTTAAATCTCGGATTATCTTTCAGTGAAAAAAAAATTATAAAAGAACACAAAATTAAAGATATCTGAACACGCCCAATTGATATCTCAAATAATCTCCTTATGCGGAGGATTGAAAGCTCAAGTTGATGTGGGATAGGACCCATAAGTCTATTGAGAAATTGAATTCTCTGCTTGATATGGATATGTGTTGAAATATGATATTGTGATTTAAGATTTTAAGACACACATTTGGGGTGGTAGTATTTATTTCAAAATAAAAATTGAATAATCACAAAATGTATGTTTTAACGTAAACATGACAATAAAAGATCTGTTGCTTTACTTAAGTTTTCTTTTTGTGTATGTATTTTGACAAAAGTTTGTAAAGAACTAATTCTGTCAAATAGAGTTCGTGTAAATTTTTTCTGTAACTATTAATTTAGTTTCAAATGACAGTTGTTAAAATTCTAATGTCCGTGTTTCGATGTGCTGACTACACTCGTTGCTGCCTGTCAAATTAAACATTTTAGAAAACAGGTTTCTTTGATTATGAATTCTGTTGGCATTCGAGATCGTTAAATTTTCCCGCAATTTCAATCCATAAACATTTTTTCCATTTTGACAGTTCAATAGATGAAAGAACTCGTAACAAACAAATCCCAATCTTTTACAAACTGACAGTAAGCTATGTTTGTTTACTCTTCATAATTGCCAATTCAGAATTTTATGAATCTGTTTTCAAAGGCAGCACTTTGGAGAATTAGAGATGGTGTGGAGATCCGTCCAATTAGAAGATCCAACAGAATGAGAAAATTGCTAAGGTGTGATCGAGTTCAAACTTTTTCACAAAAGTTGAGTTGAACATTTTAACATTTCTTTGTTTGAAACTTGTATTAAAATGAACTATTGGGTTTGTTTGACAACTTGCATGAAGTCTTGTTCACAGAACCAAGACAATCACGTGTCGATTTCTCGGAACAGACAGACATTTCGTTCGTTCTAAATTTTTCATATCACAAACGTCAATTGCAAATTGATAATCACTTTTTTTTTCGTCTTCTAATGGTGGAAATATAAACTACCTCCCTGTAAATTTCAATTTATCGAAAAGTTGACCTTTAATAAAAATTCTGCCTCATTTTTCGCTTTTGGTCACTTGCATCAATCCATGTTCAAGTCGACGAAGAAGACTGCAAAGTGCAATCGACCTTTTCCAGCTTTAAAAATACCAAAGTGTCATTGATGGAGTTAGTAGGTGGGAGGAGGCGACACCAATCAAATTCACTATCTATATAATATATGTATGTTTAAACCTATAATGTGCCTTCCTGGTTTTATCCGGAATCCGGATCTGTGATTGCTTTCTGGTTTGTCGTGTCGTAAATAACAACACCT
Organism: Scaeva pyrastri; assembly: GCA_905146935.1. NCBI lineage: Eukaryota > Metazoa > Arthropoda > Insecta > Diptera > Syrphidae > Scaeva > Scaeva pyrastri. The sequence goes on along the minus strand of LR989927.1, from coordinate 22,546,476 downwards.
AGACATCGATGCACGCCTGGTTGCAATAAATTTTCTCATGCAATTCATTCAACCATATTTTGCCCGATTCAACTTGGTGCTAGATACTCGTAGATAGATACACGAGTGTATAGTGTGATTTATGGACGAAATATTGCAGAAGAAAGTTTTCATTTTATACAACACAGAAGAAGGTAATTGATCTGGAAAACCCCCTCTGAAAGTATTTTCACTGCGTCAATCCGCTTGATCCAAGTTGGCTTAAATTTTTATATTCATTAAAAACCCATCAAATCAAGCACTTGCTGTGAGAAAGTAGATATATTCATTCCAATAGAAAAGAAGGGTCTTTGGACTATGAGTATGACCTGACCATCCTTTCAACTAATTGTTTTTTGGTTCTTTCATCACTCTCGTGTTTGATATCACCCTCGCAACCCCTCTCGGAAGAAATAAAATTTCAGCCATTAAATTGTCCTGACGCACGGTGCACGCGTTTCCCGTTTGTCCTTTGTTTGATGAGACCCGAACAAACAAACAACAACAACAATAAACTGAAATCCAATAAAATTTCTAGAATTTGTCTCTCCCACGGTTGCGTAACAATTGCTTCCACAATAATATTGACCGCAAAACCAAAAAAATTATAGGTTATTATTCCGTCAGCTATATATGTAATGTAAGTCTAAGCCCTACCCTAGGACTATTTAAAACCATGGAAACAGATTGTTAACGGTATGTAACGCGACAATGACAGTTGATGTGGTATAGTATATACAGTATAGTACAATAGGGAAGTCACAATATAGAGATTTTGTGCGCGTTGTCCTGCGCTTTTGAATGGCGCCACAAAGTCCTCGAGCATTATTTTTATGTGAGACATGTGACACACAAAAAGACTGGAATTCCTTAGGTTGATTATACAAAGTTCACACAATTTTTGGGTGTAGATACGAATGCCGAATGCTTTTGGAATAACTACGAGTACGAGTATACTCGAGAGTCGACATCAGAAGGAAAGTGCCACCATCGTGAGACAAGTTAACAAAGGTCTTACTCTTATGCCAACGAACGACCATAACGAGGGGGACGCGTTGCCCTCAAGTGCAATGGTGCAATTGAAAAACAAAAAAAAAAACAAACGGGGAAAAAATAATAATAATAATAACCCAGGTCTTGAACTAAGGCCAAGTAGCAAGCAGCAGGCAGCAGCAACAAGCTCCGAGCACATCTCGTTAACTCCTCGGGGCCAATTAAGCCGTTTGACATTTTCATATATACATTATAAAAAAAGAGGGGGAGATAGGATCTCATATCGTCATACATATACAAGTATGTATGATCATAAATATCGTCATCTGTCAAAAGGGCACCTCGAACGCTAACTTATCTTATGATGAATTTAAAATGCCATTAGGCTAAAAATCAAAAGGCAAAAGGGTGAAATGACGGAATTGTCATTGTACGCATTGCGGTGCAGACAGTACAGTATACTGTCATTTTGAAAGCTGCTGCTACTGCAAAACCACACACTGACTGACGGACTTGACTTGAATAAACCATAAGCATAAGCATAACGAGAGAAAACCACAGAAAGGAAAAATTGAAAAAAAAAGAAAAACCAAAATAAAATATAAACCTTCACATGAAAATTTATGAGATTTTTATTTCTTTTAATTTTAAAGAGTTTTAAATGTACTCGCTCTCTTTTACTTGTTTATATCTTCTGTACAATTGTAAAGCGCCCTCTTTGTGGGTGGATTTGTGTGGTAGTAGTTGTATGGTACTGTGTGTATGTAAGCAGGGGAAAGGGGGGTGGTAAAGCGAAAAAAAAATATCTTTGAAAACAACCCTGGGAAGAATTCCGTCACTTTAAATTCATTTTCTGCACCACATTTAAGAAATGATATGTTCTCATCCGTTTTCAAGCAAAGCACAATGGCGATGCACTTTGAACCGAATGCAGACGAAAATTGTTTTTATTAAAACATTTATAAGAAATTAGCACATTATTGTTTCCGTGAGAATGACAGACCCCTTAAATTGCAAATAAAGTTATAACTCAATTCGACAAGGATAAGGAAGCATCTCCAAAAGATTGTGTCATTTTTCTTATCTTGACATTTATGATTGCGTCAAAATATACGTCAACAAGATAGAATCGTTGCACTGCCAAAATGGCGGTATAATACTTCTTTATAGAAATTTTTAGATCATCAATTTTGGAACATTCAATTATTCACAAAAAGTCTCTTATGACAAATTTGTCAATTCGTCTTCATTTTTAAATTAAATTGACGGTTCATTTTAAAGAATAAAATATTTACTACAATTTTCTATTACTCGTTTCTGAAAATTGTTTCCTGATTCTCTTTACAACTCGAACCACTGTATGATGTCTCCAGAGACGACGAAAACTTAAAAGCTATCGTAAGGGGGCGCGGCGGGAGGATTTATTAAGAAAGAATAAAACAGGAGAAAAGGACATGTGTTCTAGAAGAAGAGTTGTCAGCAATTCTTTTTGTTGTCTTTAAAAATTTATTCGAAGGAAATTTCAAAATTTTTCACATCATTTGCCAAAAATATCGTTCTCGTTAATTCCAGTTCAACAAAATTACTTCCAATTATGTCAAAAAAATTAGAAAGAATAGAGTTTTTTCCTTTTTGGAGTAGTTCAGTGTTGGTAACACTTAAAAACAAAATCAATTTGACAGGTGGCAGTAAAGGAATATTTTTCTTTCATTGATTCATAATAATGTATGTCAATGTCAAAATTAATGATAGTTTTTCGGTCAAACAAAGTAATGTACCTGAACTTTTACAGACACTAAGAAGCAATAGAATTTGACATTTTGACATTTACATTTTAATGGCTTGTATTTCGAACTGTCAGTGTATTATGGTAATATATATGTATTTTATGTATCTTAATTACTTGGATTGCGATTTCTTAAAATCAGAGTGACATTTGAATAATGACAATTCTACCAAATATTCAAACTCATCAACTGTCAAATTAGAGTGAAAGATAGACACAACTTCGTTGAATCCAAAAGTATTGTAAAGTTGGCAAGACTGAGTTATTTCTCCTTTACAGAACCTAAGAAAAACAAACACTTTATTGATTTTGATATTTCTAACTCCCTTGATCTATGACGCATTTACAAATCTCCTTTGCAAAAAGTTGAACTGTTTACTTATTTTGCTCCTGAATTCAAACACAACACACTTTGCCTGGCAACTCTGCTTCTATCTATGCAACGGCAACGTTTCCTTATAATTTTTAAAGCGAACAAAACAAAAATGAAGGAAAAAGAAATAGAACAAAAAAATCCTTGGTAAAACAAACAACGCTCAATCAATTTCAATCCGTTTTTGCTCTCCCACATCACCCTCTCTCTTCGTGGCTGATATGTCTCAGTCTCTACAGTCTCCCTCCCCCCCCCCTTATAAATGTGAACATGAACCAACTTTGGTGCAAGTAACTGCAAAGGATTAAGTTTTGTGTGTTTGTGTACTCAAATCAACTCAAATCACACAACTCAGGGGGAGTGCGAAAGAATTGAAGAAAGGAACCGTCACCGTCACCGTCGCAAAAAAAAGGGCAAAAATAAAATCTAATGCTCTCGCTAGCTGTTGCCGCCAGCTATATTCGTATAAGTGCGCTATCAAAATCCCAATGCATAAGGAAATACAAATAACGCAGACGAGAAATAAAAGTAAAGTAAAAGAAAATAAAATAAACAAAATTGGACCAAAGACATTCGGCTAACGGCTGCAGCTTCAGCGGCGTGGCTCGGTGGCGGCGGCGAATGAACCCCAAATTAATTGAACAGAAAAAAAAGGTCAAAATCGATGAGCGAAAATAACGATAAATTTGTTGTTTCTTTTTCTTCTTTTCGTTCTTTCTTTTTCATGCCATACATAAATAATGTGGTTGTGGGTGGCTGGCAGTGATGGCGCTGTTGACTATGACGGTGGTGGTTTGTCGTCCCCGTCGTCGATATGACCGATGACTGATGGATGACAAGACAAATTTTGGACAGAAATATGAATGGCGATGGATGAATTGACGAAACGATGCATGGTGGTGAATTGAGAATTTTGTCAATTAAGTGGATAATAAATAAAAGCACACTGTCAATCTTTCTCAGTGTTGTTGTTGTTGTTTTTTTTTCTTTTACTTGGTCAGCAATGTTTTAAGATAAAATACTAAATGAAAAATGTAGTGTGCCAATTAGGAAGGCTCTTATCTTTATATTGCTTAAGTAAATTTTTATCGCATTTTCTAATTTAGTGTCCTTGAGTCTGATGGACAAATGCGAATTATGCGAAATGATAGTTCATAATTATTATATACAAAATTAAAAACAATAAGCTGCTTAAAACTTTAATGTACGAGTATATGACGTCATATAAGCGTAATATTGAATGGCTTTCTTAGGAGAAGGACACAAAACCTTAGATTTTTTAGTTAGTTATTTTAGTTGGTTCCTTTATGAAGAAAGAATAGGATGCTTTTTACTTACGAACTGGTAAATTGTATAGTTTTAAAAAATGTAAATTAAAAACAACTTTGAAAATCTTCTAAAAAAAATCCTTATAATTAGACTATTTATAACTCAAGAACGGCTGAACCGATTTGCCTGAAATTTGGCACAGATGCAGTTCTTAATATGGAATAATCTATAGGTTACTTTTTCTCCCGATAAAATGTGATGGATTTCTTTTAATTTTTCCAATCACACCAGAATGGCTGAACGGATCTAAATGAAACTTAGCACAGGGATCGATTAAGTCTGGAAAACACACAAAAATTGAAGAAATCTCGGGTTATTGGTTTACATTCAGGACAACGAACCAAGTGGTTTCAACAACTAGGACATGAACACTTTTTAATAAACTTATGAAGTAACTACACTGGGCCTTCTAGAAACTAAAAAAAAATTGCATGGAAAATCAAATAAGTAACATTATTTTTCCATAGCTTGAGTTGGGGCGAGACGAAGTTTGCCGGGTCCTCTAGTGAAGACATAAATGAAAATTACAGTATCAACATAAAGAAACAAGTTTTTGATTTGAAAACAACTCCTGTTGTTTAGAAATTGTGGGTCCAGCTTGTGTACATATTGCAGGAATTGTCGCTTTTGATTGTTTCAGAATATTTTGTCAAGTACTCGATTTCGCTAAGAGCTGAACTTTGAACGCTTGCTCAACTTCGTGAACTTGCAACTCTTTTGAGTTACGACAAAGGAAAAATAAATATTGAAAATAGATTTTAAAATGCTTGCGTATTTGAGGACTTCAATAATGTATACTCTCAAAAATAAATACTGCATAAAGTACTTAGAAATACTTGTCAAATACTTGGAAGTACTGCGCAAACTATTATTTAAAATTATGTCAAAATGGACTGAAGTTCGAAACGGACATACATTATATTATTTTTATGCCAAAAATCCAAACTTTTTTATACTATCCTGTTTTGCACACAGCTTAATTTTGTAACTCCTATGACTACTTCAATCGTTTTGACTTATTAACATTGGCTTATTTTAGTTGGAATATTTTTAATAGGTATCTTACAAAAAAAAAAGATTTTGCGACAATTTGACAACCTAACATTTTTGAATTTTCCATTTTTTTGGATTTTGGAAACTCTTTATTTGAGCTAACCTTCTCTATCGTATTATCTGAAACATTTTGGCTTAAACTTCAAATCAACATTTAATAAGCTACAATTTCTGATACAAACATTTATAACCCTCCAAAATAAGAAACTTAAAATTCCGACAGAGATAAAACAGCAAGTTGGTATGTTTATAATTCCATCGTAGACAAATGTAAACAACTTCCAGTCCAGACACAATTTTTTTGTAAAGACATCCGTCTTGTTACTGAATTTCATAAATAAATTTACAAACGATTTAAATTAAGTCCATCATAATTTAAGTGTTTCGTCTATGTTATACTTTATGGTACTTATACTCGTATAGGGTGTTTTTTTTTGTAGTTGCATGAGGAGTTTTAATGGTTGTTGTCTATGGTTTTACGAATGTCAAACGGTGTGACATATTAATTCAGTAAGGCATTTCACCAAGAATCGTTTACCGTCAACATTTAATTTTAAAAAAGAACCCATCAATTTGTTGCAAGATCAATTTGTTGACAATTCAATTGTCTTGTTAACTGTCCCACACTTATCGCCTTTTGACTACTTTTAATTATTAAACCATTGAAAGCCACCTTTGACGCCATTTTGGCCCAATGTATTCCCATAATATTATTATTTAAATTTGTTAAGCTCTTTAAAAAAAAACACCCTATACAATGCACTCATATCATATCTTGCCACAGGTAAAACAAACAGAACTAGGTACAATAATAATTCCATTGTCCTTTCAATCTAAATGCAAATCAATATATTTGTTTTTTTTTATAAAACAAAAACAAAAACAAAACAAGGTTTGTTTGTAAACAATTAAGCTAAGCGAAACCAAACACATATACTCAAGTCATTCGTTTGTGTGATGACGTAGTATAGTATATTTTCTTACTCTTGCGTACTTTATAATGGCGTCGTAAAGGTTAGTTATACCAAGTTTCCAACAGTGAATTACTTATACTAGACGGAGACGAAGACAAAGTCGGGAATGTTTATGTTAACCCCTTGGTTTCCATTTACAGTTCCAAGGGGAAAAAATACACAACAAACCATCGCATCGCATCGTCGGTCGTCGTTAGACTAATTGCATTGAGTCTTATTTTATTTGCACCCAGGTGTGTAAGGACATAACATATTTCATACACAAACATATCACTTCCTGAGTATATACTCGTTACTTTGCACAAGTATTTCGCCTTAAGTCAAACTCTACACAAAATGTATTGCAAAATAGCATGGCACGAAACAATAAGTTTTAAAAGGGCGTTGTTTTCTTATGTCTTACCACATATAAGTTAGAAAACATAACCTAGGTAAGGTTGATACTGGATGTTAATGTTAACGCTTCATAAAGTTATGTGATGGTTCTGGAGAAGGTAAAAGGCTTAAAATAGAATGAAAGGTCTGGAACAAGGTGAGAAAGTCAAGGAAGTGACATTCATACATATAGACTTAGGTGTAGAGATATGACAATGTCACAAGAATGCTCAGGTGTGGCTCGTTTCTTTTTAAGGGTTATGTGAGTTCATTAATATTTAGGTTGGATAGGTTAATATGGTAAATTAGGATTCATAATATTTATGTAGAAAAAGGTTATTTAACCTAGATAAGGGTTTTTTTTTTGCTTTTTGGGAATGTCCTTCCTTATCAATAAATTCGTGAAGGTTATTATGAAATATTATGATCTCATTCTATAATTATTATTATTTTTTAATCAGAAAACTTTTTATAAACGGTGACAGGTCAGGTCAAACCAATATCAAAAACTTCAATAATTTTATTGAACCAGAGTGAAATGGTTAAACAATAAAATAAGCAAAAAACTATATTTCATCCGAAAAAACTCACCTATGAATTAGGTTAGGTCACTCCATTAGGAGTGAATGAAAAAGGATTGTTTCCCTTTTGACAACGGATTTTTTGGATGGATGTTTCCATAAGGTCATTAAATGGAAATTTCTCATAATTTTGATAACCAATCAATTTTTGAAGAAATCACTATTTGACAGTTGACAGGTTAGGGTGTTTTTTTGCAAGTGGCCCAACTTATCATCTTCAAAATTTGACATATATCACGACAGTTCAAGTTCCTTTGACTAAAAAAAATGTGCTAGAGCATCGTTCAAAGAAAGTTGCTAATAATAATCGCCCACTAAGCAACTTAGAGCAACTTCGCGGAATTTTTAGTTCGTTTTTTTGTTTCTAATTTTAAATTAATTTTTTTTTCTACTAATATATTTTTTATTGATTAAAGAGATTGAGGACACACATAAATGTTCTTTCAAAATAAATGTAAAGTTTAAAGAACATATTGAACCACTATGAAGCAACTTGTCCTTAGAGTTGCAGGCAACTTATCTTCATAGTTTCTTCTCTTTTATATAAACGAAATAATTGAAGTATTGAACTATAAATTGCTCGGGTAAGTTGTGGGTGACAGACTTAAGAACAAAACTCACCTTTTTGTGCAAAGTCTTTTCCAACTCGATCTGCATTTCCATGAACATTTCAAGTCGACCTGAGTCCAGCTTGCTTAGAATTCGAAAAAATGACATTTCAATATGAAATGTCGCAACTGAACTGTCAAAAAAATAAAATGTCCCAATTATGTGTAACTTTGAAACTAAATTCTCGAAATTATGGTGCACATTTTATTTGACAGATGACTATAAAAAATATTAACTTAAAAAATGATTTACAACATTACAAGTAAGAAATGTCATCAATATTATAAGATCTTTTCTAAAAAGTAAATCAAACAAATTAAAAGTTTCGAGGTTTTTGATTTTAAAATTTTAGTTTTATTTATTTCTTTTATTATTTATAAAACACGCTGTTGATTTATTTTATTATTTTAATAAAATTAGAAAAAAAAATCCCTTTACAACAATCAATAATAAATAATCAACAATCAATGTCATCCGCACAACTTATTTTCTTTAAAAATAAAGATATCAATTAAGATCTCATATTTTGTTGGCATCTGAATATAAAATAATTTATTTGTTTTATTGCTGTCAATCTTTATTTTTTGTCATTTACAAATTTATTTGCATATAAATTGTGGCCGCTTTAATATACGATTATAGGGGATATTGTATTTAAAGATCTAATCAATGTCGAATTGTGAATTCAATTCATGTGTAGACAATCTGACATCACCGGATCAAATTATTATTGAACTCAAACGAAATCAAAGTAATCTTGATCTGACAGCTTTGTTTTAAGTGAGGGTTAATGCGGCATTTAGTTTTGCAGCTGTCATCTTGAATCTATGATTTTTTTAAAATTCTCATAATTCTCCAATGAATCAGGTATCAAGTGAACGTAGAATTGAATCTGAAGTCAAGCATAATTCTCCATGTAAACGGAGTAGGTAAAGAAAATAAAAATAAGACACTAAAATCAATTAATGATCTATAAAATTTAAATCTACTTTATGATAAAAATGACCTAAATTAAAGCTCCTTTTTTCATGTCTATCATCTGTCGAAAATTATCTCATAACAACAGCATTTCCCCCTCATCAGAAATGCTCTTCTCTTCACGGAAGGTATATAATTCTTCAGCTTGTCCTAATTTCTTCGTTCTTAAACTCAACCCATAGTCAAATTAAGGGCTTACAAGGTCAATTTTCGTTACAAAAAATAAAACTTACTAATTGCTAGAAATTAATCATAATTATAAAACTTTTCAAAGGAATTCTTCCGCCATAAGGGCTAAACCCTAAATCAACTTAAAGCTTTACCAAAAATTGTATGTAGACTTTTGATAAAAACCGCGTTTGTTCTTTTTAAACCGATATGATGATGGCGCCAGATACAGTTATTAAATCCCTTTCTATTACATGCGTAATGGACATTAGGTTCAATTACGATCGTGCGTCGGTCGGTTTGAAACTTCATTTAATTGTTAATAATATTTGTTTGTTTTTTTTTATTTTTTCAACTTTCCAAAGGTCAACGCTAATCCTCTCAATTACATATACCCACTCTCACTATTTTGACCTCTGAGAATTAAAATGTCAGTGTCAAAATTATTGTTTTCTATTCTGTCATATATGTCAGTGTGTAAAACAAACTATTTGATGGAATTGTGTCATCGCGCTAATTCTTTAAATACATTTTGACATTCAAATTATGGACCACATTCTATACACGTACATCGTACAATCTTGCAACTGTATGTGTATGATTTATTGTGTTTTGCTTCTTACGTCATGTTCAGTATAACAAAAAAAAAAAAAAAAAAAACTGTACCACTTAAAATGCCTTGGAACATGCAATGCCAGCAGCAAATCTCGATTCATCATTATTCATTATTATAGAGTAAAATATATATTTTTGTTTTTTATTTTAAAGTGTCCAGTCCAGTGTCCAGTCAACTGACAGACGTCAGGCTTGTATTTATATTCTTTATAAGCTTCTGCATATATTAAACAAATGCCTGCGGCAATTGGTCAAATAACAATAATTGACAAACTAACCTAGAATTCATTTGACATATTACCGTGATAATGACAGCTTAGCGGTGACACTGACAACAAATGAAATGACGACGCAATGTCAAAGAAACTCAAAATGACAGAGAGTGAGGGGAAAAACCACATCACGGTAGATCACGTAAAGAGCGTGGCAAATTCGAAATCTAAAGGTAATAATAATTTGTTGCTTCAGCTGAGCTGCGTCCGTTCCTCGTCGTCGTTGTCATGGTCGTCGTGTGGGTAGGAAGGTTTCTATTGGATGTGAGGCTTTTGTCTTCTTGCTGCTTCTTGGCACGGTATTAGGTTTCGCAGTGAAACCCTGATACCTTAACTCCATTATCTGGCTAATTAAAACGAGTATACGTGGCAAGACTCTAGAAATTCTATACCTATACTCGCTCCTTTATGCTCTCACTATTAGTGTGACAGAAGAGGAGGCTCTTGTTTTATATAAACTACACGTTCCAACTGTCATCTCTATACATAATACAAGTACACACACACATGATGACATATTGAGTGTCTTCATCATCATACTTTTCTGTCATTTTCATATTGTGATAGCGGTTTTTTATTTCATCCAACCATCCATCATATAATCGGCATCGTCAGCATATTTTAACCACAATTAAGCGACCATAACCACTGGAGCATCACTTGAAGAACACTCATTTATCTCGGTTCTTTCTCGAATTCTCGAAACTAAACGAAACGAAATCCACTCCGAACCGTGTCTGTATAATACTCGAGTATTAAGTACACATTTTTCCATCTTTTTTTTCAATTTTTTTTTTTTTTGAGAATTCACAACGAACGAAGAAATTTTTAAACAGCGGAAGCAAGTGATTTCTTTCAGTTAAAGTTTATGGTGATGATGATGCGCGGTGTGGTGTGGTGATGGTGGTGGTTAAACTTTCCTGATTGTTTTTTTCCATTTTGATTTTTTGATAGACAAGCAGCAGTCAAGTTAGAACTCAGCTTCAAAGATATGAAAGACAATTTATATAGTGGAGTTTAAAAGTTTCAGATCGAATTGATGATAGTTTTTGAAGGTTTATTTTTTTTTTTGTTGTTTATGGAGTCTGTCAAATTTCTGAAGGGTTTTCCATTAGGAACGGATTGATACGAAGAGATGCTAAAATTGATTACAATAAATTTTATTTAACATATCAATGTTTGAAAGTTTTATCAATTTTAAAGTTTCACTAAGTGGCCCGCATAAAAGAAGTTAAGTTTCTATTTCGTGTGCAACTTACTGATAAAGACCTGTCACTTAGGTAAACCTTGTTTGACAAGCAGTCAAAGTGGGTCAAACGTGTCTTGTTAACCTCTACTTAGCTAGAGATAACCAATCAATATATCTCATCTGACTTCTTGAGAATTTCAAATCACGTATACATATATATGTCAATTTAATCAGGTGACAATTAAAATTTCCATATAGACAGTTTTAACATTCAGTAAGTGACAGTTAAGTGTCTGTAGAATTATAAATGAAATTGATGCACTATTTTTTTTCTTAATTTTCTATTATATTCCCCTAAAATTTAATTTTGAGGCTTACAAATGTCTTATATAGGTCTAAGCGTTTAAAAAAGTCACAAAGACATGACATTTGACAGAAAGAAACTATTTATCATTACATAGTAGTCAACATTTCCATCAAAAATAGAAACTGGACGAAAAGTGAAAATAAATTAAAAAGGACTTACATAATCTGTCAAAGGAATTCAATTGGCAAAACATAACATAAAGGTGCTGATCCATTGCGTCACAATTTGATCGAAGCAACAAACGTCTTATTGTCAGATGAGCGCAATGAATATTTGAAGTTTTTTGAGGTATGTTTACACTTGCACTCAACATATGGTTGGCTTTGGGGCATTCAAACTAGAACGTTCGGATGAACCAATCTTTTTTTATTTCGTGTTTTTGTTGGTGGTGTATAATCTTTGTATTACATTTGAAAACAGCTTAAGACTATCAGCACTCTTTTTTGAATTTTAATTGACATTCAGCTGTCAACGTAAAATTGACATTTTGGGCTCCGTTGCGTTGGATGGAGCCTCAAATCTAATCATAATAGGATCCAATCGATGGAGTTCCTCAACGATGTATTTTAATTACTATTCTTTAGTTCGCTATTTTTATGACACTTCACTTGGTCGATCAAGTTCTTGGTGCAGATTTGCGCTCTCTTTATCTCTTTCTTTACCCAAGTTTAAATTTAAAATCACCAACGTTATAGAATAATTGGTGAAAAATGTAACATTTAACATTTAAAAAGTAAACGAAACAAAATCCCGTTTTTAGAGAATATTTTCTTTCAACTGTCACTTGATGAAAATGACGTTTCGCTTTCGAATGAACGCGTTCAGTAAGATTCATGTAGTACTGCAAATTGCCCATAAGAGAGAACTGTCATATACTGAAAATTTGAAGTTGATTACGAATTTGAATTTGACAGTTTGGAAGAAATATTTATTTGGTAGTTTAAGTGAAGCTTATCAATGTTAGTTCAGTTGTTAAAGGATTTTTTTTTTGGATGAAGGTTAATAACAGAAATGTCAATAAATGGCAATTCTGTAGTTTTAAAAGAATACACATAAATAAAGAGTATAATTTAAGATGAACTTCTCTATGTCTATTCGAGTTCCTCGTTACAAAGAAATGTCAAATGGGAATCACGCAAACCTTAAGTGTGAAAACCACAAAAGTTTTTTCTTTAATGTATTGACGAGAAATCCACTTATAGTTAAGTTTTAAAAGAAAGTTTGAATTCACAAAATGAAACTTCATCTGTCAAGTTCCATATTGGCATGAGTTAATTTTCCCACCTTTTGTATGAGTTTGACAGTTAATTTGGGTAACTTTTCTTTTTGCCTGAATATAATCAATCAGTTCGTGTTTAGTTTAAAAATTGTGATCGAATGAAAAACTTTTCCTACCACCAGTGTATAGGATAAAAAGAAAACAAACTCACTCAACCGAGAGCAAACCACTAAGCATAAAAAACGAATGCCTGACGTTCGTCGTTTTCGTCGTCGTCGTCGTCCTCTAACGTCATCATCAGCGTCTTTATTTAACGCATCTCTATCCTATAATCACATACTACAACTACTATGAACGTATGTACGAGTATAGCTCTCAGCTTTAAGCCAAACACTGTTTATGGATTCACTGAAGCCTCAATTGTTTTAAGAGAACACACGTCGAAAACCACACTGCACACTATACCTCCTCATACATGGAGGCAAATACATATGCAGGAGCTAGAGAGCTGGGCCTTGGGAGTTGGAACTCTGTGCTGTGGGTGCACCAATGATGGAGCAAAAGGAACCCATTTGCATATGGGGTTTCCTCTGTTTTCTATTTTCTACTGTTGTTGTTTTTTCTCGACTTTTGCTGCTGCTTAACGAATGCATTTGAACTTATTTCTCTCCAACCCCAGTCCCGATTCCATCTGCAGCCAGTTCAATGTTAGTTAAGGCTGCAGAGCTGGTAGAGAGCCTCGAGTCGGGTTAAGAGGATTACGTTACACTAAATTGCGGTTGACACTCGGCTGCTTTCATCCAAACACCCATCGCTGCTGGTTCCTCTATACCATCACTCGACTCCTCCTCGTCGTCGCTCCGGATTCTCGTGCCATGCGGTGCGGTGATTCCAGAGCTTATGTATATGTAGTAGCTCTGTAACTCTATTTTGCAGATGTAGATTTATGTGTTAAAGTTGAATTGTAATACCCCCTACCCCCCTGCTGTCCATTGAAGAAGAGGTTATGGTCGGGTATCGAAGGAGAAACTATAAGTGAAACTTACAAAGACGCGAGTGGCAAACGGTGGCATTTAAAGTAAAGGAGCTCGCTCCCAGAGCTGCAGTGTCATATCATATCGCGCCTCCTTAGATTGTTTGTAATTTTTTTCTTTTTTAAGTCTCGCATCTCGTTCTATTCAGCTCCAGGGTCGCAATTACCAACGACGATGTACGAGTACGAGTACTTGTATTTTGAAAAAAAAAAAAAATAAAAAAAAATATTTTGTTATGTTACTGTGATCACCCCCAATGTCGCTGATGATGGCCGGAACTTGTGACTTGTTTGTGTTTATGCAATTTATTTATCCTCATCATTATTATTATAGTGCACATCATGACAGTTAGGCCGGGCCGGTCCGGGGGTAGAAGGAGCGGCGACAACGATGACACTAGATGTTTACGACAACATAATCATCTGCATTTTGAGCGGGTGACATTTATGGCTTCAGACGCATTGAATATGCCTCTTTTGCCGCTGCAACGACAAATGACAACCGTTGGATTGTCGTCGTCGTCGTTAGTCCGTTCGTCTGTCAGTTGTTGATGGCTTTATACATACACATGTATGGACTTGTGTATAGGTATGTCAAAGCCGCATCATTATTGTTTGGTTTGACCGAGTAGATTATAAAAAAAACCAACGTTGTCAGTGTTGATGTTTTTACTGACCCATTAATGTGTTGTTTTTTTTTTGCTCATGTGAGGGTAAATGGAAATAACATTGAACATGAATTTAGTATTTTTGCATATGTACATATGTATGTCTGTACATACACATACAAAAAAATTCCAACAGTAAAAAAAGAAAAGGTCAAATAATTGAATAGAAAGTGCAGTCAGATTATCTGTCATCGTCCGTTGAAAGAGTTTCAAATGTAGGTTGGGTTTGAATTACATTCGACGTCTGTCATAATTTTAAATATGTACATGTACGTGTACATATGTATGTATGTATGTATTTATTAAAAAATACAATTAAAAATAAAAATAGAGGAAGTAAAAATCTACATAACAAGTTTGTTTTTTTAATACTGTTCATTTTTTTTATTTTTTTTAATCATGCGAAGTTGTTATTGATTGTTTGTTTTGACAGATAGACAGGCAGACAGATAACGACCGTGACATTGACAATCTGATATAGTAATTATTTTTGTTTTCATTTCATTATTTTTCTCAATGGACTTAGTAGGGCAAGTTTTATTAAAATTACCTTGAAGGTCTGTGCGGGGTTTTTAAATTAAATGAGAGCGTAAATGGGTGGATCTGTTGGTTTGAAAATTTTTACTGAAAATCGATTTAGACTGAAGAGGTTTGATTTATAATAAGATTGTCTGAGATTGTCTATTCAGAAGGTCCAAAGCGTCAATCGAAGCCGGTTTATTCCTGAAGACCTGAGACTACAATCTTCATATCCCCAAGGAAAATAGTTGAAAGGTGTGAAATCGCAATTTCTGGGCAGCCAATTTACCCTAGCAAAACGTGGAATTAAGTGCTTACCAAGATTATTTCTCAAGAAGTCCATTGTTTCACGAGATGTAGCTTGTCTTGTTGAAACCAAAGCTCACGGAGACCATGAGCTTGAACGACAGGAAGCACGAAGTCCAAATTAATGGCGCTATTAATGTTACCATTGATGGTAAAATTCTAATTTGCCTTATTTTTGATGAAATATGGACCAATGATTTCACCAGCCCCTTAATGACATCATACTATTGTTTTTAATGGATGGAACGGTAACTTTTGGTTGAGTTGAGTTCATTGAGTTTTCCCAGAACTCATTTACATAAAATACGACGTAAATAAAAGTCGTCCGTCTTCAATTCTTGAACTAGTTGAATTTTGTAGACTTTTAGGACGAAATTTTCAAGTTAAATACGCCAGGCTGTCAAATACGACAAGCCAAACTGCTGAGAATGACGACGAATCAAAATTAGAAAGTGCTACATTCAATGGTGTGATTTTTGCCAAATCTTGAATATTTTCGTTACATAGGGACGACATAGCTCTTAAAAAGAAACTTGGCAACTGAATACATTTGTCAACGAACTTTAATAAGCTCCAGTTGGCCGTAATTGCTTTCCATTTTTCTAAGACTTAGCCAAGATAACTAATCAATGGCTTTGGATAAGCTCTTAGGCCATAATTTAAGACGCTATTGCTCCTTAACCATTCGATCTTTGTGTGTTATTCAAAGAAAATTAAGTCATCGAGTGCAACATAACATATCTACATTTACATTTTTACTATATGTAAAACCGTCTCTTAAAAAACTTGTTGGTACACTCAGGCGTATACGTACTTTTTATTTTATTAACTGTAGACACCTTTTTTTTACCTCTATGTTTGTTAGCATTGGAGGCATAATACGTTATGAATTTATGTAGAATTCATACAGATTAGTCATAACTTCTCTCTCTCGACCTCCCCTCCTCCCCAAACCATGCCTCAAGGTCAGAATATTATCTGGTCCCTTAAATGGTCAGTTCTAACGAAAGCAGAAACAATTTAACAAACTTTAAACATGGACATAAAAAAAGACACATTTTGACTCTTTTGTTCTTTGGTACATTATAAGTGTAGGTTTTGTGTCTTTTAACCACAAAACTTATATGTCAAAAGTTATCTACGCTTTAAACGTTTGTTTGTTTTTTTTTTTGTACATTATTGTCTAAATATGATTTCATAAAGAGCCTCAAGGTTCTTATATTTAGATACATTATGTTCCTGAAATTCTCAGATGACTCAATCCCTTCCCAAAATGCGTTACTCGGATTGAAGACTTCTCTACCTTCACTTAGGATACTGACAAAAACAACGCAGAAACCTTCTCATCCTCCACGACATGACTCATTCATTCACCTACATTCACATCTCTTTTTTTGATTAAATTTTATTTCTAAGACCATCCATACTGCGCGAAATCCCAAGTTCAGTCCGCTGCCGCCGTGCGTCCCATTGGAATTAGTCATCATCACATAAATAAAATCAATGACGTGACCTATAACCACCACATCACCACAGACAGAGAGAGAGTGTGTATCTTTTCCATCATGGAAGGTTTTTGTGCTCCCATTTGGATATGCCTTCTATCGATCGGCCGACACCGACGACGACGAAGATGACTTTGGTTGCTGGCGGCCATAATGCCACCGCCGCCTTCGTCGTCGTCGTCGCAGCCATCGCCGCCATCGCCATCATCATCATCATGAAAGTTGAACCTGACTGTTGGAAAATTATATTCAACTGAAGCGTAAATGAAAGTTTAACTATTTTTATCCACAAATAGACTGAAAAGGATAAGACAGATAGTTTCCGTCCCTTGATCTAATCCTTGTGACCCATTTGTCACTCTGTGTCTACATCACCCACCGCCACCTCCTCCAACTGACAATGTCATTGAGAGGGTGTCAACTAGGCTAAATCTCAACGTAGGCACGTACAGTACATACATATATGCACATACCGCCGCTGTGGACTAAATTAAATGAAGCTCTTCTATCGCAGATTTTGAATGCATATGTTAATGAAGGCGACGAGGATTGCTGATTCCGAAGTCAACTGAGTGCTAATGATGCGCGTATCTACATACCTACTTGATGTGGGCCATGCCATAGACTAACCGCCTACTCATCCTCTACTTAACCTATCGCATCAAGAGATAGTTCACAGCTATGTACATGCGTTTTGCGTTGGCAGAACAATTCGAAATTGTGAAAATTAAGGTCAAACATTGCAACCATCAGAAGCATTCCAACAAATCTGATATAGCGTGAGTTGAGTTGATCTACCCTATCCCCCCACCTCTTTGTGAGGGGAGAAATTAGTCCAGAACTATAGGTTTAAACTTCAGCACGGATGACAGTGTTTGCGCATTTAATAGAATCTGCGTCTATTAGTGTCTTCATTCGGATATGCGATGTCCGTATGATGGTATCATGTTATAAACATTTAATTTCGTTCTACTTTTGGATTTATTATAATTAAAAAAAAAAAAAAAAAAAATCCACCATCATCTTGTCATCTACGTGGGTACATTGTCTGAATTGTGCTGAATTTGTAGGTACCTTATAGATACAATTGTGTATATAATTAGTTGTACTCGTACGGATTCGCTAGTTGCAAATGAAATCACATCAGACATCACGTTAACACCTTACAGACGACCAACTTAGCAACTGACCGACCAACCAACCAACAACCGGCCAAACGACAACTAACGTTAACGGAATGGTCAGTCTGTTGGGAGTGATGATGATGATGGTAGTGGCATAGTATGGGTTAGCAAAGCGCAACGGAGCCTTCTACTTTTGTCTTTCTGTTGCGTGATACAAACTACACATTTTTATCGATCCTGGTTTGTTCTCGTGATGTCGAATAGTTCCTATTTTACCGTTCTGATAGCACAAATACACGGAACAAAAATAAAAATAGAAAAAGTACGTATACGCCTGAGTGTACCAATAACTTTTTTTGAGTGACAGTTCAGTAACCCTGAAATTTAATGATTCAGTTCAACTTGTGAGTCATTATTCTTGCAATTCTGACAATCAGGGTTAGCATCTTGAGCTTAAAAGCGGTAAAAGACTTTATTTTGTTAACGGAAGCTTGAAACTTGACATAGACCTTTCCCTTAGTCGATGATCCAATGCGCTTGTAAACAGAAATTTGATTAACTTTACGCTCTACATGAATGTGACTAATTGAAAATAGTAATGTAAAATTTTAAAGAAATAAGATAGAACACGCCCGACCGAGTCAATCATTAGGGTTTGACTGATGCTGATATGATTTATATCTTTTTAAAAACCATCTCTCAAAATCTCTGACTGGTTAGTGACTAAGGTCCGCGAAAGTTGGTGCACTTTTTCACAGACCGTAATCTTTATGAAATTCATGTTGTGTACTTAAAAATAAGTTGGAATTTGGAATTTTTTTAGTAATTCCTAACAGTCAGTGTCCAAACGAAAAAAAGGTTAAGTCTTGCCTCGCAGAACTACATACATAAATTCAAAAACATTGTTTAGATTAGAATCAGTAAATTATGATTCCAATATCAATCTACAAAGCAATAAACTACCCAATTTCTATAATGAATGGCTACGACCTAAAGGCTTTTAATCTTAAAGTGAGAATCGAAATTTTAGGTTATTTAATATCTTCAGAGTGACATTTAGTAGAATGCAAATTCAATTTTTAAAATAGTACCTCGACACTCACTGTTGAAGTTTAAACTTTAAGTTATTTTTTGTCTTTTTAAATTCTTTCCAATTTTGTTTATTGCCATAATTTTGAAGGTTGAAATTCAATACCAAATGTTTGAAGTAATTTTCAAGATAAGCAAATATTCCGAAGACCCATTTCGGAGTACTAAATTTTGCAGTTTAAATTAAAATTTCGACACTTATGTATGTAAAAATGTTTTCTCTTCTAAACTTGACTAGTTTTTAATTTTCAACAAGTGTTTTTTTTTAAATTTTTAGTCAAATAAGTTTTAGTATTACATCTTACATTGTTACGCTAAAACTCGAGAACGGCTGGGCCAATTTGAATGATTTTGGTTTTGAAATGCTTGTCATAGCTCAGGGATGGTTTAAAAGGAAAGAAAATATGTACAAATTGTGATAAAGACATAAAAAAAACCTATATTTTTACCTGCAAAAAAATATTTTTGACCGTCAGTTGGTTCTCGAATTTTTTATATTTCAGTCATCTGTCGAACGTTATACGAAAATTTATAAAGTTGCCTGTTATTCTGTCACCATTCTACGGATATTAAAATCTTTTATCATTAGTTTGTCAATGCCTGAGATCTACTGGTCTAAAAAGCCAAGAAACTCAATACAATTCAACAAATGTCGTCGGGTCCTCTAGTACTCAAAAAATCAATCTTTTCACAGTAATTCAATAATTTTGGGTAGTGTATCATTATTTTTAGACGTTTTTCATAAAATTCTGAAAATTCATTTAGTACCTACTTAATTTTACTCTAGCTTTTGAATAAAAAAATTAATTTTAGACATAAAAACTAAAAACACAATTTCCCATGACATTATTTTTTGTTTTATTTAAAAAATAATTTACGTCACAAAATAATCATTTTCTAGCCCTTTCTCCAACACCAGACATCCCTCTAAAAAACTGAATTTCAAACGTCATACTTGGTCAACATTTTCAAACAAATGTATTACAAATTGCAACCACTGCAAAAAGTATACTAAAAACAGTCCAATTAATTTCTCCCCCCAGTGTACTTCAATATAAAATTCCTAAATTTTAACCGTGTACCTATTCCGCTTAACAAACATATGCTTCACTGTATCGATTTTTTATTCTCAAAGTGTAGAAATTCCAACTGATGACAGTGACAGCAACACAATACGATTTTGCAACTAAGTTGTCAACATTGCACGCAACTTAAAACGTCCTCTCGAGATAGAGACATAAATTCACACTCAAAGTCGACATCGACAGTCGTCGTTGTTGTCGTCGCTGTCGTCAGACAGTATAAAACAGTAGTTGTAGTAGTTGAGTGATATTTGACTCCACTATGTATGTAGTATATACGTACATCGGCCGCATATCAACATAATTCTGTTGGTCTGTTCGCGGCAACAGCAATAGCAGCGGCGGCGTTTGGCGTTCGACGTTCGGTGTTCGTTGTTCGGTGGTCAGTCCATTTGTTAGCGTAACCAAGTGAAGGCGGTCGAGTGTCGGCAAACTACGACGCACGGTTTCGAATTTAGACATTTTCAAAAAAATCATCTCCAATAACGTAGTCGCACGGAATACGAGTTTTTTTTTTTGAGCGGCAAGTTGGCGTTCACAATAACAATTACGACTTTATAGAAAAAAAAAAGGGTTGAGTAACAACTCACACGGTTCTGTCATAAATGAAGTAATTAAAACTGTGGTTACAATCTGTCAGGCGGCCGGTCACTTTTTGTGTGAGTGTGTTCTTTTGAGGCGCATTACCCTGTCATTATATAATTTATCCGCGTTTGTTTATTTATTTTTTTTTTTTTTTTGGATTTTTTAGAAAAAGTTTGTGGTATTAAATTTCAGAATTTGTGAAGTTAAGTTTCATTGTGTTGTGTTTTTTCAAAACAAGTGGTTCCTTGAACAAAACACGAGCGGAAAGTGTCTAAAAAAATATAGTTCAGTGTTGAAATAGAAAAAAATAAATATTTAAAATCTTTAATCGGCTTAAGAGGAATAATCTTTTACCTTGTTGTCGTCGTCGGTTGCTCGTCGCCGCCGCCGTAGTGCCGCTGCTGTCGACGCCGGTGTTGTTCTATATTGTGTTGTGAATGTTTGTGTTTTTCCGTTGTTGTTTGTGTCAGCACTTCCACTCATCCATCCAAGGATATTCTAAGTTTGTTTTTTCTTATGCTGTCGTTGATGTGAGTTAAATTTTATTATTATTTTTTTTCTACCGTTATTCGTAAGCCTCGAGGTTGTTTTTATCCTTTTTTGTTTATGATATCTCCTTCCTTGTTAATGGTTTTGTGTACTCTCGTATCCTTTGATGTTTTAGTCATATTTCATATATCATACATATACGAGGATGTATCCTTTCCTGGGGGCCCTGAGGGCTTAACTGTCATAAAAGAGGCTAACCTCTTTCTACTCTTGTTGGATTTTGATTGTATTATGTTATATCTATCTATCTATCTATCTTTACATACACATGTGCAAATGTACCTATACTCATATGAAAGTTGTGTTTTTTTTTGTCATAGTTTTTTGCTTTAAGTTGATACTTGACTTTTCAAGGACCTTGTTTACATGAATTCGCTGTTTGTTTCTTAGAGAATGTTGTGTCAAAGATATGCCATACTTATGTACAGTTATAGAATGTAATTGTTTAGATGTATTGTGGGTCAAATATTCGATAGGGAAACTGATGATGATGGGTGATGATTTAAAAAGAGATTTTTTTAGGGTTCCTTTAGTATAACGACAAGAAAATCTTTTGTAAATTATTATTTATTCAAAAGCTATAGACAAATAAAAAACAGACCCAAAACTTGAAGAAAATCAAGAAGTGTTTTTGAATTTTTGATCTGTCAAAGTTTACTGAACCTGACAGTAAAGTGAAGTAATGGGTGTGGGGTGTAATTTTAGGGAGAGGTTGTTCAAAGTGGGTTGGATTTGCAAATTATGAAAACTTGACATTGAAAGTGGAAATGTCAAACTGATTTCTGACAGATTTACTAAAAGTCAAAATTCCTTTTTGTCGAAATTTTGCTATAGAAAAATTTAAAATTGCACATACATAAGTTTTGTTAAGTTGGTGCAACAATTCTTTCATTTTTTGGTTTTCAAGAGATAAATACGAGACTGTCAAAAATCTCATAGTGTCTCGTGAGTTCATGGCAATAACCAAGCTATTCTCTATGTCAAAATAACACAACAAAACACCACAAAATTTTGAGCAAATTAATCATAAATATTAAGGAATATTTATTTTATACTAAAAAGGTGCTTTTTTTTAGAAGTGTGGCAATACTTTTTTCTGAGTTGGTCATTTTGACAGCTCAGTTTGTTTTGCTATTTCGTATAATGAATAGACTTACTTCTGAACAACTTTTGCAAATCGTGCAAATTTATTACCAAAATCATGGTTCGTTTGACCAGCCAAGGCGGTTTCACACCACGTTTACTTTAGTCGGCAATGCACATTCTCAGAGATGAAGAAGACCCGAATGAGTCCATCCGCCATTGGGCACAACAATTGGAGCTGTGCCCATGCACTTAATGGAAGATTTTGCAGAAGGATCTTGGTATGCAGGCTTACAAATTCCAATTGAAGCCGAACGACTATCAATCGTGAATGGGTGAATGGGCTCCATACGAGATGGCCACCGATCCTGATTTTGGTGAGCCTTCAAGATCGTGTGATTTAACACCGCTGGACTATTTTTTGTGAGGTTATGTGAAGTCGCTTTTCTTGCAGAAAAGCCTGAGAAGATTGACGCTTTGAAAGATAATATTCGACGCGGTTTTGCTGAAATACGGCACCAATTCATCCAAAACGTGGTTGAAAATTGTGCCTCTCGTCTGGAATTTATTCAAGCCAGCCTCGGCGACCACTTTCCATAAATCATTTTTATAATTTAATGGCAAACCCTTATCTCTATAATAAAGCTAAATTTTTGGCCGTAACATGAAATTATATAAGTTTTATTTCTTATTGGAAATCAAACATCTAAAAAAACACCCTTTAAAAACCTATGTAGCATTAATGAACATTTTGAAAGATGCGCAAATGTCAAAAATGTAACTTATGATACGGTCACATTTACATTGCATTGTTCTAATAAGGAACTAAATGTGATCATGGGTTTATGTTGCTGTGGATGTTGGTCGTTTGTAAACGTCACAATGATGAAATGTTATTTTGACAGTTGATTAAAAGAAGTGCGTTCACAGTGAATATTCAAAGCTGCCATAATTTATAGAGTTTGAAAACCTTTTACAATAAAACGATCTTTGCATTTAAAGAACAAGTTCGAAAAATTCAGGCACTCTAATTGTCTTCCAATTCTGACACTGACATAAGACTTATCTTTATGCCACAATATAATGTAGGAAGTTGAAAATCAACCCTAAAATTAAAAATCATTTGGTTTAAGACACATTTCCTGAATGCTTCCGAGGAGATACGGCAATGAAATTAAATTATACACGCGAGTCAAATAACACGGTACGCCCTACAAATTAATTCATTAAGTTCAACTTACATTTCTTTTTCCAAATTTTTAAAGTATGTCCAAATAAGGTTGTAAGCGTTAAATAATAATAATCCATCGGAACCATATTAAAATTATCCATATCCAAAATCTAGGTAAGTAGGCGATACTTATAACTTACTGGAAAACCTAATTTCCTGCACAGGTGTTCGGCTCAAAAGTAAAAAAAAAGTCAAGACTCGCGCAGTTAAAGTCACATTCAAACATCAATCCGTGTGTAAAGTCATCATCCCAAAAGAAAGAATAAATAAACAATGGATACCATTTATTTCGTCACAGGTATCGTACTCGTATATAGGAATATGTTAATTTCATGTCACTCTTTTATTACCTGACAGAATATTGGTAACGGTAAAAGCTAGCTTAAATAAAGGGAGCCACGAGTATTTCAAAATCCTCCGATACAAATGATGTAACTTAATAAATGAGACCAAAAAGATACAAAAGATACATAAATACATATAATTACTTATATTTGTATCTATGTATCTATATAACGTTTGGTTTGGTTTGGTTTGGTTTGTTGGCACAAAGTTATATATTGTTCGAGAGAACAAATAAAAGAGATTACATCAGCACACTACCATCGCGTCGTCGTCGTCGGTCTGTCGGTCGGTCAGTCAGTTAAGCTTCCAAGAACTTGTATCTTGTACTTGTACCAGACCTAATCAAAATTGACATGTTAAATCTGTTGTATCGTATAGATTTGAAAATACATCAACATTCAACACAAATACACTTACAATGACAGGCAAATAAAAAAAAAAGAAACCACAATACAATCAACCGAATTTGAAGTGCGATGTTAACAAAATTTGTTAGAACATATAACATAATTGGTTATTTCCGAAGAACTGTGTGGGCGGGACAGAACAACCAGAACAATACAGCCCTCGGTAAGATATACAAGAAAAAAAAGATTTAATGGAAAACAATAGCAGTCAAAGCCAACAACGAATTTCGTTTGTGGATATGATGTTTGGTCAAAATATATGGTTACGAAGGTTAGGACGTCTACAATTGAACATGCCTCTTGAAGGTTTTTCTAAACATTCATTTTGTGGAGTGAAGGGGAAAAGATAATAATTGTGTTCGTACTTTGTCTCACTCGTTCCACTAATTAATTACAAACCAGCCAAGTTGATCAATCGTCTAATAATTTAATTTAAGGACTTTAATTATTCACTAAAGTATGCTAAATAATGACTAGGACATGGACATTGGAGGTTAAGCTAAGTGCAGACGCTACCCACACCACAGCTTAGAATATTGGCAGATCTGTCAGTGCTCTGACTGTAGGTGCCAATGAGCTGACAATAGCCAAACATCCTTCAATGAAAAAAGCTCACACTTTTGACAGATTTTATCTTTAGTCTTACAATTTTGTAGTAAGATAGTTAGCTGTCATTTCTGAATAGTCATTTTTTTTTTGACAGATGTCAGTTTTTTTTAATTTAATGGTGAACGTGTAAGATGAATGAGAAATTGCTTAAAATCGCGATTTTCTGCGAATGGACGTTACTAGTGTAGGTTGTCTTTTTTAAACGTGTGATTTTTAAGAAGAAATAAAACTCTTGTAATTTAATGATATGGCTAAGAATTCAGCTTTATTATAAAGATAAGGGTTTGCCATTCTATTTTCCAAATAATTTCGTGCAAGTGACCTCCGCGGCTGGCTCGAATAAATTCTAGCCGAGAGGCACAATTTTCGACCACTTTTAGCAGCATATGGGGCCGTATGTCAGCAATAACGCACTAAATATTCTCTTTCAAGGCCTCAATCGTCTCAGGCTTATCTGCGCAAAAAATAGTCTGGCGGTGTTAAATCGAACGATCTGGGAGTCCACTCCACATACCCACGAAGCGAAGTGAGATAATGAGCTTACCAAAATCGGGATCGGTGGCCATCTCGTTTTCAATTTGGACCCATTCAATTCTTACATGAATAATTGGACTTTGGAAGCCCGTAATCCAAGTATCTTCTGGAAAAATTTTTATAAAGTGGATGGGCAGAGCCCTAATTGTTGCGCAAGATGGCGGTTGAACTCATTCAGGTCTTCTTTGGATACTCTGTACTGTACGCCATCTCTGAGAATGTGCATTGTCCACTCAAGCCAAGGCGGTTGGCTGGGCGACGATTATGTCGATCAAACCGAACCATTGTTTTGGTAATAAATTTACACGATTTGAAAACGTTGTTCAGGATTATGAAATCAAGTGACAGCCGTCAAAAAGACAAACTCCGAAAAAAAGTATTGCCAGAACAAAAGTTCACAAACATGACATGAATGTAGCTTCAAATCAAAGTCGCTTTTCATATGAATTTTTTGGCACTTAACTCCTCTACGAGTCGTGTGTTAAAAAGTAATGTCTAAAAAACACCCAATTTTTTAAGTGTTAAAGATTTTTTTCTCATGTTTTTTCCTAAATAAATTAAAATTGGAGTAACAAGCAAGTCATGTCTACATTGGATTGGAAAACACGTTCACAAAATACGAGCAATTGAAGTTTAATGAAAATCGATGTTGACCATTAAATAATAAATTCCCATCTTTACGAGAACACAAACCCCGTGCAACAAAAATTAGCATAAGTTTCGCTAACAAGCTTAAATACCAGTATGCATCTATAATCACTGTTAGTAGACCTGCTTCCAGAGAAGCCAAATGAGACATTTTCCAAGGAAAATCTCAATATGCAACTCTGACTTTCTTTTAGTTTATAAAAAGCCATTTATAGTCGTATTATATTTTTCACTATGGCAGTTAGCTGTGGTATGAAGTTGGTGCCAGTTATGTGGCGGCGTCTATGCGAGCCTATCGCCATCAGGAAGGAAACAATTAAGTATTTTGTGTGAGCTTGTAATAACATCGTGTCCATATAACTTAACTACTATCGCCATCTAAGTGGATTTCGATTTTCACAAGAAAACGATGTGTTAATTGGAAGAGATTTAAAAAAAAAAATGGAAAATCTGGTCTAACATTTCACAGCACCACCAGTTGCAACTGCAGCAACACCCAATTTCGACAACCTGCCCAAGAAGATATGTTCGTGATCCATCTATGTCGCTCACATGACAGCCATAAACGTCACGATAGACAGACGTGTTTTCCTTCTTGTATGTACGTCTTCTCATAAATACACATAGACGACAGCTACCTTTATTTTCACTTTAAATTTTCCCTGGTGAAATTTCCAACTCAACTAAATATATAACGTTACCTAATTAATTGCACAGTTTTGCTATGAATGTTTTCTCGATTAATTGAAAACTCAATTCAAACCTGCAATCGACATTTAAATAGAAAACACACGCAAAAAAAAAACAACATCAATCTTTCAATGGTGATAGAAGTTTTTCACGAGATGTAAGAAACAGGTCGAGGGGGATCTTGAGAACTTGAGCGGGATTTCTTGATTCCGAAGATGCCGACTAGGAGACGTCGTCGTCGTTGTTGTCGTCTCGTCTCGTCTCTTTTATATTATTCCTAAGAGCAAACGTGATTTAATTGAACAACATTCACTTTTATCTCGGCATAATTATTATTAAACAAAAATGCATTCAACAACGACACTATCGGTGGTAATGCAGACAGTGGGATAATACACTATAAAAACTAAACAAAAATCACCAAAACTAAATAGATATGGGCACATTAATTTGCATTTGTATCAATCTGATAAATAATAAAATTAAGTGACACGTTTAAGTAATTTTTTATTTCATTTATTTTGAATCTGGAACCTTAACAAAATTAAATTTTTCCAAAACATTTTACACGTGAAATTTTAACACCAATCTTTTAACTTTTAAATCAATCTTATTAATAAAATCTTTTAGGATAAAGTCGAATTCCTCTCTTGACTGACTATAGACGAAGTGAAGAATAAAAAGCATTACGAAAAAATTTCGCGAGAAATTAGATAGATTTTTTTGTAAATAATCCAGATATATTTTAGAATGAAAAGATAACGACAAAAATATTTGCGACACACTTTCAAGGAGTATGTTTTTTTTTTTTAATATATTCCATGCAAAAGTCAAAATATTTTTTTTTTCACGTGAAAAAGCATATATCGAAAATTATTATTAAAATACAACTATCATTAAATTACACTAGATGCTCAAAAATAAGGAACAAATTGTGAGGTCTAACAAAAATGTTCACTTTTCACTTCACGTAAGAACTTCCAGATTTCATTTCACAATCTTTGAGTTATGGAATTTCCTAAATTTCACATGAAACCAACTACTGGAAATAAGGATATAATTCAATTTTCAATAACCCAAGAATAAACTACAAATTAATATGAAACATATTCGTGAATTTATGAAAGTGAAAATTTTAACTTTTCACTTAGTAGCTTATTTTCAAGACACATGATTTTTGATTTAATTTTCGCGAGAACACGATTTCGAGTGGATACAAGAAAATAGCATCCATGTAATCCAAAAATTTAGTACATATAAAAAAAAATTCACATGAAATCATCGCAGTGAAATTCTCAACTTTTCGCTTTAGGTGGAACTTAGTGTGAAATGTGAAATGTTTTTCCATTTTCTTAGTTAATAGTTAAATTTTCAAACAAAACACAAGATCAATAAATTATTATCCATTTTTATAAAAATTAACAATAAGGGATTTATTTTCACGTGAAATTCTACAAATTTAAGTATAGCAAAAATTACGATTCTGTTTTCTCTTTTAGAAATAACTGAACTTAAGAAATAACCAATAAAATTAGCCTCATACATTACATTAGCAGTTTTTCACTTCGACTCAGACCTCGTGAAAAAGAGATCACTGCTTTTTATAAACTTCCAGAAAGCATTTTAATTTCTTAATGCATGAAGTTTTACATTTTGCAATCGGTCACGTTTATAATAAAAATTATTTAAGGAATGTAAAACTTAAAAATTTCACTCTGACAACATGATGTTTTCAATTTCACACGACACATTTGTTTTTTTTTCACTTCTGAAGCTTCTATACAACATAAATGAAAATACATAATTTTACGTTCCACATCTTATACCCTAAAGATTTTAATTCGAATTTTCACAGAATAATTATTTTAAATGCAGCGACCATTTTTTGTCCTTTTCTTTAAAAAAATACCTACTGTGAAAAAAAATAAGCAACTTAAATTTTTTCATAATAAAAAGTTCTGGGAAAAAGGTATCATATCTTATTTTTGACATCAAGTGAAGCCACGTGTCTTATTTTAGTCCTAATTTGGAGCGCCGTTGTTCCCACTGTATCTACTCTGTCGCGCCGTGCATCGTCCTCGTTGTACAACATGGTGCATATGCACTCCACGAATTCCAGTACTGCACCCAATTTAATGGCACAAAAAAAAATCTTGTCGATTGTCCATTTGGCCGATTGGTATCAAGAGAAGGGTGTGACTTACGACTCGACTACACGAGTGTATTATGGCCAAGTGCCTGGCGGGCATGTAGTGCCTCACTGACTCAGTATAAGCAAACTTTACTGTCTCAAGAATTCAGATTCAGACTGATGTGGTATATATGCGGACCTATTCAATTAATGGCAATCATATCGAATCTCGTGCTTCAATTTATTATTTTCATAACCATCATCATAATGACGATGATGACGGTGATGATGATGATTATGAGAATCTGGCTCGCGCTGATGGAATTTAATATCAGTGTTTGTCCAAGTACTCGTATCTCGTATCTCGATATCTATATCGACTTACTTACAATGTTCTGCTCATGTTCGGTAAAGCAAAAGATACAAATCTATCTATTGCATGTTTTCGAAATCAATTTGTAGTTTGGTTTTAAATGGAAAATAAAAAAAAACAAGCAATTTAATTGACTTTCAGTCAGGTACGACTGCGAGGAGTACGAGTATGCATATTCCGAGAGGGAGGCCTAGTCGGGGCTCTGTAATAAAGTCAATGCCGCCACGTTGCTGCAAGTGATGACTGGCGACGTCGTCGCTCGGCAGTGTGGCGGCGGCGTGGCGCACAGTGGGGCGACTTGTATGGGAGAGCGGAAAAAGACTCCATAAAATCTAAATCATGACAAAGAAAAAAATAGTAAACTAACTTCAACTACCTTAATAGCGCATAAGAATGTGGAGAGCAAAACTTCATACTTAGTTGAAAAACTCAAACTCTTATTTTTGTGACTTTGTTCGGCGGTTGTCTACAGTTGTCAATGACATTTATAGGATTGTTAAACGATAGTATAAACTTTCAGAAAATGATAATTTTAGACCGCAGCTCAGCGGAAGTTATTTTGTAGGCTCAGCAAAAGTTTTCATTATCTACATTTCATTATCTCTACTCACTTTATAATTTTTTTCAATGTCATATTTTAAAAAATGTGTTTATCTGTAAAGTTTCATAATTGTAACTTTAAAAATAAAGCCACAGCAAGCCAAAATGTGAATAAGTAAAAATAGACGATTTATTGGTAATATAAAATTGTCGAACTTTTGAAACAAATATGAAATGAAAAAACTGAAATAGAACTGGTTTCCTTGACTTTTTATTAAAACAATAGCATATCAAAAACCGCAAAAAAAAAAAGAATTAAAAAATTTGTAATTTTTTCCCTGTTCGTCCCACTGTGCGGCGGCGGCGACTCGACGACACCGCAAGGCGATTGTACTGGATTTTTTTTTTGTTATATCAAAAATGTAAATGTATCCACAAACATGCAGTTAAAGTTGAAGATTACGCAATCACGCAAAAAGCGCAAATTATTTTTTTATTTGTTTATTATTTTTTTTTATGGGTAAATAAAAGTCTTTAAGAAATTCTTGTTTCTTTAGTCTTTGATGATCACATTATGGCTTTTAGAGTGAGGGTGCACAAGCCCAGCCAAGCCAATCCAAGCCAAGCGCATCACAAGGTTTTTGTGCATTAAGTCATTTTCGAAAAGATAAAAATGATGTTCTCATGTGGCGAAGTGGGAGGATGGTTTTGAGCTTTGTATAGATTTTAATAGCCATAACACGATGTGGCTAATGTTAAAGTTATGCTTACTTGGATTTTGTATCTTTTTTTATATGTTTGGTGTTAAAATGCTTATTTTTAAGGTTAAGTTTTGGGGTAATGGTTGATATAGACACATCCCATTTACTGGTTTATGAAGGGTGTTTTTTTTTTAGACGGGTGGTTTTCAATCTGGCAATGCTTTTTTCGGAGTTGGTCTGTTTGACAGCTGTCAGTCGATTTATGCTCAGTTGGGTTTGCAATTTCTTAATGAATAGATTTGTTCTAGACAACGTTTGCAAATCGTGCAAATTTATTACCAAAATAATGGTTCGGTTCGGATGACAAGATGGCCACCGATCCCGATTTTCACAAGATCCGGTGGACTCGAACATCGTGGGATTTAGTACCGCTGGACTATTTTTTTGTGGGGTTCTGTGAAGTCGCTTGTTTACGCAGATAAGCCAATTGTCAATTGACGCCATGGAAGAGAATATTCGGCGCGTTGTTGCTAACATACGGCCCTAATTGCTGCAAAAATTGGGCCTCTCGGCGGCCACTTGCCCGAAATCATTTTCAAAACATAATGGCAAACTCTAGTCTATATCTATATTAGCCATTTTCTTGACATGACATTAAACTTTACGCGTTTCATTTCTTCTCGAAAACCACACCTCTAAAAAAACACCCTTTACAAGAAGTCTCAAATTGATTACAAACAATTTACTACAATTAAATAAAATTAATATAAAAAATAATTGATGTCTGTTTAATGTCAAATTATTGTTTTTTTTTCAAAGAAAATAATTGACAAATTCTGGAAAACTAGATCCCGATACTTGGTGTTGTCAAATATTATGTAACGTAAGTCGCAGGTTTTTTTATTTTGGTCCAAATATGTTTCTCTTTCCTCTGATACTTTATTTTAATCTTTCACCTGTCGAGCTGTCAAATAAATCATATTTTGACATCCATTTAATAGCTCGTTTCAAATGGTATCTTAAAAACAACCTTTTCCAATTTTTGTTTACCCTTTTTTTTTAAATTCTAATTTATGTATGTTTAAATTTACTATTTTTTCATTTTAAATTAATACTTTTGACTAATTGGATGTTTTTTTTTTTTTTTTATTTCTAGGTAAGTGACTGGAAGTTCCAAAAGATTTATCAAAAAAAAAAAATCCGTTCGAAATCACGACAGGTAGTTATGACGTTTTGTTGTTGAAATAATAATAAAAAATCACTTGTCAAACAACCTGTTAATTTATTAAACAGATTAATATTTTTGTTTGTACACTTTTTCCCATTCATCCATATAAAATTTGAATTCAAAACTCCGAGACTCTTAATTCAAATTAAAAAAAAGAACATCAATTCACAAATTAAAAGTCAACACATTTACATGACTTTACATGACTTTAATCCCATTTCAAAAACAACGAAAAAAAAAAACATTTTTGATTAATTTCAACTCTTTTATTCAAGTGGAAAACAAAAATGAAATGCAGTGAGGAATTTGTGGAATTTCGTTTTAGAAAATTAATCATTTTGGTCTTTGATAAAAAAATGTAAACGAATTCAGTGAAAATGCATTTTAACATTTCATTTACATAAATTCAAAAATTAAGCTTTAAATTTAAAGAAAGTTGTTCTTGTGTTTTTTTTTTTGTAATCTCTCTATCTCCTGCCATTTTTCCACTGTAAATTCAATTAAAAACTTAAAAGGATTTCTCAGATTGAGTTCAAATTTAAGCTACAAAAGTTGACTTCGACATGAAGTTTCAAGTTGACGTAGACTTTATTTTTAATGATTGCTAAAACTTTGTCATTAAGTTTAAAGTTTTAGAGGGAAAGGAGGGGGGACACTTCAAAATATGTATACTTATAAATGAGTATCCTTGTGAAGTACCCCACCGGGTTGTCTAAAGTGCATCAATCCTCCTATTTTCATCGTCACAAACTACAAAACTTCTTCAATGAGTTAGAATTATGGTTTTTGTTTGACAAATTAAAATATGCCCTCACATTCATCTCGTTATATTTAAACGTAATTAATTTAGATGATGATGACGATGGTGATGGTGATGGAGAATGGAGTAACCATATTTTTATGATAATTAAATTTGCACCAATTAGCACTCGTTTTTTTCTTTTTTTATAAAATAGCTATTTTTATGATTAACGTCGATTAGTGGCAAATGGGTTTTAAAAAGCAAACAATTAAAAACAAAAAAATGCGCATCTGCCATGCAAAAATTTGTATAAAAAATTTAATTTTATGTTGATGTATGTATGTGCATAAGTGTCATATACATATAAACTCGACATGCGTCCAGTCAAGTCCACACCAAACCAAACCCAAACCACCACCAGCAGCAGTAATTTGTTTGGCTCGAGTTAATTAGATGGGTTTAAGCACATGATGGCATTAAGAAATGTTTGCTTGGTGACGTTAGTTTTGATTAAAATTTTATATTTGCATCATGTTTTTATTTTTGTTCTAAAATTATTTCCATCAAATAGAAATTGAAACAAATTAAATTATCTAGATTTGAAGTGACATTTGTCAATTGAACATAACCAATTGTAAGTTTGAGAGACAAGTGCTTGGGAAATAAACTTTTCGACTTGAAATTTGAAACTGAGGAATTTACTTGTTTCTGTCATGGTCAGCTGATGTCAAAAAATTGATATTCGATTAAGGAAACTTTTCTTGGGTAATTCGGTTGCGAAGTAAGGGGAATGAAAAAGTCTTTAAAAATAGATCTTAGCCAGCTGTCAAAAGTACTAATGAAAACCAACTGTCAGCTACTCAAAGCTTTTAAAGCCCGGCTGAAATAGAACACTAAGTCCCATGCTGGAATTTTTAACCGTAAATCAATTTTTACGGTGACGTATGTGGAAAAAAATACAATCTTTTGAGAACGCAATCATTACAAATCATTTGAACTGAATTTATTTTAAAAATGTCATTCTTTATTTGATCTTGATTTGACTTGACAATACATTTTGTAAACGCCACCAATCATTTGATCACGCATGCATTCAATTGTATTCTTTGTTTTAGAGAATAATGAGTGAATGTTTGAAGGAAAAGATTGCAATCAATTGATCGGAAAATAAATGATTGCAATCTTTGTTATATCAAAAATTGTGGTAATAGCGAAGTTTGAAGTCGAAGTTTTCAAGTGAATTCAATGATTGCAATCTTTAAATTGAAATCACAAAAGATTGCATTCCCAAATGAGTGAATTCTTTTAAAAGCTTGATGTTTTATGATATGGTGACATTATTGGACAATACTTTTTTCGAAATGACAGTTTCAGATCGTTAGCGTCATTATTCATAGATTTAGAAAGACTTTTGTTGTGACTCAAATGCAACGCTCGGAATTTTGAAAAAGTAGTTAGCCGACTGGGGTAGTTTCAAGGCGAAAGTTCATCAATTAGCCGCCTCAATCAAGCGACACAATTCTGTCTGAATGTTTTCTTACATAATTAAGCCAATGGCATAATATATCTCCATAAAAAGTAATCAGGAGGCGTTAAGTTGTCAACAAAACAAACTTTGATGTTATTTGACGGTGATACAACTTTAATGTTGTATGATAAGTTGCACCGTCTTCTTGCAACCAAATGTCATCTATGTTTAGCTGATTTCTTTTTGGAATTTCGGAAACATTTTATGATGAATTGTATTCTCAAGTGTCAAACTATAGACAATAAACTAATGCATCTAAAAAGAAACACCCTTTTTCTATTCATTTGCCATATCGTCTTTTCCCTGCTCTTTCTGGTGATGTTTCTATGTTATTCGTTAAGTTATCTCGATTTCAAAATTAAATGTTACGCTTTCAAAACTTGCTCTACATAGTATCAACCTTGATCCTAAATCTAAACAATTCCAATTGTAAATCGTCACATTTCATCGAAGTCCCCAAATGACACCTTCAAAACTTCCTCGACAGCAGCGCCCCCCCACCAAAAGTATCATAATCACAGTTCCTAATCTAAATGTCTTCTATTTATATAAATGAAGGTTCAACCGCATCAATTAAAAGAACAAACACCTCTAAAATCCCCCTGCTGATTAAATATTCACCACAACCTTATGATGCTTTCTAAAGATTAAAACGGGGGTTGCTCGTTCGAATGGTCTTTTTCGGAATTTTCAATCTTTATCTCCTGGATGATGAAAAGCCTCTTGGCTTACCTTTTTCAAACAATGCCAATTTATTCTAAATTTGTTCCCATAGAAATTTTCCACCCGGAAGTTGGTCTTTTGTACAGTATATGAATTTTATGTTTCATGATCTGTTAAAATTTTATGACTTCCTTTGTCCCTGGCATATCCAGTCAAAGTCGTGCATCGCATTAAAACTTCGTCTATAAACTTCGTCAATTTGGTCATTATGCCCAAGAACCAATTATCGAATTATGTCCAATTGAACAAAAAAAAAAAACTATTACTCATATCTGACCGCACATTTTAATGACTCTCCTCTTCATGGATGTCTGAGATTGCTTCAGGCAGAGGACGCACTGGAAAATCAGTGCCCCGGGCCCATACAGCACCACTTAAGCAGCAATCATAAATCAAGTCAAAAAAGTTATGAAGTGAAAGTCTTTAATGCATTTTTCATGTTGAATATAAATTTGAAATCTTTGATTGGGAATCATAATTTCCAAACAAAATCAGGTGAAGACCGAACAAACACACAAAAAAAAAGGCCAACTTAAGGGCCCTCATGCATCGCTTTAATTTCAATTGGAATTACATTTTGAGGACTTTTGTTATGGTATTCGAGACTTCAAGTGGATTCATAAATATTAATTAAATCACAGTAAACCGAGATTGGAGGGAGGATGATTCCCCTCAAAGTGTATAGATTCGGTATAATTTGTCGATTCAAGGGGATTTTCAATTTTATAGGTCACGACTTAACCTCAATCGAATACAAATTAAATGAAGAGACCAAACAATAAAAACGAGCCAAAAGAAATCGTGTTTTAACTCATTTCCTAATGGAGAGAGCGGGTGGGCAGGGGTTTGGTGTAATGAATCGTGATGCGTTGCGTGGATCATCATCGTTCAATTGCATAGACTCCACACATTTTGATATGACCCGGTTAAATGTAACGTGTATGCCTACTCATATAGTCGACTGTCGAAGATCTCACAATTATTTTCGTACTTAATTGAATCACTGAACTCTTGACCCTCATATATGTGTATATGGTATGGACGCATAGATGCATGATAGGCTGCTGCTGGAGCATGAGATGGAACGATCCGAAAGATTGCACCATGAACACTTCGTTTATATTACAAATGGGATAATTTATATTCTAATAATCGACAAAAGCATTATTGTCATCTTATAGTCGAGTTAAGTTATGTCAAGTTAAGGCAGTACAGTACAATGCGGGTTCAGAGACCTTCAAAGTGGTTGTGGTGTGAGAAGGGAAACGTGTGAATTTATTGGTCCAACACGAACATACTTTATGTCATATATTCATATTTTTCCTGCTTCGGTGAGTTTTCCATTGTTATACTCATGGCATGGAACTGTTTGGAATTGGGTTGTCGGGTCGGAAAGTGATGCGGTATCTTGGAGTAGAAGATGAAGCCCCCTATTATACCCCTTAAATTTGATAATCTCGATGAAGCTCTCGAAGAAGAGGAAATCGACACTCAAAGGTGTTGAAAAATGCATGCAAAATCTAATTTTGTTCACATTTAAGATGATGACAACACTGAACAGAAATAAAACAGTTTGACAGGTGACAGCTTGAGTTAAACAATATTTCAAAAACAATGGAAATTTGACATTTACTTACAGTGAATGTGTGCAGTCGCAAATCATTTATTAGCCGTGTACTTTTGGACAATTGTGGCTTAACGAAACTTTGACGAATGTTTTTAACAGTGCATACTTAGAAACTTAGACTGATGAAGAAAATCTTAATCACTTAAGTGAACTTCATTTTATACTTGACAAAATATCCATTTTCACATCGTTCAAGATTGCCTCAAAAACAACAGATTGTAAAACTTAACGAAGATCAGCAATCTGTTTCAAAATGTCACCCATAAAACTAGATGCTTTCCATAAATAATTAAATTTCAATTTAACAGTTAATAGAATAACTTGACGAGAATAAGTTTCCCGCATGAAATTATCGACATAAAGTTAAAAAATGTATTAAATGTCAGTTTTCACTTAAGTTACATTCAATCGGGAATGTTCTCTTAAAAATGACTTAAAAATGTGAAAACTAATGGATATTTTATTAAATTTTAACTTTTGTTCACTTCTGAGTGTTCTTTCACTTTGACAACAAAATTGAACGAAAACTTGACGACATTCATCAAACTGTTTGTTTTCGTTTATTTTTATTTAACCTAAAATTGTTATGTATAATAGTACGGAAATAAATGCCATAACCTTGACATTGCTTCTAAAATGCGCACATTTTAAGACACCTGTCAAATATTTCGCCATGAGTAATCTTCGTAAGCATCAAATACAGAATAAATTCAATTTTAAAGCCGTTTCAAGCTTTTAATTTTCTGACACTCAATCGCCAAAGTATTGAACTTTAAGTTAATTAAATTGTACACCATGTATAAGGTTAAGGTATCTGTCAAATGATCCAAAAGAAGCCGCCTTAAAAAATCGATTCTTCCCGGTTCTCCGGCAATATGACTATGACACACCCTAAACTTAAGACAAGCAAATTCTCTTATCTATTCTGCGTTACGGTCTTTCTTATTATAAAAGCTTTTTGACAGAATCCTAAAATTATGAAAATTCTGATAATTTCAAAATTCTACTTACTGTCCACACTTTGCCATTTTAGCTTCAAAATTTACGGTTAGCAATTTGAAGTTTGAGTGGAATTAATTCCCTAATCTGACAAGAAGTGACAGTTGTTGAGCTTATCGATTTTCTCCCAACCCAATAACTGTCCTGTCCTCGAGAAACAGAACGAAAAATTTGTGTCCGCATATATTCATACGGCATACCGTCAAAGCACACGAGAGGTCGATGACACAGTGAATTTAATGAAGTTACACAAATACATAGAATGACGGAGAGATGGAGCTATAGATGCACAGCTACAGATGTATCTACCGGGATGCCGATGGGTATCAGAGTATCATACACCACTCGCAACGTTATCGTAACGTAAGAATGTTGTATAGAAATGAAATGGGTGAAATAATTTTTGGCTACAATGGCTCTGGTGTCGGTGTCAGTGTCAGTGTCTGTCGGTATGGTGGGGTGTGGTGTTGTAAATGTTATGCACTTGAACATGTTTTATGGCACCTAAGAGAGTTGGAAACTTGGAGAGACAACAACAAACTACAACGTGTTAGCTAGCTCCATCAGGTCCCAGAGTCAGAGTATGTTTATTTCCTCGCCTTCTTCCTCCGAGTCGCCATCACCTCACCTCCCACATCCCACCGACCGGCGACTCAGCCACAGACCTGAGAATCCGAGATGATGTCATTATGATGTTTGTTAGCAATTTTATGAGTACGAAATGACGATACGAGACGTCAAGGAGACGTAGCAGAAGCAGCAGCAGCACAGCATTACCATCCAGCATCAGAAGCAACAACAAAACGACAACGGTTTTTCTTCTGCTATGTTTGCCATCCAATCTGTTGTTTCCTCTTCTCAGGGGAGGCTGGTGGCTATGAGCTGACTTCAATAAGGACGAGCATGTACTACATACAGTACAGACACACATACATAGTCTTAAGATATACACATGAATGTATGTAGTTGCCACAAATTATGCAGTTAGTAAATTGCTTATGAGTTTCAACAGCTTTGGGGCGTGAGTCTGGGCTTCGTGCTGTTTTTGTTGCTCGAGGGCGGAAACGCTGCGAATGCATGACCTAATGAGATGTCATTGTCGTCCGGCGGGCGTCCGTTGTCTTCGTCTTCATCTTCGTTGCCTTGGATGCTTCTTTTTCTTGTTTTGTTGTTTTTTTGGCCATCTTCACTGGATGTGCAGCAGACGGTGAGATACTTTTTTTGCATTAAGTAATTCTGTTTTTGAAGCACAAATTCGCATAATCTGAGTACTGAGTCATGCGATGGAATATGTTCGGAATAAATGAAGTTCTGGTTATTTTACATAATTTATAAATTCAGGACAGTTTCATGGCCAACTTTTTATGAAACGACAATGAACTTGGTGACTTAATATATTTTTTTTTTGGCAAAAGCAAAATGACGACATTTCGGATATTTACGTGCTGGAAAAAAATAATAATGGGCGCGAAATGAAGATGTGATAAAAAATAAAAAAATAAAAATATGAAGACTATGAAAACAGATGTATTGGATGATAAGACCGAATTCGGCGCCGTCAAAGAGAAATGACGAAATAAATCGGGAATCACTCACTGATAGTGTTTATGTTAGCTTCTACAGGGTGTCACACTTCACACGAATAGGATTTACAAAAATGTTTTTATAAATGACTAGTTTTTTTCCCATTTATTTCAAATACATATTCACTTTTTTCAAAAACCCTCTAGTTTTCGAAAAATGGGGAAAAACCTGAACTTCAGTCTAGTCTCCCGAAAACATTTTTGGCGCCACTTCAAACCTTAGGTACGTTTTGGAAGTGTTAGAGGAATAAAATTCTCCACCAAAACTAGGCTTCGTCAGAAGTTTTGGAGGTATGGAGGTTTTTTTTAATATTTTTTAAAAGTTGTTCAAAATTTTTTGAGCATCGTTGAATGAAAAGAATTTGTAAATGCGGGTGCAAATATTTAGCTTGAGAGCTTTTGGAGTCTTGGAGAGATCGTAAGAAGAGAAGTTCCCAAGAGCCCGCTTCTAAGTTTTAATTATCTAAGTAGGTACCTGTTTTTATGGCTACCCTTCCATTGACAAACTCTCACCTCAATTATCTTGATCGAGAGCCGACGAGACGACGCTATCCAGTTGCCCATTCCAAGGCTTTAGACGTCCTGGTCTATTGCCACGCGCTCGTCTAACATAAAATGTACTATACTTTCCCAGCTAGGTGACCAGCCCAGCTTAATTTTTTCACGATATCAGCTTTAAGCAAAATTTCTTTCAGTTCATGATTGTACCTTCTCTGGAACCGTCATTCCTAACATACGGGGCTAACAATATTCTCAGGCCCCTAAGAGTTCGACATTTCCAAATTCTTCGGTTAATATAAAGCAGTCCTCTTATTTATTTCTATATGAGTTTTACTTTGAATATAAAAACCATTTAAGACTTACTTAAAACCGAAAGCACTGTTAAACAGATTACTCAATTTTGACAGTTGAAACTAAGTGACATTTTTTACCTATTCGAATTCATCTGTCATATGCCATGAAACACCCTGTAAATACATTTTTCAGAAAAAAATATCAAGAAATCGATTTGTAAATTCAAAATATTAAGTGCGGGGCATTTTTTGTAAAGATGAAATTATGATGATGGAGTTTTGTGCGATACCTTCCCACATCATTTCCAAAGAAAACCAATTCAAATAAATGACATGTGTCGGAGTTGGTTGGTTGTTTGGCTCTTGGCACAGGATTTTTTTTTTTAATTTTTCATGGTTTTCAAAATGATTAATTGAGATACATACATTTCAATTTTCCATGCATAAATGGGGGAAAGATTTTTTTTTTGACTTAAGATATAGCTTAGTAATTCGTTTAGTTAATGAGAATAGTCATTTGGGGTAAGTTTTTACAGGGTGATCATATACAAAAGTATTTTATTTCAGATTCTTGTGTCAAAAATTACTATTTTTAGCTTAACACTTGTGAATTTTATTAAAAAGGCCTTATGTTTAAGCTTAAAAGCATTTTAAAAAAAATTAATATGTCAAAAATATGAGTAGTTTCATTATGAATAGTCCGTTATTTGGGCAGTTGTCACCTGTCACTTTAAGACATTTGACAAATTAAAACTACATTATTTCTAAATACTGAAACGCTTCAACAATGCATTGGAATAGTTAAAGTTCACAACATAAAGAGTGTGAACATTTTACAGTCACTTTTGGCAAAACTAAGACACTTTTGGATAGTCTTGAAGCAACTTCTCGGCTGGAAATCTTGAAACTCTTGGACAATTACAGTCTCTGAAACAATTCGGTGATGAATCGAAGTGGTATTCGTCATCCTTCAAGAATAACTGAAAATATCGCTGCTGTAGCCCGAAGTTTTGACGAAAATCCAGTTTGATCTTTGGAATTAGAAACGACATTTCACCATCTTCTACATAAAGGCTAAGGTCTTAAGGTCCTTAAAGTTTATGGTTCCTTCAAATGCATCAATGTGATATGGATTTTCATCGAGAAATCATTTTCACCTCGAAGGCTTATAAGCTCAGGAAATCCATGAATGATTTTTGAAAACTCTGTCCATGTACAAAAATGGCGATTTGACTTTATTCATTCCAAAATGAATGGATTGCGCTACAGAGTTATGATGACTAACAGTAACAGTTATGATAACAGTATTAGATCTTAAACTACGTCCGTATGTATGTATTTCAATTTTAACTAGAACTTATGTACATATGTAATTCTTTCACAGAAAACAAAACAATTCAGTGTCGAATTCTAATTACTCTTTTAAATTACTGACTCATTTTTCTGTCTAATTCGTTTTGATCTCGATTATTTCCTGGAAATACTTAATACTTATACCGCTAAACGGGTAACATATGCAACAATCCAAATGTCATAGATGACGTTTGTATGAGGAAGTTTAATTTAAATTTAAATTTAGTACGATGATTATTTATCACTTAATTTTGTTTTTTTTTCGTTTCCAAGTTTCTGTGGAAATAAGTAAACTTAAACTAAATTGTAGGTACGAAATATTAAAACTTTATCAACAATTAGAGAAATTGTAGAGCAGTGAACCAAGATAAATCATTAATCATAAAACATCAATGCTTTTTTTTTTAAATTAAATTTTAACTTGCGTAGCAGTTTCGTTATCAACGAAAAATGTATGTTATTAAACTTTTTATAGATATGGATCTGAGGTTGAAAAAAAAAAAACGTGCAAAAAACGTTTCTTTAACAAAATAAACATTTCGTGATTTAGTCATTAGTGTTTATAAATAAGCAAATGGTCATTGAATTCAAGAGCATAATTCTTTCTAATAAGGTAATTTAAACGAGACAAGCAACAATTGGATTGTGGATTAATTTTTCGATTAATCTTTCTGTTTTTTTTTATTTTGTTTATTCTTTTTTCTTGTAAT
Source organism: Scaeva pyrastri (assembly GCA_905146935.1). NCBI lineage: Eukaryota > Metazoa > Arthropoda > Insecta > Diptera > Syrphidae > Scaeva > Scaeva pyrastri. The sequence continues at coordinate 22,504,538 of LR989927.1, read as the reverse complement.
TAATTACTATAATTTTTGCAAAAAAAAAAAAGTATCAATTACTTATCGAAGTGTTAATTCTCAGTTTTGACAGATTTGTGCTATGTGCGTTCTTATAGCAAAATGTCATGTATCATTTAGAAACTAGTTTGAGGAAAAATGTATTTTTTGATTTTGAGTGAGAGCTCTATAAAATGATATGAAATGTCAAAATGAGTCGATGGGAAAATTCGGTGTCAAATTTTAATTCAGTTATACATAACTAACACTGCAATCCCGGCTTAAATTAACCTCAGACGTTTTAAAAAGGTTTCAGTGTGTTCTCCTCTTACGTATTTTTTTTGACAGTTAAAATGTCTTACCTCAAATTTCGCGGATTCAAAAAGTACTTATGTCAAGTTAGCACTAAATTTTTTAAGATTAAAAAAAAACTAAGGGTACAGTTAATTGTAGTGTTTTTGTTGTAAATTAGTTGTGAAGAGAAAAAAATTCCAAACATTTTTTTAAACTTTTTTTTTGAGGCTATGAGTCAAGTCGCGCCAGCCACAAATTTATGTTTGCAAATTTTTTTTGCAAATACAGTCGACGTCACTTATAACGACCGTCAAGGGTCCAAGCAAAACTGGTCGCTATAGCCGGCGGCGGCGTATGAAAACTAAACAAGTGATGGAAAAGTGGTCGTTAAAAGCGACATGTCGTTATAAGCGGCGGCGTTATTATAGGCGGCCTCAACTGTAGTTTTAATTAACTGTACTTAGATTTGTCGAATTCAGAAAGTGCTAACTTGATATCAAACTGGCACTATATACCAGTATTTTTTGAAATGGTCGAGCTACAATTTTTTTTGTCCACAACTAATGTACAACAAAAACACTCAAATTAACTGTATACTTAGTTTTTTTCAAATTTAGAAAAGTTTAGTGCTACTTGACATACCTGAGAAAAGGAATATTTAATTGGACTTAGGGTGTTTTAATAGAACGACGCGACGACGATATAATATATAATATACAAAAGGCTTTTGAGATATGTAGATATGTAGTTTAGTTCTCTCAAAAATGGCTCTAAAAATTTTGATAACAGAAGCTAACGGTGAATGAAATCATAGCATTTATATTGTTTTGTTTCGTTTTTTTTTTTTTAAATAACTATTTTTTTTTAAACATTTTTTGAGAGCTGAGAAAATAGAATTCTATTTTTTGACAGTTGTTTTTAGTTTTAAAATGAAATTTTGAAATCTTAAGAACCTTTCAAAAAGCGATATTTTAACAAAATTGTTAAAAGTATTTAAATAGCGCCCTAAAAAAATGTTTGTGTTGCTTTTAACTTTCTATACATTTTTTTTATAACATTTCGAGTACAAAAATTGTACTAGAATTGGTTATGAACGAAAAAAGGTGTCCCGAATTGAATTATAAATTTGTTGCTTTTTACTTATAGAAACGGAATAGTGTTCGCAAATCTAAAAAACTAAAATATTACAATAGCTGTTAGTTTTTTAATTCCGAAACCGTTTTTCTAAAAAGTTTATCACCTCGTAGTGTCATTAAGATACTTATTTTGTGTGGTCTGTTTTTTTTTTTTTAATTTTATCCATGATCAGTTCGGCTTTAATCTCAAAATAAATGAATTGAAATGATTCAAATATTCTATTAAAGCAGATTATTATGTCTCTGACAGACGAACGCGAGAAAAAGAAACCCCCTTTAAAAAAAAAGGTTTTCGACATAATTTGAATTTATAGTCAACAATTCAAATTTTAATGGTAACTTTTTTAAGATCTACTAATCGAACGTTAATCTTCAGAATTAAAAAACAAAACAGAAACAAAAAAAGAAAAAAACTTGTTGAACTTAAGTGCCCCAACTTTTATATGCTCGCATCATAGACACGTTTTTATTAGAAACTTGTTTCGAATCATTTTTTTATTTCCTTTTGATTACGATATAAGTTTCGATTGTAATCAAAAAAAGTGATTTATTTAAATTGAACGGTTTTTTTTTTTGTTCTGTTCTACTCGTACCATCACTAATGGAAAACAATTTGTTTTGTTTAATACTCCGTAAATTTCCAACACACCAACTTAAATGATGATATAATAATATTATAGTGTATGGCATAAATTAATGATCAAATAATTCATTTGTTACAAAAACAACAAATAGATATAAAAATCGATTTTAAATCGAAAAAAAAAAAAATATGAAGATAGATTGGAAAAACAAGAAAAACATTGATTAGTATTTGGCACATTTAATTAATTAATTAATTTAAAATTTAATAAAGTGTCACTCTCATTATGGGTATAAAGATTATGTGTATACGGTTGTGGTTGTGTGGAAATGTGCTGTTGCAATTCAATGCATAACAAATTGAATTGTTTTCGTTTTAATTAATTAAAGACGATGATCGATTAATTACGAGTTTTTTATTACTTCTTCCCACGATGCGTTGGATTTCGAATATAATGCCTTCATTAAGAGTTTAAACGATCGTAGAACGGGTGCAGCACACAATTGAGACAAGATTATTAAATATGTTTAATTAGATTTAGATGCAAATTTTATATTAATCCTTTTTTGTGTGTTGAATAATTTAGATGATTTAATTTATACATATAAATGCACTACCGGGTTTTGATGTATTTTTTTTTTCAAGGGTATTTGCGTAATATTCCGAATAAAATAATATAATAAAATATAAATAATTTGTATATGTATATGTAACTTTTTTTTTTAATTTTAAATAATTGTCTATTTGAGATTGTAAGCTCTAAATGATTTAATAAATAAATAAAATGTAGTACGCATTCTGTTTTAAAAAAATGTTGCAGTGAAATTTTTCGATCTTGTATGAGTATGCAGTTGGATAACACGCCCCGACATCGGAAACAAACAAGGCCTATTATTCTGTAAAATCTCAAGCCTTTACAATATGCAGAAATGCTTCATAATTTTGTTAATTAGTCAATAAGTGAATGAATCGGTCAATCAGTTACTGTTTTGGCGATATTTGGACTGTATCTCAGGAACTACTTTTACTATTTAGTTGAAATTTAGCGAAGTGCATAATTGTTGTGAACTTCAAGTTATTGATATTATTCATTCTGAAGTTAGAGTGGAGTCGAAAATCGACTTGGTTACAAAATTTGTCTCTCGAAATTTTGAATGAAAAAAATGAGTCTTGTTGAAGAAGAAAGTGAAGAAAGATTTTAAGTGCCTTTAGTCTTTTCTTTTATTTCCCACAAATCTTTGATTGATAATATTAGGATCTAAAAGAGAAAACTTATTTCTAAAATATTTCATATGATGCAACAAGTTGCATGAAACTTTAATGATAATTAACTCATGACGTAATTTGCGTTGCTCTTCTTGTAATAACTGAATACACACAGAAATTTTATAGAATTTTGTATGGTATTCAGGAAAATTTGGAATTTAGTAACTTAAATTTAAGACAAAATCTAGCAACTTAAATTGCTTTTCAACCCTGCCCCCCAATAGGCAACTTTGATCATCTTTCAAAAATTCTTTCTTTGTTGTGTTTTATATTACATTATTTTCAGTTTATGAATAGAATTTTGACATCCATTTTGACAAATTTTGTATAAGAAACTTGTCGTCAAAAAAGAAGTTCTTTGTAAAGGATTAAATTGCCGGCAACTTAGTTACTTAGTGGTGGGTTCTCTCTAACGTACTTGAACTGGGGGCAACTTTAAATTTTGTAGTCTAAATAATGTTGATGATTAATTATATTTTGACAGTTGAATGTCAAGTTTACATTTTTGTAGACTGTCAAAAAACAATAAGTGATTAAAGTTTAATTTTGTATAAGATTTTATTAAAACTCAAATTAAAAAACAATCGCCTACAACATAAAAAAAAACAAATCCAAAGATTGTTCATCTCGAGGGTAATGTTTGGATTTATTAATATTTATTATTTCACTGGATTTTTTCGCCTTAAGGATAATACAAATTCTTCTTGAATATAAATAAGACTACAAAACATGTGGCACGCTTCAGATGCCATCCCTTCCTCAATTTCATATCGTCCCAAATTCAATTATACCCAAGTGGTATTCATTTCTAACTGCAAATTTGTTGTTCATTCATTAAATTCAAAGCATTGTTGGAGTCTGATGAAAACCCTTAAGGCTAAAATGTCAAAAACAAACAGCTGAATTGGTTTTTGTTTTCTTTCGTGAATAAAATAAGAAATTTTCTTCTCATATATTTAAGTCGCAAAAAAAAACAATGGAAAAGAAATTTCACAAATTTCAAAGCAAAATTGACATTTGCTACGATTTTTATGATTTGGCATATTTGAACGACGTCATTTTCCAAACGAAATGTCATCGATTGACCTTTGAATTGTAAATATATGTATGTATGTTTAAAGTTAATAAATTAAATAAATATAAAATAAAGTACCTGTAGGTTTGACAGATATCTGTGCCTCGACTATGCATTGCATTTGGTTGAATTGGGTTTCAATTTTTTTTTTACATCAGTACTGGGTTGAAATGGGTTTCAAATTTGAATCAAACTTTACATAAACATTCTGTCAGTCCGTTTTTAATTAAAATTGAATAATTAAATTTATGTCAATTATAAAATCAAGTTTGCACAATCTGCGTTTGTGCATTTAATTAAAGTTGACTTTCTAAAATCTGAAGAGTTTCTAAAAATATAGTATAGGCTTCTAATTAAATTATTAAAATATTTATACAAAAATCAAGAACAAGTTTTTTTTAATTATTTCAAGATCAGCCCCTTAAGTTCTGTGACAGCATATTAAAATTAATACAACACGCTTCTGATTATAAAATAAATTATAATTCCCCCTTTTTTTGTAATGTGTAAAATGACATAAATTAATAAGTTAAAAAAATGTGACTTCACATGATTTGTAGACCACAATGTCAACTGGTGTAACCTCTGACCACTACCACCGTCACCAACCGGCCGGATCTCTTAATAACAAAAAAAGCTAAATTTAATAAAAAGTCGTTACAGAATTATTACGCAATTTTTGCAAAAAAAAAAAAAAAAAAACAATAAATAAATAAATATAATTCCAAGCCAAGTGCCCTGGAGCACACTTTACGAGTGTCTTTGAATTAAAATTAGAATATTTTATCATATTTTTTTTATTTATCATGTTTTTTCCAACCTAAGCCAATTTATTGTGATGAATAAAATTAATTTTGATTATCATTTTCATTATCATCGTAGATATTCTAGAAATTTAAATAACTTTTTAAAAAAAAGTCCATAGTTTGTTTTTGTTGTTAGAATTTAGCTTAAATAATTTTTAATGAATACGAAATGGAAGTTTTCTTGTTTATTCTAGATGTTCTATCTACTGTTCTAAGTCTAGGGTGACCATGGTTACTTTATTTTTTAAATTAAGTTTTTCTTAAAAATGAAAAATTAATGTTTTTCAAAAAATCTTTTTTAATTTATTTTTAATAGAGAATTCTTTTAAAAAGCTTTTAACTTAAGTTTTGTAAATCATGTGATTTTTTAACCAATAACTCCTTGAACTTTTTTCCTACCAGTAATCGCTTTTGAGTAATAGTGTTTTTAAAAAAAATTAAAAGGTTGAAAATATCGTTTTTTTGGGATATGAATAAAATTTAAAAAATTTTTCTTTTCATTTAAACTCTCAAATTGCAATGCTCTTATTTTTTTCTAAATCTTTTTTCACTATGACAAAGCTTTAAAAAATACACGTCTTTATTTCGACAATAAGATTTGTTCGCATACAAATGCCTGTTTAGTGTTTCTGACTATCTTCTTTTTTCTAATACCAGGTTTTTTAAATTCTTATAAGAGTGTTTATGAAATTTGTCAAAAGTCACAAAAAGATTATTTACTTAAATTTTTTTTAATAATAAAGTTGTCAAAATAAAATAAATGCTAATTTTTTTAAACTTAAACAATATCCTTTTAAAAATTATCATTTTTTTCATATTTCTAACGAAAATGTTCAAATGTGCAACTTCCCTAAAATTAAGTGTTGGGCGCCATTTAAAATTCAAGATGCATTTGATTTTGTGAAATAATTTGTACGATATATATTAGTCTTGCAGGAGATTTTGTGTTCTTTCTTTAAATAAATTTCGTATGGTCACACCAATCAAATATTCATTGCTTCTAACAAACCCCAAGTTCGAAATCCGATACCTTCACGAATACGGAACTTCGGAAAAATGGAACAAGGGATTCTTATTCTACTATTAACAAAAAAAAAAAAAAAAAATGAAGGTAAAACTAAAAATAAAAGACTCTTTTCCATTCCATTGCTAAATACTTACAACTACGGTGGTGTGCATTAAATAAGCCGGATAAAAATGTGGAAATTAAGTGCATTTAGGTATTTAAGTCGATTAAATTACAACGATTGAGTTACAAAGAATGACATATAAGGGGGGTGTTTCAAGTGTAGCTATGTACCTACATATATTTGCGCGCGCATTTTTATAAGCGTTTTACTAATATTACATGCTTCTTTAAATCTTGTTAAAATGCAAAAAAAAAAAAAACACAAACAAATAAATACAAAGGGTGATGTTTTTCTGCTTCGACCATGGAACTGTGAGAACTACTGTGGAAATAAAGAGAGGGGGAACTATGCAATTGAAATTCAACAGGTGTTTCGTAAGTTGTTTTTTTTTTTATATAGAATTGCAATTTTATAAGATGAATTACATAAATTTGAATGTTTATTTGATTTTAAAGAAAAAGATATGTCATTAACAATGGAATATCTGCCAAATGGATGCCACGGTTTATATTGCAATACCATGAAACTTTCCATGACCAATTGAATCGATTGTAGATCATTAGTATATACATAGGTAACTTATCTTTCACTTGGCATTGCTTGGCCTGCAATGCAGTCATTACCTTTTCGAAGCGTATGTCCAATCCACTGCCACTTGCGCCTTCGTATAATGACTTGACCTGTTCGTCTGTGTAGGTCCTCGTTGGAGATTTGTTCCTCCAAACATTGGACAACATCCCGAACGCAGCCTTTGCTTTTCCGATGCGGCTGGCGATGTCTAATTCTATTCCTCCTTTAGTAGAGACGATAATTCCAAGGTATTGGAAGCTATCTACATTCTCTACTATTTGTTGACCAATGTTCATCGGAGCGGATGATTGCTAGCTTCCGAGGCTGAACATCTTTGTAGATGTTGCGCCATTTTGTTGAAAAAAAACGTAATCCATTTCAATATCTTCTATAGTCGGCCAAATTCGTCGTGATAATTGCATGAGACTTATTTTCTAATTGCAAAGGTTAAATCACACTATAAGTCAAAAAATCGCACCGAATAGGGACACTTTGAGCATGAAGAGATGGTTTTCAACAATCATTATTGGATTTACCGAACACCAAGTTCGACAATTCAATTTATGAATGGAGCCTTCGATGTGAAAATGATCTTCATTACTCTGAAGAGAATTTTTCGATATAAATTTATGCACATATTTGAAGGATCCAATCAGCAAATATAAACGTTGTTTTAACTGAACTTTAAAGGCCTTATGATTTAAATCTTTATTCAAAATATGGTTTAATCTCGTTTGTGGAATGCCTTATTCCAAAGATCAACATTCGTCTGTATTACCACCTACTATAGAAATTTTTTCAGATGTTCTTGAACGACTAATTACACCACTAACTTGTCCCAAAAGCCCAAGCTTTTCCACCAGCTTCACTATTGCCAGCCGAGAAGGTGTTTCAGTGCTTCAGAAGCGCTTTACTTTTTCGAATTGTGACTGTAAAATTTTCGCCATTTTGAAGTGTGTATCGATCCATTTTTAGAAATGTCGTAGTTTTAACTTGTCACATGTCAAAAGATGAAAGCTGTACTCAAAATGGTTTTTAAACTTTCTCACTGATGTCACTAAAACTTTTTTTAGAAGCAAAATTTTTATCATGGGTAAAGTTCTGGAAAGGTTAAAGGTTTTAGAGTCATCAAAAAATTGTGTTAACCAAAATTTCTTGTCGGTGAAGGTTTCTTAAATAAAGTGATATCATGTTAATTTCATAGGTTAGAACAAGATGGATGGATGTTTCTGAAAATTCTTACGAAAACAAGAAATTTTAATAGAAAAATACAACTTACAACTTTTCTCCAAAAAAATCCTGTTTCCAGATTTTATAAAAAATAAACAAGAAATAATTATTTTTCTTTGTCCTAGTAAAAACAAAGAAAATAAACCAGACATTTTGACAGCTTGAGAATTTCCGTCAAATGGTTAAACAATGGTTAACTTTATCTAACAAAACAAATGGTTTTGTTAAACTATACTAAACACTTGAATAAAATTAAAAAAATAATTAATTATATAAATGACTCAACTTAACTCAAGTGCATAACAAATTTCTTCTTAAAAATATTTATTTAGTCAAGTAACATTATTGCATTAAATTGAATAAAGAAACCAGAAACTTAGATAGATTCGGCTGATCATCCTCTATAGTCAGAATTTCTTTGACAGTTAAATAGTCGTACGTTTTTCAGAATTTAAAAAGTGTTATCTTACTAAATTGTGTTTGAAATTTTAATAACATTATTCGACTACGAAGTCATACATACATTTTTTTAAACCGCTTGAAGTTTTTGACTTCTCTTTGGATTTTAAAAACTTAAATTATTTAAATGAAATTAGTTAGTCCAGAGTACTTTTGAAAATGCTGAAAATTAAGCATTTTTGTTTCAAACTACAACGAAATTGTTTCAAAATAAATAAGGTGCATCAGGGTAAATGTTTATAAAAATATTTTGATAACAACGAACGTAAGTTTAAGTGTTAAATTTTTTTTCGTATAGTTATTAATTTTTTTTTTTTCGTCAAAAAAGATCGAAATAAAATTATGAAATGTCAAACTAAATCCCCCAAAGAAATCCAATGTTACTGAAAAACTCAAAATGAACTATAAAAATAATTCGATGCAATTTAAAAAGTCTTATTATTCTGAACTGTCAAAGTGGCCGAATACTGGTACATCTACCCTATCCTTTTGAAATATTTAAAATGATTCAAATTTATTTATGTCATAATCAATTTCTATGTTCCTATTCTTTCTAATCAGATTCTCTCTTCTATAGACGAACTGCTGTTCTTTTTGTTCTTTAAGGTAGGCGCTTATGAATTTTCTAAATTCTCGTGCATTTTATCAATTTGTTGCTAAAGTTACATTCATTATCAATTTAACACCGTTTTCAAATGGAATGAACATTTCATTTAATTAAACCCATATAATGAGTGATGAAAGATATGAAATTCAATCCAAATGATTGTAACCAAATGAGTTTATTTAATTAAATAAGAAACGAAAAAAAATCAAGTCAAGAGGTATTATAGTGTGTCTATGGCTAAAACCCCGTCAAGTTGGTATAAGTATGACACATTAAGCTAACACTGGCGCCAGGAAACTAATCGCGTGTCATTTGAATAGACATCGTATAGTCGTAGGTATACTTACCTGTCAATAAATTCCCATGAAATTAACGTTTAGTCGGTAAGTAGGTAGGAAGGTAATAAAAAAAAAGGAAAAATAATGAGGTCCCCAATAAAGTCATGATGACGAATATAGTATTATGTCTTTGATGGTCAATAAAATAAAAAACAATAAAACCACTCAACATTACACAACGAAAGAAAAAAACAGAAAAAGTTGCGTGTGACGGAGAAGTCTCAACGTTTTCCAATTCTGCCCACGACAAAAAAAACGAAGCAATTCATGACATTTTCATAATTGACCCTCTTCTCCAAAAAATTTATTGAGAATTCACCGACAAAAAATCCACTTTGACATACCGAAACCAATGTCAAATCTTGACACATGTCATCATCAGGTCATATCATCCGTGACCTCTTCGCACATCATAAAAAAACGAGGCAGACCCAAAAAAAAAACGCCTTTCCAAACGAACTTCTCGAAAGTGTGTAAAGAACCCCATCATACTTCAGTTAAGCTGTTATGAAAGGATAGTCACAGACCACGTAGTAAACTTATCATCATTTATAGGGTTCATTATCAGGGACATTATTAATGGTATACCACGATGAACCACTCCTTTATGTTTTTTTTACTTCTTCAATTGCACTCAAATCGTCGTCGTCGGTGGACTAAATAAACAAACAATCATTTACCATCATTGCCACCACCACCGCCATCTATATGGCTAAGCTCAGTACCATCATCGTGTAAACGGTATTTTGTCAATGTTGAAGCTTCAAGGTATTTGTCATTCTGTCCTGATGATAACCTGCCTGAAGGCCAAAGGACTTCCGTGTGTGTCTGAGTTTTTATTGTTGTAAAAGTTTGTTTGTGGAAAGTCTGTGTTAGCTGAAGTGTGGTTCCATCGATAAACTGTCATCAATGTATTTGTTGAATAAAGACAAAACGGTATCAAGTAGCTAACGGTTCTCCAGTTTCGGTTATCGTTTATCGGTTAACTGACCCAAACGTCAAAACTGTAATCTATTCTTGTTCCGATGACGGCAAACCGAACATGAGAAGCACACAAGTTCACAGAGACAACAAAAAGTAAAAAAAAAAACAACCGGTAGCTTGGAAACTTGACACATAACGGAAAAGAGGTTTTAGGAGAGTGTTTTATTTTTGTGTTTCCTTTGGCTGTACGTGTGTGTGTGTGTGTTTTGAATTCGATTCATTTTAGTTTTTATGGAAAAATCGATTGACATTCTTCTTTTTCTTCTTCATCTCGTATAAAAGAGAGGGAAAGGGAAGCAGTAAAATACTCTTAATACCATCATTCTGCCACTGTCACTGCCACTTCCACTGATACTGCTACTGCTGCTGCTGCTGCTTCTGCTATCGGCTACCGTTATTTTGCCTTTTAGATCTCATCGAACTTTCGAAGGCAATTTTAAGTCCAGTAGCAGTCGTGTTGTGGAATTCAATTTACTGTACAATTTATTGAGTTTCCCATTTTCCTTGAATCTTCTATGGAGAAAAGTCGATAGGGGGATGAGGAACGTGCGGGGTTGTTTGGCAGTTTAAACCCAATTGGGCGTTTTTTTTCTTCTTATTTTTGTGGAGTGTCTCATATGAAAAACAAGAGGCAACAGCTGGGAAGGATGAAGGTATAAGTAGTTACTAGATATGTGGGGGACTACAATGGATGGGAGAAACGGAAACCTATTTATTCCGTGCACGTGTGGTACAAATCCATTTTTATAATCATCTACCTACCTACATAACTGAATTGAGTTTTTTTTTCTTTATTGTTATTCGATTCGAACTTTTAGCATGTGTAAGTATGTTTTTGGAAGTTTTATTCAATGAATCGAATGATTGAAATGTTTAAATTAGTAGATTCTAAAAGATTTATGTTATAGGGTGACCAGATCGTTTTTTTTTCTATTGTTTTCTTTCAGAAACTGCCAAATTAAAGTTACCATTAAGATTCTACCTGTCAAATTTTCAAGTTTTAGATAAGAATATTATCATGAATGAGTTTTAAAAGTTTAACAATTTCCAAGAAAAACGCCCTCTAAATTAAAAACTTCAAAAATATGTCGTTTTATCCTTCCGTTGACATTACAAAACTGACAGATCAAAAAAACTTTGAAGCCGTTAACAATATCGTAGAATCTTAAAATAACTATTACGAACAGAGTTTGATAAGAGGTCTCCGATTTATTTATGAAACACACAGGAATACTGAACTGTCAAAAGCCGTATTTAGCTGTCATTTCACACGGAAAAAATTGAAGTTATAGCTGACTTTGATCATTTTATTCAGAGCGCGCTCTGATCTATCTCCGATTGAAAAAAGAAACATAACCTGGAACTTTGAAGTGTCTGAGCTAAAAGAAAAACACAGAGCTTTTTTTGACAGCTTTGATCTATCTGTCAAACATTCACTTATGGTTTTTGCGGTCTTTGAAGTACTGTATCTCAAGAACCACTTGTGATATAAAGTTAAAGATTTGAAGATTTTTTTTTTGCTACACTTTGAATTGAAAGTTTTTGTCATTTTTTTTTTTTGAAAGAAGTTAGAGAGAGTGGTTTTTGCTAAGACTTGACAATCAAGATCTCGACTTAGTTGAGTTCTTAATTCACAACATAAATTTTGACATGAAATTGTTTGCACCGTTTAAAAATGTAAGCCCTTGAGAACACTCGTTTGGAATTAAGGAACTAGTTGCACTATTGTGGTTCAATATTTAACTCTTGGTTTAGTAATTTCAACTCATCGATTTCGTTGGGTTGAGTGAGATTCAACCAGGGTTCAAGGTTCATGGTGAGGTTAAGTTTAATATTATACTGCTGTGTATTAGGAATCAAATATTTAAATTCAAAAAAGTGTCAATTATGCGACCACATTTTGTGAACTTCTTCCGCCAAAAATTTAATTTTCGAAGTATTGTTGAACCATGGAAACACATCGTTTTCTTGTGTTAGATTCTAAATTTTTAGAGTTTTTTTACAACAAATTCAAATTTATATTGATTTCGGCGCACCCTTCCTGTAATAACACGTAGTTTTATTTGTTTGCGTGTATAAATTCTATTAAAAGACTTCGTTTGGCTCAGGAAACTCAAATCCTCTTAATTGGCGCCCGGGAAACTTCAACAATAAATGCTCTCGATGTCATGTATTGAATAACTGACTCTGACTGCAGTTCCTTCATGTTTTTATTTGTAAAAAGACATCAAAATCCCATAAAAAATCAATTAACTACCATTTTAATTAATAAATCATTGCAATCAATTGACATTCTTAACCGCTTAACCAATAATTTCTCTTTGATTTATACGAATCACGTAATTGATATTAAAATTGATTTTATTGCTCCATCATACAACTTACCTACTTATTTGTCGTCTGCTTGTCCATTAGTATAGGTAGGTACCTACTCCTTTAATGGCTGCCCACAATTTATACCTTTTAACCACTTCCGTTCTGGTTGTTTTCTCTGGTTAATTAATTATGAAGAAATTCCTTTTTTTTTTATTGATTTTTACCTTTTAGCCTCGTTATTTTTACCGGTTTCATTTCTTGATTACAGATTAATCACAGACCAATACAGAAACCCCATTACAACAACACAATGAATCCAACCAAGGGAACAATCACAGAACATCACAGAACAAGAACACCACGTTCATCATCATCGTCATCATCATCATCATCTGGAACAGTGAGTCGCCGCCATCATTCCACCACCAGTATGACATTCCTTTTGCCAGCGATAGTCACCCTCCTGGGTGCGATGGCATTCCAAGGAGCCGAAGCCAGCGGTGTATTCATTTACAAGCAGACTTCCTCCCAACTGGGTCAGAAGGTAACATCGAGCACCCTCAAATGGGAGCAATACAGTGCCAAAGAATTGAAACAAATGGAATACGCCATCCAGGGTGGCAAATTTGTGTCCGAGGACGAACATTACCCGATCTATGTGTGTCGAGTGATTATCGAGGGCGTCCAAACGAGTGGCCACACGGAGAAGCAAAAGCAATCCCAGGTGTGTGTGGTGTCGTATATGAAAGTGGTCAAGAACTACGACAAATTCGAAGTGCTCATCAATAAGGGACACTTGGGCAAGATCATATGGCAGCGGTGGACAAAATTCAATGCTGGAGTTCCAATTGGAGCGATCAGTGTGGATGATTACTCGTATATTGGACGCCGACGAATCAATCATCAATCAATCAATGATCATATGGGAGCTGATTTCAATTTGGGACGTTTGGATCCGACTGTGGGACTTGGTAAGATTTTGGTTGTGGAGGACCAGAACGAGCGGGAGTACGATGATGGAGAGGTGCTGATTGAAGTCGAACCCATTCAATATGAATTGAGGGACATTGTTCTGGATAAAATTCGAACAGATGAGCAAGTTAATACCACAGCATTGGGTGAGTTTCGTTTTTTTCTTTCTTTTTTTTTCTAATTTTCTAGAATTTATGAGAACAGATGTGGAATAGATAAAGAGCCCACTCAAGAGGCTTTCCCAATAAAATAAAAAAATGGGAATGATGATGAGGAAATTGCACTTAATGATTTGTTATTGTTTGATGAACTAGAAAATATGAGTGGATAGTTGAAGATGGCTTATGATGATGGTGATAAATTTAGGGGATGAAATATTGATGGCATCAGATAACGAGATGTAATGGGTTGGTTTTCAAATAAAAATAATAATGAGCTCGATTCGGACAACCCCAAACTTTGAACTAAATATAAATCCTTGCCTTATTTTTAAGAAAAAAAAAAAAAAAAAAGAATTTGCAAACAAATTTTCAATGACAGCTTTTAATAGCGTTTAAAGTGCATTCTTTTTTCATTTATCTATACAACGTTTTTCCAACATGCCAATTTTTTCCTTTCAACCACAGATGCTTTTTCTGCTATCTTCGAAAAAGAAGCTAAGAACGACTCGAATGAAATCGAACATTATACTATACATTTTTCGTTAATTCGTACAATAAGTTATAGAACGTAAAGTTAAAAAAAAAATTCCTTACTTTGCAATTTTTGCGACGAATTGTGAATTTAAGTTAACACTGTAAAAAAATATTAGATGGGTCTCTCAATTTGTAAAATTGATTCTTTTTTAATGAAAAACTTGAAAAGCGATTTAATTGCCATATTTTGCGAAACGAAATCCCAAACATTCCTCTGAATTTTTGTGTTTTTAGTAATTACAAATTTGCAAATTTTTTCGCAAATAGGTCGAATCATAATTTTTACGAAAAAAAATCGTGAATCCAGTGCCTTCAATTATTAAAGTTTCATGAACTGTTAATGGGGAAATAACATGTCCCAAAATTTAATTTATATTTTCAAACAAAATTGCAACTCTAAAACGCTCAAAAATGATCCTTTATATGTTCTGTCAAGTGCCAAAAATATAAATCAAATTTTTCGCAATTAAGACCCTTGTAATAGAAATTAACAATTAAATTTTCTAATTTCGCACGCTTCGCAAAAATGAAATAATGACAAGTATAATAAAATGCTTAATTTTGACCGCATCGTTGACATTTGGCGCTTAAATTACAAATAACAAGAGTTGCCAGCATCGACGAAATATTTCAAAAAATCGATAAAATTATTTTGCTTTCTTTAGCAGTTATTTATTTATATATTTCATATTTTTCAAACTTACAAATGTCAAATTCGATAGTTAGATGACTTTGTGACATTTTGTTGGGTAAGAGGAACTTGAACTGGAAATAAATTTTTGTTTAAAAAAAATACTAAGCGACATGGGATTGCATTCAAAGTCTGAGAAAAGGAAACATAATTTTTAATTAAAAAAAAACAGACACATTTGCCTCTCTCAAGCTTCTCCGGGTGCTTCTGGTGATAAGTTTTGCTCTACCTTGTATTGATGTCCAAATTTAAAGCATAATTTGACAGCTTGCAACATATTAGTCGTAAAAATCGTATAGAAATGTCCCACGCTATTTCTACTAACTGCGTTTTATTCACTGCTGAGTAGCTAGTGCAGCAAAATTTGATTGCTGGCGAAAAAGAAGCCAATAAAAATAATGGCAGCTCTGCTGGCGATATAAATGTTAAGTGAGTTTGATCGTTTTATTCACTTGACTGCTGCACTAGCTATTCAGCAGTGAATAAAATCTTTTTTTTTTTAATCATTTTTTTTTCATTGTTTGATGAATTGCACATAAAATCAAACTTCTCTTTACCTACATAGATCAATTTCACTAATCAAAATGTTAAACGCAATCGCTTGGTTTCTCTTGACCTTTTTTTTCAAATTCAAATTCAAATTCAAATTTATTTCTTCTTCAATGAATTCGTGTTACATGGGACCTTTTTTTTCAAATATATAAAAATGCTGACTCTAAATGCCCACTTGGCAGCCAACACTTTAAATGATTACATCTTTTATAAATACACACATTAAGTTAAAAATAAAAAAAACATAATCATCATCATCATCATCATCAGTCAACAGTTTGAAGCCATTACTTGGCAGTTGGTAATTGATATTAGAGGTTGGGAGGCATTTATGTCTTTATTCTCTAAATTTATTCACTTTTCGCATTTTAAATTCCACAATAAATCACTATTTCCCTTATTTATATTCACAGCACATGGAGTTCTCAGCAATACCTATGATACATCTAATCAAATCGAGACTGTGCTATCGTATTCCTTTGATCAAGCTCAATATTGGGGAACGCACGAGGGTACTGCTCGTGGTTTGGCTACAAAAATCTATGAAAAAGGTGCCACAACCCCAACCGAAATCAATTGGAGTTTGAAATTTACCAAGAAAATCAATGAAACCAAATCGGTCAGTTCGAATTTGCCACCAGGAACAGCAATCAATGTTACATTGTTGGGCGATTATGTCACCTTGGAAGCACCCTATAGGGCTAAATTGTTTTCCTTCTATAAAGACAGCACAGAGAGCAGGTCGAGGGATATCACAGCTGAGGTAAGTTCTATTGGTTAGATGTTTGAAATGTGTACTAATCTTTTTTACCATCCCCAGGTCCGCAAAAGTTATCTAAAGGACATCAAACTCGAATACAGTGACATCTATTGGATTGAAAATGGCACTTTCATCCCAACTACCACAACAACAACAACCTCAACAACCACTCATCCATCAACAACAAAACACAGTGATGCCAAACCCATGAGCGAACCACCGATAGTTTTATTATCCGACATTGGACGATCAAGTGTTGATTCCAAATCACCTAAATCGAAAAGTGGTACTGGAGATGATGATATTAACGAAAATATTATTCCGAACGAAAGTCGTGAAAATTATGCTGAAAATTTGAAGCACATGAAAGATGCAGCCAGTCCTGGGACATCACATTCAACAAGGCTGTACTGTTGGACCAATAGTATTTTAATTTTATTGATTTTGGTTACAGTGAGAGTGTTTGGTTAAGTGATGAGTTAAGAGTAATGTGGGGGGATGTAAATGTAGTAGTTATTATTTAAATATTATTATAATTTTCTTCTATTTTTTACATATATATAAATTGCCAAATTTAGTTAAGAGAATTATTTTTTTAAGTTAAAAAAAAAGTTTTTCGTGTAAATTTATTGATATTAGTTTCTTTTTTTTTCGTTAAAATAAGAATTTTTAGTGATCATGATGATTGACGATTTTTTGACACAAAAAATGTAGTTCATATATTTTAAAGTTTGTGGAAATAAGTTAATGAGGATGTATTTTTAAGTTAATTTAATGGTAACAAATTTAATATCGTTTAAGAATTGATAGCTTTTAATTTTTTAAAATTTTGTTTCGAAATTATGTTTTTAAAGAAACAAAAAGAACTTTTAAATTTAATTCAAAATTATTAAGATAACATATTCGTTGTACTTCGTATCTAGAACTGAAACAATTTATTAAATTTTGTATCTCTGTAAGAAAAAAGTTGTTTGTAGTAGAGTTATGAAAACTTTCTTATCATTCCATTAAGATTCAACATTTTTATTTCATTTTATTACATGTATACATTTTTATCGATATCTTTTTTAAGATTAAGGAAAATAACTTTTAAAAATAATTATGTATGTATGTATTTTGAACAAACTTTTATCCTGAATAAGATTTTAGTTATTTGATCTTCTTAAAGGGATTATTTAAAGTCTTTGCTTCTCGTAAAATGAAAGTAGTCTCCTTCATTTTAAAGTCGACTGTCCGACACAAAAATTAAAACATTTATCATTTAAGTAAATGCTTTCATAAGAAAGAAAATTTTAGTTCACTAGTTTTTCTGTTTTCTTTCCACATTTTTCTCTTGTTAAATGTTAAAACTAACAAATAATAACTTTTTCAATAGACTTTTTTTTTATTTTTATACAAAATATAAAATATATATTATAATAAACACAGTTAGTAGTTCTTAGCTATGAAATATGACTGTAAGAGCTAAATAGTTACTTATTATGTATTTTTCTATGTTCCACCTTTCTGGTTATTAATTGATCATCATCGGCTCGACGGGTTCGGTCTTGGCCTCATTAAAAAAGTCTTTCTATTTATTCCGATCGCTAGTCGAAGCCATCCTATTGGGCACTCAAAGTCTTCTACACGAGGAGCGAGTAAGCATAATCTGCCATGCCTACCATAAAATTAACTACAAAAGACTTTCCGAGTTTCTGCGCTCATGTGAGCTAGGTATTTTGAGTCGAGGCATTCTAGTAGTAGAAAAAGTTATTGAAGTTCAAGTCCTCAATGCTTTTATATTGCAAAACATAAATGAGTCTTTAAGCTCAGCTCTTTTGTTTTCTATTTCAATTCTCAACTAAGCTGCTTGTGTAGCAGAATATTCAGAATGATCATCACCAGTTTCCTTTGTTAAATCATCTGAAGAAATTATGTATTTTATATTTTGCCAAAATGTACTACTTATAAACTTAACATCTTTATTCTTCTAAGACAAAGTTAAGTGTTCAAATGTTAAAATTTAAGAACAAAAAACAATTATTTTATTCCTCCAGTTGTTAACTTAAAAATACTGTCCAAATTAAGATTCCACAAAGTAAAATAGATTAAGTTCTTCACAAATGTATCAAACATAGAAATAAAAATGATGACAAAAAGAAACATCGTCTGTCCAAGAAACCAATTAACTATTCAAAAGGTGTTACTCGAGTTCTGATTGTAAAAATGCTCCCAAAAGTTTTTTTTTTATTTTAATTCTTTTTATTATTTGCTTATTTTGCAATTCAAATTCAAATTTTTAAAACAAGACAACAAGAAAATAATATTGTTTTTTTTTGTCTTCTTTTCCATTAATCTGATTCTTTGTGGTTAACCTTGAAAATGCATCGTGACCACTTAAATCAAAGCCATTAAACAAAATAACAAAGAAAAAAAACAAACAAATTTAATATTCAGTTAACGAATTTGCGATCTCTTAAGAAAATGTAAAAGAACATAAAAACAAAAGGAAAGATATGAATTCAAATTTTGTCAAAAATAATAATAAAAAAAAGAAACTTTAAAGAATGAGTAATTAAGCTATCTGAATTTTATTTTCTTCTCCCTTTTTTTTTAAGTGAAGGAAGAATATAAAATGAATAATAAAATTAAAGAAAAGTAGAAACAGAATCCATTCCAAGAGGTAATGTGCCTTAAAATTGTTTTTTGTACATTAGGATATAGAGAAAAAAAAAACAAGTTAAATAAATATGTACTCGTATATTTGACTTAACCAAAGAGAATGAATTGATGCAATAATTTTTAATCTTATATAAATATTACAATTACAACTTTATGGATCTGTATAAAATAAAGAGAATAGATAAGTGAAAAACAAAAGATAGAATGATAAAAAATAAAACAAAAACAAAAAAAAAAGAAAGAATTTTAAGACAATGAGTGAAGTTCCTTAGAAACTTATTCCTGCCAGGTATGAATATATAATTTGTATTTTAAAGAAGAAGATAGATTTTATGTCAAATATTATTGTGAAATATGTAATCCTCGATTCTAAGAAGTTTTTTTTTTATGTATACATACTCGTATTTAATTTAGAAAAAAGAACACAAAATTCATATCTTATCCTAGTTCTTGTCGTAATATTTGTTTTAAATTTTTATTTGGCATATGTATTATGTATGTGTATATTGTTGAGGTACATATAATTATGTTTTTGTGATTTATAACCTTGTTTCATCTCTTCAAGAATGTTACCAAGTCGGATTGTTAACAGAAAGTTCTCTAAAAACTAACCCTGGTTCAAATCAAAAAAATTCTGCTTGCCAAATTAAATTTCAACAATTTTAGAATTTGGCATACATACTTACTTCCTTAAGTCCTTAACGGCCCTGGGTCTCAACCAACATGCGTCGACAGCCAGCACGTTCCCTAGCTATTTGTCCCAAGCACGGTTGGTTCAGGTTCTTTATTCGTCGCTCGAATTAGATTTCAAAATTCTATAAGCCAGAGCGTTGGTATCCTTTCGTTCTACTTGACCCAGTTATCTAAGTCTTTGGACTTTTAAATTTTCTTTTTGAAGCATGAAACCAGCGCCATAAATAAAAACTGGAACTGCGACTTTAGTTTCTTGAGAGAGGACTTTATTTCTCATTTGAGAATCATATTCCACATATTTCTATTTTACATTCTAAAGTTTAAGTATTTCATTTAATTTGTTCTCAAATATTAGAAAAATTGATGAATAGCAGCTTGTAAAATGAAAACTAGACATTTTTGTACTGAACAAAGTTGTGTCAACAGTGTCTACATTGTGATAGAAAACTACACCTCACTTATCGAATTCAACATTTTTTCATTGAATGTTCCAGGTGCAGACAACAGATTAATGTATTCTTAAAATATAAATTTACATAATGTATTGTACTCTTGTGCAGCTTAACAAAATAGAATCTAAGAGCAATCGCTAAAAGTCGAGAACAAACTCTACTGACTGACTAACTTATATTATTGCAAAGTTGAGTAAATATGTAAAATTCAATTCAACATAGTAGCATAGTCACATCCATTAGTTTGTTTGCCAACAAAACACCACCTGTCATGCCAAATAAAAATCTAAAATCCTCAAAACCCAAGTTAACTGAATCAACAATTAATGCAAAACTGAATAAATTCAATTTAATTTATATCCAACATGCAATTTTGCGATGTGTTTACGAAATTCATTTAAAAATGTGAAAACTTAACGCACCAGGGAGTTTTACACTTTCATTGAAGCAACCAACCGAGAAGAAATGGTATTCCATTTGTTTGTGGTATGCAGATTTATCGTCCCCAAAGTGTTTCTTTTTTTGTTCATACTCGTATATTTAAAGTTTGATAAATGAATTTAAATAAAATACATAAACCATGACAATCCAATGTTTTTGCCTCCACATTTCAGACAATCAAAATAAAATTCAAACCGACTGACTTTATGTGCATTCGTCATGATCACAATTTTATTTTAGTTTTCGTAAATAATTTGGCATTTTTTGATACAAAAATAAAAAAAAATATCAGTAATGTAATATATTTGTTTAATTGATATTATTATATATATATTTTTTTTAAACACAACACCCCTAAGTCCTAAGATATTCGTCTTATAAATATTTACCCCTCTCTCTAGTACTATAAGTTGTTGAAGTTTGCTATTTCTAATTAAACAAAACAAAAACAAAATACCTGTCCTATTTCAATTATTAAGAGAATGTCTATGTTTTAATATTCTCAGCCAAAGGGAAACATAAATAATAATTACCCTTTTTTTGAGAATATTGAATATTGGGCGTGTTAACTTAAACAAATTAACTCAAAACTAAGCACAATCTATCCACAAAATACCCTAGAATTAATTTTAATAAACAAAAATGAAAAAAAAAAAAACGAAAATGTAGTAATGTGTACTGCAAAACCAGAGATTTTTCTTCTTCATCTTAACAAACAGCAAAAATTGGCAATCACAAAATATTTTATTTAAACAAAAAATTTAGAAGTTTTAAATTATATTTTGCGCGAATGTAATGTACCTTGCTTATGATGTAAAAATGTTTTAACAACAAAAAACAAACAAATTTCGTTGCTTAAAAAATGTCTCTTCCCAGCTTGCATTCCAGTTGTATTTAATTTTTTTTTTAAAATACTATGTAAATTTTAGTTTTTTGAAAATTATTATTTTCTCAAACTACAAAAAAAAAAAACAATGAAAGAAAATCAAAAGCATGAAAGCAACACAAATAAGGGAATGAATTAAAAATTTTCAAATTTGGAAATAAAAGATTTACCTAAATAAAAGTTAAAAATCAAAGAAAAACAAACAAAAAAAAAATATAAAAATATTCTATACAATAAAAATGTATATTAGTTATTAAGATGAATGAGAACAAAACATATTTTTTAAAGAAAACATGTAGATAGTTTTTTTTTTCTTAAATTAGCTATACATATTGCTATGTAGAATTTTACATTCCAATATATATATATATATTGATATAAATATTTAACAAAAAACAAAAGAAAATAACAAAACATTGTAATATTTTATTTTATAAATTGTATTTAAATTGTAGTTTTATTTTTTATTACGTATATTTTTTGTTTTATTTCACTTGCCTTTTTTTTATTTTTGCAGAAAGTAATATATTGTGTTTTAATATAAATATGTGTGTGTATAAATACATGTATAAAAATATTATTAATAAATAAATAGTTAATGGTAATTATTTTGTGCAAACGCTTAAATTTAATAAATATAAATAAAAATAAAAAAAAAAACAAAACACAACACAAAATGTGTACGTCGTTGTTTTATTACATAATTAGGTTCAATTAAAAAATAAGCTTCCACATTAAATAAGTTTGTCGTGATTCTATTTGTCTCTTTAACTTTCTTTTATTTATTGAACATTTTAATATTTTAAGTTGATAGAAACTTTGGGCTATTTCGTAGCCTAAACATTACTGAATTCTTGTAATTATTATTGTGATCAAATACATATTCTATGAACATACCTAACGTATACGGTGGCGTATGTAGAACATTTTCGTTTTCAATAAGTGAGTTAGTGTAAATATTGCATTTCTGTTTAAGTATTGATTTATTAAAAAAAAAATTGCATAAGCACATATACTCCAATTTCATTAGCAATGATATCTTTCGGGTTAGATAAGTTTGAAAGTTTTTTTTCCCAATATTTACAACAATTCTTTGTATCCATGATAAAATTAAATAAGGCAAAAATGTTTTAAGACTAGGATTGGATTTTAATAAACAGGTTGTTCTAAACACTGAATATTATTTCAAAAACTACTAATACAATTTATCGGAAAGAAAACATGCATGTACATACATATATTCAGTATATTTTATTAGGTTGTATTTTTATTTCTATATTATTTTGTAGAAAGCTAACAAAAAAGGACACATTTTTTAGGGATATGAGTTCAATTCAAATGTGCATTTACTGGAAATAAAATTAGCCTTCCTTCCCTACAATTGGATTCGCAGACTTTCCTAGTCAGAGCATTGCAATAAAATTAAATAAATAATAATATAGATAACGTGTATGCATTTGGACTTCATGACTCAGTCATATCAACCGTGGCAGGAAATATTTGACATTTCTTCTGGACTTCCGTCTATACCGAAAGAATTCAAAAAATCACAAGTACAAACCGAAATCTGCGATCCAACCTGTGCCAGGCTGCGTCTATGCACACATACTGTTTTTATCGTTTCTTTAGTTTCTGGAAATCAATTTTTTTGGCCCAATTAATTTACCTAAGGAAGCTTCGATTGGCAAAAAATATTTTTGCGCAAAATGTTTAATTTATTGATAACATCATACATTAAATCTGGGTTACATTTTAAACCAAGAGACTCTGTCAAGCTTTAGGCGTTTTAAGGCGGTTAGATAAATGTATGGCTGCATGAGACTGAAACTACGTCATGGAGTTTTTCAAATTTGAATCCCCTTAAGAAAACACAATAATACTAATTTATAAGTGATGTATTTTAAGGTGTTTTGATTTGGGGAGAAAATTAACAATACTATAATACCGAATTTCTTAGTTAGATACTCATTATAAAGAGTTTTCAAAATAGGACTCCGAAATTTGACAGATGTTTTGGACATGCAACTGTGTTTCACTGAATATGTTTTGGAGCACATTTATAAACATTATTCTCCAGTTTGAGACGGTACCAATGCAAATGAGGTTCAAGTGTTTCCAATGAATTCCGAGGACGTCACTGGTGTAGAGTTTGGTTTTTATAATTCTTAAAGATCAATCTTGCCAAGACATTCAGCGGCAGTGATGAGGGTTGAATAATAAAGGCATGTAGTTCAGGAAGTCCGCTAATTGTACGTGCCACATAGCTGGCTCTTGCCACATTGAAAAGCTTGCACGACCGAAGTCATGGGTTTCTGAAAATCAAGCTTTGTTTTATTATTTAAAATCGACCTTATTAAAACATTTTAGTTTATGGAAAAATTTAAGCAGGAATGATATCAGAAATGAAGTTTCTAGGAAATGTTTGCTATTATTTAAATAGGAAAAAATTGGGCTTACAAGAAGTATCTACTATAGTCTTAAGTCTGGTGAATTTTCATGGATTTGATAACTCTGCCAAGGTGAATTTCTCTATCATCATTTAACAGATTTAAATGATGAGTTTAAATAACTGTCAAATACTGATGTAAACATTTTTGGATTTGTTTTTTCTTTTAAATCTCTGAAATCCTATATTCCTGAACGTTGCAAATAAATCATCTACATACAAATATTTTAAAACATGAAATCAATCATTGTCAAATTTTATGTCAAGACGCAAAGTGAAAAACAAAAAAAAAACTTTATTGCATTCCGACGGATGAGACACATGTCAAATCGCAGTAACCATTCTGTGGTTGTCCATAATCCTTGCAAATTGTCACTCTCATAGACTTTTATTACTTTGATGGTGATGTCCTTGTGGAGACAAAAAAAAAAAAAAAAAAACAAAACCAAAAAAGACAAAAATACTCCTATCACTGCTCACCACACAAAACAGTCCCCCTTTTATTATTGACTTTTGTGTAAATGTCCTCCCAAGCTGTCCTTTTTCTCCGGATAATAATTTGCGTAATTTTATTGTGTTTTTTGTGATGTTCATTCAATTTAAATACGAGTACATGTCCTCCTTGACTTTATTTGAATTTTGTATCATTCTGACCACATTGACACCATCATACCATCAATGCACAATCATGCAGACACATATGGAGTAAAAGGAGTATAAGTTGGAAACGCCTGTGTACCGTCCTGTCCGTCGTCAGTTGGCCTCGTTGTCGTGTCGGCGTCCTTCGTCGTATAATAATCCATAATGAAGGATATTGAAATGCACAACCGAATTGTTTTTCTAGATATTTTCCACCTATTTTGTATTTTGTATTTTGTTGTTTTTGTTTTTTGATTTCCTCAATGCGACACTGGCATGTTTCGAGGATACACTAGCATTCATTAAAATAAATTATCCTTTTTTTATATTCAACTCACTTGTGGCACAATTAGTTTTAATTGTAATGCAAAACCAAATGATGCAGTGTGAAATCGAATCGAATGGAGTCGTATACCGGAGTCACATTAATTCGTTCCATTGGGAATAAAAGGATTCTCGGATGTCCTGTGGATCGCAGCGGGCGTAAATCCTAGCTATTGCGTTGGTTTGGTATTAAGTGTGTATTTGGGGAATTTGGTTTATATATGTATGTAATACGCGTACTTGTATCAAAATCAAAATAACGCCTCGTCTGAGCTGAAAACTTGGAGGAGGAGGAAAGTGTATAGGTACGTGAATCGTCTTATTTCAAGTCTTTCCAAAGAATATGCTTCATACTTGAAATGGTTATCAATAAAGAAAATATTATAGATTTATGACAAGCGAAACAATTTATATTACCCTCAGGACTGAAATAACGCAACGCAATAGACAATCACACTGACGGACCTATTGAGAAAGGAGTAACGAAGGGCGATTAAGGTTGAGCTATTTTTGGTGTGAATTTCATGGGAAAAGTTTTTGAATAAAAACTCGGGTGTGACGAAATTTAACAAATTCATTTGGCTATGTTGGAATTTCAATCAGGAACCTTAGCTCATCATCAAAAGGACTTGATTCCTTAAATCTGTCCTTCTTTATTCAACAATGATTCCTCTTTTTGATCGAAAAAAGAGGGAAATAACGGAATTTGTCGAAGTATCGACGGAGAATTGAAATTTGTCACAATCATAGACATTTAAATAGTTAATAACTAACCAAAATTTCCTTATTTATAATAAACGCCTTTTTACTAGTCTCCTCTCTGTATAAAAGAGTTGCCAGACACTTACAAAAATCCTACAACATTTTATGGATTTTTACTTCTTTTTACGAAAATTGATTAATATTTTTTGACAATATTGGACGTTTTAAGGTTTCTAAAATCTCAATCAGCCATTTTTAGAGAGAGAGATCCTTGCAGAGTTCTTGTGAATTTTGGCAGTAATTTCAGGCGGAACTTTTAATTCTTAAAACATTGTCGAATTTTTTCACCAAGAAGAAGCGGTCCTAAAAGATTAACCATACATTTCGAAATCGGTCAGATTTTCTTGGTCTTTATTTTATATTTAAAATAGTTGACATTTTTGAAATGAACTTCAATACAACCCGAAAACTCGGCCGAATTTTGATCGTGTATAAAAAAAAAACTGATTCCTAAGACTGATTTAGAGTGTTTACTTCAAATTTGAAAATCATTCAGATTTTTTCGATTGACTTTTACGCAAAGACACTTTTAAGACAAAGGTTAAAAAGAAATTCGTTGAAAATCATTTATACATTTGGAATTTTTAAACTTACATAGTTGATTTTCTTCGCGAAAACGCGGAATCGTAAATTTTCATATTCAGAGTTTTCGTGAGAAATTTTTCAGGTTCATCTTGAAGAAATTCGTCAAAAGTCGTTCAGACTTTTATATTCAAATTCTTTCGCAATTTAACATCACAAAACAATTAAGCCAATATTTATGTCAGTTCGGCTTTAGAGTTGTGGATGAGCTGAAGAAGTATGAAGACTTTCACTTGAAGCAGTATTGACGACGTGTGCATTTCGTTGCATCACTTTCTTGGACTCGTAAAAAAAAATGTTCCGAATCGTAAGATTGTGAAAATTTTAAAGATTTTTTTCAAATTTTCCAAGTAGTCGTTATCTACCTTAAAGTAAAAAAATCATTTAAATTTTTGTGAAGAACAAACAAAACTTGTTCTAAGTTTTCTATTTTCAGAAAGTTTGTTTTAAATTTCCTTCCGAATTTATTTTTAATCATTAAGGATTCGGGAGAAAAATGTTGTTTCTATGTAATATACTTATACAGCACCTCTCAGATTTAAATCGGATCATAAAATCAAACAAAATTGTAAAATCTTATTTCAGCTAAACGGTGTAAAGTTTAGAATTTTAGAAAAATAGTTAAATATTGAGATTTCGATGAAATACACTTGTCCAGTTGAACAGCAAAAGTAGTCGGTCTGCTGGTTTTCTGAAAAACTTTAACCCTGAGACAACAATTTTATAAAAACGGTAGTAAATCGGAATTTTTGGAGTTAAGTTTCGCTTTGAATTCATAAGTCGTCATGAAAACGGCAAAAAAGTGACAGTGGTTTTTATACTCCAAAAGTTAAAATTGTAAAAGTTTTCTTGCTGCTGAAATTTTGGTTTACTTTACTCTACCTAACCTCAAACTAAGTGAATTGACGACGGTCTATGTTTAGACCACATAGTGGTTCTGGAAGGAGGAGTTAATCTCTCTTGTATCCTTTCCTTAATGCCCCCCTTGATTTTCATAGCAAGTTTGAAAATTAAACCGAATCCAATAAATTAACTCCTAGACCCTAGAAGTCTAACGCATAATATTGAACACAGGCCTGGTGTTGTTGGTTTTCCTAGGACGATGAACTTTGAAATCCGTCCCTGTATTTCGTATTGTATAATATGTATATATTGGAGTGAATGAAAATGTGTGTTATTTTGCTGTCATCTTGGGTAATGTTTCGATTTCGAGACCTTTAACTGTTGTCGTTGTGGCACTGAAGAGAGATATAATTTGCTATAAGACACAAGTGGCTGTCGATAACCTTTACTTGTTATAAGTTTCCTGTCTTGATGGGGTATCTCCAAAGGATGATGACAAAAGATGGAGAAGACATCAAACTTATCTTCGTTTGTCCAATATACATAGGTATAATTATGTTCGACCTATAGAACTTTATGTTTCCAAGGACAAAGCTGAAGTTTTATGTCATAATGGCTTTGCTTCAATTTTTAAGATTTCTCATGGAATTCGTGCTTGGTCCTTTGGAATGTTGATGTTTGAAATATTTCAAAAAATATATCTTTAAATGACAACACGATTTAATTAAAAAAAAAATGTTGTCTATTTGCAAAAATGTTTGTTTAATGGTATTTTTTTTTTTTTGGAAAATAATTTATGTTAAGTGTTTTTCTTTAAAATTATGCATAGTGGGTGCGGATGAAGAAATCGAAGGTAGAATTGAATATTTGTGGAAAAATGTTTCAAAAATGTTTGTCTAAGGAATTTACATGAAATAAAAAAAACAGTCTAGACAATTAACCAAAGGAGCTTTGTTTATAAACAAGGATATTTACTTTATCAAGATTTTTATTTTATATCTTGTTAATTCCACCAAAAATGTAAGCCCGATTCCACACCACTTTCAAATATAGTGTTTCAGTAACAAATTGATAAAAGTTCATGATTTTCAAAATTCCATAGTAAACGTGTTTGAATTTCTTCCTCTGTGAACGGTCCGTTTAGTCAATGTCCCAGCTGTCAATAGTGTCAATGTCAATTAATTCTGTTTAAATAATTTCGACATCATGTAAATGTTCATGGAAGAAGAACAAAAGTTCAGAAGCAGCAAAATCATTTTTTTGTTGGGTGTTTGGGAATTGGGACCAAACGACTTCGTCAAAATTCAGAAAGCGTCTTTTTTTGTCAATTGATGGACAATCCCAATTATTGGATTAGAACAGAAAGTAGATTTAATTTTGACATTTTTCTCCCGCTAAAATCCAACAAATTACATAATTCGAATGGAAACCTACTCCAAAATTTAAGATGAGTTTTTAAGAAACCGACGACGCAACGGACGTTATAAAATTAGGCGTGTCCATTGATAATGTTGTTTAATCCTTGAAAATAAGTTAGAAAATTTCGATTTGGAGAGAGGGGGATAACTATGACAGTAAAATTTTAATTTTATTGCTTTAAAGAGAATCGGTTTAGCTGTCCCTGAAAATCCAGACCAACAGAGATTAGTTCATGCAGTAATATTTTGATTCATCTATATCTATTCTTAATATATATAAATCTCGTGTCACAATGTTTGTCCTCAATGGACTCCTAAACCAGTTAACCGATTATAATAAAATTCGCACACCATGTGCAGTTCGATCCAACTTGAGAGATAGGATAGTTTAAATCTCAAATTATAGTCGCAATTTTAATTTATTGCTATTTATTTGTCTGTTATTATTTGACAGTCACAATTATCTGTTAACTCCAAATGATTCTAACAGATGTCGATACCTTTCGACTGGGTTGAGTAAGTAATCAATAGATGGCGCTGCTATGGTAAATCTGTGGCCGCATTGACATGGTGACAATGCCTATAGTTAAGAAATCTACTTGTTAAAAAACCTACTCGTTTACTTCCTCAAAAAATATCAAAGCAAACCTGAGTATTAAATTTATTTTCAGCTTGAAGAAAATTATTATTCGACTTCCAGTTTTCATTCGGAATTGTGCTAATAAAATAAAATAAATAATACTTTTTTATAAATAATTGTTTTAATTTTTGTAGTGGTGTTAAATAAAGCCGCTACATTTTGGTGACCCCTTGTTTTTAAGAACATTTTCATTAGATTTAGATTGGCTACAAAGTCACATCATGAGTCTAACTCACACACCAATTGGAAAAGGAGGAGAAACGAACAGATATGAAGCCTTAAAGGATCTGCAAAATTTAGCTAACCCTCTCGACTCCAATTCGAACATTCAAGATTGTTCTAGTGGTTTTCTCGGCTCTGAAAGTCCGCATTCTCAATCTAAAACTTCGCCATTTTATAATCTTGCTCTCAACAATAATGGCAACTGCGGGCAACAAGGACAAGTTCTTGCTGTTCACAAACCACAGGTTCCTGACTTTTACCATGATGATCCCAAGACATGGTTCCTAGTTGTCGAAACGGAATTCAGATCGTTTCCATCTTGCAGCGACAATGTTAAGTTTAGTTCTGTTGTCAAAGCCTTGGATCACAAAACTCTCAAGCAAATAAATGACATCCTCAGCGATCCTCCTGAACGCAATAAATATGAAGCAGTGAAGAATGCCATCATAGAACGTCTTGTTAGTTCAAGACAAAAAGATATTCGAAAACTTATAAAGGGCATGACTCTCGACAATCGCAAACCTTCACAACTTCTCAGGGAAATGAAAGACATCGCGGGAACTTCAATTGACAAAGATATTTTACACCAGCTCTGGCTAGATTGTTTACCTGCTGACATTCGCACGCTTCTCATTATTAATGACAATGAAAATCTGGACACATTAGCGAAGGTCGCTGATCGTATAATGGAAGCTCGAGGTACCTTTGTTATGTCAACTGCTACATGTGTAGACCGAATCGACCCGCCAAACAGGACTTACAGAGATCTCGAAAAGAAGTTCGATGAAACACAAGCGATGCTTGCCACTTGTATTCGTGAGCTTAAGATAGTAAAAGATCAACAAACGCAGTTTACTCAACAGTTACAACAAATTTCTAACCAGTCTCTTCAAATTTTCCCACATCAACAGCTAGCTCAAATACCTCAACCATTTCAAGATAGACCAAGGTCAAGAAGCCGTCCTAAGCACAATGACCAAGGCATCTGTTACTACCATCAAAGATTTGGAACTCAAGCCAAATATTGCACAATGCCATGTGCCTACAGTAAAAATTCAAAATCTTTGGGAAACTAACATCGCTGCCATCGGTTGGAGCGGTCGGTGACAGCGTTAATCTTGCACCTAAAGAGCTCCGTCTTCATATTTTTGACAAGAATTCCAACCTTAAATTTTTAATAGATTCAGGCTCAGTAGTTTCAATTATCCCGTCTAATATTTTTCGAACAAATGAACCACTTAATAACCTAACACTATTTGCAGCAAATTCTACAAGAATCAACACCTTTGGCTCAAAAATCATCAATCTTAATCTCAATCTTCGACGCAATCTTTCATGGCCTTTTATCATTGCTGATATACCTACTGCAATAATTGGGGCTGACTTTCTTGCAAACTATGGACTTCTTATTGATTTACAAAATCAAAGACTTATAGATACCATCACAAAATTTACAACTAAAGGTGAACTGCTGGCAACATCCTTTCATAATGTGTCTACAATAGATTGTTCAAGTCCTTATGCTAAATTACTTCAAGAATTTATTGAAATAACAACTCCTCAGCACAAATCGAATTTCAAGAAAAGCAGTTATGCTCATAAAATCATAACCAATGGACAACCAGTCACAGAAAAAGCTCGGAAACTAGCAGGTGGCAAAGCTATAGCAGCGAAAGCTGAAATTCATGGATTACTGGAAATTGGAGATCTCAGACCATCTAGCAGCAATTGGGCCAGTCCTATTCACCTAACTCCAAAAAAGGACAATTCGTGGAGAATGTGTGGAGACTACAGACGACTCAACAGCATCACCCAACCAGATAAGTATCCTCCACCACATATTCACAATCTATTTCCATTGCTGCATGGAAAAAATATTTTTTCAACAATAGACCTTAACAAAGCTTATCACCAGATCCCGATGCACCAAGACGATATACCCAAGACTGCGATCATCACTCCTTGGGGGCTTTTCGAATATGTTGTCATGCCATTTGGCCTTAAAAATGCCAGCCAAACATTCCAAAGATTTATGGATTCCATTTTTCGACACTTGGATTTCATTTTCGTTTACATTGACGACATTTTGGTCGTATCCAACGATGAAAAGCAACATGAACATCATTTAAGACAAGTATTTCAAATACTCAAAGACTATTCTCTCAGCATTAATGCATCCAAATGCTTTTTTGGCCAATCGCAAGTAAACTTTCTAGGGTATACCTTAAACTCCCAAGGTTACTCACCATCGGCAGAACGACTTGATAAGATTCATCAATTTCCAAGACCTGAAACAGTCATGGAGCTTCAAAGGTTCTTGGGTATGATAAATTATTACCGCCGCTGTATCCCGGAAGCAGCAAAACTACAAAAACCATTGTATGAATATCTAAAAGCAACTAAGAAAAAGGACAAAACAAAAATATTTTGGACAAACGAATCAATTGAGGCTTTTGACGCTTGTCAACGTTGCCTAACCTTAACAACTCGTCTAGCTTTTCCATCTCCTACATCTAATCTAGTACTTTCGACGGATGCTTCCTCAACTGGAATTGGAGCAACGTTAGATCAACTTGATGATAGTACTTTCAAACCTATAGGACATTTTTCAAGAAAACTAAGCAGTGCCGAACGAAACTACAGTACCTATGACCGTGAATTGCTAGCAGTGTTTGCTGGAATAAAGCACTTTCAGGATGTACTTGATGGTCGTCATTTTATTGTAAAGACTGATCACAAACCTCTCATCTATGCCTTTCAGCAGAAGTTAGACAAAGCTTCCGATCGCCAACGCAGACAACTCGACTACATATCTCAGTTTACCACAGACATCATTTACGTGAAGGGAAATGAAAACGTAGTTGCCGATGCCCTGTCACGTATTAACACTATAGATATGCCTACGAAACTTTTTTTAAGAACTATTCAAGAAGCTCAAGCAGAAGATGATGAGTTAAAAAATCTCATAGAGATTCCGACCTCACTTAAACTTCAACAGCTGGACATTGAAGGTACCAAAATCTACTGTGAAATTGTAAACAACACATTGTGACCTTACATTCCCAAGATCCTTAGAAAGACAACCTTTGACTTGATACATAATATAGCACATCCAAGCAAAAGAAGTACCTCTCGAGCACTTCGTGAGAAATATGTATGGCCTAACATTCGCAAGGACGTTTTACTGTGGTGTCGACAATGTTTACCCTGCCAGAAAGCCAAGATTCATCGCCATAACCGACTCATACCAAATAAAATTGACGTACCTGATGCTCGTTTCAGCCACATACATATAGACATAATATTTCTACCTAATGTTGATGGTTATCAATATTGTCTTACCATCATAGACCGTTTCTCAAGGTGGCCTGTCGCTGTCCCACTAAGAGACATCACTTCTGACACCGTTACAACAGCTTTATTTGACCATTGGATTGTTCACTATGGAACTCCGCTAACTATTACTTCTGACCAAGGATCCCAATTTGAGTCTTCACTCTTTCAAGCGTTAGCAAGATTTATTGGTGCCAAGAAAAATCGAACTACGCCTTACCACCCCCAATCAAATGGGATGGTAGAGAGATGGCACAGGACATTGAAGACTGCTCTAATGTGTTCACCGGAACCATGGACCAAAATACTATCCACAATTGTATTAGGACTAAGAACGAGCTACAAAGAAGACCTCAAGGCTACTCCAGCCGAGATGATTTATGGAACCAACCTAAGGCTACCTGGTGAGTTTTTCATCTCAAATGATTTGAATCCTGACCCAGAGATTTTCCTGCAAAAACATCGCGAGTATATGCGTGCCTTGAGGCCAACTCCCACTGCACATCATTCAAAATCCAGGATGTTCATCTTAAAAGGTCTAGACACCTGTTCTCATGTGTTCATACGTTCAGACCACGTCAAGGCACCGTTGGAACCACCATATTCTGGTCCTTTTAAGGTGGAAGACAGAATATCAGATCGTGTCTTCAAAGTAAATGTGAATGGTGAAATCAAAACAATTTCAATTGACCGCCTAAAACCAGCTTTCGTCACCAAAATTGACAACTTATGTAATGAAGAAGAGACCATTGATGTTCAGCCAATGCAACCACATCATTGGAAAGCCTCGTTGGATCGCCCTGCTAAAACTTATCAGAGGAAAGTAGCTTTTAAATCTCTCTCTGGGTCTCGTCCGGGGGGGAGTGGATGTGGCCGCATTGACATGGTGACAATGCCTATAGTTAAGAAATCTACTTGTTAAAAAACCTACTCGTTTACTTCCTCAAAAAATATCAAAGCAAACCTGAGTATTAAATTTATTTTCAGCTTGAAGAAAATTATTATTCGACTTCCAGTTTTCATTCGGAATTGTGCTAATAAAATAAAATAAATAATACTTTTTTATAAATAATTGTTTTAATTTTTGTAGTGGTGTTAAATAAAGCCGCTACAAATCTACGAACGTGTCATATATCTACATTTTAACAGCATAATTACCACGTGTTGTTGACGCTATAAAATTAATTAAATTTTTTTTGTAGTGAACGAAATACCGTATAATTCAATTATTTCCACTTTTTAAATTTTTGGTGTTAGCATATCTATATATATAAAAATGAATCCCGTTTTCCCTTGGTCACGGCATCACGCGTGAACGGCTGGACCGATTTCACTAATTCTTTTTTTGTTGTATTTGTTATTATTAGGAGAAGTCTCTTATGTAAGAAAGAATTACGAAAGTTGCACAGGAAACAAGAAGATTTTACTTTTTTAATAAAATAATGTGTTATGGCAGTAATATTCACGTAGTTGCCATTAAAAACAAAGAATTGTAGTTTAAATGCTCTTTGCAAATATAACGGTCGGAGTTGGTCTGTGGTCGGAGTTATAATAACAAAATACTTATATAATTCATTTACAATTTCTTAGTGTACTTTTCACATTGGTTTCCATAGGATAATTTGTAGTGTGTGTTCATTTGTGAAGTGTTTGTTCAACAAGGTTAGTCAAATTAATATAGTGTTTCAAAGTTTTGATAGACCATTTTCATACTTTTACAAAAGAATAGGTACTATAGTATTTTGTTATTTTCAGTTGAATTTTTGTTTCTAAAAATGCCGGCAATTAGATGTACAAACTTAAGTCACAGAACCCGTAATGCTGCAAGTAAAAGAAATACAAGAGCAAATCAAACTGATGAGCAACGTGAAACGCGGAATGAAGTTGAACGGAATCGATGGAACCGACATTAACAAAATAGAAGTGTTGCGTTTAACTCTTATAGAGCTGCATTGACTACAATACACTGCATATCGTTGCTATTGGACCAATGAACGTTGTTTGTCAATATTGCAAGGCAATAAAGTTTAAAAATGAAACCCGTGGATTGTGTTGCTCGAACGGTCAAGTCAAACTGAGGCCGTTGGTACCGCCACCAGAGCCATTACATTCATTGGTTTTCGAAAATGGGCCAGATTCTAGACATTTTTTAACTGATATCCAGTAATACAATAATTGCTTTCAAATGACATAATTTGGCGCTACAAAAGTTATTCAAGAAAATTGTATGCCAATATAGGTATATACCAATTAATATACAATCACAGTTAAAAACATTCTCTGTCGGGTCAGCTTTAGGTACTTAATAAAGAAATTAACTTTATTCAGATAAAAAGGTAACAGATATTTCTTGATTATAGGGCGGTACGAAGTTCGCCGGGTCAGCTAGTACTAATATATAAAGCTGAAGAGTTTGTTTGTTTGAACGCGCTATCTCAGAAACCACTGGTTCGAATTGATAAATTCTTTTTGTGTTGGATAGTCCATTTGTCGAGGAAGGCTATAGGCTATAGGCTATATAACATCCCGCTGCGACCGATAATAGAGAAGAACCAGTGGAAAATGTTGCAAAAACGGCGAAAATTATTCATCTTTGAGGGCTTCCGTTATTCGTTTCAAGGCGCTGATCTCAAAAACTACGTGATCGCATTGAAACATTCTTTTTGCATTGGATAGTTTATTTATCGAGGAAGACTTTAAGCTATACAATAGGTGAAATATAGTTCACTGGTCATTATTGGTCTTTGGTCATAAATGGTATTTGGTCATAAATTGTCTTTGGTCATAAATGGTCTTTGGTCATAAATGGTCTTTGGTCATAAATGGTCTTGGTTGATATAGGTCACTGGTCAATATAGGTCATTGGTGATTGTACCTTTGACCTTTGACCTTTGACCTTTGACCTCTGACCTTTGACCTTTCACCAATGACCTATACAGGCCAATGACCAATAACCTACAATGACCTATATTAACCAAAGACCATTTATGACCAAAGACCATTTATGACCAAACACCATTTATGACCAAAGACCAATAATGACCAATGACCAATGACCAAAGACCAAAGACCAAAGGAGTCTCTCATTTATCCCGATCGTGACGAACGCCATGCCATCGCCATTCAGTTGCGCAAAGGATTCGGACGGTTTGGTAGCTGTCCCTACCATAAAATATACTACATAGAACTTTCCGAGGTGGTTCCACTGCTTTCATGCGAGCTAGGTGACCTGCCCGACGGAATCTACCGAATTTATTTTTTTTCACGACACATCTGAATTCGAGGTAGATTGCGGAATCGTCCTTCCTTACATACGGGGCCATCAATTCTCCTTGCGACTTGTTTTGCGCTTAAGAGGTCAAAGTTTGCTACTATTGACCCAAGGTATTCATGCTCCATTACCTTAATTGTTTGACCAGTTGTTCTTGTTCTAATCAGCCAGCGGGATATCGTATTAAAAAGAGAACAGAAGGCACGCATTGCATGAGATAGATTTTTGTTTTCAAACTAATCTTGGTCGAGGAATTGTCGAGGAAGGTTTTAAGCTAATTAAATTATTAATTAATTAAATAATTAAGCTAAAATTATGCTACTATCAATAGGAGTGAAGAATCAGTGGAAAATGTTGCAAAAGGAAAGAAAATTATTCATCTTAAAGGGCTTCCGTTCCATTGTCAAAATCGGGTTGCAGAGAAAATCCGTATGTTCTTCAGCCATAATAAAATAAAACCTAAATATCTTTTACGAAGTACTTAAACATATATATTTTTTAAAACTTAATCTTAATTGCTATAATAATAAATTGAGGCGGACGAAGTCGCGGGGAACAGCTAGTGTATGATAAAGTAATTAAACCTTTTAAAGGAAGAACTTGGAACCGATTGACACCCAGACGAGACGATACTGAGTTTAAAAAAGAAGCTGGGTGCGACCCACAGCCCACACTGATAACTTCCCATTATGTATAATTTGAAAACATGGCGTTTCTAAAATTAATCGATTTACTTTTGATGCTGATTGATAACAATTTAATTGACAACAAAATTATCAGAGATATTGAACCGTAAAAACAATATTCACCTATGTATATTTCTTGAGAACTTTTTGTAGTTTTGTATTTATTATACAAAAATGTCAATATTTTATCATTTTTAGGTACATATTGACAAATACATTATGTTGAAAATAAAAAATATTTGAAGTCATTGCTTGTTGTGATGATATCTTAAGCCGATAAACAATTTTTGACACTTTTCTGTAAATTTCAGTTTGAGTTTTTTATTTTTCGTAGAAAAACTGTCGATTCGATATTTGTCAAAATTGTAGCATATATTAATAATTGTATTTTGTATAAACCTAAATACCTAAGTTTGAATTCAATATCGATGCTCATTTTCGGGATATTTAATTCAAAAAACACGTCTTACCAGGTTTTTGTAGAATTTTTTGTAGTTTTTATTTTTTTTTGTAAAAAAACTGTCAATTGAATTTTTGCGAAAATTTTACCAGATGACAAAGACAGCATTTTCTATGGTAAAAAATTGCTTTGAAGATGATCTCATTTTTCCTTCATTGTATACATATTTGCAAGCCAAAATTTTTGACAAATCTGGACGTTTTATGGTTCCTAGACTCTAAATTCGTCATTTGTAGAGAGATGTATGTGTGTGTGTGTGTATGTACGTTCGTACGTTCGAGCTACCCTTCTTTGTTCACGATAAGAAAACTATGTAAAGGGTGTTTTTTTTTATCTGCATGAGAAATTCATCGAGTTCGTTGCATATTTTTTGACAGTTGAAAGTATTTAAGCGTGCAACCTTTGAAGCTTTGGAAATTAATATTGAAGACACAATTGATGGCATTCCATCAGATTTATTGGAAAAAGTTGATGAAATGGAAGTGATCTATGTAACTCGTAACTTAAAATGAGCCGAGACGAGGCTAAATACGAGAAGAGGAGGAGACTACAACGAGATTCACAAAAGTATCGTCAAGTTTCGTGTCATCAAATATCTTATTGTAGCCAGTCCCTCATCAGGTGATGAAACCAAGGCCAAAATGGCAAACCAGATCAAACCTTTAAATTTGACTTCATATCAAATTTTCACTTTAGTTAAATTTATTTCTATAATTATTAAAATTTTAGTACAAAAACTTTCTCGTTCTCAAAATGTTACACAAAAAATAGGTGACAGAGGTTGAAAAATATCTCAATAAATTTCTTTCAATAGAGTTTAGAAATGCCAAATCTTACAGATTCTGATTGCTTAATAATTTTTTGTACAATTTTTGAAAGAATTTTATCCCAGTTTTCTAAAACTAAACTTTGATTTCCTTTTTCTGGTGATGTACTGAAAATTTTATTCTTTTTAGTTTTTCAAACAAAGTGAAATCGTCTATATCGAACCTAGATTTGAAATGTTAATCGTGTTTTTTAAAAACTTTGTGTCGTTTTAAAATAAATAACTTCACATTCAATAATTTTATAGATTAAAGATTGAATGTCCCCTGATTTGCTCTAAAGTCATAACCACATTATATAAATGTCAATTTTAAACTCTTCTATCGTCCTTAATATATTTAATTAAAATGGACAATTTGCAACAGAAAAATTGAAAGTCCTTTTGACATATTTAAACTTTTAAATCATTTTAAAATAACTCAAGAATTATAATACTATTTTCTAACATACATACATAAATTTTTTTAAAGATTTCAGAATTTTATATCCTGCTATGAAAAACATAAAACTTAACGTCCTTCCTCTCTTCTATTCTGTGGATTGCTGACGTTTAAGGAAACATTAAAGATCTAATAAAAAGAAACTTCAAAAACAGAACCTCAAAAACTAATAAAATTCAATACACAAGTAAATGCCCCAAAACGATAAATTTTTAACACGCATTCACATCAAAACGGCAGTGAAATTTTTCAAAAGTAAGTATACTTAAAAATTCTTAAATTTAACATTCTTTAACTTTTCCATTTATTAGTTTTAAAAGTTCAAATCGATAAGAACCATTTTCATCTTTCATTATAAAAAAATGACACTAACTTTCAATTTACTGATAATTAAAACACACAACCACTCACACATAAGTACGTTCCTATACCTACATGTTTATCTAAGCCGATTTCAGAATAAAAAGCAACACAACTACGAGTACGAATATTTCCAAGTATTTGCTCACTTTGCAACAATGTTTCATGTTCATGTCAACTTTTCAAAGATTTCCTTGTCTTGTCGAGTAGGTCGTAGTTGTTGGCCAAAGTAAATGACATTTGACATTTTAAGAACTCCAGATGGATGCCTCCTACTCCTGCCTGCCTACCTTCAGCTAAACAAGCTTAGTAACAAAATTAAGTCCAACAGAAGTTATCATTTCCTTCATATACTCGTACCAATACCAGCATACACCCAAACCCAGAGACTGCTTGTATAACCAAAATCAGTTGGCCACATTGCGGGACACCCACTTCGTCCTTGCAAACAGATTCGCCACAAAATTTGCCATAAACTCGTATTTTTATTTAAGCGCATTAAAATTCTAACAGCCCTCAAAATATAATGTGTCCTTTTTCAAAAAAAAAAAATAACTATTTTTTTCCATCAGATTGTTATGGTCGGAATCAAATTCGGATAGAATGTCCTTTTTAAGGAATTTCCTTGCAACTATACTCGCACTGTGCCGGACGTACAAGAGAAGCATAAAATGATGTATGTATGTAGAATAGAATAATGTCAACTGCAACTGGTGTAAAATATACGTAAAATCCATACCACAAGCCGTATACATCAGATCCGAGTACAGTAATTGAATCCTTGCCAGAATTTTAATTGAATTTCAATTGCAGCGCGCATGTCCTTAAAGCCAAAAGTCCCCCCCCCCAAAAAAAAAAAAGAACACAAACAGTTCTCTTAAAAAAAAAAATATTTCCTAAGAGAATTCAGAACTTTAACATTTCTGAGCGCAACAGTTTTGCCTAACGGGAGTATAAAAGGCCTGACGAATCCTTTCGACGCATCCAGTTCGTGAACATTGGTCAAGGATCTAACATCTCTCCGACATTTTTCCTGCCAAGCTAACCGAGAGTCTAAGAGACCCATCACAGAGAGTGAGTGAAACATATCAAATTTGATTTTTGAACAGTGAAGTGAATTTCGCGCCGCCCTCCAGCCGCCAGCCACTAGCCGCCGCCGGGAAATACCTCCATTAAGGATATAATTTCTATTTTTAAACTTTATTTATAATCCAAGTGTTTTCTATTTTGTGTCCTGAAAGTGGAAAGTGTTTGTTTGGAATCGAGATTAAAAAAATTGTAAATAAAGAAAGTCTTTTGTGACATACTTACTCGTAAGTGCGATTGGAAGTGAAGACAAAAAAAAGAAATAAATTCGAAACAGTTCTTCGTACACAAGGATTCTTCAAGGATGCGGATGCAGTCTAACAGCTTTGGGTTGACGCTGATGACGATGTGCAGTGGCGGCGGTGATAGGAGGACTTTCCTTAAGCTGTGCATGCTTCTTTGCATGCTCTTCAGTGTGGTAAGTTTACTTGCTGTTGTTGTTGTAAGTCAATTTCAATAAAAATTTCCTCCTTTGTGTCCTTTTTTCTCGTAAATATTTACTTAGAAACTTATAGTGATCATCATCTCACAAGGAGACATTTGAAAGGAAAAACTTTTTTAATTGTAAAAAAAAAAAATTATTACTCGCATCATGTGCGGAGGAAGTTGGTTGATTTTCTTCTATTTTTTTTTAATTAGAAGTAGATACATTTCCTTTGAAGTGGAAAAAGGACATAGATTCATATTTAATATAATGTCGAATGATGGCGGCAGGAAATGATAAGGAACACTGAAACCGCACAAAAGGATATATGTTCATTGAATTCAGTTTGCTTGTGGCTGTGCATTATTTCATCCTCGAGACAAAACTGCATCCAGGATGAAAAGTCCTGTGTGTGGGGGGGGGGGGTAGTAGGTTCAATTCAATTTCATTTTAGTTTGTGGAAAATTGCCACAAGCATCATATTTCGGATTCAAATGACGCAGATATCCTTTATTTCAATATGGTCTCTGCCATGTCTGCAGCATGTAGGAACGGTGCAAGTTCGTTCCTTGCTGCAGCACACCATTCATCGTTTTTTATCTTGATACGTTATTGAGATTTTGTTAATTAAATTCGATTTGTGTGCAAGGACACGTCCGAGGACATCATGTAGTCTCTTTTGTGGGCTTTTATCTTTTATCAAATTCAGCGATGACACTTATTTAATAGATTTCCATTAAATATTTAAATCTGGTCTTTGGAATATTGGTAAATATCAGTCAGTGATGGGTGTGAGTGTGCAGGTGTTTGTGGATATTTTGATAAAACGGATAATCCGAGTAACGAAGATGCTTTTATATCGATTTAAATTTGATTGATGATGATGTTAATGGGTTTTTATTAATGGACATACGAGGATACGAGGTTTTTTTTGTTTTTGCAGGATATTTTGTTACAGGATATTTTATTGCAATTATTCTCACGCGGTGGTGGAGATTTTATTTTTATTTTTTGGTATTCGTATTTAAATTTTACTTTTAGCTGGCTTCAGGTGGGAAGCTTATATCGACAATTAAGGTCGATGGTGGTCTTTGGCAATTAAATTCGAATAAATTTTCATTAAAATCTTTTTCCACTAAACTTTAACATTTTTGAAGGAGTTAATTTTGTGGTGGGTTTATTTGGTGACGAAAATTCGGTTCTTAATTTGTTTTTAAATATTTTGTACCTTGAGGCACATCTTTTGATTCAGAAGAGAAGTTATTGTTTTAGAGGAATTTAAACTATCAGGAATTATCATTAATGCAAGGATTTTGATTTTAATTAAAAAAATTAAATTAATATGAATTTTACTGGAAACACTTTAATGAAAAATGAATTGATTTTATTGTAAAATAAATTTAAATGTAAATTTTAACTGACTTTAATCTACAATCCTTTTCTTGGATTTTATGAGTCTTTGCTGAGGTCAAGGTTTTTATAAAAGAATATTGTTCACCAATATTTTCATACTTCGAAAAAAAGAAGCTTCGTCCTTGTGAAGTTTTGACTAAGATCTCTAGCAATTTTTAAATAGCTTTACTTGTGTTTTATTTACTACTGCATAGCTAGTGCAGCATTTAACTGAATAAAACGATCAAACACATTCCCTATACGTATGTATATCATTAGCGCACAGCTGTCATTTTTTTCCTGTCTTCTTTTTCGTCAGCAATCAAATTGTTGTTGTTATCCGATTGAAATTTTGCTGCACTAGCTACGCAGTAGTGAATAAAACACAACAAATAAAACATTCAAAAAACTGGAACTGCGGAAAGTGTAACCAAAAATGTGTTAAGATTCCACAAGTTCATAAAATAGAAAAACCTGCATTCAAATTGAATGATTTTTGAGAGAAAAAAATTTTTAAACAATTTTTAGTCAATCGAAGTCGTAGCAAGTCTTCAATGAAATTTAACAGTTAATAATAAAGAAATAGTAATGTTTTAAGATCCATATAATACTGTACTTAAAATTCAACTACGAAACTATAAAATAGTTTTTTTTGCAAAAAATAATAGTTTTTTAAAATAAAAATTCAAATTTTCTCTCTTCTCCATTTCCACTTGGGATTTCTACAGGAGTATTGTCTCATTTCAGTCTCACGAAACGAGAGATATTTTAGACCAATTCTCGTCTTGAAGCCGTGAGCTCAAAAATCATTAATGATTTTAAATTTTTAAGGGCTTTGTCTTCAAATCGAGAGATTTTTTTTCAATCTTAAGCGAGTTTTTTTTACTAAAATATAATAAAAAATCTATTTGAGTTTCTTTTTTACAGCACAGGTCTAGTTTTGAAATTGGTTTCAAAATTTTTCGATTTTCGATTCTTAGCAACTTTTTTTTCGCTTTATAAACCACAGTTAAATTTCATTTCTGGAAGCATACTCAGTGACTTAGATAAAAAAAACTTAAAAATCTGATTAAAAAATCTTTTTATAATGCAAAATCTCTATACATAAAAAAATGGCTTCGTTTGAAAACTTAAAATTCGAATAACTACATATGTATTTGATTTTTGATGATGTTAAGGTTCCACATTCGTTCTTAAGCTTTGAAAATTAGAGATGGCGCTTTTCTATGATCAATGCCACTACCTAATAGATGGCGTTAAATAATATTGACTTCTTCTGTACTTAATTTGACAGGTGTCCTTTTCGTATTGACATTTTATATTGACAGTCTTAGTTGTTTGTTAGTCTGCTATTACAAGACGACTCATGAGTCGTGACTCTTTTCGAACTACGTTGGTGAAAGAGAGATACAAAATTCGAAAAAATGAAACGGAAGAAAATTTCGGCGTGCTCGAGTTCACATGTATACCCTTATAATTGAAAGAGCGAGACAGAATATAAGATTTCCCAAACAACGAAATTTGAATTAAAGAGAATTGCCAAATTTAAGTCATGACTTAAGAGTCAAGGTGTAATAGTGTTCGACTCAAAGGATGAAATTTCAAAGTAGAATTCGAAAATGAGTCATGACTCATGAGTCGTCGTGTAATAGCAGACTTATTGAACCGAAAAACAAAATTAAAAATCATTATCATATCCATTTTCCATTGCAATAAATCACATTCAAATTTGAACAAGGCGTTAAATTTTATGGTTCGAGACGAAATTGCTCGAAATTTGATTGAAAAACTTTCCTCAAAATTAGATGTAGAAAAAATCCAGAATTTTCAGAAATAAATTGTGTAATTAAAAGTTTCTAAGTATTTAATTTGAAACTGGACTCAGAATTGATTCAATACGTGGAGTTTTCGAGGTATTTTAACCTAAAATTTCAAATCAGTTGATCG
This sequence comes from Scaeva pyrastri, assembly GCA_905146935.1. Classification (NCBI taxonomy): domain Eukaryota; kingdom Metazoa; phylum Arthropoda; class Insecta; order Diptera; family Syrphidae; genus Scaeva; species Scaeva pyrastri. Next base: position 22,460,862 of record LR989927.1, on the reverse strand, counting down.
ACCTCCCTTAATATTGGTAATATAATGAACAGCTTTAAAAATAAATAAAATTGTTTGTCCAAAAGACATTTTTTATTAGAAAAGTAATTTTTTGGATTTTAATAATCGTCGATTTCTGTAAATTAATATTTCACCAAAACACAGTTGATTTTGAGTTTTTAAGAAATGTCTACTATATACGGTCTTACAAAAAAAATCAATTCACATTTTATGTCATTATTATTAGCTTACAAATTTTGTATCGAAATCCATAAAACTTCAAACTCATATACCAATTGAAATAAATTTGTAAAATTATCATAAATACTTCTTTTCAAAAACGTATATTCTATTTTTGACAACAAAATCTATTTGTATCAACAAAATCCACTTTACCACTTAATTTTGACACTGAAAATTGTTCATATTATTGACGTCACCGAACTGGAGTTTTTGTCATTTATGTTCAGTTTTTTCGTTTGTCAATTAAATCATTTTAAAAGTTTTTTGAAAAAAAAATTAAGAGAACAACAAACAAAAATTACGTTAGTATTCTATTAAAATATGACATTAATTAATAACATTTATTGATAACACAAATATAATTTCAAAATATGTAGTACAATAAAATTCTCCAGAAAATGACATAAATGGTCGACAATTTCAATTAAAATTTTTTTTTTTTTTTAATTGTTAATATGCGAACCTTGAAATATGTTTGTATCAATTTTATTAAAATTTATTGTTAAGTAATATTATATAATTTAATTTCTATTTAAAGTATCAAATCATTACGTAAATAAATACCAATTGTTTTTTTTTTTGTTATAATGGTTTACTTGGGCGTATACGTACTTTTGTTTGTGTAGTTGGTATTTTTTGTTTATATTGTCAATTATTTGTGGCAGTTTTACTGAGAAAATTCAGATAATTTGTCAACAATTTCCGAGTTATTTTCACAATCAGTCATATCTTTTTACATGCTCTATTTTTTCAACCCACACAATTAATCCATAGTGATTAATGCAAGATTCACAAGAATCTACATTTTGTTTTAAAATAATCAGATTTATTTTAGTATGAGTATAAAAGATTGGGGATTTATAATTTTTTTTAAATGCATTTTAAACTTGTACAAAAAATCGCACAAATATAATAAATTCAATAATGTTCCAAAGCTTATTTCCCTTTTTTTTAGAATTATTTAAATGGAAAAAGACGTCTGTCAGGCCAGCTAGTATATCTAGATCAAACTTTAATCCATTTTTTACCTTAATATTCTTAAATAAAAATAGCATCTGTGTATACAAGCTTACAATGAAGAATAGGTCTAAAAAGAATCCTTTGTCATGGATGAATTATGGAAATTTTACTAACATAAAAACTCAGAACTGTCTGGTCCTATAAAACTTCAAAATAAAATTCGAGTACTGTCCTTTTTCGCATATGATGACCATACAACACAAAAGGAAGCTGAAATTTGAAACCTTATGACATAAAATACGAAGAAAGTTATAAAAATGTTTTTCAAGGACGAACCTCAATCTTAATTCGCATAAATCATTTCCAAGTTCAAGTTAATATTACTAACAAATAAGGAACAGATAGAAAATTTGCAAATCTGCATCCGCACAGTTTAAGGTTTCACATAAATCAAAACAAATTAAAACCTCCTTTTTCATGTCTCTGTTTGCTCAAATAGATTGTATCATTAAATCATTTTTTTTTTTTTTCAAGCGAGGAGCGGGGAACATATGCAAAGTTACTATAGGAAGCTATTATAAAATCCAAGGTTATCTGGGTGCGATAAATTATGAAAGAACTTAATTCGTATATGAGTTCAAATAAACTTTCATAAGTTTCTTCAAAGAGTTTGTTTTATGTTTTTTTTTTATGAATTTTTATATTTCCCCAACAAATAATTGAATTGGGGGAACTGTTTGTGAGAGCTAACCCGATGTCAAAGGATGTCTTTTTTCATTGTGAATAATTTCTATGAGGGCCATTTTTTCTAAGGAACTCTAACCTTAAGGATGTTTGTGCAAGTATGCGAGTACATTGTCCTTATGAGGGCTTTGCGTTGCGTTTCTGTCAACCAACAAACGGGCGAAAGATGTTTTGAAGAATTTACCTTGCTTTTGACAAACAAAAATATTTACATTTCCTTTGAAGCTTGAAATGATTCAAATTTACCATCAAAGGGAATTAAACTATGCGCGAAAAATTTTATGTTTTTTTTTTTACATTCAAACCTTAGAAAGAAAAAAGAAAACATTAAAAGAATCGTGGAAAAACGTTTACATTTTCTTTTCTGTTTTTTTTGCTCCTTGTTTATATATATTTCTTTTATTTAATATCCTTTTTGCCTACAAACACAATCCATGGACGATTGCATACACTCAAGACACCGAGATGAGCTTTAAGGATTTTAATTTAAATCGTATTTTGTGTGAGAGTGTGTTTTTTTGTTTCGTTTTGCTTCTTTTCTACTCCACCCCCTCCCCCGTCCTTCTGGATCCACCTTCTTCTGGACCTGAATCCGAATCCGACACATATTGGCTGCTGCCGCTGCTGTCGGCTGAACTACACCGAACTGAAGGTGAATTTATTGAGCGCATAATTAAAAATAAAAAAGTTACGTATACGCCCCATTAACCCAGAAGAGTTTATTTTTTATTTTTTTGGTATTTTTACTGAAGAATAAAGATTAAATGAAATAAATGTTGTTTTTGTATGACTTTTGGTATTTGAAAATTGACATGTCTTCTGCAAGCTGTTGTGTTATTTTTGGTCGAGGATTGGTGGTTTGAGGGGTGTCAATCTTAAGGACATTAAGTCTTAAGTCGAGTGTGAATTAAAATAAAACACTCTTGGAAAAAGGGCTTTGTCATTAAATTTAAGAGTCAACATTTTCTTCTCCATTGACATGGATGATCATCGTAAAGTTCATGGCATTTAACAGAACATTATGTTTTTCGTTTTTTGTTTTTTTTTTGTTATGAGTTTTAGAATTTTAATGGTAAAAAGTTTGTGATAAAAAATGATGAATTTTATTGGTGGGGAGTTGTGATTTTTATGAACAGATAAAACTTTCAATAAGTTAGATTCATGTAATCTAAACTTTTGGAAATAAATTCAAGATAAGGCATTTTGTGTTCTTTTCAAGATTACACGAATTTTTTTGCAAGTCACATATTTTATACATTTTATAATGATAACACTGTTCAATATAAAAATACAAGGACTTGTGTAATGAGTTTTTGTAAAAATAAAATATAATCTTCATGAATAATTATTATTTAAATCAAGAATAAATAAATATGAACTCAATTCTAGCTTTAAAATAAATACAAGACAATATCAAAACTCTTTTTTAAATCTAAGATATTTCATAGAATTCTTGACATTTATTAGTTCATTTTTATATTATGTACTAGAGGACCCGGCGAACTTTGTCTCGCCCTTATTGAATTGTAACAGCACTCTTCACTGCCAGATTAGTCGATATGTAATTCTCAGGCACTGACAAACTGATGATAAAAGATTTTAATAACAGTATAATGGTGAAAGACGTTGGACAGACGATTGAAATATACAAAATTGTTTGGGGAAATGAAGTAGTTTTTTTTCTATTTTTCTTTGAATTTTTAATTCTTTCTCACCTTTTAAACCTTTCCACTAATATGACAAACATTCCAATACAAAAATCATCGAAATCGGCCAAGCCGTTCTCGAGTTTTAGCGAGACAAACAAAGAAAAATTGTTTTTTTTTTGTTGAGATTTTTGTACCGCCTAGAAGTATACTTTATGTGTGTGTATGTATATTGCAAATCTCAAGTATCGTATAATTTATTGATGCTCTTGAATCACTCTATCTATTGAAAAAAAAAAACACATCAAAATCCATTAAGTAGTTTTAAAGATCGAAGCATACAGGCAAATAGACATCAGGAAGTGGCTTTGTTTTATACTGTGTAGTTGTATAGTGAATTGAGTGTTGTTAAATTCATAAATTTTGTAAGGAAATAGTCAGTTTTAGGATCGAACTCATCAGTGCTGCTTATTTTGGAAATGTCTACCATTTACGTCATCTCTTCTCTGCTGATGAATCCTGAATTTCAAGCTTAAAGCATTAGTGGCTTACACCAAGGAATAGACTCACCTACACATATACATATGTATAATCACAGTATCCAATTCACTTTTAATTCATAACATCCATCTGAATCAAATCTTATTTAGTTCTATAATTCTATTTGTTTTTACAAATCCAAGACTTGCCCTGAAGTACCTATCATCATCTTAAGTCTTATTTTCCGAACAAAAGGTTTCTCATTCATCACCTCTCGTATATGTAGGTGTAGATGATTCCACCTATTTCCATTTACATTTATTAAAACTTTTAACTCAACAAAGAATAGTTTAATATTCCTTTTAAGGATATTTGATACCTTCTCCTTGCAGTGAAGTAAACTTTATTAAAGGAAGCATGCTTGCATTTTTTGCTAAGTAAAATTGATCGGGATTCTATTTCAAAAAAAAAATAAAAATTTGTTCCTTTCCAGAAAAGTGAACTTCAACAAAAATTCAATAAAATCCTTTTTGAAAATGAGTGTAAAATATTGTTTTTCAAGGAACCTACATTTTTGTTACATCCTTGCACTATGATATTTGAAACCCCCTTCGAAGATAAGATATTCTTCTGCATACATGAATTTTTAAATGAAGTCTTAAAATGTATCTATGTATTCAAAAACAATAGTTCTAAATTTAAATGCGAGTATACGAGTTCTAAAATGCCAGACGATGACAGTTCCAAATAACTGTTCATCTATCTTAAATGGAACAATAGACCACAACAAACGTACAATATTTCCATTATTCACACCCACACACACATACACACATGTGCAATATGTAAAAGTTAGTAATGGTGTGTAATGTTTTTTGAAAGACATTTAAATATTGTCCATATGAATGATGCGAGGACTCGTATATATTTATGAAAACCGGAAACACACACAATGCCAAAATACATTATTTGCGCATCTAAGTTTGTAACAAAAGATGAGTAACCAAAGTGCCACTATACATATTATGGCTAAAACACACACATACATTCATTCATACACTAAAACATAATTCCCGAAGAAGCTTTTAAATAATAATTATCCTCTCTGGGGAAATGTTTCATTAGTGATTCGCTTTTTAGATGTGTTATATTTAATTTCAATCTTAATAACAGAAGTTAGGTGTATGTAGGTGTTCCGCTTCCTACCAAGAGGGGGAGTTAGTTTATGACTCTGTCTAACGGAGTTTGTAATTAGTTTTGGCATAATGTTAGTTTGAATTTGTTATGGTTTTTCTTTTAATTGTGTTTCCTGGGAAAATTGTTGTTCAAAAAAAAACTTCAATTTATTCAGAAAATTAGAACGATGGTCTGCAATTAAGAAAAAGGAAGATAATTTAAAAACGAAAGAAACTAATTGGTTTTAATTTTTTGTAAATTTTTCAATATTTTTTAATTAAAGCCTCTCAGGCTAATGTACTTGAACTCTTTGAAATGTTCGAGTAATTATTTATGAATAAGTGAATATAGTTACTGAGAAACTATTACTCAAATTCGTAGTTGATAAACTATTACTATAATAGTGAAGCTTTTGAAAACTTGTAAATTGTGTGTTCTTAAGTAATATAAAGAGAACTGTCAATGTCACCTGTTTCTGTAGATAAAAACTTACTGACATAATTTGGAATTGTTACGAAGCCTGAAAAGTTGCTACGATTTGACAGTTGCCAAACTGTGTTGGCAATTCTGTTCTAAAAAGGTTTGGCAGTTTAACATTACTGCTGGAACAACTCTTCAATCATTTTTCAAATTTACTTTGTTTAGTAAGAATCTGTTCTAGAAGTTTAAAGAGCATTTTTAAGGAAGAATTGTGTTCAGTGATGAAGTTAATTTCTGGTTAAATGAGTTCCCCAAAAAGCAAAATACCAGAGACAATCCTCAAGCCATTAACGAATCACCATTACGTCCCTTAAAATTGACTGCTGATATTGGTCATAGTTTCTAAGGTCCTTATTTTTTCTTCCAATATGAAGAAAGAGCTGGTGTGAGTGATTGATTTTCTTTCCCAAAAACTTTGACGACAATTATTGGTTCCCACAACTTAACCATACAATTATTGAAAAATCAATTTGGTGAAAACTTCATGTCCAGAAGTGGCCCAGTTAACTGGCGACCTCATACCTCTCGGTCCATTTTCATGGGGAGGTGTTAAGTTATCATTGGCTTATGCCAAGTAACCATTGAGATTTGTTGCGAAAAGGCGGATATACTTAAGCTTTAAAAAGTATTTCGAATTTTCAAACTTCACTTTGTTAAAATTTCACTCTCTGATCTTTTTAACTTTAAAGCAGGTGCAGGTGAACCTATTCTATTGATCGATTTGAAATGTTTCTTTTTGAATTTCATTTCGGATCCTCTGAATGTTAGGATACGCATATTACCAAGTCATTATTTCCTTGTATAATAGTGTCAATGGGTTCCTGACTCGTTCTTCCTATACAGTTCTTCGTTAGAGATACGATTGCGACAGAAAATCCTTAAGATGTTTCATAGACACCTATTAATGAAGGTTTGCATTTGTCTGGTTTACCGTTTTTGTAATTTGTTAGGTGCTCCATCCATATAGCATTACAGATTTAATATTCCTCCAAACATTCTAAAACACCCCGAACAAAGCTTTTGATTTCCTGACATGTATAAATGTAACTTTAAAAAAGTTTGCTGATTTAAAGGCCTCCTGGTCCTGGGCGATATAATATGTCATTTTTGTATATATAAATTCTATTTAATATTTCCTCGTAATTACACATGGCAATAAATATTAGATTTTCTTAATAAACCTTTGAAATAGCTTATCATTATTATATTTAAACAAAAAAAAACTTAATAACCTTCAGGTGGGCTTCTTTAGAAATGAAAATCATTATGAACCTTGAGTAACTTTATTTGTCAGAAGCAGAAGCAATAAATCCTGAATTCTTATGAATCAATATTTGTTTCAATCCACGAGGTCAGGTTAAATTAAAATTTCCATATTATATTCCTCTTACGTATCTACAGACACATATATATTGTATGTACTTGTATTAATGTACATATTTGTAGATTTCACGTGTCATACGTGCATAAGTAGTCATTTGTATGCGAGTGCTGGAAATACCTTAATTTTGGGGAAAAACATATTACAGCATTTTTGTTTTATTGAAATTTTTTTGTTATACTTGATTTAGAGGGTAAATAAAAATAAATTTAACTGAAATACGAGCTAAATGCGTGTCAAATTTTGATCATAGATACTGATTTTAAAAAAATCTCTAGAACTTCTTTTTTCAAAAACCAAAAATGTCATTAATTTACTCAAATTAAATCATTCTAAAAATCTATTCAAAATATTTAAAAATCCAGATTTGACAAAATAAAATTTTTGAACAAAAAATATTTCTTTTTTCTTTATTTAACAATTTCTTGATATTCAAATGTTAAATAAAGTGTAAGTAACAAAGTTTGAGAAGAAACCTTCAATATTTCACTTCCTTGGTGTAGGATTTGAACCAATTTCCCACAAAATTTTCCAAGTGTAGTTGTCAAACTGTCATTATCTCTTGTGTTCTTGTTTTTGTTTTCAATAACCCCAGTGTCAGATTTCCCAAAAGGCTGAGTAGGCTTGAGACTAGGGCGGCAAATTTGGAATTTGATTTTGTTTTTCTACCTCAAGGATATTAAAAAGATTTCTGCATCATGTTGTTCTGTTTTCTGATTCTTTACAGATAGAAGTCTGCAACAAATTTTACCCATGACTTTACCCTCTCGCATGTCCTTTGTCATTGTCAAGTTCTGTGAACCCGTTTAGAAATCTTCCATATTCTATAGCAAAGTTCGCCGCAATCAGTACTAGGCTGATGCAGCCACAGCCCTCACTTGAACAAATCGAAATTATAGAAAATGTATAATTACTTCCAATTTTAACGAAATTGTTGAATTGTAAAAATGATTTAGGACATGACAATGCGTCACCTTAGAGCCACAAGATCGTAAGATTTTTGACGATTTTTAATAGGGTATTATAGCTCTTGATACCCGTTTACCGGTGCTATGTATCTGGTACCCGGTAATAGGTTGGATACTCTGATATTAAATACTCGAGTTCTCGGGTAATAAACGAGATTCCGGGTACCCAGTTATTGCGGGTATTTCTCGGTTAAAATCTAGAGCCATATTGAGTATGCAACTTTTTTAAGAGCACAAAAGAGACAAATTGTGGAGACAAGGGCGTCAAAAATCTTATAGCGTATACCATGAAAATTTATAAATCCGTCACTGGTGTAAACTGTGTTCTATAGTTTCAAGAAATGTATCTGTAAATCCGCCACTTCTTAACCCTAAACTTTTATTTGTCAAATTGTTACTTTTTTTAATTAACAACACAAACTGCAACAAATATAAATCTTGGATACATTTTCTGACATTATTTTCCGAAATTTCTAAATAAATGGAATGCAAGGAATCTGCAGTATCAAAAATTTGGAATTTATTGCAATATACGAGTGTTTTCAGTCATTGAAGTGTTTTTTGTTTAAGTTTAAAGACATGAAGGATATTCAAGTACATAAATAGATTCTAGTTTTCCCATTAAATTTATTCCGAAGGATCAAATATTTTGATTTTAATTTTTCCTTGAAATTTCTAACTTTAAGTGTTAGTGCGGTCTATAAACAATACCAATTCCGATTCTATTAACACTTCTTCGATTCAAGGAAATTAAAAGACAAAAAAAAAACAAACACACAAAATAAATTGAAATTCCTCATTCGCACCACATGGCCAATGGCTACCCTAGTATTACATTGATCCTTCCAAAGATACAATATCTAACACGTATATGTATGTATGTTAACCCACAAAACAAGGGTTTCATTGAGTATTTGTTTGACATCTTGAACTTATCGAAAAGTGGTCAATTTATAATCAAAAACCCGAAGCCCAAACAAACAATATTGATATTTATAGATTTACTTATGGATTTGTGTGGGTGTGTGTTTGTGTGGAAGGTCCTGGGAGAGCAAAAGTCTTAAAAAAACAACAACAACAACTATTTGTCTGTTAAATAGAAATCAAATGCATGATTTGTTTCTACTTACAGTCAATGTCCTTTATAAAGGCTGGCTATTGGTATACTAGAGCTGGTCACAGAAAAGGACCCTCTACGAGACTCTTGCTAGTCTCGTATCGTTCTCGTCAAATCGAAAATTTACATTTTCGTCTCAATCTCGGGTTTTTTTCGTGTGAATAGTCAAATTTTAAGCCTTGTCTCGAATTCATCAAATCCACGAAAATTGAATTCGTCAAAAATTCTGATTTTCAAACATTTTTATGTCCAAGAAGTAATCTTCACTGAAATTTGACATTTTATGCCTTTTTTTTAATGTCAAAGGTAATTCTGTAAAATTTGTATTTTTCATGGCAAAATTCTTTATTTTTATGGCTATTTCTCATCAATTGATTGACATTTCATCTTTTGACGGATTGTTAAAAAATTCAAAATGAAGATTTTTCTGAGTTTTAATATTAAAGTTTCTGGTAAATTTGACGAAACCGAAACGACTTTTCTTGTGTCACCCTCAGCACTGTTGGAACCTTGACTTTTTAGCAGACCTTTTGACAAATGGTTTTAAGTGAACTCGACTGTGTATGCTTTTTGGTTGCTAGCATAGTATATTTGAAATTCTAAGAAGTAACAGTTTAAAAATAGATTTTCCAACGAAAAGGTCACATTGTGTTGAAATTTCTTTTTGGTCCTAAGGCTTTGAACTATTGTTTTATTTATTTTTCCTTGAATCTTGAGTTATAGGTTGAGCAGATAAACCGATTCGCTTCGAATTTGACATTCTGATATTTTGTAAGGGAAATTGTAATTTCTGTTTAACTCTTTTTTCCAATGACTCTCAAATAACATTTTGATTTCACTTCCGACTTTTAATAGGATTTTCGAAAAAAATTCACTATAAAAATAAATGGAAAAATAAACAAGGTTTTAAAATCCCAAACAGGTTGAATAATTTTGGAAAAATGTTTACATTTATAACAGATAAAAAAAATTAATTTTCCAAAAATGAGACTTGAGATTTAGACGCCACACAGATTCGATTTTTCGCCCTAGTCTTGAACTAAGGGGCTTACAATTATTTTTCAAGTATGTATAGTGAACAATTTTCATCCATATTTACTAATTAAAAAATCTTTAAAACTCGAACTAGCATAGCTGGACCTTTGTGACAAGCTTCCTAAGAAATAATTGTATTTGAAATAAAGGGTGTTTTTTTTAAACGTGTGGTTTTTGCGAAGAAATAAAGTATATGTAATCAAGTGTTATTGCCAAAAATGTTGCTTTATTGTAAAGATAAGCGTTTGCCATTTTGTTTTCAAAATGATTTTGGGCAAGTGGAAGCCTCAGCTGGATCGAATAAATTCCCGCCCAGAGACCCAATCTTAGACTACATTTTGTTGTAATTGGGGGTGTATGTCAGAAATAACTCACCGAATATTCTCTTTCAAGGCGTTAATTGTCTTGGACTTGTCTCCTTAGACAAACGACTTCACATAACCCCACAAAAAATAGTCCAGCGGTGTTGAATCGTCCGAACTTGGCGGCCACACTTACACCCATGACCTGAGATAATGCGCTCACCAAAAGTTTTCGTTTGCGTTTTTCAGAAATAAGTCTATTTATTAAGAAATGGCAAAAGAAACTGAGCATAAATCAAGTGACAGAAATTAAAAAGACAATTTTCGAAAAAATTATTACCAGATTGAAAACCACACGTCTAAGAAAAAAACCACTTTATAAAAATTTAAGAACACTCTGTAAACACATTAAGCGCTAAAAACTTAACAATTAACTAGTTTAAAATAGTTAAAAAATAAATAAAAGCTCAAATTTAATAGATTAAAACAATTACTATTAATTAAATAATTACTTTTTATTTTTTAATCAATTTGAGGTATGTGGGACGTGGGTGCTTAAAAAAGATATTTGTATGAGTCGTGTAATGTGATTTCCAAAATGAAATTTGTCTTTTTTTATTTTGGAAAATTGCGTGAAAAAATGTATCCTTATAAAAATTCCTTCATTAAAAAGAATTTCCTTAACAAAAGCGTTAACAATAAAAAGAAACGAAAGCTCTTAACATAGAAAATCGTTTATTGACAAAATTCAAAAAGGTTTCACCTTTAAGTGTATAATTGGTTCTTATTGTACAATAAAAATAATTAATTTAGCTTTCAAAGAAATTTGTACAATAAAAAAAAAATAGAACATAAAAGAATCTAAAAAGTTTTCTTTTCTTTGTCTAAGAATAATTTTATTGTTCATTTACCTGAAATTAAGGGTCTCTCATTAAGTTAAAAAGAAACTTGCCAATATTTTTGTTTGCCAAGAATTGAACAATATACATACATATGTATATAGCCAAGCTGGATTAGAGCCTTTTTTTGTATATAAATATAAAGACTCTTTGTTTTCCAATCAGGCAAGTAGGTATATGTAGATAGATGTATGTCATTTGCAAAAATGTTTTCTTTTTTAATTAAAAGATGAACAACTGCCACATAAATGGCAGCCTGGAAAATTATGAGAAGCTCATAAGTCCATGAGATGGAAAAAGATGAAAAATCCCTCATCAACATGATCTTGAATGCAAAGGTTAAAGGCTTTTCAATTTATCTCATTCTATACACATACGAGTACATATGTATGTCAATGTGTCGTTTGTTGAGATGCAAATGATGTTAAAGCTTTAGCGTTATTCAAGATGATTTGACTTTTGAAAATGTTCAACTTTATAAAAAGGATATTTTATCAATTTTTTACCTAAGCACTCGTATTTGTATCTATAAATCAAATTTATTTCGACAGTCATATAAGGTTTAAGCTCTTTACCAATGAATACAATTTATATTGTATCTGCGAAAATAACAAACAGAAAAAAAAATCAGCTCAGTGTTGGAAATGGATTCAAAGTGCATTTATATGTTTTCAATACATCAAATCGTGGGCAAAACACGATAACAAAATGGAAACATTCAATTTATGGGATTGATTCATTTTTGATACATACAAACATAAATTTCAATTTAAAAAAAAAGAAAAAAATCATCAAAAAAAAAGGACAAGAGAAAGGTTATTTATGAAAATCCTGAGAAACATATAAGGACACTGAGAATGATGGATTTGGCATTGAGTCAATGAACAGTCATTCAAATAAAAAAGGGGCTATTAGGTTATCAAGTGTTGAATGTGTACGTTTTTTACTCACAATATAAAAAAACATAAGACATTTGAGATCAAAAACTGTCAAAAAGAATTAACACCCAAAATTTGACATATTTATTTATTCGATATGAAATCAGATAAAAACCAAAGCAACTCAACACTTAAACTCAAAAATGTCTGTTATTTATTTAATTTGAAATTAAAGTGAAAATTAAGCTTACAAATTTTTATTCATACGAAAATCATGTTTTTTTTTCAAATTAATATAACAGAATTCGAAACAAATTTCAAAACAATAAATCAAACAAAAATTTTGTATTCTATGTTTGAAGAGTTTTAAATTTAAAAATTCACCTGTTGGTCTTTGAAAAACAATTATGACACTTTCGAAAATTTCTTAATTTCAGTTTGAAAACTTTTTAAGGTTTATTTTTGTGTGACCATTTTATGCGATTAAAAAAATAAAAATGAACATAAAAGTTTACCAGCATTTTAAATCAGGAATATTTTTATTTTTCAAACCAATTTAATTTAGTAGCTTTAAACCTGCAACGTTACTTTTAATTTGTTTATCCTTAAAAAATAAGGATTATCTTCCTTAAATAAGACTGAGGGTAGATTATCTTTTTAAAATGGTTTGGACCTATGAAAGACTAGCATGCCGTAGTCTTTAAATCGACGATAGCGCTGTGTTGTACACTTAGGCGTATGAGCACTTTTTTTTAATTTGGTCCAAAGACTAAAAACGTTAGTTAAAAAATCTAATGATTGGGTTAGCACTCGTGACACATAAAAATAAATATTTATTTAAATGTGGATAGCATGTGATTAAGGACCATAAATATTAAAGACTTAAAATTATCGTACCTATATATGTAGGTCTTAATTCAACATGAAAATTGAGGAGAATTATGGCAGCCTGTTTCACGAGCTATTTGAAGATGTCTCCGAAAATTCATTTTTGAGTTTCTTAGGACAAACAACGTATGTACATATATAGCTTACCTGACAAATACGTAATCATTTGTCAAGATATTCAATTGTTTTTAGCATAAATATGACCAATTGTTCTTAACGAGACGTTGAATTTGTTCATTCGGTCCCATACAGAAATTTATTTGACCACGTTAGAAACACCAGAGGACCCAAATCTGTTACCAGCTTCACTTTGACACTTCGAGACATTTTTTAATTTCAGTTGATGCAATCCAATATGACAGGAACCGTATGCTTATTCTTTTCTTAAAATCCTTATACTTATTACGAGACAAAACACAAGATCTAGACAAGACTCATTCTCCGAGGTTGAAGTTGACATCGAGACGGTGGCGACATTTAATTAAGCTCTATTTGTTGTATTTTGAAATGTTATTAAACATTAAATAACATACAGTTTTCTTGTACGACATTTCATTTCTATCTTCTCTTTAATGCTGACAGGTGTCAATTTTCATTTATCTTGAGACATCCTTTATTGTTAAAAATCGAGTCCTTGCTTTGACATCAATAAAGGATTATTATTATAGGATTATAATTAAAAAAAAAACAGTACACAACTTTAGAACAACCTTCATTCATGTAAAGACGAACTTTTCAACTTTGCAAAAAGTTTTCTGTCAATTAAAATAACTCAATTGAACATTAACCTTTTCTTTCAATAACAGTTATCCTTTCTTCATGAAATCTTAATTAACTTTCTAGTGCTTTAGTTGGGAAATCTTTCGAATTCGATTTAATTAAAAATAAAAAACTTTTCCCTCTCACCTTACACGGAGTCAATTAAACCTTTGCCATATTGCAAGGACTTCAATTTTTTTTTGTTTTTGACAGCAACAAGCAAAATACGGACCATTCTCAAGTTTACTCGCATTATGTTTGTATTGGTTTTCAGTTAATTAAGAGCAAAATGATAAATAGTTAGTTATCCTTTATTTCAAACAAAAAAAAACAAACAGGGACTTAAAATTTACAAGTAGTTGAGAAGAATTCTTCAAAGTGAGAGAGAGAGAGTTTGAGTGATGGGACATCTTTATTGCCTTTTATTTGGCTTCAAAATCGATAGTCCTTTTAATTAACTGGAAGACGATGTTCTTTGGCAGATTTTCAATGACGCTTTTGTGTTTTTGAAATGTGATAATAGGAAAAGAAGCCGGGCAATAAGCTCTGCCGCGGAAGAAAGAGTAATTGTTTAATCCTAAGGACATTGTCATTCTTCCTCGAGAGAAATCCTTTGTATACTCACACTAAAATAGAAACATAATAAAAGTATTAAAATGTTTTAAAAATATATGGAAAATCCTTTAAACGAAACTCTATGTATAAGTACTCGTGCCAAGGATAATCTCTTCTTCTTCCAAACGCAACGATAATTTCCTTCTTCTCAAAACACCATGAGATTATAATGAAATTAACTTGAAAGTATTATAGTCCTGTTATATCGGAGATAAGCATACAATAACACACACACATACATATATATACATATGTATAAGAAGATTTTTTGAAGTTACGAGCAAGAGAGGAAAAGCGATTATGAATTTGTATTCTCGTCCTCAAATGCAAACATAAATTATTCTATAATGTCCTTGATCTCCATGTGAACAACGCCATCTATGTACTGTATGTACATACAAGCAGCCTTAGCTCTGGATGTGTTGTGTTGTGTGTTTACAAGCGATAATCCTGTTTTTGAATTTTCACAGGATTTATTTAGGGATATTTATCCAACAACAAAAAAAAAAAGAAGCGGGTGATGGGAGATTCTAGGGGGGGGGGATTATTATTCGAATAAATAAACATTTTGTGAAGCAGCTAAGGAACACAAAACAAAACGCCCTTGAATATTACTCCACCACCTACCTACCTACCGACCTCCTTCACATATGGCTTGTTAAGTGTTTTGAGCCATAAAAGAGCAATTCACAATAGGTTCAAAGTATTTATGTGTGTGTGTGTATGTGTGTAGGCACATCACAGCCCTAACCTTTAAACCTATTCAAAAGCACACGAGTTTTTTGTACACACTTGTACAATTTTGTATTGTTTGTTTGTGTATTTTGTTCATAGATGCATGAGTATTGTTTCCGCATGAATATACAAAATTTCCTTTGACATTGAAATAGGAATTATATTTATGACGTTTGACGTTTGGATATCGGTGTAGGATGGAGTGGCTAGCAAAAGGAAGCTTTTCTAGGTTTGTCCGCATTTAGCCAATTTTAGCAAGGGTGACATTTGAATTTCTTTTTAAGGATATTTCCGATTCGAAGTTATATTAGACTCCAAATGCTAATGGACATACAAATTTGTATTCAAAATTTAGCTTATTCCTTCAAAATTCAAAATTGTATTCGAAAACCGTATTAAATCTATTCCTAGTTGTTCTCAACATCTTGGCGTATTATAAGTGAGGATATCGGTCTTTAGGCGTACAAAATCCAATTCGTTCAAAAATTGAAGCCGAACGACCATCAAGCACGTCGCATATTCAGTGAATGGGCCCAAATCGAGATGGCCACTGATCCCGATTGTCACAAAATAAAAAAATGTTCAGCGATGAAGCTTATTTTGGAGTAATCAAAATCCACAAGTCATTGTTGGGAAATCCTTTAAAATTTACTGTTTGGTGTGCTCTATGGACGGAGGGAGTCATTGGTCCATATTTCGTCAAAAATGAAGCCATAATATTACAGTCAATGGGGAAAGATAAAGAGCCACGACTAATAATTTTTTCGTGCCTGAATTGAATGATGTGGAATTGGACGACCTTTGGTTCCAAGAAGATGGCGCGGCGGTACATGCCTTAAGACACAGCTAAAGAAGCAATCAATTTATTGAAGGAAACTTTTGGTGAGTGCATTATCACGCGTCGTGGGCCTGTGGTGTGGCTTCCAAGATCGTGCGATTTAACACCGCTGGACTATTTTTTGTGAGGTTATGTGAAGTCACTTGTCTACGCAGATAAGCTCAAGACTATTGACGCTTTGGAAGAGAATATTCGGCGCGTTATTGCTGATATACGACCCCAATTGCTGCAAGGAGTGGTCGAAAATTGGGCCTCTCGGCTGGAATTTATTCGTCCCAGACGTAGTTACCAATTGCATGAAATCATTTTTAAAACTTAATTGCATACCCTTATCTTTATAAAAGATTTAAATTTTTGGCAATAGCATTAAATTACATTCGTTTTATTTCTTCTTTAAAATCACGCGTCTAAAAAAACATCCCGTACATAAACCTAAGTTTTAAAATCTTTGTTTTTTCATAATACATACATACATAAAAATGAAGTCCTTTGAAATTAATCCTATTTCTGGCTTGATGTCCAAGTCATGGTACTTCAAGGCAAAGAATTAAAATTAATTAAAAAGCAAATTTGAATATAAGCTTTTGATGGAACCTCATTAATGGATTACAATATTGTGTTCGATTTTGATCTAATTTCTTAGCAACTCATATGTTACATATTAAACATACATTATGTATACAATATGCGGACAAAACAATTTGAATTTATATAAGATCTTATAAGCTGAATAGCAAATAAGCCGATTAAGAGAGCTTTTAACATAACCTCCATGAATTTTCCCTTGGTAACAAAAATCCAAAAAAAATCATATTTTTCAATCTCACAAAATACACAATGCATGTTTTGATTTTATCAAATTATGTTCACTTATATTAAATTGTCCCCCTAAAATTGATATATGTATCGTAAGCCCATCAAAGTAAATTTACATAACCAATATCTTAATATCTTTTTATTAGTTCCGGATGCCTAAAGGCAGAACTTAACCATCCGAATGATTAAATTCAGGATTAAACTCTTTTGTTGATTTATATTTTCAACAGCAAAATTTTGTATCCTTTTTTTTTCTCTAAATATTTTATTGAAAATAGTCCTTGTTTTTTCTTTATAACCTATCTCAATATACTATATGTAATTGAGATGGTAAAAACGTATCCATGAGTAACAGATGTAGCCCGGCTCCTTTTTCCTTTGTCCTTTGGTTATTTTCTTCCATCTTTTTTGTAGGACATAACATGTAAATGAAACATGAATGTATATGTATGTAAAAAAAAAAGTTTGTAATGGCAATGGTCAGGGAAGATGGTGGTTCGTGCAATGCATCAGTAATAGTAGACTACCTACAGTAGGTGCTTCAAAAGTTCGTCCCCAAATAAATGTTTTATTTTTTATAATTTGTGATTTGACCCAAAAGATTCTTCGAAAAGACAATATAATCTTTAATTTCAATCTACAAATTATATAGTTTCCTCTGTTTGTCAGTAGATGGTTTGTGGTTCTAAGTGCTCTTCGATTTTGACATATCTAAAACGTCGTGAAGTGAGCTTCGGCGTAATTTACTTTTGGATGTTTGAAAATGTCGGATTTAAAATCTTCCTTTGGAGAAAGTGTTGAATATTTAAAAGGCGGAAAATTTTACTTTGAATAATTTACAACTAAGTTGCATGAAACTTTCTTAAAAATAAAAAAAAAAAAACTATAAACTAAAACATGACTCATGTAAGTGTGTCCTGATTTTCGACCCCTACTGTAGTCACCACCGGAACAGACATTTTTCAACGCAACACATCTGCAAAATGTCGTATGTAAATTTAAGGTGCACACATTGCAGACAACTTGAACTTTTTTTTTTTTTTTTAATTTATTCATGAAATTTTCACCGAGGAAATGTTACAAACTTCTTGTATTTTTATTTTAAGGATTCCTTTGGAACAGACTGCAAGAGGATCCCCCGCATGCAGGAGACAGATGGTTGTGTTTTTTTTTTTAAGAGATTTTCTTTGTGAAATATGGAAACTTGTAAATTTATTTGCCATAAACCAACTTTTCAACACACACACAACACATACATCAATCTTATCTCGCCTAAGGCGAATGTGAACGATAAAATTCGTCAAAGGACTTCAAAAATTCCGTTCTGCAGTAGTTTTTGACACAAAATGTTTGAACCCGTATATACCATACGTTGGATTTGACTTTTTTGAATGGGGTATTAACATTTTGAAGGATAAATTATTGTTTCGTAGAATTTGAACTTTGATAAAATTTCAGGAATTCAAGTGGAAAGTTCTTTTTGGAAAATTCATGTTTGGGTTAGTTAAAAAAACACGTGTAGTTGATACATCTCATATGTTGGCTTATGAATAATATTTTATTTTTTTAAAAAAACATTTACAGATTATTTTGAATAAGTTTCAACATTCTGAAGGATATTCCAAAATAAGATTTTAATTTATACTACTATATAAAGCTGAAGAGTTTGTTTGTTTGAAACGCGCTAATCTCAGAAACTACTGGTTCGAATTGAAACATTCTTTTTGCATTGGATAGTTTATTTATCGAGGAAGACTTCAAGCTATACAATTTGGTCTTTGGTCTTTAGTCATGAATGGTCTTTGGTCATAAATGGTCTTTGGTCATAAATGGTCTTTGGTCATAAATGGTCTTTGGTCATAAATGGTCATTGGTCATTATTGGTCTTTGGTCATAAATGGTCTTTGGTTAATATAGGTCACTGGTCAATATAGGTCATTGTACCTTTGACCTTTGACCTTTGACCTCTGACCTTTGACCTTTCACCAATGACCTGTACAGGCCAATGACCAATAACCTATAATGACCAATGACCTATATTGACCAATGACCATTTATGACCAAAGACCATTTATGACCAAAGACTAATAATGACCAATGACCTATAATGACCAATGACCATTTGTGACCAAAGATCAATAATGACCAAAGACCAATAATGACCATTCTCCTATAATGATTCATAACCAATGACCAATGACCAAAGGAGTCTCTTATTTATCCCGATCGTGACGAACACCATGCCATCGCCATTCAGTTGCGCAAAGGATTTGGATTTTGGACGGTTTGGTCTGCGCCGCCGCCGCACAGTGGGGCAAACCGGGAAAATATTACAAATTTTGTAATTCGTTTTTTGCGGTTTTTGATATGCTATTGTTTTAATAAAAAGTCAAGGAAAACAGTTCTAATTCAGTTTTTTCATTTCATATTTGTTTATGGCTCTGAGCGACCTTGAAAGTTCGACAAATTTATATTATCAAAAAATCGTCTATTTTTACTTATGCGCATTTTGGCTTGCTGTGGCCTTATTTGTAAAGATACAATTATGAAACTTTACAGGTTTGTAGTTCAAATAACAAAAAAAATAAAAAAAATTAAAATAGACACATTTTTTAAAATACGATCTTGAAAAAAATTATAAAGTGAGTGAAGAAAAGTAACTAGATAATGCAAGTTTTGCTAAGCCTACAAAAAAAGCTCCGCTGAGCTCCGGTCTAAAATTGTCATTTTATGAAAGCTTATACTATTGTCTAACATGTCTATAAATTGTATTGACAACTGTAGACAACCGCCGAACAAAGTCTTAAAAATAAGAGTTCGACAGCGACTTTTCAAAAGGCTATAAAATCATTTTTTACCTTTTTTAAACTAAGTATGAAGTTTGCTCTCCACATTCTTATGCGCAATTAAGGTAATTGAAGTTAGTTTACTATTTTTCTTTGTCATGATTAAGAATTAATTTATAATTTATTGATTTATTTTTTTATATATGGAATAACGATTTAGTTAAATTGAATTACTAAAATTAATTTAAATTGACCTAAATTAATTTAAAAGTAAATTAAAACTTAATTTTAAAGAAGTAATTAATATGTATGTACTTAAATTGTGTGTAATATTATAGAATAAACTAATATGCATATGCAGGCAATAATCGTAAAAATAAAATGAAAACGAGTTGTTCCATTTTTTGCAGGTTTTTCCCTCAATTGTATTTCGAAAATAAGTAACTTTGATTGTATAAACTGTTTTTATAAGTAGATCGCAAAATGTTCATCAGTTGTTGCTTATACTCCTCCACATACTTGAAAACTTCATAAAATTTTTTAAAACTTCTAATTTTATCGAACTAAAGAAATATTCATATGAGAACTGAGAACAACCAACGACCGATGAATGACGAACATTCGTCCATTTTGACATTTCGTTTACATGTGCTTTTTTATTTGTCGCGAATGTCGTTTACTTAGTCTAAGAAAATGCTTTTAGAAAGATTTTTAGGTTAGGCAAGTGCTAACAATTCATTCGTTGAAGTGTGGATGGTATGTTACGACCAAATTCTCCCAAATTTCTCTTATTTCAGCAATTACAACCCAAATTTTAATATATTAACATTAAATAAACTAGATTTCTACCTTTTTGTTAAGTTTTTGTGAAGAATTTAGGCTTATATATGTATGTAAGTTTTAAATCCTATTTGTTTTTTTATTCGTTGGTTGGGTATAGTCCTTAACACCACGTCGATCAAAAAATTTTAAAAAAGCTTTATATTAACAAGAGAACAAACTGGGCGTGGCAGTGGGCGGAAATTAATAGTGTAATTTTGTTTTCCTTGACTATCAGCCCTCAAAATTTTATTGAAATCGGTTTAAAGATTTAGTTTTTATTAAAAAGAGCAATAAGTAGGCGTGTCAGTGGGCGGAAATTGATAGGGAAAATTTCTCTTGAAGCTGAAAATCATTCCTGAAAATTTCAACAAAATCGGTTCAATGGTTTAGATTTTATGGAGTTTTTTCCGCTCTCCCATACAAGTCGCCCCACTGTGCGCCGCGCCGTCGCTCCAAGTAAGGATGGTCAGCCACGCTGTCCCTACCATAAAATGTACTACATAGAACTTTCCGAGGTGGTTCCACTGCTTTCATGTGAGCTAGGTGACCTGCCCGACGGAATCTACCGAGTTTATTTTTTTTTTCACGACACATCTGAATTCGAGGTAGATTGCGGAATCGTCCTTCCTTATACTTACGGGGCCATCAATTCTTCTTGCGACTTGCTTTGCGCTTAAGAGGTCAAAGTTTGCTACTATTGACCCAAGGTATTCATGCTCCATTACCTTAATTGTTTGACCAGTTGTTCTTCTCGCAGTCGAACGCCACCAAGCACTTTGTTTTTCTTTCACTAATCAGCCAGCGGGATATCGTATTAAAAAGAGAACAGAAGGCACGCATTGCATGGTGTGCGTTCGTTGTTGAAATGGCCGTAACATAACAGTAACTAATGGACGAACATTTACATTAACGAGTGATGGTTGTCACAAAATACACCACGATTGTGACAAATGCGACACAGTGGGTATAACAATACATGACTTTTTGATCAGTTTCCTTTTCAATTTGAAACCAAATTATTGAAATTGTGTTAATATTTTAAATAACGTCAAATTCTATATTCAAATTTTTACATTAAAAATAAATTTATCGACTTATATCTGATATCGTTGGTGTTTAAAAAAAATATGATATAGCTAGACAACTTGGCTTCTATTTTTAAGCTTTGCAAATGCTATAAGATAACAATCTCAAGTATTCACATGCATATCGAATTTTATTGACTTTTTTGGGACCACCAATTTTCAAATATGTTCATATGTGAATTTAATACCCTGTGGCAAAGTTCTGTTTCATTTTGTCGTTTATTCAAGAACCCAAACAAACAAGAAAAAATCACCTCCATCACTGTCTTAGTTCCGAAAAATAAAAGCACAATACGATCGCTATAAATAACTCTGGGGGGGGGCGGGCTAAAAATGACAAAATTCGTAAAATAGCTTAAGTTTCGAAGAAATGAAATTCCTAAAGAAACACAACATGTTGTTGTGTCACGAGTATTGTACTGTGTTGAGACACATTTGCAGTCCTCATTTGACAGGACATCTGAGACATTGGGAATGGGATATGTGTTGATGTGAACGTCCTGTGAACACTAAGCCAAATTCAATTTACAATCATTTATTGTTGTCATTTTTTCTTCTATTTTTTTTTCCTTCAGTTTTTGAGAATATAAATCAAATCAACTTTTGAAAATGAATTGAAATATGTACGTCCGTCGAGTCGTGTCGTCGTCGTGTGTTGATGGTTGACATTGAATGATGACATGAATTCGATATTAATTTTACTTTGAATTTATAATTCATTTTATGGATTCAAATTGAAAGCGAACAATTGATTGTTTTGGTCATGTCAAATATAATTCAATCAATTTTACTTATTTTGCTCCATCACAAATCGGATTCAATACTCTTATGAATTTTATCCTTACCACGGTACATTATTTCACACTTTATGATAAATCGTGTTGAATTATTTCAATGGAAATCTTAAAAATCATTACTGTTGATAAAGTGGTTTTATTGAGTTAACAGTCTTGGCTGGATGTTTAACAAATTTGATAAAAAAGCGATAAAATAAAAGAGAAATATTTATATTTATAAATAAATAAAGTAAAGAATATATTGATATTTTTTGTCAAATAGGATATAATTATTGGTGGATTCATTATAAAACATGTATATTTAAAAAAAATTACGTATACGCCACAGTGACCCAGTGTAGCGTAGCAGAGACAAACAGGAGGTTAGGGAAAATTTACTAACACAATCCCAAAATTAATAATTCCCAAAGCAAAAAATGTCAATCTGAATTCCTATTAGTGGCAAAAACTTGACAAAATCTAAATATTCTAGCTGCAGTTCTAACAAGGCCACTTAAAAAGAGTGTTTTTTTTTAGATGTGTGGTTTTCAATCTGGCAATATTTTTTTCGGATTTGGTTTTTTTGACAGTTGTTGCTTGATTTATACTCAATTTAGGTTGCCATTTTATAATGAATGGACTTCTTTTTGATTAACGTTTACGAGTCATGTGAATTTATTACCAAAATAAGGTAACCATTGTTGATGTGCTCTATAATCACAGGACAGGCTACAGTCAAGAGGGAACGCTATAGAGTTGATTTGGACGACCTTTGGTTCCAAATCATAAATCCAAAAATTAAAGCTAAAACAAATTTAATTCAAAAATAATTACACATTTCCAGAGAACATTAAATTAAATCCTACAAGGTCACATTTAAACGTTTATAAATAAATAATTAATTAATAGAAAACTCAGAAAATGAAATTATTATATCAAATGAAATGACCTTTAGGTTTGTTAAAAAATTAACTAAATCTGATTTCAGGATTTAAATTACATAACTACATACATACGTATGAATGTAATTAATTTATGTTAAAATGGTTAAACTGAATAAAAAAAAACAATGTAGTTGAAATTATTATATAATCAATCCTTACAAATTCAACGTAATTTTGTTTGACATTCCAACGAGATAAAAAAAAAAACAAAAACAACAAAACTTTTAAATGCATAATCAATATCCATAAATTAATAGGATACAGGGGGTGTAATATATTAACATAACTTACCCTAAGCCAAAGCCAAAGCGTGTTTTAAAAGACTTAAAAGTTTTAAGCCATTTTTTTCTTATTTTCATGAAAACAGTTTATCAACGATAAAACTTTAAAGTGTATATAGTTTTTGATCCTTAAAACGTGGCGTATTATAAAAAGTAAAACAGCGAAATGAGAAAACTTTTAAAAGTTTTTCATCCTTGATTAAGCACAAGCGATTAAAGTCACGACAGACTTTATTAATGTGTTAGTAGTAGTTTGCATATATTTATGAAAGTTTTGTTTGTGTAGATAATTGAAAATCATTTTTCCAGAGCTTAAATTGGATTTTCTTTTGCGGGAGGATTAAATGCAGGAGGGTGTATATGTAAATAAAGTGAAATGATTTGTGACTTATATATTTTTGCGAGCTAATTTTTGCAGCAATCACTTAAAAGTTTGAATTCTTATACCAACTGAAAATTTAAACACTTTAGACTTTAAGTAAGATGGAAGATGGTAGGAGTAGGAAGGACCTCATTTGGCAGTTTTGAAGTGACGAGGGAAGATCTATCTACATCTGCAAATTCACAGCTCAAGCGAGATCCTGATTCCGAAGTATTCCACTCCAAAGTGAAGTTACACAATTTTGACTCCATAAAACTTTTTGATTCCCAAGCATTCCAAAGTTGTGATGGAAAATCATGGATGGAATTTAATTTGAGTAAATTGTTTCCCAAAGTGATGGTAAAATTTAAGTGTAATTTTTTTTTTTAATTCAATGAAATAAATTCAACTTATCGCTTATTGCCACAACATACATTCGAGTAACGAAAAGATTGCAGATCATGTCCCATATGGTCCCGAAGTTCATCCTCTCCTCTAGACAAATTAATTGTTTGAATAAGTTCGCATCAAGTTGGGCATAAAAGTCAAATACAAATAAACCACATGCCCGAACCCTAAATAATAATCATCAATCTTCTCCGTGATATCTCATCGTGAAACATACCTCGACACTAGCCTTGACGCACTTCTGATATGATGAGGAGCATCCGCAGCAACAGTTTACTGCTATGATGTATATGTTATGCGTATATTGCGTAAGTCTTTGTCCTGTGTCTGTGTGAGTGTGTGCGAGTGTCCTTATCGGTCTGCCATAAACAGAATATAAATCAAGCGGGTATTTACTGAGTTTGACAACTTTTATGTAACAACAAAAAAACGTGTAATCTCCATTGAACAAGTCGTAAAAACCATATCAGCTCCAAGTCCATAAGCATAACTTCACCCTCCCCCCCTTCTCCCTCCTCATATCCCTGCATGAAATACAAACAAGATAAACAAATAAAACTCTTCTGTTCATGAAGTCCAATCGATAAATCGCCCCCCTTTTTTTGGGGTTTCGTTTTTTATTCCAGGTTCAACCGCAGAGCACAGACGATGGCACCATATCCCCATGCGAGCTGGAATCGATAATCAATCAGTTGACAAATCCCAGTCCCGAGTATCAATTACACGTAAGTACCTTTACCGCACCGCAAACAACTGGCTAAATGGACTTTGTTAAGTTTCCTTTGTTCGGAATTTTTTTTTCTTTTTTTTACTTTGAATAGGTCTCCGCTCTACGCAGTCAGCTAAAGAACCTCATTAGGAGCAGCCAGACCCCGACAACTAATCAATTGAACCTGGACGACTATGACTTTACGGAGGACGACAAACGTTCGATTGCATCGTTGGCCTCAGTTGGCCAGGGTTATATGAATCGACCCTACATGCCGAAGCGTGGTCTGGCAACCTTGGCCAAGAACGGTCAACTCCCGACCCCAGAACCTGATGAGGCCGACCATCAGCAAAATAGATGGCAGAACAAAAGGTACCTCGGATCATTGGTCCGCGGTGGCGGTGGACTACGATACAATGGCAAACGTAACATAGGTGCTCTGGCTCGAGACTATCAACTACCATCGAATGGCAAGAGGAATCTGGCCACAATGGCACGATTGGGATTACTTTCACCTGGAAATATGGCCTACAACCCTAAGCGTAATTTAGCTTCCTTGGCCAGGTATAATTCTGGGTTTCGTGGTGGAGTGGCCGCAGAGAAGAGGAATCTTGGAGCTCTAAAGGGATCCCCAGTACATGGCAATCACCAGAAGAAGGACACCACCCCTGACCAGGAAGCTCTTGCCGATCTGATTCAACGCGACATCATGGACTATGTCGAACAACCCAATGAATTGTATCCCGCTTATGATGATTACTCAGCAGACAACATGGAGAAACGCTTCCTAGGTAAGTCGATGGATTGTGATGGTTTCTTGTTTTTTTTTTTCTTTGAAGTTAGCACCATTTTGTTTGAAGTGTTAAGAGATTCGATTTGAATTTGGAAATGTGCCAATTGCCCTTCATTTTGACAAAAAAGACGACTTAAACCTTTATCTGTGTTATTTTTACAGAATAAATTTAAAATAAGTACCTCACTCATAGAAAAAAACGTAATTATGTATATTTACAATCTTAAAAACCGTTTTTGAAAGGAAAGGCGTTTCTAACCTTTCGCAAACATTTATGCAAATTCTTTTGGATAAATAAGACACTGAGAAACAGAGTGACTAAAATAGTTGATGACCTTTAAAAACCTTAAATTTTAACTACATATTCGTGACAAATAATTGCCTTGGGAATGTTCTAAACTTGTTCGAATATAATTTAAGTAGATATGAGTTGTTCCTGTCTTTTCAAAAATATTTGCGAAAACTAATTGAACCAATTCTTTTCATTTATATAATTTTATTCACTACAAAGTTATGCAGTTTAGAATTGTTTCCATTATCATCTAAAAAAAAGTACATATACGCCCAAGTGTACAAAAAAATGTTTTACTGGTTTTTAATGACTCTTAAAAATTTTTGAATATGCAACAACATGCACGAATTTTGGTAAAGATAAAAAGAATGTCGTGTTGTGTTTGAAATTGTCAGGCGTTCATAAATTAGTTTAGAAATCTTAAACGAATCTGTCCAATTTGATATTTATAAGTTCTTCGTATAATGCGCTCACCAAAAGTTTTCATCTATAAATTGATTGTTTTGTTCGTTATATGACATGTAGCACCACCATGTCGTCTTGTTGGAACCAAAGGTCATCCATATCAACATCAATTTTGGAAGCTCGTAATCCAAGATCTAGAAGTTGCACGTGATGGCGGCTGGGCTTATTTGGGTCTTCTTTGATACTCTACTCCATAGCAGTAATAGCGTTTTTGGTGCGCACTGTACGGCGTCTCTGAAGATGTGCATTATCCACTAGACTAAATATAGTGCGAAACCGATCTATGGTTGCTCATATTACAGACTCTTCTTTTCAATTATGTTGACCAAATATTGGACGCAGCGAGAGATGAGTCATGATAATCGAACCATTATTTTGTTGATAAATTTGCCCAAAATCAGGAGTAAGTCTATTTGTTATAAAATGGCAAGCCAAACTGAGAATAAATCAAATCAATCAAGTGACAGCTGTCAAAAAGATCAACTTCGAAAAAAGGGTTGCTAGATTGAAAACCACACTTTAAAAAAAACATACTTTATCTCGCTATCGGTGTCCTGCTGGAGGACCTATCTTAGTGGCATTACTTCTGCACAGTAAGAAAACGTAGAATCTTGTTCTTCTTTATAGAAATCTGTTTAGTGTTAATAAGGTTTTCAATGTCCTAAATTTGAATCGGGAATTCAAAAATCTATAAAACTTTTGTCCACGAAACGTTTGTTTAGAATTTTTATGTTCAAAACCACAATTTTAAGGTGTATTTTTGTTTATGTTATAAAAATAACCATTAAACCTTAAATCCGTTCATTTTCCCAGATATTCCAAATTTAAGTTAAAACTAAAAATATTTTATGACACTTTTCTAAGAAACTTATCACAAATCATACTCAAACAAATAAAAATGTTTTTCGTAGTAAAATAAAGTTCTCTTAAAAATGATAATAAAGTAAAAGGTGTTTTTTGACAGAAAATAGAATTCGAGTGACATTTTCCTCCAATAACATTGTTTCAATTCAAATCTAGCTTCATTTTTTGGAAGTCCTTTTTATAAGTTTCTACTCCTCTATGAATTTCTATTAATTCTTCCTACGGATCCACATTCCATTTAATTAGAATTTTTAAACATGCATTTTTTTTAAATAGATATATGTACGTGCGGTGAGAGTTCCTGCAATTACACGATAAAATTAATTACAACTAAATGGTGCTAACTTACCGTTTCTAAAAATTTCAACCAATATCCTTTCTAGTTAAAAGCAAAATAAAAAAAAAAAATTGTGGCATGCAACCAACCTACATAATAATGTTCTATAGATTCCCATGCACACATATAGAAATGCAAAATTTTATATCTCCCCCCCCCCTCTTTCCATGTATATTTGATTTTATTTCTCATTCTCTCTTCGTCCTGATTTATCAAATCAATCTCATAAGCGACAGGACTCAGTCAATTGGAATCAATTGACAGTGATGATGATGTTTCAGCAGAAATTGATGATTCTGCATCCTCCGAGCAATCCTTACCGTCCTCGTCATCATCATCATCACCATCATCGTCCTCGTCGGCGTCCTCGGCAGCTTCACCATCACAATTATCATCATCATCATCATCGTCAACCACAATGACTGCGCCAATATCAACAAGTAAAAGACACATAGGAGCCTTGGCACGCTCAGGATGGCTGCCAGCTGGATTCCGTTCCGTTCGAAGCGGTCGTTTTAGTCGTTCCGGACGAGCCAGGCAAATAGTAAAATAAAAAAACAAAGTCTTAACACAAAAAAGCGTAAACCTACTCGTTCCTATTGAATGTGTGTTAGTTTGCAAAAACAACAAAAAAAAATAAGAATCCTAGAAATTAATTAGATGTGCATTCATTTTAGGGAATGAGTGTTGCCAGTTGAGTTGTTTTTTTTTTGTTTTTTTTTTTGTATGTCATCATCAAAGAGTTAACTTTTTTTTAAAAAATGACATTTTCCAAGAAAAAAAACATGTAAACTTCATAATTCTGTTTGATGTGTGTATGTGTGCATTGTGTATCTCCATCTTTATATTTGTGTTGCATGAAAATTTTACACTAAAAAAAGGAAAAACTTTTTCGTTGCAACTTTCCTTTGATCTGCAGTTCTATTGAATCCATTTTGAAAAGAACTCTTCGTTGGAACTCATTTGAAAGGACACAAGTCAGTTGGACCTATGTACAAGTGTATGTAATTTGATTTGATTTAAGGAAACAAGCAATACAATTTGTATTACTAAAACATGAATCCTTTTTGTCAGGATAATTAAGGAGCATCTTCTTCCATTTTTGACATGACAAAGTGAATAGTTGTAACATGAAGTATTATGAATGAACAATGTATCTAACAAAGTTATTTGTAAATCAGGAGCCTTTTTTTCCAAAGTCCTAGACTTGTCTGATGGGGTTGTATTGTCTCCTCCTCCAGTTTGTCCTGGTTGACGTCAGAATGTCCTTCGTTTTTGTTTGTTTGTCTATAGTTATAAGATTGGTGTCAATAAAATCTGTATGGAATTTTGTTCATCGAGGAGTGCTTATGAATTTTATTTCAAAATAAAAAAAAAAAAAAACTGTCTGGGAGAAGAATCTACATAATGAGATGGACTTAAAGTATTTCGAAAGTAGGATTACTGCATTATTGACGGCATTCCAGAATAATAATTTTGTTTGTGATATTTTGAAGAGATAAAATGTGAGTGTAATTGAATTACAAGGGATTTAAATATAAATTTTTATTTTGTAATTTTTCTTTTTGAAGAAGTCTTTGAGGAGAGACGAAAAAGAGCATAAATATTACAAGATAATAGAATGATTAGGGTAGGAATACGGACAAACTAAAAACTGAAAGCTTGTAATTTATTTTCCAACTGAAATGTTCCAATAAATGATCAAAAGCCGTATTTTGTTGCTAAGAAGATAAAAATTATGTTACAAAAACTTCTTCTAAAACTGTCAAATAATATTCCAGTGTCAACTTAAATTTATCAAAAAATTCGAAACACAGATTTATCGTTATATGAGGGAAAGATGTGAAGAAAGAAACTTCAATTTATGATACTCATTTTTTTTTAATTTTAGGTGGTTAGGGTCAAGATTCCGACATTTCAAAATTTCTTTAAAAATTCAATTCAATTTTGAATGAAAAAAAAAATAATGGACTAATTCAGGTGGCACTAGATGGTCACTAAAGACATGAAAAACCTTGAGTTTTTGAACAATTTTTTGACAGGTCTCAAGACCAACTGTCAAACGTCATTCTACTTATTTATTTTTCGAATTGAAAATGGCAAATTGTATCTAGATTTATTGAAATTGTTTTTAATGTGCAAAGTGAAAACAAAAACCAACATAAAGCCGTTTTTGACTAATTTCTACTAGATGTACGTATAATGTCCGACAATGTGCTTGACAACAACCCAAAAATGTTTTAATTTATAATGAATTTTAATAAATTTCAATGCGTCGCTGAAACATTTATAGTTCCATTTTTATTAATGGCGTAGTTTCTACTTGTTAAATGTCAAAAAATTAAAGCTTCTAAAGTGACATCTACCGAAAAAGCTTTTTTATTCGAAATAACACTTCTTGTTGGAAATCTTTTTATGATAATAATTTATGTTACATTAAGTCTTCTTTAAACAAAAATCAAAGAAAGCAAACGTCAAATTTGACATTTACACTATACTAAAAATGTCAAAAATTTATCTGCAACTCATTAATCGCATACTTTAATCCTCATAAAGTTTTGCCCCAAAACTGTCAGATGGGTTACTGACTTTGACAAACAAGAATTACTAGTCAACCAAAATAGTTTACAATCGATATAAATGAGTAAACACTTCTTAAGTGTCAGAAAAATTTGACATTTTAAGGAACAATTGATCTTACAACTACTTAATTTACATTTTACTTTCATAAACGAATAGAATTTACCCCAAAAACTTTCAAAGTTTCATATGATTTATGATAGATATTTGACTCTTTGACAGCTTTTGTCAAATGATAAACATGTTCACAATTTGACTCTATTTATATATCTTACTCGCACTTACACTCTAAGGTTTGTTCAGTTTGATGATATTCTACAAATTTTTATTTAAAATATTTTCGAATCGAAATTATGTCATTTATATAAAACTATAAAAAAATACCCATACTGGCAATGCTGTTTCTCAATACCACCATTAACAAACTCCCAAAAGCAGAATAGATAAAACACACACTCTCTCTCTCTCTTTTCAAATATATGTTGTATACCCTTAGGAGCATGCATCATCATAGTGCTGTCAATTTTAGCGGAAATTGAAAAAAAAAAATGAAACGAGACGGTTATAAATTTTAAATGTTGACTGTTGCATGACTGACAAAATAGATTTCCATAAATAGATTACATTAAATTGTTCGATGTCATACCAAAAACACAAAATACACTAAATAATAATTATAATTATTATTATTGAACTAAACAAAAAAAAATAAATATAATTAATAATCCATCAAAAGACTCTGCGTGCATCATGGCTGTTATAGAAATGTCAAACTATAATTGACAGTAATATTTTTATCTTTTTTGGATATACATACATATATGTATATACGCCAGTAGAATGCATTGCATACTATATTAGTCCTTCTTCCGTGTATGTGTCTGTCTATATTGAATGTGTGTAATATATCTTTCATCTCTTAACATAGTCTCACATAGATACATGATTGTATTGTATACCTACCGTGAATTGTAGTTTATTTAATGTTTATCCTTTTTGGGCAATAATTCATACATATCTACATTTATACAATCCTGGACTGATTAAACAATAATACGTCTCCCACACAGCATGATTTACAATTTAGATAAAATATAAACTTTATTTTAATTTAAATACAATTTTGTGTGTATTAAATTCGTTTGACATTATTATTATTTATCAAAAGGTCGAGTACTACCCCCAACCAGAGCTTCTTCGACAACCAACCGCAGCCGTTTGTAGACGATGTTACTTACCCTATAAGCCAATTGTGAGTTGGGGTGGCCATGGCTATCAAACGACAACATGGGGCACACCACCACGCATAACTCAATATAGACGAAGTTTTCGACAGCCCGCGACATACAGATTTTAAAAAAATTCAACAAAAAAAACCCAAAAAAAAAAAAAATATCTAAACCTATACATATACAATAAAATATATCTTTAAACTACATACATACATATATGAATATGAACTGACTTCAGATGATAAATGACATGAAATTCGATATGAAACAATAAAAAAAATATTTAATTAAATAATGTAAATTATTTTTAGGATAAGTTTAAGATTTTAATTTAAAAAGAGCAACAAAGAGAAAAAAAATAATTTTAATGGCAAAAATAATGACAATTCATTCGATTCCTATTATATGCATGTGAATATTTATATATATGTGTGTTGTATTGATACCAAACGGACAATAAATTTTAAATAATTTAAATAAAAATAAAAACAACATCAACAATAACTAAGAAAAAAGTATATATATCATGGAACGAACCATATCAAGACAATAAAGATACATTTTTTGAAAATTTACATATTTTAGTTTATGTATTTATTTTTTAAATTAATATCTTAATTATAATGACAATAAATATTAAAGTAACCAAGGAGCAAGTTTAAAAATAGTTTTATTTTTACCAAAAACTAATAAAATTTTCTTTTTATTTAAACAAAAAGGAATAATTTTTCAAAATAAATTTGAATCCAATTTACCAAAAAATAAAACATATCCAGAATCAACTTTTGATAATTATTTTTTTTTTAACTTATAATGATTTAGTTTGATTTGTAGATAAAAATAATTTTATGTTTTATATAATTTTTCTAGGTATTAACTTTAAAAATATTTAACAAAAGAAAAACTTATTTATACAAAGATTAAAAAAATATTTATTAAAAAAAAAGAAACATGACAGAGACAATAAAAACGACAAAAAAAAGAATACGGACATTCGACACATAATTTTAAATTATATAAACAAAAATTTGTAGTTTTTAAAAAAAGATTATTTTTTAATAAAAGATTTTTTAAATTAAAATCACTGCGTCATTGACAATAAACTAATTAAAAAAATATATATATCAATAAAAAAAACAATGTTCCCCATTTATGTATATTCGATGTTTTGACAATAAATTCATATTTTAAAAATAAAATATATATTTAAACTTTTAAAATTATAAATTTTAAAGAGCAAAAAGATAATATACAAACAAACAGTTAAAATATAAACAAAAAAAAAGTATAAAAAAAAGAATGATTGAAGTTGGTTGTTATAGTAAAAGAAAAATGTATTAATAATAATAAAAAAAATATATAAAAATTATGTGTAAAGTGGACAAAAAAATTATTAATTATGTTTACAATGAATACATATACTATATATTTTAAATTTAAAATTTCATTGAATTTAAAAATTACAAGAAAATTGATCAAACAATAAAAATCCAACTCCTTAAGTAAATTTTGTGTGTTTTATTGAAAATTATTTAAAGTTTTCTTAACAATTGTTTTTATTTTTCAGAAAGTTTTTTGTTTCATTTTTTAGATAATTTTTAGTATCTTCAAAAACTCTCCCTGATCCCTTATATTTATAAAATATATCCATAATTATTACAAATTGTGGAGAACGAGATGTTCTAATTTTGGGACAAAAGTATTTGAAAAATGATATTGACATTGCAAACATTCTAAACAACAAAAAATTGTGTATTTGATAATTTTTAAAATTAAATTAAATTTGAATTTCAGAACGCACCATGACAGAAATAATTTAATATTGAGTTGGGGTACTTATCTTTAATATTGACATATATGGATTGGATAGAGAGCACTTTTTTTTGGACAGTTATGCCACAATTGCAAAATTTAGAATTTAACTTTTTCATTTGATTAAATTTTACAATTTTGTCTACCAACCGTCAAAAAAAAATAATGACTTTGAAAAGAAGAAGTTTTACAGATTTAAGATTTTGAAAATGAGTTTTTGGCCATTCTATACGTCGCCTTCACATTTGTAACCAATGCAAAACAATGACAAAAACTGTGAAGAATACTTTTCCTTATCTTAAAAAAATCAAACCCCTATAGAACTTATTCGATCTTCCTTGACTCGTCTATATTGTGCTATATTTTATGACCTTAAGAAACTTTTTGGAAACAGAGTGCTTTGAATCCGGTTGGTACCTACTTACTACCGATGAGTAAGTTCAGGTTCGTCAATTACTTCAGAGAGTGTCTGAATTCAACTTTCAGGATCTGATCATTTACCCTTCTTCTTGGCCAAGGTGAAGTGTTTTTTCGCTTGGACGACTATAACTGTCAGTCATACCAACATTTCATACAAATTTTGGAGCACTTTTGGGTATTGTAGTAATTTCGCTAGCACTCATATTTGGAGGAAGGCTTTAAAGTATTTACACGAGAAATAACAAATCAAAAACTTTGGAGTGTTTTATCTAGAATTAGTGGGTCAACTTTCTAAAGTCTGAAGCTGGGACTAAGCGGACAGATTTGAAGTTTTTCCTCCAAGCAAGTAAAGAAAATGAAACCCTTTTTAAAATTCGTGGTTTTTGGTTGAATGAAAAACTAAAGCCCTTGGCACCACTTCAAGGTGACTACCTCTCGAAGGGTGGTTTTGGTTAGAAAGAACTTCAAAAGCAAGAGGCACAGCTGATGCCCAAACAAGCAAGAGGGGTGCAAAGGATTTATACCTCATGTATTAGTGGAGTAAAATAATCTACAAAAGACAAATGAGTTCATCTCAGGCAATTAACAACTTAAATGGAAAGTGAAAAGGTCCTTTTTCTCTTCATCGTGCTGGTTGAAGTAGTTTGTTTTGTCATTGAAAATTAAAGTCAGTTTCCAATTGCTCCAAAAGCTATTCAGCGAACATGAGTATGAGTAATCATCTTTGGTTCAAACCGAAAATAAGTCGATGTGCGTAAAATGTTACCTAAACAGAGAACTCATTTTTAGGGAACATTTCATATGAGTGATGTTTCGTTGAATACTTTATCCGTCAATAGTGATTTGACAAAACAGACTGAGTAAATAGCAGCTAATTTGACATTTATGTAGTTGCAGCAATATGGCCGCTATCAACTGTCAAAGTTTATAAGTCCTTTTTGAACTTTTTGTTCGAAAAATCTTATCTAATTTGCCTATAAATTTGAACCTTGTAAGCTTCCTTTTGTAAACCACTTCTTTAATGATGTCCAAGCTCCAACGACTAATGCCACCAGATTCAACCACGAATCCTCTAATGAGATCAAAAGGACGATACAAAAGGTAATAGGTATGAGGATTCACTTTGTTCAAGGACAATGGGAGAATAAAACTTGATGATTCTCGTAACAATTTCTAGATCATCTTGATGGATATAAGAAAATAAAACTTTGTGCAGTCCTTGAAATAATACTGAGATGACTACTGAAATCAAACAAGGACTCCTGATGAAGTCTGTTAACCTTGATATCTAACCATAAAATCCTAACTGTTGCTGATGTTCAGGACCATAGTGCAGGACACATAAAGGGTATTCTGTTTTCTAACTGTATTTGAGCGAAAAGTCTTATAGGTAATAATTCTTGGGCCCGTTCATTAGGAGTAAATGAGAACTCTTGAAACTAACGAAAAGTTAAGATTATTGGTTTCCGTTGAATTTGACAGCTTACTGAATTCACGTGTGCGAAACCGAATGAATTCTGAGTGGTTCACGAAAACCTTCCGATACAGAAATGTATACCAGGACGTCTTAAGCTTGACTTGTACAACTGGATAACATCTGCTAAGATCTCCTGCCCTTGAAAAGTAACTTTCATATTTTTGGCAAAATAAAATAAAAAAAAACTTCCAATTTTTAAATAATTATATATTTCTTTTATTTTAATTTATTTGTGTACTTTTAAAAATAAAATGAGAACAATTCTACATAAAACTAACTAACTACACTTATCTTAACCTAAAAATTATATCTCTTACTAAATTTGAAGAACCTTACTTTTAGCATTTTTCAAAAAAAAAAAATATAGTATGTATAGAAAAATATTGAAGGCCTTTTATTTGCACATTATCGCCGACAACCTCATTTCCCCGCACACTCCTCTCTTCACGCCCAATATTTCGCTTGACCTTGCACCGGAAGCGGATGTTGATATGCAGCTGCAGCTGAATTCAATTGATTATTATGCGCTGCTGTCACCGATGCATAATCATTGACATTGATATTCGCTGCCGCTGCTGCCGCATGATTATATCCTGCCACTGATGCCGCTGCTGCTGTTGATTGATTCAAATGGTACGCTGCCGATGGTGTCCAATTGGGAGGAGCCTCTATTTTTGGGTATTGGTCGGCCAAGTGTATCGACGGTGACATTTTCGACACACTTTCGGCGGTGATTTTACTAAAGTCATCCATGGTCATTTTTGAGTAATCTATAAAAGAAAATCAAGGAACTTCTTAGAAACGACTCCCAATTCGTGGTTAAGAGGAGATTAGAACTCACCTTGGTGATAGTAATTCTGGGCTGGGAAATGGGCATGTTGGAAGCTCGAAGCAAAGCCGTGTTGGGATTGCGCCATCAAATCGTAACTGCTCATTTGATGATGATGATGATGATGACCCTCACTGCCGGGGACCGATTGAGTGGCCTGCGTGTAGCCGGACATTGACGACACTGGAAGCCCACCAAAACCCAGGCCGGCATTCATTCCGGACAAGCCACCACTCGAGCCGGAATGTTTTCGCAGACGAGCTCGCCGATTGCTAAACCACACTTGAATTCGGGCTTCAGTCAGGCCTGTCGATTGGGCCAATTCCTCTCGAGTATAGACGTCCGGGTATTGCGTGCGAGAGAACGCCCGCTCCAGAGCCTCCAATTGTTCGGCCGTAAAAGTTGTTCGAGATCTTCGTTGCTTACGTT
Organism: Scaeva pyrastri; assembly: GCA_905146935.1. Lineage (NCBI taxonomy): Eukaryota > Metazoa > Arthropoda > Insecta > Diptera > Syrphidae > Scaeva > Scaeva pyrastri. The sequence continues at coordinate 22,424,221 of LR989927.1, read as the reverse complement.
TCAGCGGAATACCAGGCTCCGATTCGGTGTCACTGGAGTCCGAGCCACGTCCTGCAAAGAGAAAAATTTAAAGATTAAAATTTTGACGTGATAAGTCGAAAAAATTCTTTAAAGTGTCATAAACATCTCTTATCGATAATTTGGTATGCATATAAAAAAGCACATAAATTCATTAGACACGATACCATCAAGATGAAGCACCGTATTCCCCCATACACGATCAAAAGCACTAATGAGCCCTAACGTGCTTCTGTCAAAAATATTAAATTTAGTCACAGTCTAACGTTAACGTAACGCAGGCCGTTTTCAATCAGAAGTCACAGTTAAAAAATTAGAAAACAAAAAAAAAAATGCTAATCCCGCGTTGCTACTTACACCATTAAAAGATAACAAATATTAATGAAACTTAATCAAACTATGTATCTACGTATATAAGCCGAAGATTGAGAATCCCTTAACTGAATTACCCGTTCTTTCAAAGAATCTATTAGCCTTAGCTAATCTACCCTAAAGTCGGTCTAAGTTTGGGTCCAAATTGGAATGAAAGGAAAATGTAAATATCAATTTGAACATTCATAAAATATGACATTCTGCATCACTCCCCTCTCTAGTCGCATAAATTTATGAAGGTTGGCCCAAAGTCATCCTCTGGGGGCGGGCGCGCGGGGGAACCCATAAAATCTTTCAATAACTGATTTCTCTATTTCCACACTTGAGACTCCCACGATACTCGTTTCTTTTTTTCTTTTTTTTTAATTTCTTTTTGTTCACATTATGCACCGACCCGAAATCAGAAACAGTGTCAGGAGCGGTAACAGTCGTTATATCACGGCTACCAACAAATTTGACCACCGGGCACGGCACGGCTGGCCGGCCTACAAGAATAAGAATATTGCCCCTTTCCATAACGCATATGTCATCATTCGGAGCAACCTAGTATGTATACCAATACTGGAGCGACAACCCTTCGACTTCGATATGGACTGAGTCGCGCTCAATCCACACCAAACATGTCGATAAGGACCGCATCTAATTCGGAAATTTGATCAAAGGGACCGCTTTCTTTTTGGTTCTGTTGTGTATCGCGATATGGGAATCGGGAACGGGATGGGAATTCCTTTGACGACGGACGATGACGGGCTCATATCCAAAATTATGGGTGTTACGTCATAAAAAAGATATTAGCCTCGTATTGAAGAAACTTCTCTATGTGTATGTATGGTATGTATATAAAGTAGCAGGTCCCAACTTCCTCCACTTTGGCTATCAACTTTACTAAGTATCTTGTTACTAATCGGAGTCGAAGAAGACCGCCACCAAAGGGATATTATGTCGTTGTCGGTTCGATTGTGGCGGTGTGTGTGTGTGTGTTGTTTCGATATCGTAATACCGCGCCACTTAATTGGGTGTCACCTAGCGCGTCAAACAATAAAACGGAACTCATGCGTGAGTCGAACAGATCTTTAAGGGACTCATTATGCCACACATGTTGACAAGTCGGCGGTTTTTGTCGGTGAGTTATAGTCGAATTATGAGAAGAGGATTGTCCAATTTTTTGCGCATATCAAAAATTGGACGAAAGGACGACTGGAAAATCAAATGAAAAGAGTCCTTATTTGAAATTAGAATGCGGAACTAAATACTTTACTAGATCAGTATAAGGAGAAGTGCTGTCAGAAAATCGTTGACAACTCAAGTGAACAAAATAAATTAGAATATAAAAATCATTTGCTGATTGTCTCGCTAAAACTCGAGAACTACTTGGCCGATTTTGCTGAATTTGGTTTCGAAAGGTTTGGCGTAGTCCAGGGAATGTTTAAAAAGTGAGAAAGTATTGAAAAATTGTGAGAAAGACAGTAAGTACCTCCAAAAACAAAATATTGCCAGATTTTTAGTTGTTGTTGCCTGTCATTCAGCTGTCATTATTATACAGTTATTAAAATCTTTAATCATCAGTTTCTTAGTGCCTGAGATTAACTGGTCTTAAGATGTCAAGGAAAAGACGAACTTTAACGCAATAGAATTGTAATAATGAAAATTTTGTTGGAGCCAGGTGTGCTGTTAGAATTAGGCTTGACAAAGTTTGCGGGGTCCTCTAGTACTTTACTTTTTTACTTACTTTAGAGTGCATACAATAATTTTTCCTAATATGATTGAGCTAGAAATCGTTTTCCCAACTATTCAAATATTTAAAACGTCTTCCAAGATTTTTATTTTGACAAATTTAAATTATTCCTGTGAACGCAGCCTTAAACTAATTCAATTTACATTTGTTTGACAGCTTCCTTTTAACATTTGCCAAGTTAAAACTACGCCATTACTAAAATGGAACGATGAACGCTTCGAGGCTTCATTTAAGTTATTAAATTGCAGTACAAAGATTTAGTCATATTTGAACAAAGAAAAGTACTTATTTGGGTTTTCCTGAAGCTACTCCCCGGTTGGCAATACTGTGTCGACTTTTTATGGCCGAAATTGGAATACATTGATGTAGATAACATTTCTTGAAACAATTCTGCTAAATTTTTTTGAAAAACGTTTTAAATATTTAATCAATTATTTTGAATATAAGCAAATGTTTTTTTTATTCTAATTAACCATCTTTAAAAAAATGTTTACTAATTTTGATAATAATCCCTTAAAAAATCTTCTTTTTTAAATGTTTACAAAAATATTAAGAACATTTATCTATGTTTAATCTTAACTTTGGCCATTTTTATATTTCTTAAAAAAAAAATTATTACTATTCATATTGCAATTTCAAAAAAATGATGAGGGAACGTTGTGGAATTAAGTTGAATGGGTTTTGATTGATAACGGGTATCTAGTTCACATAATTTTCTTAAAAGACTAGAGGACCTGACAAATTTTGTCCTGCCTCAACTGAGTTCGAACAGCACGTCTGGCTGTTAGATTGGTCGATATGTCACCAACCGATCAAAATTTGCTTTACTCGTTTCCTTGGTATTTTAAGACTATTAAATTTCAGGCACTCAGGAACTTATGATAAAGGATTTTATTAAGTGTATAATGGTGAAAAATCACAGACAACTTTATAACTTTTCGTTGACGTGGGACAGACGACTAAATTATAAAAATTTGACAACGAACTGACAGTAAAAAATATTTTTTTTTGCAGGTAGAACAAATTATAGGGGAAAAATGAAGGTGTTATTTAACTGTCTTTCTCAAAATGTTTCCATATTTTCTCACTTTTTGAACCTTCCCTGGGCTACGACAAACAATTCAAAACCAAAATTGACCAAGCCGTTCTCGAGTTTTAGCGAGACAAACTAACAGTAATTGATTTTTATATAGGTATACAAGAAGATTACTTTTAATAACCGTCAAGAAAATATTTCTTATTAAATTTGTGTCGGAAAAAATAATATTTTGAAAATGTTCGCCACTTTTTGACGTTGCGAAAAAGTCTACAAGAAAAATTTAAGAAAATGAAACACTCACTATCTCAGAATTTAACCAACTTTATTTTCAAAATAGAAGTTTCGCATTTATTTCTATTTAATTATTATTATTATCTAATATACTACTACTACTAGTACTACTACTACTACTACTACTATTACTAATATATATGCACATATATAGCTAAAGAGTTTGTTTGTTTGAACGCGCTAATCTCAGAAACCACTGGTTCGAATTGAAAAATTCTTTTTGTGTCGGATAGTCCATTTGTCGAGGAAGACTTTAAGCTATACAAAATTACGCTACGACCAAAAGGCGAAATATAGGTCACTGGTTATTATTGGTCTTTGGTCATAAATGGTCTTTGGTCATAAATGGTCTTTGGTCATAAATGGTCTTGGTTGATATAGGTCACTGGTCAATATAGGTCATTGGTGATTGAACCTTTGACCTTTGACCTTTGACCTCTGACCTCTGACCTCTGACCTTTGACCTTTCACCAATGACCTATACAGGCCAATGACCAATAACCTACAATGACCTATATTGACCAATGACCTATATTAACCAAAGACCATTTATGACCAAAGACCATTTATGACCAAAGACCAATAATGACCAATGACCAATGACCAATGACCAATGACCAATGACCAATGACCAATGACCAATGACCAATGACCAATGACCAATGACCAATGACCAAAGACCAAAGACCAAAGGAGTCTCTCATTTATCCCGATCGTGACGAACGCCATACCATCGCCATTCAGTTGCGCAAAGGATTCGGACGGTTTGGTCTCCGCCGCCGACGTCCCTCCAAGTAAGTCTGTAAGTCCAGGTCTGCCACGCTGTCCCTACCATAAAATGTACTACCTACATAGAACTTTCCGAGGTGGTTCCACTGCTTTCATGCAAGCTAGGTGACCTGCCCGACGGAATCTACCGAGTTTATTTTTTTTTCACGACACATCTGAATTCGAGGTAGATTGCGGAATCGTCCTTCCTTACATACGAGGCCATCAATTCTCCTTGCGACTTGCTTTGCGCTTAAGCTGAAGAGTTTGTTTGTTTAAACGCGCCAATCTCAGGAACTACTGGTTCGAATTTAAAAATTCATTCTGCGTGGGATAGACAATTTGTCGAGGAAGGTTTTAAGCTAATTAAATTATTAATTAATTAAATAATTAAGCTAAAATTACGCTACTATCAATAGGAGCGAAGAATCATCAGTGGAAAATGTTGCAAAAGGAAAGAAAATTATTCATCTTAAAGGGCTTCCGTTCCATTGTCAAAATCGGGTTGCAGAGAAAATCCGTATGTTCTTCAGCCATAATAAAATAAAACCTAAATATCTTTTACGAAGTACTTTAAAATATATATTTTTTAAAACTTAATCTTAATGTTAGTTTAAAATAATTTGTTTCTGGAAAAAAATGAAGTTTTATAATTTTGTATCTAGAATCTGTAAACCTCCTATGAAAACCTTGATTTCCTTTTATTTTCTAGATCTTTTCCCTTTATCATTTTTATTATTTCAAAAGTTAAGTAAGACGCATAAGCTATAGGTACTGCGCTAAAAGCTATAAAAACAAACTTAAGGTTGATTTTAAAAATTGATTTTTCAAAATTAGCATAAATTTGGTAAAATTTATTTGATTGATTATTATCCAATAATTTTAATGTCCAAAAATTAAATGAATAAAAAAAATAATTAAATGAGAAAGAGACGAACAAAAACCAAGCATACATTAATATTGTTCTTAACTTAGTTTATAACAAAAAAAAAATATATATCAAAGGGGTTTGGGGGAGGGTTCTATGTTCTATTTAAAACTTACATTTTTTTCTTTGAAAAATTAACCAAACTATCAACTAACGATTATCGTTTTTCAAAGACTAAAAACCCGATTATCACTTACCCTCAAGGTCGGAAGTTGTATGCAACTAAAAGCATTTTTTTTTTAATAGAAAATTAATGACAGCTTCACAAAATGTGCCTTTATCCATAGCTACATACACATACATAGAGGATTACTTCCGTCGTTACACATCCCATAAAAAAAAAAAAAAAAAAGAAAGAAAAAAAAAATCACCTTCATCTTAAGTCGAAGGCTTCTTAAAATGTGAAGTTTGATCGAAATAAATTAATGACTGACCATTAATAAAGTTTACGTTCCCGGGCACAGGTGTCGGTAAGATTTATATACTTTTGTGATGGTCGTATTACATTTATATAGAAATGGATATTATTGGAGAGTGAAAAATTGGAACAAAACAAAATGGACAGCTATTAGAGCGATGACTATTAATTACCATCAAATTCCCAACTCCCCTGGACTAAGATTAAAAGATCATTAGAAATTGAAAAAGCGATTTTAGTTAACAAATGAATTTGGACCAATAAGTAGACAGGAACGTCTGTGATTAAATTTTTTTTTGTCTTAACTTGGAGGGAATATAACAACTTTTAGGTCACAGGTTGATTCCATCTTCCTACAATGAAAATGATTTTTTATATTACTTTTCAAAAGTCAAAACAACGTCAAACAATAACAGATGTCAAATCACGACAACAATTGTTAAAATTGCGCTCGCCTGTCAAAAGTTAATCCTTCATAATTTGCACAGAAACGAAAAACCGCATTGATCAACCTCCTCCGCCGCCGTGAGAATGAGAACCATTATCGACAATATTACATAACAAACTCACGTTTAACAAAACCCACTATTGCCAAAATGTATCTTGCCAAACAAAGGCCAACAACTTGCTCACTTGAAAGACTACCGACTACGAGACGAGTACCGCCAGACAAAATGGCACTTAATCGTCTTTAATGTTGTGATCCTGCCCCCATTACACAATTGACAACAGGTCAATTCGGCAATCGAATATCCCATTCAGGTGCGAACACAATGACACATATGAGACATGATATCCTTAATTCGAAAGGAACCGCCACCGCAGACACAATCGGTCCAATATTTTACTCGGTCTCAAGACCCGAAAACGAAAACCACACGCAAAATGGCTCGCACCATTTGCTTGGGGTGTGATGTTCTCAAGTTCAAAGTGTCAAAGTCGGCATCATCGTGTGTGACTGTGAGTGTGACTGTGAGTGTGTATTGTTAGTATAAATCATTTCACACCTCCTGAAAATGAGAGGGGAAAGGAGATTTATCAAAAACCATTAATTTCTTTATCTCCCTTTTCTCGCAAGGACCTCCGTTGTTGGTCCGTTGAATGATTGTGCAAAATAAAGAAACAGAAAGAAGGAGGAGGAAAGAATCGTTCAACTCGATCGAGAAGCATCGGACCATCAGAGCCACCAACGCAAATCAAATCTCTGGAAGCCAACCCGAATCTGAAGCCGAACCAGAATCAGAACCAGAACCAGAACCAAAACCGGCCGACCTAGACACAATGGCCGCACAACAAGTCCAGCCAGCGCGGCAGCAGCAGCGGTACACACAACACAACACACATGGACCTGATGATGAGAAAGAGAAACGAGATTGAGAATAAGAATAACTCGAAAACGATGTGTGTAGGATTCTCTCTCATTTAACATAATTTCGGGGCCAGCCCGAAAATGTCAACCAAAACAAAAGCGCCGCACTCACATCAAAGGCCCTTAATGCGATGCGGCCGCTTTGAACACCGCAGGCAGTCTACATAGGCGGTGTTGTCAGATCTTTCGTGTTTTCACACATTATGATAGAATTTTGGGCCAATTTAGTATTCTGACACTTTTGATTCTGACAAATGATGTCGAACAGGAGATTAGTTTAACGTCGTCCTCGTCCTTGATAAGGGATTTGCACTGTGTATGTGTTTGAAGGTACATATTTTGGGAAAAATCTGTTGAACAAGTGAGTTTTTGAAGTTAAAAAAAAATTAGATTTGTATTGTATTGGAAAATGGGATTTTATTGAAATTTGACAGGAACAAGAGAAACGCGCTCAGGTGAGTCAGGCTCAGGATTTTAATATTTTTATAAGGAGTATATTTAATTATTCATAACTTTTGATCATTCAGTACTACTCAACCGATATTGTTAAAATATTAAGCTGTGCTCATGGGAATAGTTTGAAAGTAAAGTTGTAATTTTTTTGACATCCTCAGTATTTTTAAATATTTCTTTTGATGTTTAGGAATTTATTGTAGGTAAACTTTTTAACGAAAATTAGCTCCCTTATATTACTGCTATAAAACACAAATAAATCTGTCAAAATCCTAAAAATTCAATTTATAATTTTCATTTTGGGTATAATAACCCTGTTAGAGCAGTAGCAGTACGTTGACATAAGTTCATTGGAGTTTTAAGGCTGTGCTTACATTGGACTCGTTTGAAATGACTCAAATTCATGTCTTATGATTTTATCTCCTTCGTTATTGAAAAGAGGTGTCATATTGAAATTTCAAACTGATTCGCTCCAAAAGAATCCAAAGTGAACACCGTCTAATATTTTTTGGAAAATGGCAGATAGCCTGTATTTTTACAACTTATGTCAGCAAAAAATATTTCTTGACATAAAACAAATTTTTGACCATTTTTCTGTGAAGAATAACTTCATGACTACTTCATCATTAAAATGTCTCATGTTTTTGACAAAAAATTGGTAACATTTTGACGCTTGCAAGTATTTCAAGAATTTCAACGGTTTTGACAATTTGAAATAAAGAAAAATTGTAAGAACATAGAAAAAATATCATTACGTATTAAAATGGAAACAAAAATAATGGGATCCAAATGTTCGTCAAGTTCTACCATCTTCATGAAGCTTCATTAGCTTATTTAGATAAATAATTATAAACATTGTAAGAACTTTCTCTCAATATGATGTACTTGAAAGTGTTTCGAAAGCCTTAAATTCAAAATATAATTTTTTTTTTAAAACCTTCTCATAAAGGTCAAAATGTAGATACTGTATTCGAAATATTTCAGTAATTTTTTAGTATCGGTATCCATTCGTTAGAGAGATTTTTGAAAATCTTAGGCAATCATTTAAGTTTGACATTTTAAATACGGACAAAAAACGTTAGTTTAACATCCATTTTTTATTACGTCTTAAATGTCAATCCCAAGGTTATTATTAGTCCGGTCAATTTAGACATTCCAAGTTACAAAAAGTCCCACCAAGCTAAACATGAATAAGGTTGTTTAAAATATAATTAAAAATAAAATTTGAAAGTTCCCCATCTTTCCCCTTTCCCTCTCAGCAAAACGGTAATTTTTATCATAAAATACCTCAGAAAAAATTTGTACACCATAAAATTGTCTACAAAACATGGGTCATTAATTTTTTTCCTACAAACCACCGTTTTCGAGATATAACGATTCAAAAAGTTTTTTTACTTTTGATGTTTTGATAACAATTTTATTAACAAAGAATTTTATCAGACTTAAAAACTTCTAGAGATATTGTAGTGGAAAAACATTTTAAAAAAATGTCAATTTGATATTCGTCAACATTTTTATCAACATTTTCATTGAATATCATTTCTTTTTGTGAAGATATTTGAGTCGAAAACAATTTTTGACACTTTTCGTTAAATTTTAGTCTTAGTTTTTTTTTTTTTTATAAAAAAAAACTGTCAAGTCGATATTTATCAAAAGTGTACCATATGTTTAAAATTGTATTCTGCAAAAATAACAATAAATTCAAAGTTTAAATGATTGACTACTCTCGACACTTTCAAGTGAAGAAAAAACTTTTGACATTTTTTACTTAATTTTAGTTTTAGTTTGATATTTTTTTGTAAAATAACTGTCAATTCAATATTTGTCAAAATTTTACAATATGGTAAGAGTTTTATATTGTATTAAAAAAATAAATTTGAGTTCAATATCTTTTTCCTGTTCCTGAGATATTCGAGTCAAAAAAATTTTTTTACCAATTTTTGGTAGAATTTTTTGGACTTTTTTATTTTTTGTAAAAAAAACAGTTAATTGAATTTTTTTTTAACTTTCACCAGATGTCAAAAACATCATTTCTCATAGTTGGAAATAGTTTCGAATATAATATCATTTTTCCGTCATTGTATATTTGAGCGCCAACATTTTTTTAGTTTTTCTATTTTAAAAAGTAATATAATAATAAGTTGAAAATTTTCCAAATTTATACCAAATCTGTACAACATTACAATGTACCTAATAAAATTTATTTTTGCTAATAACCAAAATTTTTACTTTTTTTAAAACTGGTATAGTGTTAGTTATAACCTGTCGAACAAATGGAGTGGATATCTCTGCTCGTTTTTTGAGATACCGTGGACGAAAAAGGGTATCTCGAACGTGCGAACGTACAAACGTAGAAACGAACGAACGTATTTATACACACGGACGCACAGACATATCTCTACAAATGACGGATCTAGATTCTAGGGACCCTAAAACGTCCAGATTTGTCAAAAATTTACTTTGACAAATGGGACCGATTACAATACATCTCAATGGGAATAAGGTAGTAGAGCTTGGCTGTGTACATTGAGACATTTGGAAGTTATTTGACGAAACGTTGAGGTGAAGTTTTGCAATGTTTAAATTCCCCCTAAGATGTCCTTACCCTCCCCCCTCTTGAAAAACTTCGACATGCTATTTATAAGAATTCAAGCGAAGTTTTTTTTTTTGAAAAACAAACTTTTTCTGAAAAACAAACTTTCTATAAGAATCAAAATTTTATGTTAACTGAGAGAAAATCAAACTTCTTTATAAAAAAATTAAAACAACATTTTTTGACCAAAAAGAATTCAATATAAAATGGATTTGATTAAAACAAAAAAAAGCAAATAATTGTGGTCAAAATTGAATAATTTCTTTTAATATAATGATTTATGTGTGTTAAAAAAAAAAAAAACTGGACAGTAGCTACGTAAAGGTATTCAAATCAAAGTGACACACACCACACATTTTCGTGTAGTATCCTAAAGGCTCGAAGTTTCTACAAACTTAAGGTAGTAAGGTAAAGGTACCAATACCATACGTTCTCTTAGATATACATTGATTGATGACATTTCATTTATACCCACATTCATCTTGGTCAAATATCTAACAATTTACATTATTTCAAAAAAAAAGAAAAAAAAAAGAATCTGATCAAACCAAAATTACATGTCATTGAATTTGAACAAGCAATCAAATGGACAATCAAAAAAAAAAAAAAACATTATAACACACCGCGCAACTTGTATCTGTCGGCTTGAAATTAGATTGTGCCTAAATTTTGTATTTTTCTTTTTTTTTTGACATGTACTCATGTGTGTGTTTAAATGAGGTATACATATGTATGTAGGTACGGTACAGTTAAGCGGCTTTTTATATGATCACAGATGATGCCGGTTTTATTATATTTTCTCGATTAAGTTCTTTTTTTATATTTGAATATGTGGTAGCTCAAAAAAGGTGCTGAATGTCCACTGAAGTTTTTTTCTTTCTTCTTCTTTATTTTACCATTTGACAGTGTTGCCAAATTAAATGAAATTCAAAAATTTCTACTTTCACAAAATTTAGTCAATAAATTATCGTGATATTTTGAATATTCAAAGATTAACAATGACAACTATTCCAAGCACTTGTAACCTTTTAAATGACACAGAAATGACACAAAATATTTTGAATATGGAAACAAAGAATTTGAAGTTAAAATTAAGTACTAAAATAAACAACCACGCAGTGGCAACACTTTATAAAATCAAAGAGACGCAAAAGGGGCACAATGTGTCATGTATCCTGCCACCTTATGGTGGTCGTGATGGTCTGTACATAACTTTCAGGCATAATACAAAATGGTTAAATCGGTCAATCGGTGGCGAGGTCCGTTCACTTAAATGCGATCGCATATTTCACCTTCTTCTTTAATCGGGCAGCTCCTTTTCAATTTTTTTTTTTATTTTATTTGATTTTTTTTTATTTCTACCACCACAGCAATCCTATATTCGTATCTGATTTCTTTTTTTTTTTTAACTGATGTTCATTATTCTGAAGCTCGACACGAAGACGTCCCACGGTGAAGATAATTAAATTTTCTTTCGGTTCCAGTCTTCTCGCGTCAAAAAAAAGAAAAAAAACAACAACAAAAAATTGACTTTATTTCATATTTTCCTGAGCTGCCAGGCCAGTTGCCCTGCCAGATACCAGTACCAGTACCAGAGTGCCCAGTGCCAGTGCCACAAATAAGTAGTATGCCACTGGTATTCAAATCGTTTAGATAAGATACTTTTTTATTTTTCTGGAAACTATGTTCTCTGCCATGAATCTCGTGTATCTGTATACTGTGTGTATATGAACTCCTTTGCCTTTGGTTATCAGTTTATTTGACACCGTAAACAGGCGCGCATAACGGCATACTATCTGATCCTAATTAACCATGGCGACTTGGACTTGGAAGCGTTTGGTTTGCTGTATTTTTGGAAACATTACGACATGTTTATTGCTAAATAATCTCACTCTTGAAACATCATAGTTGTGGTTCGTATGTATGTACGTTTTTTATGGATGAAAATTTAATTTTTTAATATATGTATTTTTTTTATTTTGCAGCAGATCGAATCATAAAAGTGACACTTTAATTTGACTGAATGTTGTTCTGAAAGAAAGAAAAAAAAGTATCTACAGAAACATACTTACATTGACCACCAAGAAAACTCAACTGAGAAGGCCGGTTTTAGGTTACTTTAACGACTTTGACTTCGACTTTTCAACTCCGATGACGACCGGCAATTCCGACAACTGACATACACGACCAACAACGATGACGATGACGACGACTATACGGAGGCAACTACGACTACGACGACAACTTATTCAGATAAGATAGGAATTATTTTTTATTTTTATTCCCTCTCTACGATTATTTGTATCTTTTTGTTGTACATTTATACGATTTTCGATTATTTTGAATTTTTATTAATCCAACAACACGTATATTCCATTTTAAAAGGTGCATTGTCAATGAATGCATCTATAGAAGGGTATACATAAGACACATAATTGGGAGTCTTGAGATTTGATGTGACTTCTGTTTTATCAAAAAATGTATTCTTGGCGTAATTTGGAAGTCAAAGTTAAGTATTTGTTGACACCTGTGTATGTTCTGGAAGTTTATGTCATCAAAAAGGAGTTTTCCTTTACCTACATACTTTATTTCTAATCTTAATTGTTTTTGAAAATGGATTCATAACGATTGGGCTTTTAGGCAAACAACACATTGATGGGGGCATTAAGTTTTGGATAAGATTCGAATTTAGATATAAAGGCGAATAAATACGGAAATGGTATTAGATCGCCGACTTTGATATTAGTTTTTGATGTGGAAAACATGAACATTGAGGTTTTAGATAGATAAAGCGTTTGATTCTGAATTCTGAATGGTAATTTGGTCGTGAGAATTCAGGAAATTTTTAATATCAAAATATATTCATAGCCAGAAGTATAAAATTTCGTTCAAATCTTATTTGAACAGACAAATCGTCTCCATTCATGAATTTTGAAAATTTGTAAACTCTATCGTTGGGCGCCAGTTAAGTTATTTTTTTCTTTTTTAATGTAAGAACAACTAATAAGATTCTATTCATAAGGATGCATATGATTTCATTCCAAAAACACTATTTTTTAAGTAAGAACATTATTTATTTATAGCACCGTCTTTTGCTACAGTCAAAACATGGTGTTTTGGGTTCATTTCCACTTAACTTTTATTTAACATGTTATAACTTCAAAGGATGCAGAAAGGACGTTCAAAAAGTGTTGTTTAAAATTTAGAAGTACATTACATACATATTGTTTTTTTGTAAGATATGTATACAAAAAATCTTGTGGATATACCTTTTTGAGGAGTGCTGAATTTCACATTCTTTAAACAATACAATACAATACAATTCAAATCCATCTTTAATTTTAAATGATATATATCTAAGCTTTTTACCAGCACCTGTAAAAAATATAGTTGAAAAATCATTATTTATTAAAATGAATCTCTTTTTCTTTTGGTCTGGATTTTATCCATCTTTGGTTTATAAGTTTTCTAATATTTATTTTGTAGAAGGTTCTTATGTGGAAAAAGGAGTATGTCGTTGTGCAGAGAATTAAATAAAATCTAAAAAAGCTAAACTACTGAGTAAATAAATGTAACTTGACAGGTGTCCTTTTGGCAATATCATTCTATATTGAGCAAAAGTGTGCAATTTTATAAATAGCACATCATATCCGAAAACGGTACAAGTATTGCGATTATTGCACAAATTTATATAAATTTCGATTTGATTTGTGAATGAGCATTATTGTCAGCAAAAATAAGAACGTCGATAAATTTGAACAAAGTCAAATCGCTGATGGAGGACAAATTCAAATCCGTTGACAGCGGCGGCGTGACCGACGAGCATTATGGAACTTACAAATTTAATCTCGAAATCTTAATCATCCGAAATTGTTCAACAACTCGCGGTTGCAGATGAAGAAACTGATGAATAGTTTGATTTAAATGACATCAATGGAAGATTCAAACGATAAGAAGTCCATGTCCCACAAATTCTTGATCCTCCATGCGATATTGAGTCACCTTTGACAGGAGAAGCTATCAACTTCTACACTGATGGATCCAAAATTGATGTGGGGTTTGGAGGAGGCGTATACTCAGACAGACTATATTTATGTCTCTATCTTTCGTCTACCCAAACACTGTAGTGTGTTCCAGGCAGAATTTCTGGCTATCAAAGATGTTCTCTCTTGGCTCAAGGAAAACGTGATATCGTCAACTGATACACGCATCTAGAGACAATCCTGGTAATTGTAAAGCGGACGAACTTGCAAAAAATGGAACAACATTACCTTTATTTGGTAACAAATCTAATGTCGGTATAAATCTAGCTACGTGTAAACTAAGATACCAGAGAAGGTGAATCACACATGGTCTAAGTCTAACACATCCACTTGTCGGGTAACAAAATTAATTTGGACAAAGCTTAATGCTAAACGTTCAAAGCAACTCATCTCGATTGGTATAGATTGCACATTAGCTCTGTCATAGGTGTCCGTACTGATTGCTGCTTTACGGCTCTGGCATCTTCTTTGACCTCAGTTCTTTGTTATTGTTCTGCAATTTTACAATGGTATCAAAATGTACCATTGATGGTCTAAGTGTGCTGGCCTTCTTTCCAGCATCGAACTTAATCTAAGCTAACCTAAACCTAAGGAAGATTCATTTCCCCAATCATCCTCCAAATTAAGGTGAGACAAAGTTTGTCGGGTCTGCTAGTATATAATAATAAAACATACAGACTACACACTTCATTTTCTGCTACAAATACAACATAAAAGGAGTATTATATATGTAAGTATTACTCAAGCCGTTTTCGACTAACACAAATATTTTATAAAAATCATCTTAAAAGTTTACAAATTATTCTTATTTACAAATAATGTCAAAAAATGTCATAAAATTATAATTTTCAATTTTTTGTTAAATACACTTTTACACTTTTATTTAAATATGAATAAACTACTGCACCCTATGAATAAGATATATCCATATTATAATATTTTTTTTATTAAGAACTAGAGGGCCCGGAAAACTTCGTCTCGCCCCAATTTGATGCAGAAACTCAAGTTACTGAAAAATATTTTTGTTATTTATTCGATTTTCCATGGAATTTTTTCTTAGTTTTTAGATGGCCTTGTGTACTTCGTAAGTTTATAAAAAAGTGGATCAAGCAGCAGGACAAGCGTCCAAGCTTTTCATTCTATAAAAACTGTCTCTGTGTCAAATTTCAGTCAAATCGGTTCAGCCGTTCTTGAGTTATAAATAGTGTAATTACACGACTTTCTTTTAGATTTGACATAAGAAGAATTTTCAAAATCAACAAAAAAAAGAAAAGCTAATATTCTTTACTTTTTTAAGTAGGCGTGGAACTGGGTGGGCATCAACAATATCTATGTCTCATATCTCCATTGAAAATGAGTTGAATCAAAAATTCTCATTGAACTTTTAATAAAGTCTTAAAATAAAAGCAAAAAATATTCAAATATCATTCCATATTTGGATTGATTAGAATTCCTTTTTAAAAAATAATCCATATATATACGACTCGTCGTCCGTCGTCATCTAAACACAAAACCGCTTCCATTATGAACCACAAGAATTTGATAATATTTTTCCACAAACCATAAAAAAAATGGAGTCTTATTACACAAATACAAATTTTTAATTTCAGAGAATTCCACATCTCAAAACGAATCCTTTGAATCCTTTAAAGAATTTTTTTCGAAAAAATTTACATAAAACTTAAACAACAACAACAAAAATTAACCATGTTTTTCTTATATTTTGAAGAATTCTCTATCTAAAAAAAAAAAAAAGAATGTAAAACTTTTGTGGATAACATTCGGCATAGCTTCAAAGAAAAATCTATTTCCGTCCAAAATTCCAATTTTCTACTTCATCTCCTCGCAAATCGTGATAAATTGTTTTGCCAACAAGAAGTTGAAGTAAATTCAAACACAACAACAAGAACAACAGCAACAAATAGGTCCTGATGGATGATGCTCAGCTCATTCTTGTATCCTTTGAGAAATTTTATACCCCTAACTCTCTTCTATATACAATATATACATATACAATATCCAGTTGATTGTGACTTTTGTTAGTGGCCTCCTCAACTAACACACAAACATCCACCTTACTCATGCTCGTATCCTTTGAATTATATTGGATTAGCATTCCCATATCGTTGTCACCGAAGATGTCCTTGAATGAACATTTAGGCTCCTTTGTTTGCCGTTGTCCTCCGGGCAATGTGCGATACGATGCAGTGCATGTCTATTCAAGCAAAGGATATTATGTTTCATCTTTTGCGACACCTCGAAGTTGTTAGGTCATCATGAGGCAATTTTGCAAGTGCATAAACGAGTGCCGACAAAATATAGAAAACTAACCAATATCCGTATAAACAACCTTAAGGATAACAATGGCCTCCTCTGAGGTTCAACTTTTTACCGACTTTGTATTCTGCTTTCATCGAAATCAATGACTCTGGGAACAAAAAAGACGAAGACCCAGAGAGAAAGCGTTATCCGTGATTCAACTGCCATTAAAAAACACCAGAAGGACACGATAAAAGGGTCCACAAAAAATAAAAAAGACTCATATCCCAGACCGAGCCGAAGGAAACAAAGCCCTAGACAATGCCCATGGAAAGATAAAGCCTTTCACCTAACCTCCACTAGCACTGTACTGGCACATACTCGTAACGTCATATGGATCTCGATAATCCAAAATATGAACAGGTTTCTCTTGGGTATTGTCTAACTATATGACCATGACTTGGGGAATCCAGAAATCAATGTATCGAACGGAATCGGAATCCCTTTGAAGATAAACGTTTGGAAGTGGAAGAAGCCATCGTGCAACTGCACCACCCAGTTGCCCCAGTGTGCGCCTCTGTATTCAGTTGCATCTCTGATTTAAAGATTCTTTTCGATTCCCTTTAAATCTGAAGCAAAGTGCGCGGGAACTTTCCCCAGGGGGCGAGCGAGCTAATCCATCGATACATATATGGCATATGGGGCTATCTTTATTGATGATGCTGCGGTAAATGGTGTGCTGATGGTCGATCATCCGGAGATGATAATGATAGCGATGATGATGCACATCTTTCGTGGTCGTGGGTTCAGAAATGAATGTCATTAGAACGTCGCGTCGTCCCAAAAAGAGGCAGAGAGCTCAACGAGAGAAGTTCTGAATGGAACCTCAAACGAACCGAATATTGGACTTGGACCAAAAGGTTCATCTTTGTTAATGGTCATTGTTACAACAACAACAAAGAAACATTTATAATATTTTTAATTCATATAGAATATTGATTTTAATACCAAATGATATACAAGTTGGTAATCGATACACCATCAGCTTCCTAAACGGGGCTGGATTAGCCATAGACCTGTACCCTTTACTTTGATGGGGCCCTGGTCTTCCAAAGTAAGTGAGACAAATCAGATTATACCATAGCCACTGGAAAATTTGTCCCCAAATTAAGGCACTTGGTGGCGTGGCGATTCATGATGGCGCCAGGCAGAGTTTGTGAGGTTAGAATGGTTCATTTTATTCTTATGAGGCATGACATTGATAAGGAACGGCTCAAGGTACCTATATTTTAGCAATAAATATGTCCACTGGCGAAAACTGATAATGATGTTTGGGTTTGAGTTTGAGTTGTCTTATGTGAAGAATTTAAAACGGAGATTAATATATATGTATGTTTGTATGTTTTGAAAGATTGCTGAGACGAATTTTATTTGCCACGCCTTATTTCTGCGTTCTAGGGTTGGGCAAGTTTTGGATTCGTCGATTGCAAAAAAAAATTATTTTCAGGCTTAAAATAAAAACTATTAAATAATTTTTGTCGGCATTTTAATTAATCGGAACCAATTTTTCAATTACCTAATAAAAAAAACTTACTAAGCTATCAAGAGAAAAAAATAGTGAAAAATTTGAGCAATTTTTTGGAATACTTATATGTATGTTGACCTGACCAATATGATTGGTCCTTGAGAATGATAACCTGCAGTCAAAAAATTGAATAATTAATATTTAGTAGACCGTAGTAATTGAAACAGTCATCATTTTTTATCAAGGTACTTGAAGCCATTTTGTAATAATTTTATAGCATAAGAGGTGTTTTTGTTTTTTGATAATTTAATTTTTGTTTTCATAAGAAATTAAAAAAGAATTATATTATTGTTGAATTGGAAAAATAGGAGTTGTTGTTGATTTAAGATTTTGTGTTTTCAAAAAATTGGCTGCACAAAGAAAACAGTTGAACCATTTTTTTAAGACATTTTTTCATTATAAGACCACTACCAAATTAACATGTTTTTAAAAACAAGAAAGAATTTGGGAAACTAAGAACAGTGTTTGGCTTTAAATAATCGACTTTTTCTTTTATTTGAGTTTTTTTCGGAATTGTACTTGGCTTTTACATATTATCTATAAATTTGGTTTTAAATTATTTTTCATGAGTTTTAAAATTTATTAGAATAAAAAAAATGTTAGATTTAAATCGGGTTAGTTTTACTATTTATAACTCAAGAACGACTGAACCGATTTGGCTGAAATTTGGCACAGAGGCAGTTTAGGCTAATTTTGATCCCGGTACACAAAAATTGAAGCAATCTGCGGTTATTTTTTTACATTTAGCACTACGAAACAGATGGTCGACTTTTTAATAAACTAACGAGATTTATACAACAACAAAAATAATAAATTCATTAAAAATTTCGTTTTTTTTAACCAAAGTCAATTTGTCAATTTAAAAAATCAAACCTAATTTTTTTTAATTTAATTATATTGCTTATATTAATTTCAGCTTTAAAAAAACTTGTACCAATTTGTTTAAATGAAATGTGTAAATAAAGTAGATGAAAAGAATTTGAAACTAAAATTATTCCAGTCCCGTTTGTAACGATTTTATTGTTAATTATTTTTAATAAATTATATTTAATACTTTTTTTTAAGAAATGGCCTTTGGTAGAAAAAGAAATGCCTTAATTTATTCAATACAAAATCACGTATTTTTCAAAACTTGCCCGAAAACAAGCATTAATTGTTCAGAACCAGAATTTTACATACATTAGTCATTTTCTGACAATACTTCTTGATACTCTTAAGTTTTTACAATTTTAATACTTTTTTAACCATTTTCTGGAAATTAATTTCCAAAATTTGTTGGTTATCAAAAACATGGGATTTCGAAAAAATGGCAAAAAAACAAAAAAAAAAAAAGGCAAAGTTAATACTGTGCCCAAAATGGCGTTGTCCGATATCGGATACGTTTGTTTAAATTTTACCTTTTTTTAACAAATAAATTAAGTGTTAAAAAAATATTTTTATAATTTCAAAAATATTTCGACAAACTAAATTTTTAAACAAAATTTATACTACAAAAACAAAAAGGTTAATATTTTATTTGGTCAACATTAAAAGGGTCACTTTTTTCTATTTATATTAAAACTTAAGGAATTACTCGTTGGAAATACTTCTTTTAAAAAAAAAAAACATCAAAAATAAATGTTCCATTAATTTGTTATTAGATAAGTATTTTTTAAATCTTTAAAATTGCATTCTTAATCAGAATTAATTCTTGTCAGTTCAAAAGTTTGAATTTATTTTCATTTTTTAGCTAAAATATTAGCTTAAGAGCCCGCAGCAAATTTTGGGTTGTAAAAGTTAATCGAAAAAGAAGGATATGAGGGAATGTTGCAAACGTGTAATTTAAAAAAAAAAAATTTATTTTCTACAGTAGTTCTTGGTTTTTTTTTTTTAATTGTCTGGATTTGTCTTGGACTCACCTTTTTGTGATCAGGGGGTCGATACCAATGGTCTGGTAAAGAAAATTTTTAGTTAACATTAGTATTCCCAAAAACCATTTTTTTTTTTTTAATTTTTGACCCGCTATTTCGCCACAAAGGCCGCGACTAGGCACTGTAAGACATAGATTTTTGTAGTCACATTTGCAACAGCTTTCCACTCATATCCTTCTATTTCCTCACTTTCACAACCCAAAATTTGCTGCGGGCTCTCAGTCTATATGTACAAACACAATTTTTCAAAATCGTTAGAATTTTTTTTTGATTGGAATTTCTGACGGGTAAAATTTAACATGAAACTTTAACGACACTTTTTCAAGATCAAACTTATAAACTTTATGTGAAAGAGCACAAAGTATGGAAATATGTAAGTTGTCGGCAACTTTAAAAACCAGTTGCATAGTTGTAGGTTAATATTTTCTTCAAATTATTTTGCGTTTAATTGTAAAGACCATTTTATTTAATAACACAAGATATTAGTAGACATAAGTCAACTTATAATAACAAAATATACACGAAATTAAAAATTTCTGGAAGTTGCTTTAAGTTGCCTTATTGGCGATAGCTAGCAACTTATTTTTCTGGGCATTTTTCTTTCAATTTTCAATGTTAAATGTTATGATGTTTCGTATTCCTTAACAATACACTGCTACTCGTGGTTATTACCTGACTTTTCAAATTCTTACGAGAAGTAGGGCCTGCTTTATTTTTAATTCCCTAATCCGGCAATGTGCCTGAGAAACAAAAATTATCCCAGATACAAATAATAACCAAACAACATTTGAATTTTATTGGCTATAACTTGACTAATTTTACTATTGGTGATGATGAGTTTAATTATTTAGTTTTTTTTTTTTTTAATTCTTCTTTTTTATACATTTTTGTGGGCGATGAAGTTCTTTTTGTTTTGTGTGTGTGTGTGTTTGTGCTATCTCTGGGTTAATATATTTTTTTTATCTTTACTCTGTTCTGTTCTATAGAGATACTTTACTTACCACCTAATATCCCATGGATACTGTAGTCTTTGCGTCCATCGTCAATGGTTCGGTCAGATCCGCGGAGGAGGCGACTTATAGACGATGTTGATGGGGGATCTGAGATTCCTTCCTATATAGAAAAAAAAGAACAAAATATCTATAAGATTGTTTATCTTTAAGCGAGATGTGTTATCTTTTGATTGAAATTAAAAGATGACTTGTTGACAAACAAACCATGCTGAGTCTCTCAATAGGAAGTCATCCTAAGGTTTTTGTATCTTTATGTTTAGATTGTAGGATGTAGATATATTTAATGTGAATGAGAGCAGTTTTTTTTTTTTGTCTTTATATTGATCTGATGCGTTCTTAAAGATAACAAAACATTTGTTGGCTTTAAGGAAGTGACTTCCCCCGTAAATGGTGTATTTTTTTACTTTTTGTGGTTTGTTGTGGAGCAGTTTAAGGTTTAATTATTAACTAATTTCAGTAATGGGCTTGAAAACTGTTTTTTGTTTGTTTAAACATTTTGATGGGAGCATTGTTGGCGTTGTAGCTTATCAGGCAATTGAATCTTTTTTTAATTTAGTTTAAGTTATTTTGAAAAAAAAAATTATAATGGTTTTTTTAAGATTCAGAACTTGGAATTAATATTCGATAAATGGTTCTTAAGTTCGATGGGTTTTCCTGTAGGTAGTTTGAAGAACTCAGGTGTGGGGGTTGTGGAGAATATATAAACTAAGTCACAGAGTTAATTTTTGTTTGTTAACTTTCGGTATGCAAATTAATAAAATTTTAACATAAACTCAGAATTTTATAGAAGTACTTAAGTTAATGAAATATTTAATATAAAAACAACAGTATTCATAAAGAAATAGATTTGACGACTTCGAAAAATTTCGAAAAAATTGCATTCATCTTCACTTTAAGGTTAAATCTCACAAAAACAAATTCTAAGCTTTAGCAGGTGACTGTAATACCTGTCAAATTTACTGTCATTTACTAATTACTCGATTTCGAGAACGAGATTGTCAAGAAAATCACAAATGTCAAATTTGGAACAATCAGAATTGTGTACATTTAAATTCAGAAAAAGATGAGGATTTTATAATGGTGGCATTTGGTGGCGTCCAGAATAATGCAAATCTGGGATCAAATGTCTAAACATTCTTTTTGCTAAATTTTAAATTTTTACCCCCGACAAAATTTTGTACGTACGCCTATGTCTGGTGACATCATTCATCGGTTCATATATTTTTTTGAGAACAACTTGAATCGACTTTTTATTTTTTGTAGCCTAAATTGAATTATAAAAAAGATTTTTTAGTTCACTATATCGACAGTTGTCATTTTTTGGCATTTGAAAAGTTCCGCTACAAAAATTGTGAAAATTTTGCGGTCCCAGTTGGTTTTGTGTCTTCCTGAATCATCTTCTCGGCAGGTTATAGTGTGAAAGTGGTAGAAAAATGTTGACGAAAATCCAGGTTTAACGATTCTTCGTCGATTTTTTGGCAGTGATGAAGCCCATTTCACATTTGTAGCTCGGAAAAGTCACAAGTTTTTGCCAATAAACCACAATCCACAACTGTCTTGTCAAAGCCAACATTTGTCTTTGGTCAAATTTAGCCAACCTATAGGTATTCAAAAAAAAGTTCAATATTCAAGTCACACCCAAATCTTGACAGGCATCTTGGCTATCCTAGACACTGCGGAAGCAACAAGTTTCACACTACCTGGATGTGGATGGGACTTGGGATTCTGCTCACACACCTCTCCAAAACCCATGTCACTTTTAAGGTTTGACAAACTAACTACATTTACAAAATAAATGAAAATGACAAGTTGACTTAAGAGAAAAGTCCAAGAAGATTTCGCAGAAATCATCGTTCTGATTTTCTTGCCAATTTCAAGTCAAGGATTAATTAGGGCGTGAACAGTCCTAGATGTGTCATTTGTGACATACGAGTACACTAACACAAAAAACACAGATCGGGGATGTCTAACGCGCACCCCTAATGTGATGGCTTGACTTGGCCTGGCCTTCAGATCAAATTAGCTTTCCCTCAAAATCCCTTATATGGGGACATGACATGGTCAATGATCATAACTCCATGATCATGATCGTGATCATGATCACCTACAACACCATCAAAGTTATACCTAAGCTCTTTTCTTGGTAATCCCGTCTAAGACCTTTCATTTTGGTGTGTGTTGGGTTGGGATTAGTTTCAATCACCCCCAATGCAACAAGTTGACGTTTGGTTCAGTTTGATGGTGGAGAGGCGGCGGAGTTGATCGGCGGCAGATCGGTGATCATATACAAATACAAAGTCGAACTGGGGTCTTCCGATCGTGTAACGTCTCACTCTGCGCACTTGACGGATGCCTTAATCCAATTAAAGAAAACATGATGTGTCATATGGGCAGCCGAACCGTTTCCGTCGCCGCCATGCTTCTCCGACCGAGCCCATCCATATCGAGCCAACAGCCAACCGCAGTAACCATCAAACTAAGAGGAACAACACGGACTCGGACTCTGAATCTGACTGTGACTTGGACTCTGATTCGGACTTGGGACACCTTCGGTGTTTATAAGCTGTCAGTTGTAGTTGCCGCCGTTCATGTTTTGTTTTTGTTGTTGTTCGCTTTTATTGTCGATTTTCTGGACCGCGCAGTCAAGTCGTCATCGTCATCGTCATAGTCGCATAACAAATAGCCTTCGGGCATCAGGCACACGGAATGTGTCAAATGCCTCACTATGAAATCTTTTTTTAATTTGATTTTCGATTCAAGAACACCGAATCCGCTCGAGCTCCAACAACAACAACAAACGGCTTCTCGTGAGCCGATAATTAATATTTGTTCTTCCAGCCGCGAGTTGTTTGTTATTCCACAGATTCAATTGAATGATGAATTAGATAGATTCTCTATCCGCTGGCTCTGGACATGACTCTGACTGGCTCTGGGTAAGTAATGAATTCAAGGTCGGTTCGGGACGCGATAATCTGGGGAACGTGGCATCGGACAATCTAATAAATATCTTTACCCGATGTCAGATGAGATATTGAAATTCAAAGAATTTCCATCGCCACACCACCATAACCGTCGTCGTCGCACCGCACCGAGGTGATAAACATTTGATTGGACTTCTGTTTCCATCATGCATCAATCCAAGACTGCTGCTGCTTGTTTCAGGATGCGTGATTAATGTGAAAGTTTTTATGATACTCCAATGTTTTTGACAAATAGAAGAAAAAAAAAATACAAATATAAATTCTTAGACGTATAAGAAGCTTGATAGATATGAAAAGACTTTTTACGGTACACTTAGCATGTTGGGTGGGCACTGGGCAGCAGAGACATAAGTCGGTGTCGGTAGAGGTATGAAAGTTTAATTGATAGCACGTAGAAATGACAGACGATAATTCGTGAGCTATTTGATGTTGGAGCGTACATACATACAAATGTCGAGACTCGAGAGGTATGTGGAATGTTGGTAATCAATTTTGATTAGACATGTAAGGCATTTATCGAAAAACTAATCGAGAGGTATTTTCATAGGGGGACAAAGTTTTTTTTATTTGTTTTTATTTTGAGGAATTTGGATCAAAATCTGAAAAGTCTACATGTGATTTTGTGTTGACATTGCAATGAAAGAAACGCAATTACATTTTTCTAGACATAAGAATTACATATATGTACATATGCCAACATATTGAAAAAAATTTACTAATATTTTGTTCATCATTCAAACGAGGATCTAAAGAAACAAACAGATCTTTTTTTCAGAATCTACTTATCAGAATTTTCTGTAAGCCGAACTGAAGTAAAGGAGAAACGTCAGACAACATTGGGTTTTGAAACCGTATGGTTCACTTAGGTTAAGTTTTTCTCCTGTATAAATAAAAAAAAAAACAAATAAAAGTTTTCTATTAAATAGTAACAATATCTTTAAATTGTACACCCTTAACTTTGGTGGTCAATTTCTAAAGGTATGACGATATTTTAAGCTCAGAAATTGGAGAAAGTGATTGATTAAACATTTTTAACTATAGGTCAGTTTTAATATAATTGAATTTTAAAATCTTAAATAATAAAATTAATTTAAATTGAAAAAAATTAAGAAAACTCACCCAAAATAGCTAAGTAGGTAATTCATATTTGGACAAAAAATAAGCATTTGAAAAACTATTACGTCCTGCTATCCTGTTGCTTAATTTAATTTTATTTCATATTACTCTTGAGTTAAAAAATAATTGAACAATTTCTTTTTTTTCAAATTATTTATGATCGAACCGATACCTTGAAATTCTTTTTAGCGGGTTTAACTAAAAAAAACCACGCGAACTACAAATTTTGGCTACAAATTTAATCAGCTACAATTTCTGAGATTAAATTTTCTTTGCAATAGATGCAAGAGTCTGTGATTTCAAGCCCAGCTCTAGGCGGTGTCTTTTTTCTATTTCCTCCAGTTTCTTTCTACTTCACGCCACCCGTGGCAGCATCGAAATCTTTTTTAAATATATTTTCTTATACTTACACAGCTGACACATGGTCGTTAAGATCAATTAAAGGGTTATTTTTCAGTACTAATACTTTAAAAAACTTCAATAATATTGAACTGACAAAAGAACACATATTTTATGCGTTAATAAATCATAGAGTCCCAAGAGTAAGGAAATGATTAAAAATAGTGATTTGTTAATTTTAAGATTTTTTTTCTTTAAAAAGTACGTATACGCCGGAGTGACCATTTCTTTATTCAATGTTAAATTCAAAATTTTAAATATTTCCTACATTAAGAAATTTAAGACTTAGGTATTATACAAAGTTTTGATTTTTTTAATGTACTAAATTTTTGTTTTATAATAAATTATTATAAAGTGAAAGAAAAACAAAAATATCGATTTTTTTTATTTCTTAAAAATTTCGACTGAAGCGGAATGGTGGTTAAAAATAATGTTAAGACATATTTTTCTTTCTAGTAGAATCTAGAGAATCCAAAACACCGACACTTTTTCAGTTCTCAAAATAAAAAAAAAAAAACAAAAAAAACAGTCCACCCAAAAATGGGCATTGATTTAATTGATTTTTAATGGTTAAAAAAACAATTGTACAAGCTCTGAAATAAGCTCTCATGCATAAAAATTTTTCATTTCTTTACAAATACTGACCTTTCTTATTCTTAATTACAGGAAAAATGGTTGGCATAGGGACCTGGACCAACAGTAGAAGAACTTAGGAATTTGTTTAAATACTTCTTTTTTTTAGAAAATTTATATTATTTAATAAAACTCGGTTTTTCAAACTGATTTTACAAAACAATAAAGGAGGCAGTAAAAACCTGGGCTCAATTATTTTGCATGCATAGCTTAGCTATCTGTCTTTAAGTCCATTACCTAAATTGCTAAAGCTTTTACATTCTAAAATGTAGTCCTTAAAATTTGTAGTTGATTCTTAAAAGAATGCAGAAATTAAAATAGTTTGGCTTAGGACACAACTTTTAAGGGAAAGGTAAATTGTCTTAAAATGCCTTTTAATAACACTTAATTTTGGCGCAAAAATTTTAGGCCAGAGATACCTGTCTTAGAACCTTTTCATTATATTGAACCAAAATTTGAATAAAGAAATCCTTTAAAATTGAATTTTTTTCATGAAAAATGTTTTTGATTTATTTATTTTTTGTCCTTTCATCTCGTTTAAAAAATTTCATATTAAACAACAGTTTCAACAATTTCTTGCTTAATTTTTGCATTAGAAGTCAGAAATGAGTCTTATTCTATTGTTTTCATAATTTTATTAATATGAAGAGAAAGATAAAATTTCAAAAAAACACACAAAGGATGAATATGTCACTTGTGACTTAAATTGCTATTAAAATATTTAATTCCAGCTTTCACCGCCATTTGCTTGAATATTTTTCAAAATAAAAGAAAGTCTAAAAAACGTATTGTAATCGCATAAGATTCAATTACTTATTCCCAAATCAGGTGAATCACAATTTATTGAAAATTTTAAAACTACCCACATTTAAAAGACGAACTTTAATTTGACGGCTTCGAAATTTGTTCGTTAAATTTTGAAACAACGTTTAGAAAACTGATCAATATACTTATCAAAAAAAAAAAGTAAAGTGTAATCTTTTCAATTTTCAACTGAATATTTAAAAAAAAATCTGTAGGAAAAGAAAATATAGAATCTATTAATTAAGTTATAAGAAAACAAGTAAATAAAACCCAATAAATAAACCATTTTGTATTAGAAATTTTAACAAGCTAGCAAATTAGAAAAAAAATATTGAAAACACTAAACAAAAATAGTTAATTTCAATAATTTGTTGAGTCTTTTTAAGTTCTTTGAAAAATTAGCAAGGAACCGAAAGAGTTTCAGTAAGAGGATCGATTCAAGATTGGTCTTGAGAATTACTTGACGGATTGAGTAACACAGAAATACAAAACATAAGTATAAGTATATAAGTATACATACTCTCATTTTTAATTAATGTTACATTTTAATTTCACTTTAAATTACAAACAATAAGATACATAACAACAATAATAAATCGAATATAGAACAATAAAATATTCACCATTAAATTCGCATTTCATAATATTTTCATAAAATTCTTTCAAAAAAATTAACTTCGCTTCCCAAAATCGATTAAAGCAAGACTCACGATTGAACCTCCGCGGCGGTCTTCAATTCAAAGCCTCCAATACAAAAAACCAAAAAAACAAAAAAAAACTATTTCAAAACAATTCCTATTGAACTTGATGAAAGATGAAAGAAAGATCAAATTTATCTATTGATCATTGATTTATATCTATCATCATCAAGAAACATTCAAAATACCTTCTTTTTTTTAACCCCGCGATTAATACACCCATAGCCCTTTTATATCGATTGTAACTTTTAGATGGCTAAAACGATATCTCGAAGAAGAAGGAGTTCATTGAGGGAGGTGTATCTTTTGTATCTCTCTTCTCACATCATCATACATCAGAATAAAAATCTTAAGGCTTTGGGGTATTTAAGAGCAGCTCATGTCACGAAATCTGCAACAAAGTACCTACTCCCTCCACTACATATGTATAGTATATTTATAGTTGTGTTCGATCAATACACCAATCGGACAGATGTCCTATTGCACTTAAATGCACTGAATTTAACGTTTTGTTTTTTTGGTCTATATACTCTCACATACATACATATGTATCTCCGAAGCGATCTCTTATAAAATGAAGCGTGAAACGCACCTGGAGGCATCGCATCGGGTGTATCTAATTGCGGCAAGTAAAAGTAAAAAAAAAAAAAATCGTTCTTCTTTCCCGGGTTCCGAGGGGCACAAGTCAAATCTTATATGCACCAAACAGTCGCAGTCGGTGTGCACCATCTATAGAATATGACATAACCTAAAATCTTAACTCGGTTACGGTCAATTTTGGCCCGAGAAGACAAAGAAGGGCGCCACGGCAACAGTAATGGCAACATTGAAGATCGTCCCTTTTTTATTCGTACGAATAAAAATTAGCATCCCTGCCGATGATCTTGTATCTTGCCTTGCCAGTTCCTTCCGGATGTGTGTCACCTTGGAACTCGCTCCGAGATCAAAGATTCAAATCGATATGGGTGGCTCTGGCTGTTGACAAATTTGCTGGCCATTAACGTTTCATCGGCATTTAAAGGCGAAAAAGACAATATTGTTTTGAAGACACCTTTATGGGAACGAGCTATAAACAAAGACAGCGGGTGGGCTTTGGGCGGTCTTCTGGATGGAATTGGAACACATACAATTTTGTGCACACATTGAGTTCCGTGTAGGAAGTGTTGTACAGATTTATATGCGGTTTGTTTGCCTTTGTGGTTATGTCGGAAGCTGACTTGACTGTGAAGATGGCATGGCCTGTGATCAGCACGTGACTAGTCTTAAAGGAAATTTCTATTTAACATCCTTTTTGTCAAGTCAATGTGTTTTGTTTTGGAATTGGCACCTGATTGTCAAAAAAGAAAAGACCTTATTCATGTTTATTGCTTCCTGTTTTGAATGAAAAAATCTGCAGAGATGAAAGTGTAAAGGTAAGTAGGTATATGCAGATGAAATAGAAAAAGGATACCATCTCAAGGTCCTTGCTTCGAAAGAGTTGTGATTTTGAAGGCCAAACGAATTTACTGGAAGGTCACTTACTAAGTCTGATTTGAGAGTTTTGGAAAATATTAAACAGTTTATGAAGTTTTGTTGTATCATACCTTGTAAACTGTTTGAAATCCATAACAACTTCTACTTCTTCATCTAAAGCAAATGTGTCAAAAAACTTGGTACTATGATAAGCTTGAGATAGTTTACTATAAATAGGACTTTATTTTTACGATTTCATTTTGTTATACATTAAATTCTAAAAATATTTATTAATGTTCAAATTTCAGATTTTAAATTGTATTTTTTTTTTTTCTGCAAAGATGAGACGAATTTTTGAACTTAACCTTTTATTTTTTGCAATGGAAAATTTATGTTTATGCGATTTTTTAAATTTTTATGTGTACTTAAATGAAACAAAATGGATTCTTTTTATTTATTATAATTGATAAGGGCAGTATATTATTTTTATAATTTTTATTATCTAAAAGAACATTAAAAACTAAGAAGATGACAAACTTTTGTATTTTCGAAATGAAATTTCTTTGTTTTTTTCTTAAATTTTGTTTGTATTGTTTTGAATTTGATTTTAATGTTTTTTTTTCTATTTATTGGTAAGTTAAATATTCGTGCTTTTTAATCCTCCTTTTAACAGAATGTGCTGAGAGTTTCGTCAAAACGTTTGTCCTTTTGAACTTAATTTAGAATTGAGATAATAGAATTGAAATTGAAGTGATTTTAAAAAGAAATAGAGCACCTATACTACAAAAATAAGGATCTCTGTCAATCTACAAGCAAATTGTCGAAAAAACGCGTTAAGTGATCAAACTTATTTTTGAGCCATTGAAGGCTTCATCAATAAGCTAAATTTTCCGTACATAGAGCGAATAAAATCCTCAAGCCATTGTTGAACCATCATAGGTAACATTTGTAAAAATTAACTGTTTGGTGTCCTTATTGTTTTTTAAATGAGGAAGGTCCTGCAGTAGCCGTTGAGATGAATGGTCAGCATCTTCGAGCCATGCTGACCGACTTTTGTTTCTAAAAATTATTAAGTTAAAAATCGATGACATTTTCATTTATAACAAACGGGCGCCAGCGGCGTAACTTGTCAAATATGAGCTCTAAGTCATTAATTTTTTTTTTTTCAAAATCAATTTGATGACATTGATTACTCGATTATTTTTTACGGGGCTATGTTAGACATTGGCTTAAGTATGCCGGCTAATCAGAAATTTTTCAAAACATTGGAAGGCCATACGGCCAGATTTATTGGAAAAAGTTATCAAAAATTGGACACTGATTGAAGGGACTACGTTAAATGAAATATGCCAGAAATCATACTTAAAAAAATAAACGCTTAGAAATTATCCATAGCATATTATTTACTAGCGGCTCGTTCCGGCTTCGCACGCGATACATTTACAGATATTAATAGAAAAGCACAGCATATTAAAAGTAGTTTTTGAGTTGAGTCATAATTCGACTTATTTATTAGATTTCTGTCTCAAATTTCTTTCCGATCCGTTTATCCCATGGGAACCATATTCCAAACTTTAAATCTATCTCTGATCCAAATTGGATCCAAATCCGTTTAGCCGTTATTAGCATTTACTTAGAAGTCAACGTTTTACGTTTAAGTGTCAGGTCGGCCCAAAGAATGTTCAAAGTTTGTTGAGGTATTCTTACTCAGCATATCGTCAGATTAGAATTGACGTAACAGTCATGGAGTTAGTCATACTTGACTGAATTTTTTGAATTTGGAAATACCGACCTCTAACATTATCGAACAGGGTATTACAATTATTTGACATTTTCTCTCAGCTATCAAACTGAGTTCTATCGATAGTGATGATGAGAAAATGTCAAATAATTGTACAAGACTGTTCGATAACGTTAGCGGTCGGTAATTCCAAATTCAAATAATTGAATAATGGCTCGATCACTGATGCGGTAATTCGGCCCTTGATTTTTAATTGAATGCCGACGGAAAATAAATTTTTTGTTAGTAAATTTGAGTTTAAATTATAAAATGGTCATGAACTACATATTTTAATAAATTCTCAATCTGATATGAGAACAATTAAGAAGAAAGTTAATCGTTGATTCAACTAAAGCACGTTTTTATAATTTTTTTATTAATTTCTATTTTAAAAAAAAAAATCTTTCATGTTTTATGTATGCAGGGTGTCAACAAAAATTTTTTTCAACTTGTCTACGAAATTTTTTCGAAAGAATTCATTTTTGAAGTTTTTTTTTTGTTGTAAATATGGCAATGGCCAACTAAATTCTATTTCAACATTAAAGTGATAAAATATGACTCAAGTTTTATGCCTAACTTTAACTCAAAAATCAGTGCAGTTGATAAAAGTTTGGATTTTGTTTAAAGAATTTTTATAGCTCTATAATTTTATTTATATTTCAATACAACGACATAAAAAAGAAGTTAAATAAATAACAGCAAAGAATTGTCTATGTCATTGCTTTTTTAAAGTGTAAAAATTGTATACTAAAATAATTTATTTTATTTAAAATATTCGCATGCCCACAAAAAAAATGTATAATTTTTAGAACTTAAAAATATAGAAATATTAAATAAAATTTTATATTTTCATTAAAATTAGTGACTTTGACATTAAATGTTTTTTTTATCTTATTAACATTGAAATACCTATGTTACCTTAATTATTTGAGAATTATTTTTTTTTTTTTAATTTAGTCGTGCATTGAAATTTAAATAAATAATTTTGACTGGATTATAGAATTTATCAGGCAAAAAGATTTTTACTTCATAAATTCTTAATTTTCTAGTGCTTTCAATTATTACACAGGTCAACACACTTTTTGTTTCTGGGTTCTTGGTATGATTTTCTTGTTCCTCCTACATTACTAATTAATTATAAAAAACATTGCATTTTTCACTTCTTTTAGACCTTTAAAAATCACCTCCTACAATAATTTAAAGATATTCGAATTCTAACACCATAAAAAAACTAAATATGTTTTCGTGTTTCCATATAAATACAATGTAATAGAAAAACTTTAACCGCGTTTTTCTCCAAATATTTATTTATCATTGTAACTGGTGAAAAAACAAAGTTTAAAAAAAAAACAATTATGTGTTTTCAATACAAAGATTGAGAAAATCGCAATTTGAACACAGAAACAAACAAAAAATATTTTTTTGTTGACCTGTGATTATCAATTTAACTGAACTATATTTCTTCAAATATTCTCAAGAATATCTTTATTGGTTTTGATTAAAAATTCAATTTGGGCCTATGTAAATTGATTATCAAGGTATTAGCAGGAAGTCAATCATTGTGAGTTTTAAATATTTCAACTTATTTCTGTCAAGACTTAGAATCTTTTTTGAGATGGACCATATACGAAAATTATATTTGTCATTAGTTATTTAAATTATCCCTAGTCCCCATATGTTTGAAAAAAATTGTAAAAATTGGACTTAGTTTTTTTTATTTTTTTTTTAAGTCACAAAAAATATTGTATTTAAAGGTTTTTTTTTGGAAAACTAAGGGTTTATCTTAAAATAAGTATATACATAGGTACATATCTAGGCCTTAAAAAAATATTATAAGCTATGTTTAACATGGACAGAAAATGCAACAAGAAGTACAAAAATAGAAGATGTTGGTATAAACAAAATAGGTAGTTTGGTTTTTTAATACTTCTTCAAATCCATATTTTTAACATACTACGAAACTAATTTGGAAAATTAAACAAACAAAAGTCTCTGGAAGTCAATGATCTGAGTATCTCTCTGCCAAACTGTTCAAATGTTGTCGTTTATGAAAATGATTTTTTTAAATTTGCTTTTTCAAAATTTCCACCAACTTATGGGAACTTTTTTTCAAAGAAAACATTTCCCCAAAAACTTGGTTACGGAAATATAAGGAAAAAGTTCCTTGAAAAAAATTATTTACGAAAGCAAAGTTCCCAAAATGGGAAAAACCTCCGGGTTTTTTTTTCGTGATAAGACCTAATAAAATCTAAAAATTAAATATACATATAAATATAAATAAAATCTAGATATTTCGTCGCCTTAGTGCCTCAAAAATGTGAGTCAATATTTGATAAATTTCAGGGCAGTCGACTTTGTATTTATTTTTTATTTTTTTAGTGTTATTGAAGAAATGTTAGTTGGACTAGTGATAACTTCTAAGCCATATCATTAAAATGTACAATTTTTTGCCATATGTATTATAAGGTATAATCTACCTGATAGTGGCAAAAATGTAGTTACGTTCTTATTGCAATATAGGGCTACGAATCTACGATTTGTAAGTTATACGTGAGATCGGATTTAATTCAACTATGTGTGTAGTGTATTAACGTTTGAACTTGATTCACACTCAGGAAAAACTTTCAAACTTTGATTTAGGTACGTTTTTGGCAGTTCTAAACGATATCAGCGAAAATAAGGTGTGCTCTAACTAAAAACAAATGTCTACTACTCTAAACATTTGAGTTTATTTATTTTTACTTTAACAAAAAAAATTAAGTGTCTGTGTATGAACAATTTTCTTCGTTTTTTCCAAATAGATTTTTTTGACCCTCACTTTGTCAGTTGAAGGAAGTTTGTTCACTTCTGTCACAAGTCCAAAATATTTACGAAACAATATTTTAAAGTAATCTGTAATGATTATTATTATTCCAACAATTTTGTTTTCCTCTAAAAATAAAAACTAATCACAATTCCAATTACAGCTGTCGTTCTAACATCAAACGTTAGAAAATAAACTTCAAAGCTAAGCGCCATCTAGTAAACTACCAATTTAAACATAAGGCGAAGGTAAATATAATTATTAGAAAAAGGGTCAAGACTCAAAAGCTTATAATCAAAAATACCGAATTTCTGAAATGAAATGTGCCGAAATTGTTATCAACAGACAAATGCCCATCAGTCTATCGGTTGATGCTTTGATTTTTTTACAAATTGAGACAGATCTCAATTGACACTTGTGAAGTAATCAAAACAATAAAAAAAATAAAATACAAATAAACGTCAACAAGTCAGTTGTCAAAATAACAAAAATTCCAAAATCTTCTCAACTTCTTTCTGTTTAAGTTAATTAAAAGTAAGACGAATATCAAATGAAGGTAAGTAGGTACTCATTTATCATGCTTAGATACCTACAATATTAGAAATCAAGTCAAAAGATACAAGTTATC
Organism: Scaeva pyrastri; assembly: GCA_905146935.1. NCBI lineage: Eukaryota > Metazoa > Arthropoda > Insecta > Diptera > Syrphidae > Scaeva > Scaeva pyrastri. Next base: position 22,390,133 of record LR989927.1, on the reverse strand, counting down.
AGGTATTGCAATAAAGATTCTAAATGAATGATTAAAATTTCTTATATCTACTGCTGCGATGCTGTTTATAGGGCTTACGCATACAAAAAATAGAAAACAAATACAACTGATAAGCTCTAGACACATCACTAGCTCCAGCTCCAGCTCCAACTCAACTATCTATAAATAAGACGCTTTACCTAATCGACTAGTAATTAAATTTAATTTTATTATGGCATTCTAATAAACGACCGGCATATGGCGGAAAGAATCTTTGAAATACTAAAAACAATCTTTTCCAAAAAAAAAAAAAAAAAAAAAAAAAAACATAAATCACTTCGGACTGATGGCAGATAACAATACAAAAAACGTCAAATTAATTCCATGTCGTTTTTTTTAAAGTGACAACATCGTCGTCAGCTTTTTCCACATTTTAGACATAAACTGCGACTGTCAACGCAGTCATTTAGTCGTCCCTTGGCCCATCAAACCGTGCTGTTAACAATATAATTAGTATTGTTGGGTTTTTATAATGTAAAACAGATTAAACGCAACGCCAGCAGTCTCATTCTCATTCTCATCTCATCAGAATATAATATTGATAGTGATGGGCGATAAGGTGACTAAGTTAAGAATCTATTAAACTTAAGGACGGACAGAAAATCTTCAAGATGAATGTGATTTCACAAGTTGACGAAGTAATTTATTTATTGAAACGAAACGAGAGTTGGTTTTGTTTTTGATCTTTTGCGACAAGGCTAAGTCTATCTCTATATAGATAATGGTTTCGTGGACCATACTTTTGGAGTAGACCAACGTGCGTTGGAGGTTGGACCTACCTTAATTAATTTCTCTCGTATCTCCCAACTAAATATTCCCGGATTCGCTTTCCGCAATTCTTCAATTCTTAATTCAATTTCTGGCGATGTTACCTTTGGCTTGGAGCCTCCAATTACACCCGGCCTAATTGATCCAGTCTCTTGATAGCGATTAAGTATTTTCGATACACATCCGTGAGATACTCTCAATTGGCGACTTATGACACATGGTCTTATTCCAGATGCAGCCATTTCGACAATTTTCAATCGGATATGATTCGGAAGGGGGCGACCGTTGATAAAGACTCCACCAAGTTGATTGACACGACCTTGTCCTGGATGTGACATCATCAAAGGGAGAAGATAAGAAAGAGAGAGAGAGAGACTTTTAGAACAATCTGAAGAAGTTTGAGATATAGTAGAAAGCTTTTACCTTGAAATGGATATCCAGCGAATATGGGTCGCATATTCAATGAGTTTGCACTTGTCATATCCATCATGGGTGCAAGTTAAGATACTTTTTTCTTCGTTCCAAATATGTTTAGATACACACAATTACCGTAATGAAAATCTAAGCGAATATGATTTTGATTTACCGACGCAAAAACACCACAACATTATCTTTTCTCGGCACACACTCAAGTCCGTCTTTACCGCCGTCGTCGCCACCGTCACAACCGACAGTCTCAAGTCTCACTTTTAAAGCTTAAGATAGGCTTTTCTCACAATCGAACGAGTATCTATCAGATATCAAACAAAAGTATCTAGATCTGATAATAATAATCAAAAAACAAAATTCAAATCAACGACGACGCTCGAAATAGATACGAAAACAATGCGCGAGAATAAATTATACGCGCAACAGCAGCATGCTGCGATCGATGACTACATTCGTCGTCGTCATCATCATCGCGCACCACAATCTATCAGATACAAAAGTATCTGTGTGCGCGCCATTGGGGCCGGTCAAAAGAAAGCAGCGCACAACAAATCCCATCCCAATCCAATCCACAATCCCGATTGTAATTGATGATGTTGGAAAGAGAGAACCATAGTTTAATCGGCGGCGTTCGCGATATGGCAACAATCAAAGCCCGCGGTGTGTATATCAAAATGGTTATCGACCGGTGTAGGGTAGGTAGCCACGCCCCTTTGTGATTTGTATGCTTGCGACGCGTGATGACGTTGTGGGGTCCATTTCCGAGACGACTATAGCGTCGCTGCGAAAGGGTCTCGCAATAAACGTTTCTGATTGGTTGCGATCTCACTTGGAATGAAAAATAAAACGGGAGAAATTAAAAAAAAAAACGGGAATGCAGCTGCTTATCCCTTGTCCTGTTCGTGGTCCTGGTCCTGCCTGATTCCATATTCAAAAGGGGGAAACATGGGATGAAATTAATTGTGACGCTAAATTAAACCGTGAAGGCTGTCATGGAATTAAAAATGGCACCCACGGAAGGATGTGTACCGCTTCCATGCATCGTCGACGGATAAATGCGATGATGACGAAGATGAAGGGACAATGAATATTCAGGAAGGTAGGTATCAAATCAAGGGGATCGGGATGTGTGTTATATCAAGGTAGGTCGGTCGGTCGTTTGTTTCCGTTTGTCATTTTTGGAAAAAATCAGAGAGAAAAAAAGGATGTCATCGAAGAAATGATTCATAACAGATATCGAAGGATATCCTCTCCTCAATCATTGTACTTTGAAGATCATTCTGATTGATGATTCGTTACACACTGAGATTTCCTAAAAAAAAAAACGGAAGAGAAAAAAGAAGGTAGCACAGGCTTAGATATTGGTTTGTTGTTTGTTGCAAAAAAGGACCTTCGATTTCTTCTTCGATAAATCCTGACGATACCAAAAATTTTGTTATCGAAAGAAGTCCTTATGTTAATTAAATAAGTAGAGATGACGAAATATGAGTACAGAAGCGAGTCGAAGCGAAGCGAAGCGAAGCACACCTGGACATGGAATTAAACCGTGAAGTTTTTCGCTTTCGTTTGCTAGCTAGCGTAAGGATGTAGGTATAGAATATAGATGCAAGGATATTTTTCGGAAGGAAGTTAATTTCATAACAGAATTCCAACTCACATAGGAAGTCTCAAATAGACGTGAAAAATTTAATTGGATTATGGATTTGTTTTTTGATTTTGAATGCTGCTCCTGGAGATTCGATGCAGTATTTTAGTGTTTAGTGTTTTATGATGGTGGAACCAAAAAAAAAGGACCACACAGTGCCACCGAATAAATATCTAAATACATAGTAAATATGGTTGTTGAAATTTGAATGATTTTTAATTAAAGTAGAACTGTGGATGGGCGGTTTTTTGTTTCTATTTTTTTTTTGGTTTGTGGACAATTTAAAGTAAGTAATGTTGGTTTTGAATGTTTTATGGAAGTTAGTGCAGTCTTTTAAGGTTCATTTGAGAAGTTAAATGGTTTTGATGGTGGGAAATTGATTTAATTTTATTGGAACTAGGTATGTACTTCCCTTCTAAATTTTTTTGATTTGTGTTTTCATAAGGATAGAACATATTGGGCATGAAAAGGAATTCGATAAGGAACATTTGTGGTTTGAAGAGTGTTATGTGTTTATTTTTCCATTGAGGAATATGAATATTAATTTTACAGTTTGAAAAGAATCTTTTGCTGCTTTGACATACTTACGTGCATGTGTGTTTTTTTTATATATACCTATAAGAAGAAGAACTATAGCTTAAACATTGTTGTGTGGAAACAAAATAAATGGAAAAAATGGAAAATTAATTTTATGGAATTTTATGAAAAATATTTGTTAAACCTTTTAAGCAGTTAAAAAAGAGCCTTTAAGGTTTCACAAAAGCTGAATAACACAGGTAAGTTTTTGTTTTTTAAGAACTGAAGATGCCATTTTCAAATAATATAGACAAGACAAAATCCTAAAATTTTAAAACTTGAAACGTTGTGAAAACGCTGATTTGTAACTTCTAACTTTTATAATAGGAAAGCAGATAAAAAATTCTATGATTTGAAAAATTATAAATTTGTATAGGTACCTACCTACATTTCCTACTTTTTAAAAAGATACAATGTCTTGAAATTGAAACTGAATATGAAATCAGTTTTAAAATAAACACCAAGTAAAGTTATTAAAATAAAAAACGAATAGGAAAAATTGAAATTGAAACAACCAATATGAGATTGATTTTCTTTTTCCTGTGGTTTAAAAATTTGACATTTTTCATTTGTCACGAATTTTTTGGAATGAAATAAGTCAGGAAATTTTTATGAACGAAAATCTTAAGAACTATTTGTTCCATTATAATATGAGAAAGCCACCTAATAATAGAAAAAAAACTAAAACAAAATAAAAAAATAAATGATAAAAAATCAAGTTCCAAGAAAATCTACTCTGACATACTCACACGATCAAACATCAAATCATTTATTTTTTATTACAAAAAAGAAGATATAGGTAGTTGTGTTTTATTCACTGCAGTTACTTAGTCATAGTGCAGCATTCAAATATGTAAGTTTATGTTGTATGTACATATGTATCTATATAAAAAAAAATTAAAAAATCACTTTACACCTATCGCCAGAACAGCTGTCATTTTTTTGGTGGCTTCTTTTTCGCCAGCAATTAAATTGTTGTTTGCAAAGGGAAATTTTTGCTGCGTATAAACTATACCTATTTAGCAGCGATTAAAATATAATAGATATTCAGAACTATCGGAAATTTTTGTATCAAAATCGAGAACAAGTTTACTGGAAAAATGATTCACGATAGGAAATTTCCCAAAACAACAAAAAACACCGGGAAATTTTTTGTTCGTGATGAGGCTGGTTACAGAAATATAAATGATGAATAGATATATAAAATTTTAATTATAAAAAAAAAGTATCATGGTCATCGCATTACAAAGATAAAGATATCTCGAATTCAAAAATTTACCAACCCAAAATCTACCTACATACCTATATCTCGAAACGGAAATTTTTTAAATTAACTTTTCATTGAAAATAAAATATGTATATATAATTTTAAATTTTTTACACAATTTTGTGTTGTTAGAAAATATGTCTCAATACTTAATTTATTAATTCTATATATTAATATATAACGTGGGGTAACAAAATCAATTTGGTCATAGCTTGATGCTAAACGCTCAAAGCAACTCATCTTGATAGGTAGACAGCACATTAGCTCCCTTATAGGTGTCCTTACTGGTCACTGCTTAATATAGGCAGACATGCCTTGCGACTTGGAGCTCCGGCAAACGATTTCTGTAGAAGCTGTATGGATGGGGAAAAAGAAGAGTCCGTTCCTCATCTTCTTTGCCATTGTCCAAAACTTGCACAAAAACGTAAAATAGGTACACCTCGGAGACTTCTAATACAATAATCCCGCAGTGATCTAATTAACACAGACCTTCACAGTCTCAACCGCTTTATTGTTAGCTCCAAATGGTTCAACGAGTAGGAGAATCATATGATCCATGTGGTATCACAATGGACCATAAATGGTCTAAGTGCGCTGGTCTTCTTTCCAGCAGCCACCGTAACCTAACCTAACATAACCTAACGTGGGGTATCATATCTGTATACATTTATTCAAAAAAATATTTAGGAAATACATATGTATAGGACTTTCTAATGAAGAATTAATTTTTAAATGGAATGCAAAAGAATTTGTATTGATTTATCTGAAAATCGTTTGAAAGGGAGATAATATTTTTGAAAAGGGAAGAACTTTCCTCTATCCTCTTATTGCCGAACATTTTTGATAAAGTAAAATATCTTACAAATTGAGCTGTTCTTTTACAAATATGTAGATACGCATGTACATACATATGTAGCTCCAAGGCTGTTTAAATATTTGAATTTCATAAATTTTTGTTTTAATTTCAATGCTTATTTCAATTTAATTTGGAAAAGTGTCGAAAATGTCCGAATAAATTAGACATTATGAAGATTTCCTTTCCTGTCAAATTTTCAAAATACTTTAACGATTCCAAAAGTCAATGACTTTTTTTTTAAAAGCTTTATTTTTATTTTTATATAATTATATAATTCAAAAGTGTGACTAAAAAAAATTACAAAATTCGTATTTCTTGTCAATTAGTTTCAAAGCTCCTCTCTTGAAAGACAAAGTGCACGCTCTACAAAACCCTTATAATGACAGGTCTGTTATTATATGGTGCTGAGTACTGGACGATGAGCTGAAGGGGGGATCTGCTGCTGGGCTCATTCGCCAGAAAAAAATTTCATCGGATATTTGGTCCTGTGTGCAAAGGAGGCTAAGATATAACCGCAACATCTACCTATAATCTGTAAAAAGATGTGGACGTTATTAAATCAACTTCATAAGCTTGGCCAAATAGAGCGAATGTACAGCTAAGAGAATCTTCGAATTCCAGCTTCCTGGTTAGAGGCTCTTGGGCGCTATCGCGGATGCCAGAACGCTTGGTCTGGATGATTGGAAGCAACGTGCTCGGATTAGTAGAGGATGGAAGGTTATCGTGTCTCAGGCAGAGACCCTACATGGATCGGGTGCCTGATAAAGTAAGTAAGCTATGTCTGTTACAAGTCCATTTATTTAAGTTACTTACTCTTATAACTTAAGGAACTATGAATAAAGTATTCAATTTTCCGTTTTCAGTTTTAGTGAAACGACCAAAATTTGAAAAAGATTTTATTAAGTTTTTTGCCACTACCTTAAAAAGTCATTAAGGATTCAGCTTTTGGCAAACATAGAAATCATATCCAACAGCTTAAAAAATTTTATGTTTGATTTTCTTATGTTTTTGAGGTCAAGGGGGGGGGGGAATTCATTATCTATTGAAGGTGAAGATAATTCTTTATTGTAGTACTTGAAGTTGATGAATGTCCTTAAGACATAAGTATTTTTAAATTTTAGTATTTGTCTCATGAGCACTTCTCCATCACATAAAAATATCTCTTAAGTCCTTCGTCTTACCTATATAAGCCTTCAATTATCTCGAAAACTCAATTTTTGAATTCAGGAACTGTATTGATTTTTGTCATGTAGGCATATAAACTATATTCACAATCCAAAATTTGTCCCGAGAAAGCAAATCATAGCCGTAAAATCATTACATATTAAAAAGCTAAAAATGAATGCTTTAGTGTTTCCGGAACGCTGCATCGAAATTAAGTATACCTAAATGTAAAAATTATTATTCATAATTATTCTTCGTTGGTGGTATTTTAAATTAAAGGAAGTGGAAATTTAAATTTCATTTCGATTCTGTTAACGACCGAAAAACTTTTTAGACGTTTCTCCCTGATAAGCAGAATTATGTTTCCGTACCTGTATCTATCTGTATAGCTGCAGTTAAAATATCTTTCATCACTCGAATTGAATACACTCGTATCTATGCATCCGTTTTTTTATTGTCTCCATACACACAAACACACACACTCTTAACTCTTATGGTAGTGTAGAAAATCGATCATCCTCTTGAGTATTGTTTTTGTTGACAGCAAATTGAAGCGCCCCATAGGGTGTCTCTTATTTGTTTTATCGTGTATCGCAGTACGAGTATACTATCTACCTAATGCGTCCGGAACCGTCTCGATTATGGAATTGCCTAAAACAAAAGCCCTTTTTCCAGAGTCAAGCAGAGGCCAACAGGTACTCCGGAGTGTCCGGAATATGGTTGTTTGTTTAATAGAATTTTAGTTGCCATCCAGGAGCATTTGCGTCACAAAAACAAAAACAAAAACAATAACAAAACATAAAACAGAAAACAGAAAACACCATCTGAGATAAACACAGGGTTTCAATATCCATCACCGTCAGATATATGTAGAAGTTTACCTGTTCGAGTATCTGAAGCTGTATCTGTATCTGCATCCAATCCAGACCGGAACCCAAAGCGAGGTAGTATATAGGATGAGGATGTAGATATGTTGAAACAGAGGCGGACAGGTGGTAATCGTCTATACACTACACAATCTTTTGTATTAATTTTGGAAGTGGAAATCAATTCGACTTGGATTCGTTAATTGGATTGTCTTTGTTTTTTGCTTTGAAGAGCAAAAATCCCAGTGAGATGCAGAAGCAAAAGAGTGCAGGCGCAGGAACACCGGAGACAGACAGACAGACAGCGAGACAGACAGGAATTGTACACAAATTTGGCAACGACGATGCCGTGAAAATTCCAATTCGAAGCGGCCTTGTCATGGAGTTACATATTAGGATGTCTCTGTTTTTGGGAAATCTTTATAATTTGCTTGGGTGGTTGATGTTTATCTTCTGGATAATTCAGCTAAAATCTAATCGAACATCCGAAAGAGATAAATTCAATAAGAGTTTCAACGCCTACCCGTTTACATCCACCCATCCATGGGATGTTGGTGATAAAAATCCAAGTCTTTATAGAGGTGGTTATTTGATTTGTTTATCTAAGGGGATTAGGATATGCAGACGGTAATTAAATTCTAATTTGATTAATACGTCCTCGGCTCGGTTTTGAGGAGAAAATTAATTTCATTGAATTAAATTGTATAATCGTTTAAAATTTGCGGTTGGAAATGTTTTTAGGTTTGGAGAGATTAAGGGACATTAAGGGAGATTTTACGAGGAGGAGTTAGATTTATTTGAAAATTACAAAATAAAACAAGTATACGCCACCGTTAACTTTGGTTTTTTATGACTGATATGTTATAATAAAGCCTGGTTGTTAGACCTAAATAAATAAAAATTCCGTTTTCATGACAAGATATACATTCACACATACATATGTAGTTTTTAAAGAGAGAAATAAGTCAGATAATTAAGTGGACTTAGGCTCGTCTGATGCGGATTCCATGGTAACAGCAGCAAAATTTCTATTTGAAACTCTTTAACTTCCCATAGGGAGTTATTGTAATCGGTCCGATTTTGAAATGTTTGACAAATCTGGACGTTTCTAGATGAGAGATATTTGTGTGTGCGCGTGTACACGTACGTTCATTTGTTCGGGATACCATTTTTTGTCCACGGTGTGTCTCAAGACCAAATAGACATTTCGACTCCAATTAAATTTTATTCGACAGGTTATAACATCGAAAGTCGAAAGGATTTTCACAATAGCAATTTAAAAAAAAAGTGAAAATTTCGGTTTATTGCAAATATATAAGGATTTTGTAAATTGAAAAAAGTTGAACCTACTGTTATTTAAAAAAAAAAAGAAAAACCAAAAATACAATGAAGGAAAAATAATAATATCTCAAAACAATTTTATGTTATGTGAAATGACGTTTTTGATACTTGGTACAGTTTTTTGCAAAAAATAAAAAAACTACAATAAATTCTATCAAAAATTGGAAAAAAATATTTTTTGATCCGAATATCTTGAGAGCTGCCAACGATTTTGACTTCAAAGTTATTAAATTTTATACATAATTCAATTTGAAGTAAATAGTACAATTTTTGACACATATTGATTTCACAGTTTTTATACGAAAAATAAAAAAAACTTAAAATTAAAATTATCAAAAAATGCCAAAAATTGTTTTTCTACTCAAATATCTTCACAAAAAAACAATGTATTGACTTCAAATGTATTTTATTTTCAACATAATATATTTTTCAATACCTAAATGATAAAATAAAAAAACTGCAAACAGTTCTACAAAAAACTGTTTTTCAACTAGAAAATGGAAATATTTCTTAAGTCTGATAAATAATTTGTTTAGTTACTAAAATTGTTATCAATCAACGTTAAGCGTTAACCAATAATATGAGGAATGAATCGATGGAATAGTTTTTTACAAAAATTAGAAAATTTACAAGAATTAATTTTTTTGTATTTATTAATAAAAACTACATACCAAATTCCATTGACTGAAATATGGATCAAAAAATTGTATCAATTCAAGCATTTACTGCCAAAGTGTCAAACTTGCCAACCTTAAAATGGCCCAAATGCTTGTCAACATCTATAGAAAGAAAAAAGTAAAAATCGAATACTTTTAACACTCAAGAGCGTTTTTAATGAATCAAAATAAATACCGGCAAAGTATATATTTTGGAGAAAAAAGATTTTGTCTTGCTTCTATTAAAATCCATAGTAACAAAGGTTGATATGTTGAAGAGTTTTGCATGCAATGACCAAAAAAGTATAAAGTGGATTTTATTTAAATTTTTCTTCAAGAAAAATACACAAATATATTTGACTCACTGTTATGAAGAAACAGCTTTTAAAATAGCAGTGAAGCTTGCACTCGTGGCGTGTGGTTTTGACATTCAGAATTATAGTTGTTTTTAAGACCATTACCTTTATTCAAGAAGAATAGCCAAATTCAAAGAATTTGGTGTGGATCTTATCGAGAGGTCCAAATTTTGGCCTAAAAAATCATCTTCCCCATGGATGAAGCTATCATTGAACTATACATTGTCCGATAAGTAGGCATGAGTGCATCATTAGTGGATTTTATTTTTTTCGAAATTAGGATGGAAACAATGTTTATCCATTTTCTTTGTGCAGATTTAGGCGCCATCTACAAGTACATATAATTATTACACAACCGACACAACGCTCGAAGTGTCACGCTCGAAGTCATGACACGGTGAGTTTTAATCAATTCCCCGAGTAATTATGCGTCTTAACACCACATGATTATTTTTATTTTATTTCTTAAAACTATGGCACGAGTTCGATACGCTTCTGTCGAAATAACGGCACACGCATATATAGAATCAAGTTATCAAAACTCAAAGCAACCCTTCGAAGCACACCCAGCGAACTAAGTTGACTTTTTGAAAATTTCTTTGAATAATGTAAAGGTATGTAAACATGTTGTTTAAAAAAAAAATCAATTTTATTATCTTGAATTATTATTGTTATTTTGATTCAATTACATTTTGTTCTTATCTGGTCACCGTAAGTATTATACAATTACCAAGATCACACAAGACCGACGACGACACGACTTGTCGAATTAATCCATATAAAGCTTTATTACCATAATTTAATAAACATTCGTTAAGTGATCATTCTTAATTACTTTGTTTATTAAAAATGAATCACAACAAGTGATGGCGTTTAATTTATGCAATATTATAAATTATTTCCATAATAGCAAATAAATAGACACTTTAGAAGAAGATCAAATAATCCTAGATTGTCAAAAAAATCAGGAGGAAAATGAAATCATCAATATAAAACTTATTTGTTATCTAAGGATTTTCAAAATTGTAAACAATCTTATAAATGTCAAAAAAAAAAATTTGTTGCCAAAGATGTCAGGACATCAAAAATAAAATGACTCAAATTGAATACAATTTTAAAAATTCTGAGAATTATAGGAATAAAAAGTTAAAAATTTATTTAAAAGATCATTTTTTTTTTAAATATCTACTAAATCTTTAAGAGGGTAATCGAAGATAAAAATAGAGGCTTTAGTGCTCGTAATACATATCTGTATTTAATTTGTCAGACACATATATGGGTTTCTTAGTTTCCTCTACTTCTTGAAACAAGTCTTAAAGTCTTAAATCAATATTACTGAGATTACGATAGACAATTTTTCAAAAGGTGGTCGGGCCCGAAAGCTTGAAGAGTTATCTCCATCTATTCGTAGTAAGATGGTTAGCCGAAGATTGAAAACTGAAAATGGATTCGAGTACAGAAAAATTCAAGTCAACTGTGAAGAAATGACAAACTGTCAACCGGACAATCCAGGGTCCTCAACAAGAATTGCAAATCATAAAGTTTTTAGAGCATCTTTAGCAATCTTAGCACCATTTCTAGTGGCAAGAACATTTAAAAAGTTAAGCCGATTAATCTACAAAGGATGTTTAAGAACTCCCAATTCAATTTGTATTGACTCTTCAACTTTGATATTATGTCTTCTACAACAGAACGCAGGACTGTTTCCTTTTTTATTTGCCGAGCTATTTCAACTGCGACACAGAATCACAATTTCTTTTTTGAAGGTAAATTTTTTAAAGTTCTTGACTATATAGAATCACCTTTCTCCCATAAGAAGTCATATACACTTGCCTTTGCTATTGGGGACTATTCGAAGTATGATCATCAATCCTCCAGAAAGTTTTGGTTCTCTGATAAGCAAAGGAAAATTAACCTTTCCTTCAAAAAAATATAATAACAGGAACTTCTAAAAAGCTTCGGAAAGGTAGGTGCTGAAAAAAAAAAACAAATCAATATTCAAAATTCTGGCTGAAGCAAATTAAAAAAACAGAAGTTTTCAACTATTAAACTTCTTCAAAAAAATGTTTTGAATCATTTTTCAATAACCGTAGATTTTATAGATAAACATTTCTTGTTTTGGAATTTATCAACTTGAATTCGATTCAATATATTTGCATTTAAAAAAGATGACCAAGGGAAAGAAAAAGGGCAAGTATCTTTACTATAGAACTAAAATTTACAACTTATTTTCTAATTACTCTTTCCTGCTCATGTGCATCTAGTTGCTTATGAATCTAATGGTTATTTTTTTATATCCTGAGTTTAACCTTTCCGTCATAATATCAATCTACCTTAAGCTTATCGCCTACCTTCAATAAATCATATTTATTCCTGACATCATACTCATATGCATATCTTATAATACTCAGCTTACAATTGATATTTCTGAATTCAACATCCTTCCTTCGTTTGGAAACTAGTTTTTAGTAGACTCCCCCGAACTGTTTTAGAAATTTACAACCGAGAAAAAGAATGGGAATTTTCAGGAATCAAAAATTGCTATTCAGAGCATAGTGTTTCTGCTTTATTAATAGCTACAGTTTTATTATGACTTAAAGTTCAATTTAGACCAAGTACAGACTAAACGAAGTTCAACAATAAACCCATATTGTGTCATTTCATTTATATGGCAGAATATCAAATCTCTCTTCCATATGACCGAATCCTTTGAGCCATCAAAAAATGTTCCCACCAAAAACTGCTCCCCATAATACCTACCAAGAACTATACCTACTTGTTTTTACCGACACAAGACAAGTTACAAGTATCTACAAGCCGTTATCGTCCGGGTTCCAGACTTCCACTGCCAGTCATAGATACATCATGCAATATACAACATACTCCATACAGCAGAAAACACACTCACACTCATACCTTCACAAAAAACTCAATTTATTTGCAATTAAAGTGAATCCTCGTAAAACAGTCACAGTCACTATATAGTGGATATGGATGTAGATCTTGAGATGGATATAGGATGGGGATGGGTATACGAATTGGAGATGGAATGGCTTGGCTCTTCTGGTTCCCTGGTTCATATCATCAACTGAAGATTCATTTCATTTCGTTTTGTCGGTGCGCCTTTGTTCGCAGTGATTTTGTGCGCGCGCCATGTCACTATAGTTCACTCATTCCGGTATTAATTATTATTGCACTCTTCCAAGCTCGTACTATATGATGGGGTCGTAAACTTTTGCCATTATTACATACATACATACATACAGATACAGACAGAAATATGTAGTGTAGATATAATATAAGAGTTCTGAGGAAAAACGATCAGACACAGACACAGCAGCTTTTACGCAGTTATTCTCATTCGAACGTCATTGAAATAAATGAAAGAGAACGTTGCCAGGTTGGTGTTTTTTTCTAACAAAAGATACAAAATACATAAAGTTAAAGCTTTCGAACTGTAACGTTTTTGGATTAAGTACTAAATTTAAAAATTGTATCTTGACTGGTGGATTTAAAGAATGTCACAATACAGAAAGATTGAAAATAACAATTTTTTTTAATTTTTTAAATGACAGATTTGTCAAAATTAATTAATTAAATTTTAGATTTACTCAGTTATGGAGTCCAGGCCTTAAAAATCAAGATAAGAACTGGCTGTAACCAATGCGATTCAATCCTTTTGATGCTCAAAATTTTCCAATAGACATTTTAATTTTTAATAAAAAGAGATTTTTCCAGGCTGGGAGATGGTAGAGGAAGGGAGAATGTGTCGACCCTAGGAATTTTAGAAAAAAATATTAGAAAATGACACATTTGCCAAACTTTCATACAAAAAAATGTATGGACTTCCCTTATGTAACCTAATTTTACCGGGTACCTTTGTTACACACCACTTCTTACGGAGGACACATTTTCGGAGCTTAGAGTAGTGACTTTCATTCTATAAATTCAATTTCTTAAGGGAACTCAATATTGAAGAACAATTATGTTAATGTGAACGGATTAAGGGGTCTTTGGTAGCTCACAAGGAATATGCCCTTGTATTGAAAGACCATCCCATCAATAAGTCATCTAAATTAATTATTGTAACTTCTTCCTTGCTTCTGGCAATGCTCTCTTGATCACAGTGTACAGAAACAGAATTCCATTCAAGATGCCCTTGCTTACTGTGTTCTGTGAATGCGTTGAAGTTCTGCCAGACACTATGACGCTCGGTCATCGATGACTGCAAATTTGTTCGCTCCGCATCGGACCGCTCTGCTCTGCGCTGAGATATTTTCTCACATAAACTTACTCCAAGTCGAATTCCCAGTTCCAGTGACGCTGCGTTGGTTATGATCGCACAAATCCCCATCAGAGTTCCCTTTGGCAAATTGACTGGGTTAACGTTTAGCGGTGTACCGTGTACCGGCGCGGCGTTCGTCATCTTGGTGTCAGTCCGTCGGATGATTGAATCCTGTCAGACTGATTTAGATTAATGATCGTGTGTCTTTTTTCTGTGTTCTTGTTCGCACTTTTTTGTGTCAAAACATGCGGATGGCTGATGGTTCAAAGGAAGTGTGAAGTGTTCCTTTATTACCTACCTTTTGGAGATTCCATTCCATTCCATATCTTGTTCCATAACTTACAGTGACATATTGGTGGGATATATTTTTATTTTTAAATTCTTCTAACCGCTGCTGCTGAGCTGAGCTGTCATGTTAGGAGATGCATATCACTTTTGGTCATGATAAACGCACGTACTTAAAATGTTGTTTATTATTTTTATTTTTATATTACATGAAGAATGTTGACGTTTTGGTTGAAGTTTTATAAGTTAGCGCAATATGTCATCGGAAACAAGAACAAACGAACTTAGATGATAAATGATGGAAGGTTCCTTAATATGGGTCTCAAAAAAAAAAAGATGAGAATATAGGATTGGTAATTCAATGGTTCAGTGTATATAATTGACATATATTCAAATTATTTTGGACCATATTGATGCATTGTGAAAGTTAGAGGAAAAATATTGATTGACAATAAAATTGGAATAGGAGTTTTCGTTTAAGAAGGCGCAGAAAAAGTTCTTCGAAAAATTATAAATCTGATGTTTTAATACGAGAACAAATTGAAAATTTACTGGAAATAAGTAGTCCGTTATACCTAAGTCCAAAAATTAAACCTTTCACATATTACTACATAGGTGTTGTCATTGTTTTCCAGTGGTGGATGTTCTATACTATAATTATGTCTTTTTTAATGTTAATGCATCTCCGCTCTTTTGTTTTTAATTTCTCGTTTAGTCAAAACTCCTTGTTTTTTAAAATATGTTTCACTATTTTTCTTATTGTAAAAATTATTTTCTATTAACTTTTATGTCGACATTTGCTACAAAAAATTGTGTAAAATTTTGTAGTTTTAAATTTAAAAATAATTTAACGTAAAAAAATATGGAAATTAAGAAATTTATTGAAGTTTCTAGACGATTTTGGTTTCAAATTCGATTTTTCAAATTCGAGTTCACAAAGAATGTTATTTTCAGATCAAGAGGGTTTTCTGCCACAATTGTATCTTAATTGTAAAAAATCTTTTAACAAAATGTCACTGAAAAAAAGAAACAGAAGGAAAACTTTTCATTTATTTCAAAACTCTTCTATTCTACTTTTTTTTTTTTAATGAGATAAGTATGAGGAATTGCTTTTTGTAAGCACCTTTATGATCTTCATATAATTTTTAGCGTCGATTTAAAAAAACTTATTATTTCCTATAATTTTAAACACCTAAAAATAAATCGAGTATTTCAAAACTAATCAATTTTCATTCAAACAGAATTCCCTATACTTAAACTCTTCTTTTCAACTTCCAAAACGGATTTTTTCAAATTAATTTGTTTAGTTAAGTTGCTTTTGGAAACTGGGAAAATATAATTCGTATTTTAGAAATTCAAATCAAATTTCTCTAAAAAAGCTTTCATATTGATCCGATTAGTCAAATTGAAATTTTTGAGACATCTGGACGTTGAAAGATTCATAGAATCTAAATCCGTCATTTTTAGAGATACATATGACTGTGTGTGCGTGTGTACGTACGTTCGTACGTTCGAGATACCATTTTTCGTTTTCGGCATTTCAAAAACGAGTAAAGTTATCGATTCCAATTAAATTTTGTTCGACAGGTTATAAATTCCAAAGATGTGGAAATGACTTTCATAAAAAAATTGTCAAGCGAGTTATCATAATAGCAATTTAAAAAAAAAACAGTGAACATTTTGGTTGGTCGCAAATATCTCAGGAACGGATGATGCTATTGACTTCAAGTAGTAATGTGATGTGATACAGTTTTGTTATAAATTTGTTAAAATTTCAAAACATCATTATATTTTTTAAATAGAAAAACTAAAAAAAAAATATCCATACAATGAAGGAAAAACGAAAAACATTTTTATAAAATGTGAAATGACGACGTTTTTGATATCTGTTAAAATTTTGCAAAAAAAAAATCAATTGATAGTTTTTTTTTTACCAAAAATAAAAAAGTACAAGAAATTTTACTAGAAAATGATAAGAAATGTTTTTTGACTCGAATATCTCGAGGCGGGCCACAATATTCACTTGAAAAGTGTTTTATTTTCAACATAAGGCATTTGTCAACACCTAATTGATAAAATGTTGACGAAACTACAAAAAGTTCTACTGAAAATTGGTAAATATTGTTTTTTCGGCTACAATATCTCGAGAATATTTTAAGTCTGATAAAATTCAAAAGTAAATTTATTAATACCAAGAATGTCAAGTTTTCAAAGTATAATTTTAATGGAAAATTATCAGTGTGGGTCGCATCCAGCCTATTTTTTAAATAATTTTCAGGATTGCCTAACAGGTCCATTCCATAGCCATAGAAAATAGATAGATATCCCCCAAGCTTTTAAATATGGCTTCAAAACCATTCTTATTTTAATGGCTTTAAACACTTATTTTCGTTTTATTCACAATTCCTAAAAGTGTATAAGGAAGAGGTAATCTAAAAAAAAAGTTACTTCTTTAAAAAATTTATATGATTAAAATTCATTCTAGAAATAAAAACTGAGCAATTAAGTTTGTTAAGAACACTTTTTGTTTTAAAACATTGAATTGTTTTGCCAATCCCAAAACCACTGTAAAATATTATTTTATCATATTCACATATTATTTTTAGTTTTTAAAATTCTCGAGCTATAAAATAGAAACGATAAGTTGTTTTTTGAAGAAAAAAAAATATTTTTAAACAAATCTCTTCTAGTTTTTGAAAATTGGTTAAACAAAAAATGCACTGTAAAATAATATTAAGAATTTTTGTATATTTATTATTACTTCAAAAACTATAACTTTAGATACGAGAGAGTTAAGAACCATAAAAAGTGAAGATTTGTCAAATTTTTTAGCCCGACAAATTATATAAATTTTTATTAGAAAAATAAAATAATATTGGAAAAAGTTGGTTATTAAAACCCCTCTTCAACTCATCGAAAAATTCGGCACTATGCTCAAATGTTCTTAGCTTTCTTTACGGAACCTTATAGTAATGAATGAATATAATTTTGGTGTTTATGCACTGCGATCTGAAAGATCTACTGTGCCCCCTACTAGGAGTTGGGGAGATTCCTATTTTACAATTTTTCCTCTAATTTAATTTCCCTTAAGAATTTGAGAACTTGGGTTACCGTCACAGAGGGAAGGTTTAGTTCTTCTATACTTGGTGTGTTTCCTCCTTCGGTGCAAGAGTACTTCACACTGCCCCAGAATGTGGTCAGGTGTTTCTTCATGATTGCGACAAAACTTGCAATGGGCATTGTCTGCTAGGCTAAGGATATTTAAGAGCCTATTTAATTTACAGTGACCAGTGAGTATGCTTGTCACTAATTCTTAGGCTGTTCCTACTTAATTTCATGCAGTCTGTGAAACGTTTTTGGTTTAAGTTACCATCAAGTAACAATTTTGCCTGCCTCATTTTAGGAAGTTATTTCCAATTTTTTGCTCTTTTAGCTTCCTCATCTTTTTTGATTTTATTTTTCATCACATTTTCTGGTCCTCCTAAGAGTGGAATTGAAGCACATATCTTCGCTAAGGAGTCTGTCTCTTCATTTCCCTGAACTCCTACAGTCCGGGTACCCAATAGAGTGTGACAGTGTTAACCTTACCGAGTTTATTCAGAACCTTATTTATAGTAAGAACTTCTAACGTATTATTCTTATCTTATTTTCCCGTGAATATTTTCAGTTCATATAATGACTGTTAGTAAGTATTACAAAATATCTTCAAACTTTAAGTTTGGATAAAAAACTAAAATGGAAAGAATTATTAACATATCAAAAAGACAATAACTTACTCAATTTTGAAATTGTTTCGGGATCTTAATTGATCAACTAAAATTCTTAACATCGTTTGAAATCTGAGTTTTTTTTGAGGCCTGATTCTAATAGTTGACCATCACAAAAGGGAGATTAACAAATTAAAATTTATCAAAAAATTATGATAAACTTAATCAATTAATTTGAATTATGTTTAACAATTTAATTTAAAACTCCCTCCTTGGTTGACAGAAATGTCTAAATCTATCATTTGCGTCTTAAATTCTTAGACAGTTTATTTCAAAAGCTTCACTGGAATTTTTGAGATCAAATTAACAAATTTATTGAGGAATTTCAAACTAACAATAACTCAAAACTTAAACAATTGTATTTGTATTTTTTTTTTTTTGTTCCAAAGTCAATGTATCATTATATTTAAATGTTTCTGCCTTCAAGTCGGCTTTTGTACACACACCAATACAATTTTTTTTTTCCTCTCAAATCAGTAGCACCTTCTTAACGAATTCGAATTCGAATTCCTATAGAAACCATTCAATATCAATCAATTGGCATTGTTAGTTGTTACTTCTCTCGATCGTGCCAGTTGTTGGACAATTCACATAAAATGGAACAACGATATAACTGATCGAGTGCCACCCAAAAATGTACAAATACCTTACTCGTAAGATCACATGAAGAGGTCAACTGGAATTCTCAACTGGGCTTGAAAAGATATAACGTTCAACAATAGACGCAACCTCAACCTCACAATATATGTATGTATGTATGGGAAACTGGTACTTGCCCAAGTTAAGACACAGTAGCTGAAAAGTTGTCACTTTTTTGAATGATCACCTGTGCGTGTTCGATTGCGAATTGATGGACGAAAAAAAAAGTAGTTACTCGTTATTCGTATAGATGAGAAGACAAAAGGGTACCTTACCTACTCCGTCCGGCCCGAACACCCACAGGGCAATTCTTTGAAGTTATTTGTGTACACAAGGTCCATGTGAGTTTTTTGTTGGTTTCTTGTGGTCAACCGCAGTGCGCTACTGAGCCCATACATCATCTCCCAAGACCTGTAGACCGGAGGTTGTATACATTTCCCAAAAGGTGTCCGGGGATAGCCCTTGGGGGAATATAAATTCCACTGAGGGATTTGGCGGACGGAGGTTAGGCATATGGAGGCACCTTCCTGTACTGTGATACTTGCTCCTTTCGGCCTATTGGGTGTGCGCGATCATGTTAGCTTGCCAATTACCGCTATAGTGTGTGTAATGCATTCCCACCGACCGACGACGCACGACGACGACGTGGTACATGGCACATGGTACACCTATCTATTATGCTAATAGCTGTGGGCGTTTGAAGTGTGTCCCATCAGCTTGTTGCACCACACCGTATAGATACTATATTCTATGAAGTTCGTTGCGTGGCTGGAGCATGGTAGCTTAATTGAATAATGACTTCGACTCTGGAGGTGTGTGTGTGTGGAAATGGTGGCAAAATGTAGCAGCTTGCTGAGCAGGCTGTATTCAATCAGCACAATCAACGTCAGAGGGTTTTTATATAGTTGCTCCTGCTGCCATTGCCACTGCGGCTGTTTTCGTCACTGTTACCGGTCCATTGCCACTGACTATTTTGGCATTGTTGTCTCCTTTCATTTAAACGCGAGTATTGCATTTTTGACATTTATGTGCATACTCAGAGAAAATATTAGAGTAGATATGAATGTGAAATGAATTTGTAGCATTTTTTAAGAGGCACTTTTATAGAATAGCCGCTTTAATGAGGAAGTTTATACGCGTTGGAATTCTTTGCCAAAAAAAAAAGACTAAGTGACTTTGACAATAGACACACGGAAACGGTACGAATAAATATGAAATAACTTAGGTGGGAGCTTTTTTGGTTCAATATTTCGTCAGCTTTTATGGCTGTTCAAGAACTCCTCTTCAACTGGACGTTGGGACTCGACTTACCACTATTGTTTAAGATTTAATTGACTCAGGTATTTGACTGAGTTTTTGAGCTCGTGGAGAATATCGATTGTGTCTTGAGCTGTTATGTTTTCGGTGTCCATATCATCCACTTCAGACCACTAAAAGTTGGTGATCATCGACCTTCCAGAGCGATCGCCGCCAGCATCATCAAACAGTAAGGTTCATTACTTTGGAAGCATTGGTGTCTCGTGAATCTCGCGTGGATTGGTGTCGTCGCAAATCCTACCTATTCATCCAAAAATGGGATTCATCTCTAAGGATTATTTTTCGACCAATTGGGATCAAGTGGAACACCAATCTATACTAATACATAAAGCTGAAGAGTTTGTTTGTTTTGAAAGCGCTAATCTCAGAAACCACTGGTTCGAATTGAAAAATTCTTTTTTGTTGGATAGTCGATTTGGCGAGGAAGGCTATATAGGCTATATAACATCCCACTGCGACCGATAATAGAGAAGAATAAATGGAAAATGTTGCAAAAACGGCGAAAATTATTCATCTTTGAGGGCTTCCGTTATTCGTTTCAAGGCGCTGATCTCAAAAACTACGTGATCGAATTGAAACATTCTTTTTGCATTGGATAGTTTATTGATCGAGGAAGACTTCAAGCTATACAAAATTACGCTACGAACAATAGGCGAAATATAGTTCACTGGTCATTATTGGTCTTTGGTCATAAATAGTCTTTGGTCATAAATGGTCTTTGGTCATAAATGGTCTTTGGTCAATATAGGTCACTGGTCAATATAGGTCATTGGTCATTGTACCTTTGAACTTTGACCTTTGACCTCTGACCTTTGACCTTTCACCAATGACCTGTACAGGCCAATGACCAATAACCTATAATGACCAAAGACCTATATTGACCAATGACCATTTATGACCAAACACCATTTATGACCAAAGACCAATAATGACCAATGACCTATATTGACCAATGACCATTTATGACCAAACACCATTTATGACCAAAGACCAATAATGACCATTCTCCTATAATGATTCATAACCAATGACCAATGACCAAAGGAGTCTCTCATTTATCCCGATCGTGACGAACGCTATGCCATCGCCATTCAGTTGCGCAAAGGATTCGGACGGTTTGGTCTGCGCCGCCGCCGCGCCGCCGCCTTCCATAAAATGTACTACATAGAAATTTCCGAGGTGGTTCCACTGCTTTCATGCGAGCTAGGTCACCTGCCCGACGGAATCTACCGAGTTTATTTTTTTCCACGACACATCTGAATTCGAGGTAGATTGCGGAATCGTCCTTCCTTACATACGAGGCCATCAATTCTCCTTGCGACTTGCTTTGCGCTTAAGAGGTCAAAGTTTGCTACTATTGACCCAAGGTATTCATGCTCCATTACCTCAATTGGATTTTTTGGATTCCTCTATTGAATACCAGAAAAGTGTCATATTCCCAATTCATAATTCAACCGCAGAAAGCTTAAAGCTTTTATTGTCACTTTTGATCAGATAACGCCAATGTTTTATTTACGTCAAAGATTAGCACAAAAGGCCAACTAAAACCAATTTCGTCTGGTCCAAATTGATCAGTACTGGCGTAGACAATTTAATTTATCTCTTCAAATTTTTAATTTTGAGGTTTTTGATAAAATGAAGACTTATGCCAATAAGAATTAATTGACAAAAATCCTAAAATTTCAAACATTTTTAAACCTTTAAATGAAGTGTCTGATTACGGATCTAAATTCTCCAAAAGCCTAATTTAAACACCTTGCATGACATCGCATTGACTTAAAAGTTAAATTACGTCGAATTACTCCTTACGATATTTTTGACCTGTAACCTTCTGCTGATTTGATACTTCTGCGGTATCAATACATTTCCGTCAGCTTGAATTGAGTTGAAACCCCTATCCTTAAAACTTAAGTATGTGCTGTTCAAGTGATGTGTTCATCCTCATAACGTCCCAAAAGTATTAAAAGAAAAAAATTTCCCATCATAAAATTGCTGAACTATTACTCCCATCTCAAATCTCGGACATCTCTTCATTAATATAGCACCCATGTGGCATGGCATGTGATAATAATTTAAGCCATAACTCTGATATGGAAGCTATGTGTCATAAAACACCATTCCCCATCACTTGATGCCAGAATTCAGGTGAAACACCTATAATTTCAGTCAAAGAAAAAATGTGGAACAGATTTTGTGACGATGCAGCACATGACAAAAGCGAACACTTTTATGAATTTATAAAACTGTCATAAAATTGTCAGTATCCAGGTCGTCTTCTTTTTATTTTTTAATGTCAAACCAAAGAATGGAAGAAAAACAAACTCAAGTCGAAATGTTGCATTTTTATAATATAATGACAAACACACAAAACCACACATCGCCGCCGGATGATTAGAACTCCAATAAAAACATAAAACCCGGACTCCAATGGATGATGTGATATAACTTCGGCTAATGTGAGGCAGGATCTTTAAATTTTATTTTACAACGAATCCATCATCGTCGTCGTTTCTTTTGGAAGACATCATATACTGAGTCGGATTATACTTGTGATAATAATGCCCTGGTCCTGCCCAGCGCTGACTAATGAATGACTCTTTTAAAGGGACGACTGACTGACGCACGGTGTTTAATATAGTATATGGCCGATGGCAAGACAAAGGGACCAATTTACGAGCTGTTAACTTGTTCGTCTTCACACTTCAGGACATCATTGTTCGGTTTTTTGTTTTTTTTTTTTTTTTTGTCCTCGGGCTATACTCGTATATTGGAAGACTTCTTCTCGTTTTTATGGTTCCTTCATCAGTGGGAATTAATTCAGCTTTTGAAGGAAGATTTACAACCATCGAAAATTCTTCAACCCCCGCCATCACTGTCCTTTCAACAATGGCGTAGTGATTTTAGAGGACGACGAGTGTATCGCATATCATTTACGAGTCTATACAATTATAGGAAAGTCATAAAACATCCTCTTCTTCCAGCGATGCATCCCGTTCTCGTTCCCGTTCTCCTATAGATGATGATGGAACTTAGAGTCGTAAAAATTGCAATAGGATCTACATCTAACTGAATTCGATGGAAAGGACATTCGACAAACAACAACACAAACACACACAAAATTATCTTCATTCTTTTGCTGTTTTCTTTTCTTATTGTCTCTTCATATCATTTCATTTCTTGTTCTGGGAAGATTCTTAAAGAAAAAAAAAATAGAAAACAATTCGAGTTAATGTAGCTCCTGAATGGCCAAAATATAGTAGCTGGATGGATTTGCATTAACAAGTTATATTATGGTGCCCTCCTGGTGTGATGTTTTGTCGTTTTTTTCCATGCAATTTTGGAAACAACATTTCAGGAATCAAGGACATCGATGATGTTGTTGATAATGACGATGCTGATGGTATATGGCATCCAATAAGGATCAAGGAAACAAGTCTTTATAGAGAGTGATCAGTCAAGTCAAGTGAAATCGGACGAAAGGATTCAAATGAAACTTGTGTGTGTGAGATTTGATTGATTGGGAAATTTGTTGACCTGTTGAATTTTGTGTGGTAACAGGAACGACAACATGTCTAAATTTTAGTAATGAAATTATTGGGAATACAGGATTCCGTTAGAATTTTATCGGAATTATTTATTCAGACATTTGACATTTAACAAGAAATTGTTGATAAGCATATTGTGACATTCTATACAGCTAGGTATATCACAAATCTGACATTTGGGATTTTAGTATTTTTATCTTCAGATAAATACGTGGAACATACGTGGTTTTTCCAATGAGAAGGGATAGTTTAAAATTTGGATGAAAAATGTGTGTGATGTCTCCGAATTTTTGAACACATTTATTGGAAAGAGCTCTACATCTAATTTTACTATTTACTAGCTGTTCCCCGCGACTTCGTCCGCCTCAATTTATTATTATAGCAATTAAGATTAAGTTTTAAAAATATATATATTTTAAAGTACTTCGTAAAGGATATTTAGGTTTTATTTTATTATGGCTGAAGAACATACGGATTTTCTCTGCAACCCTATTTTGACAATGGAACGGAAGCCCTTTAAGATGAATAGTTTTCTTTCCTTTTGCAACATTTTCCACTCATTCTTCGCTCCTATTGATAGTAGCGTAATTTTAGCTTAATTATTTAATTGATTTATAATATAATTAGCTTAAAACCTTCCTCGACAATTCCTCGACCAAGATTCGTTTGAAAACAAAAATCTATCCCATGCAATGCGTGCCTTCTGTTCTCTTTTTAATACGATATCCCGATGGCTGATTAGTGAAAGAAAAACAAAGTGCTTGGTGGCGTTCGACTGCGAGAAGAACAACTGGTCAAACAACTAAGGTAATGGAGCATGAATACCTTGGGTCAATAGTATCAAACTTTGACCTCTTAAGCGCAAAGCAAGTCGCGAGGAGAATTGATGGCCCCGTATGTAAGGAAGGACGATTCCGCAATCTACCTCGAATTCAGAAGTGTCGTGAAAAAAAATAAACTATGTAGATTCCGTCGGGCAGGTCACCTAGCTCGCATGAAAGCAGTGGAACCACCTCGGAAAGTTCTATGTAGTACATTTTATGGTAGGGACAGCGTGGCAGACCATCCTTACTTGGAGGGACGGCGCAGACCAAACCGTCCGAATCCTTTGCGCAACTAAATGGCGATGGCATGGCGTTCGTCACGATCGGGATAAATGAGAGACTCCTTTGGTCATTGGTCATTGGTTATGAATCATTATAGGAGAATGGTCATTATTGGTCTTTGGTCATTGGTCATTATTGGTCTTTGGTCATAAATGGTCATTGGTCATAAATAGTCATTGGTCAATATACGTCATTGGTCATTGACCTGTACAGGTCATTGGTGAAAGGTCAAAGGTCAGAGGTCAAAGGTCAGAGGTCAAAGTTCAAACGACAAAGATACAATGACCAATGACCTATATTGACCAGTGACTATTTATGACCAATGACCATTTATGACCAAAGACCAATAATGACCAGTGACCTAAATTTGGCCTATTGGTCGTAGCTTAATTTTGTATAGCTTAAAGTCTTCCTCGATAAATAAACTATCCAATGCAAAAAAATGTTTCAATTCGAACCAGTGGTTTCTGAGATTAGCGTGTTCAAATAAACAAACTCTTCAGCTTTATATATTAGTATAGATTAATTGCGTTAATCTCATAAGTTTTAAATTTCAAAAGATGACAAATTAAAAACTGAGAACTGCATAAAAAGCGGACTATTAAAAATGAGGACTCTTTTTGGAATACGCTTAACAATGTACACTTCTAAGTTATGATGATATTATTATAGTCCTTAAAATTCAAACTTTATCAATGCACATTTATGTTTTTTTAAAAAGTTCAATATTGTTTGACTATTTTTTTAATATTTAATATTTTAATTCCAAATAAGTCCTTTACACACCTCAAAAAGTAAATCGTCAATTTAAGTCTGATTAAATTCTCAAAGAAAAAAAACAGTCTAAAATTTCGGAAGCCGATAACTATTCTAAAGGTATTAATAAGTGTGTTTTTTTGGGAAAAATATCGGTAGTGAAGTAAGGTTTTATACGTATTACAAATACAACATCCTCACATTCTCGATTAAAGTAGAAGTAGGATTTAACTTGGTGTCATATCAAGCTTTGTAATCTTTCCAACGTGTTTTTGAATCACCAACATAAGAAGTCTTACCTGTCTAATTTTAGTAACTCATGGCTTCATTCCTTAGTTAAACAGTGACATATAAAAGGTACTAACTCGGCAAAGTCTGCGAACACCCTTTGACTTTTGTTTTCATGTCTGTCAAAAAAAAAAAACAACAACAAAATAAATCACACAACTGTGGATGTGTTTTATTGGGAAATCCTATACTTCACTGCGGATATTTTTTCCGAAAAAACACATGTAAATGACGAAATATTGTTATGAACAAGGGGAAAGGAGAAGCAGTTTTTAAGACATAAGCTATTAAACATTTAAAAAAAAGGTTGTATCCAAAAATAATGTGACAATTTTTCGTGATGAGAAACACTCAATTTTAAATGAAGTAAAAATGTCAAAATCCGCTGTAAAACTCTTCGAAAAATTCGTAGTTGGTTTTTAAGATTCCAAATTGATATTCCTACGATTTGGAAGCGCAAATGCTTTCAGCATTATTCTTTTCGAGAAAACTTTCGGTACCTAGACTTTGACAGAACATTTTTACTAAAAAATAAATTACTTTGAATTGTATAAGTACATTATTTGTTTTCTTAAAATTAATAATTCCAGTTTTAAACTGTTTAATCTTTAAAAGGTGTAAGCACTTGTCCACTTATAAAGTGGTTTTCAACTGATCTTAGAATTAAAAAAAATTGAAACCTGAAAATCTTGTTCTGCAATTTTTTTCACCCGATCCATTTTTCAGCTTTGATGTTTCCAAATATTTTCCTTCGAACTATTTAATTTGCTAAACGTTTTTCGAAATCTTTTATTCAATCTTCGTATAAGATTTTCTAAAGATTTTCCTTTCGAAAGAAAAAAACTTAAAGAATAGATAATTTCTAAATTTCTTCAAAGAAAGAAAAAAAACTAATCGTCGAAAATTGAGAAATTGCATCCACTTAAAGAGGGCGGGCTAATGATCAATCCCTATCACCTCTCTATACCTCCCTCTGCTCCGCTCCGAACGTACGAACGTCCGAACTCCGAGCTCCGCGTGTGATGTGTGCTAATCAAAGAAAACATATATACGGAATGCCTTTTTGACGTTTCTTTGTCTGCACTGATGACTGTGGTGTGGTGTGTGGTGTGGTGGTTTGGATTTGGATTGTTGCAAGACGCGGCGCGGCGGCTTTAGACCAATTTATCCATAATTCGATCAAAATAACCTCACAGATTCGAAACAATATGTCCGCAATGTTGGAATGAGGGAAAAGGTTTCGTTTTTTTTTTTGTTCGGGCGCTAAGGGTCAGGTCAATCAATGTTGTTGTGTATAGCGGGCGCGTAGCACCTAACACAATATCAATTCACCCGTCCATCATATGGGATGGGAATGCGGTGTGTGTGGCGGGTCGGTCGCCGCCTTTGATGATTGTTCAACAAAAATGCAATCCAACACGGATTCCCTTATGATTCTCATCAAAAGTTAAGAAGAACAAGACCAAGTTTGAGAGCCTTTTAAAGGTATACATGATTTGAAGATGATGGTGGCTTGCAGTGGCGATGCGGTGGATGGTTGGCGATGCGGTGGCTGATGCAGCAACGGCGGCGGCGGTTCTTTTGCTCACTGTTCTTCTCTCCATCACATCACTTCTTATTTTTTGTTTTGAAGTCTTCTATTGAAATCGGATTTCAGACGCACCAACATCAGACACCAAGTACCAGTCGAAGACCAAAAGGTACACAAACCTACCTGCTTTTGATATTATTAAATGTAATCCTTGTAACGGAATGTGTTACGCGTGCCTTGTATATTCTTTTGGGCTTTGTTAGACCGCTTGTCTGTGCATCACCTCACCTACATACTCCTCGTATGCGGTATGAGTGGAATCCATCCATTTACTCGTACTACGTACTCTGATACCAGGCCAGACAACATGCCTACCGACTTTAGCAGACCAACTGGCGTTTTTGTTTCCTCATCATCATCATCATGAGCCCTCCGAGCTACGTATGCTCGGATTGTTGGACTTCTTAGTCAGGATTATATTAATTTTTCAACATCAAATTGTTTTACGAGATCGGTTTTTGAGATGGGCATACCTGGCGGCTCTTATTTATATCCATATCCATATACATAGTCATATGTATGATGTATATTCGAATTGGAAGTGTGATGTGAATGATTTATTTCTAGAACTGACATATTGATCATTTTGTCCGCTGGGCTGCTGCTGCTGCGGGAGATCAATGTTAAGTTGTAAATCACTTTCATCTTAAAGTTGATGGTTTTAAGTTAATTGGTCATAATCACGAGTTGGTGTAGGTTCAGATGCGATTATGGTATCTATTTTAACTATATGTTTGAAGATTAAGATGCGCAGATGACAAATTATTATAAAACAAAAACTAAATGACAACTTTAAATATTTAATAAAATGATAAACTTTAAAATGAGCAATATTAGGGAATTATGTTTTTTAATAAATAATAGTGTGAAACTGGTATTTAAAAAAATTTACATTAATAAACATAATTCTTGTATATTAACCTTCTTAAATCTGCGACAAATGTTCGCACTGAATGTGTTGGGCGCCATTTTAACTGGGATAATCTTAATGGAATTTTCAAAACAAAACTTAAATTAATCAGCGATTTATGTCTGTTTTGAAAAAATAATAATGAATTGAATAAAATTCAAATAAGAACAAAATTTTATAATTCTTCGAATTCATTGATAATTTCTTTTTTATTTCTTTTTTATCTCGGAAATATGGGAAAACATTTCACGGGAGATACAAATTATGCAAATTCACTTTGGAGTGAAAAATTCAGGAATCTGGATTTCGCAGGATCTCTGAGTTTAGAGGGGAAAGTTATATTTATTCCCAATTACTAGTGAAAACGCTCCAGCGCAAATCTAAAGGTTTTGAATTCCAGCCCAGCTCAAGGTGGTGTCTTTTTTCTAGTTCCTCTATGTTTCTTCTGATGGACCCGTGGAGAATAATAATTGGCCACTACACCGAAATTTACTTTCCATCCATCTTCTTCTCCTAAGGCTGTCACTTGATCAAAAATATCATTTAAGGATAATAATAAACCCTTGAGTGTCAGTAAATTATAAAAAAAAAATTGGTTACAGAAATGTCGGCAAAAACTTCACGGGCTATGTCGAAATTGTGCAATTTTACCTTGGAGTAAAGTATTTCGGAATCTAAACCACGTAGGAGATCGAGGCTTGTTGATGCTCGAACTTATCTTCTTTTGATGTACCAACCTCGATGAAATTCTGAACATTGTCCTCATTTGATAGGAATTCAATAATCTTGTAAAATTTGACACTTTTTTGTTAAAGTATAGGTAAATCAAATCATCATCATGAGTTTTTATTGATATTTCAATGATATAATTGATTAACTCAAAGTAACCTGAATCACATTTAATACCCCATTAGCATACCATTAAATATACCTAATCAGTTTTTATATCTACAAATATAGACTCTTAACTTCAAGATGCACCCCTTTTCGACGGCCAACTTAACGTTGACAAAAATACTGCATCGAATTCAATTTTGTATGTTAATATAATAATATCTGTGCGTTTATATGTATGTTTTTGGCGTTAATTAATCTACACACATACAATCTATATAATAACAAAAAAAAAAAGATGCATTTTCTAAAGATATAAAGTCGCGTCATAATTCAGAATTTAATTAGAAACATCCCTCGCCTCGTGTCGTGTCTCATTTGAGGGATGAATAATGCCTTTCCGTGGTGTAAAGTATAAAAAAGAATGCCTTGAAATAAGATTGACAATATTTTTTTCCATATCCATGAATCTGTTACGAATTTCACTTGAATATCCTTTTTTTTTGAATCTCATAAATTGGTTATAATTTACCTATCTTCTTATTTCCATCACTAAGTATCTAGTTGTGCAGTTCAGGGTTGAGATAGGATAAATTCATAACAACAACAACAACAAAAAGATACAAACAAGAAATCCATCCAATAGGAGGAGTCAAAAACGCAGCCATTCTTATTGCAAGAGATCAACAATGAAGACAAAAACAACAATACCAATGCATCTCATTCTCACCCTCGATCCATGGACCAAAAGAATGGTCTTTTATGCAGTTGTTGGAGTGAGATAAAAGAATTTCTTGTTTTCCTCCATACTAATGGTTTAAATGGTGGTTAAAATGAAACAGAAATACATAGAGCAGGTAGGTATAAATTCTTCTTAACCCAAAATCAATACCGTCTCTCTTTCACCCA
This sequence comes from Scaeva pyrastri, assembly GCA_905146935.1. Taxonomy (NCBI): domain Eukaryota; kingdom Metazoa; phylum Arthropoda; class Insecta; order Diptera; family Syrphidae; genus Scaeva; species Scaeva pyrastri. The sequence goes on along the minus strand of LR989927.1, from coordinate 22,359,938 downwards.
CATATTTTTCCATTCATTGTTCAAAAGATTGTGCGTATATCTTTTTGACCAACAACAACCGATCTAAAACAGGGTCTTAACAAAACCGTATAGGCAATCCAAAACATCGAGATGCTGCATTCGATGACCGTTTCAAAATCAGTTATCATCTGACAAGCAACCGAGTAAGGTGCGTTAAATTTGTTTAAGTTTTTAGTTCTCCACAACCGTAGATCAAGAACGCAAAACAAAATTAAATAAAATAAGATAAGATACAATATTTACGTCATTATTTATGCAAAGTGAATTTTATGTTTGTTTACAAATTTTAAATTGAAGATAAGAAAAATAAAAGAAACGAACTTTTCAAGTGAATTCATATAAGAAAAAAAGTGATTTTCATTTAAAAACGAAAATATATTAAATTTGTGTTTTGGTGAAATTTTATGGCAGTATCTGCATTCAACATGAGTCCCTACTTTGCTGGATACCCTTTTCAAGGTAATTATAAGTTGTTTTCTAAAAATTCTTGTAGGGAAGTGGGATATTTATCCATTTTTGCATAAACAGAAAAGTGTTTTTCTTCGATGTTGTAAATGCCAACGGCAAAACCATTTCTTTCATCGATGAACTGAGTTTCAAACTTTTTGTTGTTTTTATTAATTGGAAAATATTTATGTAATATTAAATAACTTAATTTTATCAAAAAAAAAGGATTCCTTATCAAAGTAAAGCAGAACATTTGATTTTTTCACATTTAAGAATAATAAAGTTCGTGCATCAGCTCTTTCGTTTGCAAATTGGAGATTTTGTTTTGTATCTATAAATGATTAGTTTGAGATTTTGTTGGTGATTTTCGTATCAGAACTTCTTCAATTATCTATAAGAATATGTTTTTATATTATTTGTCATCGATGGAAACAAAAATATGGGGGTGATCACCGACAACACGCAAATCAAAAGAGGCAAATTGCAGTGTTTGAAGATTTTGATCAATGTTCATCCAACGAAACTAATTGTTGGTGTCTTATCTTTATTCTGTATTTAAGATTGATAGATACTTTAATATATGGAAGTGTTTAATAATATAGCCAAGTGTTTCTTGATATTAAACTCAATTAATTTCTGAGTCACAGTCATGTGTTCTTCATTTTTCTATTTTCCGTCGGGAAAATAACTTTTCATGAGAAATTTATTTTTGGTCTTTCTTGAGCTTCCAAAATATTTTTTGTCAAGGATAAGTTGCATGTTAAGCAAGATAATTTTTATAATTTTGGTCTTTGATCTTCGTTTTTTGTGATTTTCGCTACTGCGAAGATAGTTTGGGTCTTTCTTGATAATTTATCTTGGAGTAATAAATTGATGATGATCTTCTAAGAAATTGCAAGTTGATTGTGAGTAGTTTTCAATTTGAATTTAATAATAACCTGAAAAGTAATCTATAGACATCTTAAATGAAATAGTAGTGATCTTTTCGAACTTTTGAGACACTGACTTTTTACATAGGAACTTACAAATTTACTTCACCCAGAGCGTAACTAAAAAAAAGCAAGTAATTCATTGTTTCATAATTGCTGCTTGGTCATACAAATTTTAAAAATATATTTTAATGATTCATTTTGTGTCCAGAATATAATTAACACTCATAAAATTTGCCTTCGAGTTCAATTAATAAGATATGTTTAACTTCTGAATATCATCTTTTCTTTTCATTAAACCGGTATTTAAAACAAGGAAAAAAATAATCATAAACTGTAATCTCATATCAAGCATCATATAAACGTCAAAAAGTCAGTCAGCAATACGCAAGGAAATCTTAAACACACACATACGCAATCAGACACTGCGCACACAGACAGATGCGATATCATTTTAAGCAAAATAACAACAAAGTTGAAACATCGATTTCATTTTTTCTCCTGTGCCCTTATACCTTATTCTTCTTTCTTCTCCATCGTCGTCGTCGTCAGCTTCGATGAATATTTCATTTCATTTTGAAAAAGAAAAAAAAAACTACCAAAGTTTATAAATCTACTTGTAATTCTTTGATTTTGTGTTGTTGTTATATCAAAGATACATCATCTTATTGTATCGTCTTCTTGTTTTTTTTAATTCTTAAGCCATTCCATTCCAATCCGATCATGATCATGATCATTTTCATTTTTATGATGATGATCATGATGATGATAATGATGATTCCAAATCTACTGGGCATTACCTTTTCTTCCCTGGCATATATACTCGTACCAGACGCACACAGCCTCGCTACATAAAAGTGATCTTCTCAGACGGTTTGGCGCGTCGGCGCTCTTTGATCTTGTGCCTTGAGAATGAGATCCATCTCGGGCATCCCTCCTCTCTTTCTCTTTGCTTTTCTTTTCCGAAGTTGGTGTTATATTATATGCGCCCCAGCATGTGCACACACTCAGACTCACTCCACTCATCACCAAATCTCTCACGTCTTATAATTCTCTCGAGATGATTTTTCATTTTCACATACAAATATGCCTACACCAACCGATCGGCCCAACCGATCGTGTTCGTACGGCAATATGAATATCATCATCTTCAAATGTATCCTATAGATACATTCATATGACTAATTAAGTTTTTTTTTCTTTTCATTGTTATATTCTTTTCAATTCCACCGATCATCAGGCAGCTTATTGCCCAGATGGTGAATGATCTCTTACATTTTATAGATGCAGAGATACATTTTGTATCTTTTTTTTCTTCTCTGTATAGGCATATGGATTGCGTATGCAGTTGTTGAAGGAACGAGTAGATATGCAGATACACAGGTGTTTGGTTTTTGGGTGAGGATGATGATGATGATGAGATGAAATTGCGTATTCTGGGTGGCAGAAATATGTTGATCGAAATACAAGATCACTTCCATCATGCGTGATTTAACTTTAACAAATATTGAGCAACAATGTAATGCCATACAATTGCTAACCACAAGAGAAGAAACAAAAATAAAATCAAATATAAAATGATAATGCAAATTCTTCTATTTTTGTTGAGGATCACTTTGTCTTATCCTCTGCAGACCCGTCTTAATTTAAACAATAGACAACAATCAACTCGAAATGAGATCAATTCAATTGTTTGGGTAAACTGATCGTAAATTGGATTGGGAGTTTTCCCTTCAAAAAAATACCTAATTGAGTTTTGTTGTATCTATCTATCTTTTACCTGGGAATTTTCGTTTCTTTTTGGCAAGATCATTTGGCTGTTGGTGTAAAAGGTTTGCTCATTTGGAAAGTTAATGCGATCACTTTCAAATGCTTCTCGAATGGACTTATCTCTGGGTCTGTGTGATGGTCTTTTATCACATGAGAAAAAAGGAAATTCCATTAGTTGTTGTTGGTTGTTGCTGCTGATCGTTTTGTGATCAAGGAGTGATCTTCAATTGGTTTTTCATTTCAAATGACATATTTGCAAGTAATGAAGGCATCACATAATAGACGATCGGTATTTTCTTTTGTTGTAGATCCCTTAAATGATGTAGACACTCACAAGAACACATGAAAATGTATCTTTTACTGTCGAACGGAGATAAACGAGGGTGATCGTGCGAGTATCTATTAGTTCTTCCACTTGATTTCTTCGGACATGACATAACAATATGATATTAAAGAAAACGACATGCGCGGCATCTTTTGATCTTGATCGGCTTCTTTTTTTCTCGTTTTTTTTTTTATTTTGGGACCACCCATTTAGTGGGCGTTAAATATAATATCATTTTACATACATTTCGACAAACGATCTAATTTTATTTTCATTTCTTTTGTTCTTCCAGGACAAGGACGAGTTAATCAACTTGGTGGTGTTTTCATCAATGGCCGCCCCTTGCCGAATCACATTCGTTTGAAGATCGTCGAAATGGCTGCCGCTGGAGTCAGACCGTGTGTCATAAGTCGTCAATTGCGAGTCTCCCATGGATGTGTGTCGAAAATTCTCAATCGTTACCAGGAAACCGGATCAATTCGTCCCGGCGTTATCGGTGGATCAAAGCCCCGAGTTGCCACTCCAGATATTGAGGCGAAAATCGAGGAAATGCGTCAGGAGAATCCTGGTATCTTTAGCTGGGAGATTCGAGGCAAATTGATCGAACTGGGTGTGTGCGATAAGAATTCAGCTCCTTCGATCAGCTCGATCAGTCGTTTGTTGCGTGGAGGAGCCGGCAGCAAGGATGGCAGTGGATCACACTCCATCGATGGCATTCTCGGACCAACTTCGTCGGGTGAAGACAGTGAGATTGAGTCGGAACCAGGTATTCAGCTGAAGCGCAAACAACGTCGTTCCCGCACGACTTTCTCCAATGATCAAATCGAAGCCTTGGAACGTGTATTCTCGAGGACTCAATACCCCGATGTCTACACCCGTGAGGAACTCGCCCAATCAACTGGCCTCACAGAAGCTCGTGTCCAAGTTTGGTTCTCCAACAGGCGTGCACGACTCCGCAAGCAACTCAACACTCAACAGATCTCCGCCTTCAACTCCAGTCTTTCTGGCTTGGCTTCATCCGGATTTGCCCCATCGCAGTACCCATCACAATCTGCTGCCGCAGCAGCAGTAGCTGCTCACACCATGACTAGCATGATCCCAACTCCGATGTACCCCTCATCCGCCCCGGTTAGTCAAAGTTGGCCCACACAACAGGCTTTCGCTCAAAACACAACCTACGCACATTCAACTGGCTCAGCATCGGCCTCGCCTTCAGGAAGCAGCACAGCTTCACTGAGTCCCAACCACCACGTCCATCACCAGCAACCCACCTCGGCTGCTTCGTCAATCCCAAACACCTTCAATTCTTATGGAATGGGTCTTGAAGCACCTACCAGTGCAGCCTCAAGTGGCTACAATGTATCTTCGGCTTATGGCCTGCATTCCTCATCCACCGATCAATGGCGCTCGCACCAGACCAAATTGCCAACATCAGACTGGGACAACTACAACTTCTCGCCATCGTTCTTCCCTGGCAACCCACACATGGCTCCTAGTTATGGAAGTGGCATGGCAGCTGAAGCCAAATCTGGCTATCCGTATATGGGAGGGTTTGAAATTGGACGTGTTCATTAAGTAAAATTAAAAATTAAAAATGTAAATTTGATAAAAAGGTACAAATTAATGTTTAAGTTAGTTTTAAGAAGTTAAATTATAATAATTATTATTTTTGAAATGTTATTGCAGTTTAAATTTATTTTTTTCACTATTATTAATTTTGTACATAATGTTTTAAAATTAAACTTCCATTTGAGGCAAATTACATAAATATTAACATTGAGACTGTTTTGTAAATAATTTTTAAGGAACTTTGAAAATAAATTTCATATAAATTGATAAAATTAAAATTGGTTTTTAAAATTCAGTGCAACATTTCGACGCAGCCTTACACATTCATCAAGAGAGACATAATCACATAACAGAAGATTTTTTCAAAAAGTAAATGACATGACCAAATATTTTGAAAATATGGAGATCTATTCTTTGATTAAAAAACAAGCCTCGAGCATTAAGAACTTGGTTCTGAAAGGTCTTCGATATGAAAAAGATAATTTTATAGCAAAAAAAGTAAATTTAAAAAATCTTGATTGTTGTGAGGGAACTCTCAGTTCTGGATGAACTCTCAAACCCTAGTCTAGATCGATTAACACGTATATTTTTTCGGACTGCTTTAGGATTGTGGCGTTCACATTTCTCCTGCCATTTATGAATTTCTGGCACAACATGATATGATGAAAAAGATTGAAGGAATATGTGTGGATTGATACTTCTTGGATCGCAGAAATTTCTATAGTCTATAAAGTATAAGAAAATTTTTTGTTTACAACAATTTATACGATATAGAACTTTGACACCAAATTATGTCCACTAAATTTATTTCAACGAAAAATGACGCCAAGTTGAAAAGAAGATTTCATGATCATTTAAGTTTCTAATCTGGATAAGCTTCCTAGATCGCTATTAATTTGTTGTAAAACAAAAATTATAAATCTGTTGTGCACTGTGGCGTATACTTACTTTTTTTATTCATAATAAAACAAGCAATGAAATTCGTATATTACCCGTGTTTTTTTTTAAGTCATACGTAGTACTCTACCCAATCACTGTAGTGTCTTCCATCAGGCAGAATTTTTGTCCATCAATGAAGAACTCTCTAGGCTCAACAAAAAAACGTGCTATCGTGTATTGACAAACGCATCTTCTCAGATAGTCAATCTGGAATCAGTCTCCTCAAATTCAGTTGCAGAACATAATTGTCGACCACTCCTGTTGGAGATGGCTGAATAATTCAATATTCACTTTATCTGGGTGGCGGGTCAGAGAGACATTCCAGAAAATTTTAAAGCTGACGAACTTGCAAGAAGTGGAACAACTTTTTCCTTTGTCAGATAACAAATCTTATATCGGTATACCTATAGCTGTGTGTAAACTTATGTAAAAGAAAACGAATCACAAGAGCTTAAATACATCCACTTGTCTGGCAGCAAAACTAATTTGGCCAATACTTGGTGCTAAACGCTGAAGGCAACACATTTGGGTTGGTTGATTGCACAATAACTCTGTTATAGGTGTCCTCACTATACATGGACACTGCTTAATAGTCTTGCATTCTTTACGACTAGAAGCTTCGGCAAACAATTTCTGCAGAATCTACATGGATGAAGAAGACGAGGATTTAGTTCCTTATCTTTTATGTTTCTGCCCTGCCCTATCACATAGACGTAGGCTTTAGCTCCGAGACTTCTACTATAATAATCCTAGTGATCTAAGTAGCTCAAACATTTAGTGTCATAAACGCTTTATTGTAAGCTCCAAATGGTTCAACGAGTAAGGTAGATTTTTGAATCTGTGGCGAACTGAACCAGACAATCAACAATCAACAACGGCAACACTGATTGAGTGACATAGTTTGACGTATTTCGCCGTCAATGTCCTTCGACGAGACCAGTTGCCATCGACAGCTTTCCCGCCGTCAGCTAAAGCGCGAAATATTATATTATTAAAATTAAATAAAGTTAGTTTAATTAGAGGAAATATTTTTATTTTATTAAGACACAGAGTGCCTTAAAAATTCCATGAGGTATCATGATGGGCCAAATATTGGTGAGTGAGCTGTCTTTCTCTGGCTAGCATGACAGCAGAAACTTTTACGAATAACAAAAACAACATCCACAGTAAAATCACTGCCGATAAAAGGTAAAATGAAATCCTGTGGATAAATATTTGACTTTTATTCGGTTTTCGAAAACCATTTTCGAGGTTTTAAGTCATAAACCTTGACATTTTCTTGATTCTCGATGGCTGTGATCGTAGAGTAGTGTCCAACATGTATAACTTAATTTTAAAATCAAGATGAGGTATGATATCTTGACAGAATTTCTTTTCACTTTGACAATTTATTTCAGCTAATTGTTGCACATTTAATAGCTTGTGAATTTTTCCAATAAACTTAGATATCAACTTTTGTCTTATATAATTTTGTATATGAGTGTTTTCGATTTCTAATTAGTCCTAAAAAATTTGTCATCGATAGCCTCATATGTTACACGTGAAGATCTGGAGAGCATTTTACTTAGGCCATAATCTACGAACAAACCCCTTTCCTGCAAAGACCCTTTCCAATTACATGTCAAAATGATTTGAAAATCGCATTTCTACAGAAATGTGGATGCCTTTATTGACAACTTTTATTTTATTTAATTAATTTTAGTAAAAAGTTGACAAAATGTTCTTATCCATAAGGAGACTCTTTCGAGTGTTTGAATTCTGCAAAATTCTTAAAAGTGACTTGTTTCATATTTTTATTCATTTACATCGCCAGTATGTAGAATTATTATACTTAAGTGCGAGATTTTTGTATTTTAAATCTAAAATCTTGAACGGTAGCTATTCGAAGTACCACACAATTTAAGGACTCTAATTCTCCTCAACAACTTTGACTTATAATTTTTCTTCATTTTTCATACAAATGATGATTGATTCGTTAACACTCCTATAAGCATATACCTGTTTGATGACCGATTAGACCACCAAGTCTCGAAACACCAAAACCTATGCCGACAAATCTACATATCATGTGTTTTCTCACGATCACCTTCACTATACATTCTCTGGATCCTTTTGTCTTGCGAAAACAACATGATACATGACAATAGTCGATTCAGCTACTGCACTTGGCAAAAATCTCTTCCAAAGTGACTTCCAAAGACGCTGCAAAGACCCATAAATCACATCATCACCATCACCACTATACAAATCTCTCACTAAACAATAAATTAGTCCTGATCTCCGTGCGTCGTCGTCGTCGATCTAGGTGGCCCACACCAGTAACACAGCAAACAGCGCAGCAGTCTGGAGCAGAGACAGAGAGAGAGCAAGAGAGAACCCATCAAAGGACCTCATTGTGATCCTGCTACCGTCTCTGCCGATCCACACACAAGACAACAACAAAAAGAAAAAAAAGGACAACCGGAACACAATTCAAACAAAACGATCAATTATTGTCACATTGTCACCCACATTGAGGACCTGTCTGCACTCGGGCGGTGTTAGTGGTGGAGGACCTAATTGATGATGATTTCATCGCACTCACTTAAGTCACTTCTACATCTCTACGAGAGAGATATGAGGAGAGACTCCTTGGTCTGATCTCATGTCGGTGATCCTCGTAGGTGGTAAGTGTTACATGCTGTTCCCTGTCAATTGTTAGACTTCTTCTTTTTTAGGGCATGGCACGGAGCGGCATGTAGAGAGGGAAAAAGGAGGTAGATCCTTGTCATGTATCTGTATGTGCATTCACTTGACATAGTGACACATACCTCCGGCTAAATACCCAGGCTTTGTCGTCATCGCCCTTGTCGATCGGTTTGTCGGTGTTTTGAACTCTTTTATGGGTATTCCTTTGAGTTCGATCGATATGGAGGCGGCATTGGCGTCTCTTGTTCTTCTGTGTTATCTTCCTCTCCTCGATCTCCTCTCCATTATATGAAAGTATAGAAAAAGGAGATATTGTATTTTATGCTGGATAGACATTTATTTTTAGAAACGTTGGTGGTCTCCTCCTGATGGAATTATTTTCAAATTATTATAGATATTGGTGTCGGTGTCGCACAGGATGTGTGACTTTAGAGGATTTTGATGTCTTTGCTATTGTTGATTGTTGTAATTATTGTTTTGGTCACTTTGTTCAATTGACATCATGAGGAACATGAATTATTTTACAAATTTCATTGTTCCAATTTGGAACACACAGGTTGACAGTCGTATATTCTATCATCAGGCACCTGACTTTGGCATTGGTAGGAACATGTATGTAATGGTTTAAGAGATCATTAATAACAGTTTATGGCAGTTTTTGAGTCGATTATGGTTGGTTTAATCTCAGTATAGGGGAATATTTGAGCTTTGTGATATTTCAACACATTAATAGAAGTAGGTTGGATTTAAGAAAAATCTCCTAGAAAATTTAACATTGTCTTGAAAGTTAAAATCTTGAAAATACATCACGACTAAAAAAAAAAAATTGACAACCAAGTGACAATCAAAAATATTTTAATTTTTTTTTTGCAAGTAGAACAAATTGTATGGGAAAATGAAATGGTGTTTTACTGTCTTCCTCGCAGTTTTTCTTTCTTTTCTCACTTTTTGAACCTTTGCCGGATTACGACAAAAATTTCAAAACCAAATTCAGCCAAATCGGCCAAGCCGTTCTCGAGTTTTAGCGAGACAAGCAAACAGAAATTGATTAGTTACCTATACATAAACATAAACATTGCTCTTAAATCACTCTATCTATTAGAAGAAAAAAAAAACAGCATCAAAATCCGTTGAGTAGTTTTAAAGAATTAAGCATGCATAGGGACAGACAAACTGCGGTAGTAAAGATTGTTTTTAACTTTAAACTAATTTTAAGTATTCACAATTCTGTAAGTTGGGATAAACACTTTAGGGATATTGTTTTAAATTTTTTAAAGCTTGAAGATTAAAAGAAATAACATTCCAAAACATCCTCATTTAAAATTCCATAATTCAAATAATGGATATAATTTATATATGTATATGCGTTCCCGACAATAAAATCCCATATGTTACAACCTACTCGTTCATTAAAATTCAACATCAACACAAGGACGAATCACATCACCATATAGGATAGGAACGTCAACATGTTATGATGTTTCATCAACTGGATGGAACTGGAAGAGTATAAATTAAAAAAACAAAACGGGAATCAAGATTTAAAAAAAGCATAATTAAATACAGGATAAGTATGTATGTATGTATGTGTTTGTAGTGAAATCCACCATCAGGAAACAAGCAAACGAGACGAATGATAAACATGCTCCCAGCCAACAATCAGACAGACAGAGGAAGAGTCTTCCTGTTCCACAATTGAATTAAATATTCCTCACCTATGTATTCCTATATAGTGGAACCGATTGTCATTATGGCATTATCCTTATTGTGACTTGTTATGATATTTGAATTGAAAAAAAAACTATCTTCACTCACAGCAATTTATATGCAGACGTTCTGGAATATAAAAAGTGTGCGTGTGCGAATGCGTGATGTGCGTGTGCGTGTGCTGTTGCAGTACACTGTACACCCGAAGCATAACACACGCATGAAAATTGGCATTCGGCTCAGGATGAACAAAATTTATATACGCTCTAAATTCGCGTATCGTAATGCAACTCAAAGCGGATCTTATCAAATTTACTATGTCGTAATGTAATTCGTCGTATACCGTTTTATGTTTTATCAACGGTCGGTGGATAATTATCCTCGACGCCATCATCATCATTACACATCTCTCATGGGTATGGTACATACGAGTATGTGTGTGTGTGTGTGAGTGTGAAAATGGTTAAGACATCATCATCGTTATATCGTCAAAAAGGTAGACGGACTCTTAACATCCGTTAAAATTTACCATACAAATTAAGAAACGAATTGAATTTCGAACAGAAAAAAGGATAAAATTAAGGAGAATCTTATATAAACATAACCATAAGGCGCCAACACTACGATTGTTTGTGTTTGTGTTTTTTTTGTGTTGCTTTTGGGTGTTGTTTGTTTTTCGATTAAATTGATTTGATTTTTTTTTTCAATTGAGGGAAACACGATTAGAGTCATGGTTTTGGTATATTTTGGGAAGGAGTTATATTATTTTTAATAAGATGCCTAAATTTAAGATGTCCTAAGATTAACGTATCATTTGAATTAAATAGAAAACACAATTTTTAGTGTATTGATATATTGTAATTTTTATAATGGGGCAATAACATAGCTCTTCCAAATGAAGTGAGGAGACACGTTTAGCTTTAAGTGGATACTAGTAGCCTTAGAATTTTAAATCTGGACAATTTTAAATAAGCTTTGATATTATTTTTTATCATTTGTTTAATGAAATTGTCTTTTCCTTGAATGAAAATTTTAATGTCAAATTTTCCTCGTTCACTGCACGTGTAAACTGTTTAAGGTTCTCAGGTATTTCTCAGGAAGGTATTAAGCTTGATTGGATGGAAACTCCCATCATGCCAAAAATACGTCAAGTGCAGATAAATTTTCAAGTGTTTTTGTATTTTTATATGGATGTCATGTGAACGTCATTTGGACTCCATTTTTTGGGATACTTATGTATGAGTATTTGTAGACATAGACAAAAGTTTAACAAAATAAAAATTACTTGGAATTTAACTACAATGGAAAATTGGAATCAATTTGATGTAACATATTTGCTACGGAAAATTCACTAACACGTGTTTAATAAAGGGTGTTTAAATCTTAGGTGGCGATGTTGAATGTGAACCACACATAAATGTCAAGTTTTTTTTTTTGCATTTCATTTGACATTTCTCAATTTCAGACTAACTCAATGTAAACCATGGAAAGATACACAATCGAACAACGCGTTAAATTTATTCAGGCTTATTATGAAAATGGGCGTTCAAATCAAAATGCATATCGTGCAATCTTCGAAGAAAATCATCTTCAGGGAAGAAGCACATTTTCATCTCAGTGGATTCGTCAATAAGAAGCTTTGTTATTAAGATAAGAATTTGGCATTATGTTTTAAAAATGATTTCAAGCAAGTGGATGCCACGGCTGCCTCGAATAAATTCCAACCGAAAGGCCCAATTTTCGATCAATTTTTGCAGCAATTGGAGCCGTATAGATATGTCAGCAATAACGCTCCGAATATTCTCCTCCAAGACGTGAATCGCCTCAGGCTTATCTGCGAAAACAAGCGACTTCTCATAAGAATACCCCAGGGATGTTAAATCGCACGATCTTAGAGGCCACACCACAGGTCCATTCAACCAAAAATGAGTTCAATTGCTGAACAAAATTTAATTGTGAAAATCGGGATTGGTGGCCATATCGTTTTGGGCACATAACTATGTATTCACAGAACGTGCGACGCGATTGATCGTTGTTCGGCCCCAATTCTTGCACGAATAGCATTTTCGGTGTGCACTGTACGGCGGAGGCGTCTCTGAGGATGCGCATTATCCACTAGAGTAAACGTGATGCAAAACCGATCCATGATGGTTGCTCGACTCGAATTACCGACTTTGCTGGGCGATTATACGTCGACCGAGTATTGGACGAAGTGTGCGATGTCAAACCAAATAAAATATAAATCGAGTGACAGCTGTCAAAAAGACCAACCTTGTAAAAAGTCTTTGCTAGGTTGAAAAACACACATCTAAAAAAAACCTTTATAAAATCACGAAATAGAAAGGTGGAACTTACAAAATTCAATTTTATACTTTTAAACTTTTCGTCCTGAAAATTTTAATTTGTCTTATTCATCCAATAATTCAAGTTTATTTATTATTACATGACCAGAAATATTTTTGGAATTAATTTTTTATTGTTATAATAAGGTAGATAATTTTAGAACTTTTTTGAAATACAATTTCTGGCGTGCAGTCGAATTTTTTACACCATTTTCTAAATAAAATAAATAAAAATATTATTTTCCAATGCTACAGGAATTGCTAGGTTCTTGGCTAAGTTAATGTTTCAAAGTACGATCCATGTGGCCAGTTATAATTGACACTTTTGGAAATAAAGTTCTAAACAAATTCATTTGGCAATAAATTTATGATGATCACTAAAAATTTTCTTGAAATTTTGAAAAAGAAATAAAGAAGTAATTTTTCGTTACAAGTCAATATCATATCAAGTGTCATATGACTAAGTGTAGTTTGTTTTGGTGCCTAATATTTAAAAAACAAAATTTTTCTCAAACCCTTTGATGGCTTATAAATGCATATGTTGGTTTTCTTCCAAATCAACATTATTCCTCGATCGTAAAAGTCCTTAAAATATTTCTAATTAAGGGTGCCAAAACTATAAAAACCACATCGACACCATTCACGGTTTTAATTACGAAAATTTTCTCAGCATAAAGCATTTCCAATCCGGATTCGTTGCACATCAACATCAAGGGCCAAAAGTCATTGCAGTGATTTACATGTCATCATCAAAATAATCTCTATCTCCCTCCCAAAGACAGCTCCATGTTGTGCTTCCTTGGCCAAAAATAAATCCAAGAAAAGAATCCCTTTCCTTATTCCAACTCCCATCATATGTATAAGATTGAAATTTAACCATTTGCCGACACCTCCTAGAGGTTCGTCGTCATCGTCATCATCATCATCATCACCAAGTCCCATCATAGTTGCCATTGTCTTTTTTTTTTAATGCCAAAATAAAATAAATGCATTTTGGAACTAAAGAATGGAATATACGTTTTTTTTTGAGCCAACAAATGAACAAACCAAGGTGCGAAGCTCAAATTGTCTTGAGTCAAATTAAAAACATTTAATGACCCAAAGGACCAAAAATTACTCGGCACAGTTAAAAGAGAGACATCTGCTTCGAAGACGAAATGCATCTCTTGATCTTGGACAGCTCTAAACGCGCGCGTTCCAAAGCTGAATTGATGTACATTATATAAATGTTTTTTTTTTTTGTTTTTTTGTTGTATTTATTTCAAGGCAATGCCGTTTGTTTTATGGGCTAAAATACTAGTGCCAGACCACCGAGGATAATTTCCCTTACACTGATGGTGAACTCTGATCTTTTTCTGGATCTGCTCAGCTGTGATTGTATATTCCAAAGCGATCTGCCAGGAACAGCAAGGAACAGCACCAAATCCATCTTCGATATATTGAACATCCCAATCGGAACTAATTGGGCGTATAAATTCTTAGGTGTTCCATCGATCGAAACAATAAAAACGGTTGCCAATGCGGGCTCAATGCATGTATACCACTACCAGTCCCTATATATGTATTTGTGTCCGTGTGTGAGTGAGGGTGGCTATATTGACAGGACTCCTACCTTTATCCCTATTTAGAGCGACAAGCGAAGCATTGCGGCTCAGCTCTTCAATGTGTGACCAAATCAACCAGTAAAAATAGAAAAAGAAAAATCCATCTTATATGTAGGAACAAAAAAAGGATGGAAAAGGACACACCGAGAAAATGGCGATTAGCCATGGATATAGTTACGAACCTATGCATTTTCCTATGATTATTATTATTCTCGAAGCCAGCTTTATAGATTTCTGTAAATGTTCATACGAAGTGATGTCAAATAGAGGTTTGGTCTTTTGACAGCTTTGTATAAGATGGGATTTTTGTCAACTATACCTATATAACCAAATTGGATTTGGTGTCAAGCAGATGGCTGGTCGGACTCTGTAGGAGGATTTAGGTTTCATTAAGAAAAATAATAATTGAGGAACCAATAATGAGATGTTTTATGGATAGGCTTCGTGAAAATGCCGAGTCTCGTGTCCCACTGTGGTTAAATGGTGTTAAGTATGGTGTAGCACTTAAAAATGAAATAATAATGTAGGACTTTAAAATTTCAATGTAACCCTCATGAACTCAGCATTAACTTAAATCGGCATTTTTTCGAAAATTACTATTGGTACTATGGCGTATACGCACTTTTTTTTGCTTACCTGAATTTGTTCTTTCGGTCTTTCGGTGTTTGTGTTTCGGTGCGTCCATTGCAATTCAAGCTTTAGAATTAATATCATTTTCTTGAAATTTTGAACATAGTATTGATTCCCTAAAGGAGTAACTTCATCCTTATACAACTATATGTACATACATACATCAGATGTTCCTCGACCTAAAATGATTTCACTTTTTTTTAAATTTTTTTTACTAAAGGCACTTTTCATTTTGATTCAAAACTTCGTACCTTCCGATTTCGACCAATAAAGTTGTCAAATTTTGTTTCTTTTTGCACATTTCCTTAATGATATACATATCGATCAATTTTATGTATGTATATTTAAAAACATCAGTTAATCATATGTTTAAAAAATAAAAGACCCATTTATTTCGAAAAAAAAGTATGCATTTCGATTGTATGGACTTTAGCCATTTGTGACCATTTTCAAGGTATGTAAGAAAGTACGTCTGCCCAAAAATATTTAGCTCAGATTTATAAATCATGGGTAAAGTTGTGTTTTATTTATAGCAAAATAGTGACTCAATTAACAGTCTATTGAATAAAGGTTTTCTCTTAAAAGAAGCTCTGCCTTGTAAAATTTAAAACGCCCTATAAAATATTCAAAAGTTTGTTAAAAATCCATACATAAAAAAGGACCGCACTCTAAACTCAAGAATTTCCCAAAAAAAAACATTTTTTCTAGGAAATACACGAATGGAATATATCCTTCTGAAATTTGCAATTTTTGGAATAGTGTAAAATATTATAACAATGTCTTTTGCAATTAAAAGTGGTAATATGTAGTTGTCTCGTTTTTGTTTTTTAAATTTTTTCTAGTAAAAATGTTTCTTTAACACTAGTTAGCATTTTTTAGAATCCATCTGAAATTAATTGATTCTTTGATTAAATTAAATTTATTTTCAGTTTTTTTGAAGTGAAACGTCTTTATCGACGACCGACGTATGAGATTGATTTTATAGTAATGTAAAAATAAAATCGTCACGTTTCTTAGTTACGCGCCATGTTGTTATTTTGTATCAATGTTCATTATAGTGACCCGAGTAGATGGCTCAGTAGATGTACTGATGTGAAAAATAATGAAACTCAGCGAACAAAAATAGCAGAAAAAGCTCAAATTGCAGACATAGTTCAAAGATTGATTTTCTGGTCTTTATTATTAGGCATATAATCAAGACTCCAAAGACCAAAACTCCAGAAGAAAGTGAGTCATATATAATATTTTTTATTCAAGTGGGTAACAAGCCAATATTTCAATATTTGAAAAAAAAAATTAAAACAAGAGGCTGGGTGCGACCAACACTGATAACTTCCCATTATGCATACCTACTTTGAAAACTTGTCATTCCACATTTACTTTTGATGTTGATTGATAACAATTTTACTAACAAAAAATTTACCAGACTCAAAAAAAATGTCGAGATATTATATTTTTCTTAGAACTTTTTGTCGTCAACTTCCTATCAGTATCAACACAGATATTGGCAAATGCATTTTGATGAAAATAAAATACATTTTTTGCTTTTTGCGAAGATATTTGAGTCAAAAAAAATTTTGACACTTTTCCGTAAATTTTAGTTTTATTTTCAATTGAATATTTTTTAAAATCTTAGAATATAATGATAATTTATTGTATTTTGTATAAACTTAAATAAATTTGAAGTCAATGTCGTAGCCCATTTTCTAGATATTCAAGTCAAAAAACTTTGTGTTACAAACTTTTGGTAGAATTTTCTCTACTTTTTTATTTTTTGTAAGAAAAACTGTCAATTGATTTCTTTCGAACATTTTGCCGGATGTCAAGAAGATAATATCATTTTTCCTCCATTGTATATTTGAGCGCCAATTTTTAGTTTTTTAAAAAAATAACATTATGTTGATTTTTTTTCAAATTTATACCAAACCTGTATCACCTTGCAATCTACCGAATAAAATTTATTTGAAGTCAATTCCATTATGCGTTCTTTACATAGTTGCGACCAACTAAAATTGTCACTTTTTTTTTTAAATTGCTATTGTGAGAAAACCGCTTGAAAAATTTATATTAAAATCTATTCTGCATCTTTTAAATTTATAGCCTATTGGATAGAATTTAATACGAGTCGATATCTTTATTAATTCTTGAGATATCGTTAAACAAAAAAAGGGTATCTGTAACCTACAAACGCAAATACGTACGAACGTACGTCAACAACAACGTCAACAACACACACAGACATTTCACTACAAATGACGAATTTAGATTCTGTGGACCTATAAAACATCCAGATTTTTCAAAAATTTCAATTTGACAAATCGGACCGATAACAATAACTCCCTATGGGAAATTAAAAATAAAGACGAAAATTCATGAACATTTAATTTTTATTTGAATTTTTAACTTATTAAATTACATTAATGAGTTTTTCAATTTTTCATTAATTCAAAAAAAAATATTTTTTTATTTTTTGATATTTTCAAAAATTCATATTTTAACAAGAAAATATATTTTGTATAATATGTGCTTCAAAATTAGTGTGGAAAATTGAAAAATTCTCTAAAAGCAATTCTAGTTATGAAAAGTGCTTTCTTAAAAATTAGACCTTCGGATTCAGCATCAAAACTAAAGGTCTCCTTAATTTTTCATTCACATTTTTGAACATATGTATGTAACTAATATTTTAAAATTATTTGACAAAGAAATTTATTTTTTTTAGAAAGCCATAACACCATTAAAAATGTAATGCGTGACACAAAAATGTTGCACATTCAATAAAAAACCTGTCAAATCCAATATTCTATGTCAACATTCTGCAAATTTTTAGATAAAATAAAACAATGAATAAAAAAACAACAATAGATACAAAAAAAAACTATAAATATAAAAAAACACCTCCCATCTCCCAACTTCACATAAAAGAGAAATAAAAACTAAATAGTCATTAATTAAAATAACTCGCTCATGAAAATGGTTCAAAATTCTATAACTGGCAGCCATTACTAATTTCAGCTAAAATCAAAGTGTTTTTTTTTTTCTTTGAGGCACACACACGTCCACCATTATTATAAATCCTCGTTGTTGCAATGTCATCGTTACCATTAATATTTCTTCCTTCCTTTTTGAACAAAACAAAAATCACAATCTCCCAAATTTCGATTTGAAAACTAACAAAACGGTACTTTGTATCAGGATATGAGGGTTGGGCCTTAGATTTCCTCTCTCTCTCTCTGTCAGTAGGTACATTTGATGGGAACTAGAATAATTGAATATAATCAAAACGCGCTATATGATGGTCATATAGGGATAAGCGGGCTGTTAGAGCTGATCCTGCGATATGCTCTAGCTGCTGCTGTTTCCTGGCCAAATACATACACCACCATATACGAGTAAATATTAATGCAGATGTACACGATGATGATGATGGGAAATCGGGAAACGAAGGGGAACCACTATATCATCAAAAAGTCGAAAACAAAAATTCAACCTTAAATTGAAAATACAAAATCTGGAATACACCAAGGAAGGACCGCATAATGAACATACGTCTATCGTGTGGTTGGTTGTAGATTCAAACATCCCCATACAGACAGGGAAAATCCCTGCACCAAGCCATATTCCATCCACTATCCATGTCCTGCCTTGACGTCGTTTGTCGTCGGCTATTTGACATTTTTAGCTAAATAAGCGTGAAGCGTGCAAAACCGAGCTGAACAAAAGGGCTGCAATATACACGCCGCCAAGCTACGCATCTATCGCGTATAGACTGAGTCAGGGTTCCCTTAATCAGGATTCTTCTCCTTTTTTTTTACTTTAATAAGGACGAACGTAGAGTTTTCCTGTGGATCGCTCGCTAGTCATCTATATGGATGGAAAAGTGGGAAGAAGGATGCAGCTGGCATAAGTGATATGGGTGAAACATTTATTTGGCTTATACTGGTTTGTGTATTGATTTTGTATCTCGGTCAATAGTGTGTGATATTAACTTATACACGCTGGGTGTTTGTTTGAATTCAAACTGGAAAATGTGCAACCATTTTTTTATAGGAACAGGGGCGTAGTTTTGTATCAATTAGATGGGCGCAGGAGTTGATGGGGGCTCCAAAGGAACTGATGAATCTTGGACTTCACTTTTTGCTCACCATATGAAGAAGTTCTCTGTCAATAGCTTTCAATAAAATAAATATAAGAGTTTCCTCAAGGCAGTAGTTTAGGGCCTTTATCTTTATCTTTATCTCTATATAAAAATTTGACACTCTTTAAAAAGACTGCCTTCAAATAGCTTCAGAAATGAATTAAATTTAAAATTGACTTTTAAGTGACTTTAAAGACTTTAAAATGTCAAAGTGAGTGACTACAATTGACTTTGAGACTTTACTAGCTTAAATCACTAATTGACTTAAATCCTTACATCATCTTTAATTTACCTATTTTATGAGTTTTTTGTTTCAAAAGCAAAATCAAGGAACTAGAATTAATAAGGCGGCCCTCAAAAACATTTTTGATAAGAGGCCCCAAGGTTATGGATACGCCACTGGAGGGTAACCATTCTTACTTCATTTCTAATTTCTGTGAGATAAATCAAAAGCATAATAGAAAGTGGTGAATATTGGGAACTTTTAAGGGTTCACAGAGGGTTGTTTTTCGCATCAAGGACGTTCTTTTGGGAATCATTATTCGAAACTTTAAAGGGTAAGCTTCAAAGTTATCTGATTTTTCTAATGAATTTGTTTATAAGACGTTCAAATTTTGACACTTTAAATATATAAACAACAATATGTGTTCTATAAAAAAAGATGACACAGTGTCTTGCGCTCTTTAATTTCAAAGTAGGATTCTTCAGTTTGCATTGAGAACCCTTCAAATCTTCAAGTTTGTTTTCTTCCTGCATTCAACTCGTACTTAAGCCTATAATCACAAAGTCACCCAAAATATTTTTTCAAGTCTAAAGTAAATCGCCCCCAGGATACACAGCACACTGCACACACATCAGGTACTCCGAGGATGATCCTCAACCGCATCAACAACAAGTCACGTCACCTTCTATACAAATCTTAGAAGGTACCTTATATAGTTCCAGAGTTTGTTTGCCTTTGGGTACCTATATCATCGTCGAGTTTTTCTGGATGTTGTCAAACAGAACAATCCAAGCCCTTGTGTAATATTTTGGGACTTGCATGAGATTTACAAATCTCAACCTTAGCTCATCCTGATTAGCACTTGTTGGGTTCGGGATGATCATTCCCTGGTGGTTCCTTGGGATATGATCATCATCACTGCAGGCGTTTAAACAAAACAGACAACAAAAAAAAAAAAAAAAGGATTCTCTCGTAAACAAACTCACACAAAGCATTTTATGCCCTGCTTCCGTTTCGATATGTTCGTTTTCGTTGTGTGTTGTTTCTTTCTTGGTCACACGTCAAAAAATATTGAAGATTATTCAATCAGCTCACACATACTCAAGAAGTCCAGATTAGGTGTTATCCTTTTTTGTCCATGATGGCGACACGTCTACACACGTCTGCACGGCAAGAGGTTACCCAATCTAGATACCTTTGTTCGAGATCCGATTTAATTTGGATTATATCAACAGAATCCGGTGGTTAAGTCGAGTAAACGCCTACAAATCCGCCTCAATCACACTGCTTGTTGTCAGGATAATAATGTGTATCCTGGTTATCCTGTCTACAACTTGTACCTATGTGTGTTTTTCTGATCCTTTCTTTTATGCAAAATGTGACTTTTTGACAAGAGATTACAAGACATTCAACACGCCTGAGGATGGATGACACAGGTCCAGAGGCAGATAACAACAACAAAATATTGGTGTGAATTACCTACTCTGGCGACCACCATCACATAAAGGAACATCCTAAGTACATTGTTCAAAGCTGTGAAATATTTATGAGGTTTATTGGATTTTCAGATTAGATTACGTACATAGATTATTGAACAAAAAAATGGAAACATTTTCAAAACAAATTTCGAAACTCGACCCCCAGAGGTGAGAATTGATGAGTTTATTTGACCAGAAAATTGTCAAAAAAAATATAATTCTTTACGAACAGCAAAATATAGATATACCTACATATGTAGATACATTTATGTAACAAGTATTTATTTCTTAATCCGAAAATAATTAAAAAATCTAAATTTTAATAATTTTTCATGTAAGACCTAAGAACCAATCGTTATACAGTTTAGGAAGTCTAAAAAATGGTAAAAACAAAATTTCCTAAAAAATTAAATAAATCTATTGAAACCTACTATTATCATTTTGTCACAAAAAATTATTTTAAATAGTTCAATGCCTAAAAACATACCTAACTAAGTCAAGAAGAAGTTGACTGACCATGTAAGATTTTTTAAGTATAGATACCATATTGACAGAAATTCAAATTTGAAAATAAAAAAATGACGTAAGACCCACAAAATGTCATATAGTCCAAAAATTTGACCAGACAAAAATTGACGGAAAGCCCAAAAGATATGTCAAAAAGCCAAAAACAATTATTTAAAACGCATTAACTTTAAATTGATTATTGTCATCTATATATAGGCTAAAATATTTTATGATTCAAAGTTTGGTATTAGGATGACATTTATTTTGAGTGTTATGATTATGAAAATCCTTAGCTATATGACATTTAATTTAGTCTTTGTTTCCTGTTTCATAATTTTTTGATCAATGTGTTAGTTTTGGGATTTTTTTTTATTTGGGTCGATAAGAATAATTAGTCAATATGTTCTCAAGGCGAAGATATTAGATATTAGGCCAAAGTTTTACAAAAAAAAGTTAACATGGGCGTTTTGACATTTCTAATTTTGACCTACATAAATTTGGAAATTTTAGAACTTTGTTTGTTTGAACACCTTGGCACCTTTAGCTCCTAAAATCAAAATTTTATCTAGGTAAGTATAAATTTTACTACATTCATTTTTTAGCAGTTAAGAAAATTATAAACGAAGATTAAACATTGGTCATTGGTATCCCTGTACCATAAATTGGATAGTGTTGGCATTAAGTTTGCTTAGAATTCACAGAAAAAGAAATCAAACTGTGTCAAATCGCAGGACTTTTTTTGGCCAATTGATATTTCCAAAACGTTAAATTACGACATCAGGAAACATCTCACTCAAATAATCAATAATTGGTGGTGCTGTGTGGCCTGTTGTCGAGTTGCCCAGTCTGCTTGGAACCTCGTATCGTCTAAGTCATGATAATCTAAAATTTGAAATTAGAGAATGCAAATGGAAATTCTAATTCAGAACATACCATAGAACCCTCCGAAAACTTTGCTTTGAAGCAGAAACATTTTCGACTGATGCATTATAAACTCAGACCTTTTCGTTCATGCGAGCTAGGTGACTAGCCCATTGGAGTCTACTGAGCAAAAATTTATTCACAATATCTGCTTCGAGATAGATTGCATACAGTTCATGATTGTAGTGTCTCCGGAGTCATCCTTTCCTCACACCTTTCCTCTCGAAAGCGCCTAAGAGATCGGATTGCCTTTTACTAAGCACCCAGTTCTCGGATCCATATACAGCTGCAGGCCTGCAGGTTTATGGTAAGATTTCTGGATTTTCTGAATAACGCTGACCGAAAATAAGATGACTTGACCATAAATGATGTATGTTAGTATGTACCTCCTAGACTTTAAAGGGATCAATTTTTAGTAATTAATTAAAGCATTAAATACCTAAACAACAGAAAAAATAATGATCATTCAAAAAGGATTCTCGGGTTTGTGACAAGCTCGGTAGAGTTCATTGGGCTATTCACCTAGACCTAGAATGACCGCTAGCTAGGTACCAGCTCGGAAAGTGTCGGCCAACAATAGAGATAAATGGGACAGACTTATGGAATGAGGCCAGGACTGGGTCCCGGTAGTCAAGCAGATAGGTTAGTCTCTTGACAAATTTCAGCTTTTTCATTTTTTTTTATTAAATCTTCTCACTGTCGAAAACTGTTTTACTCAAATTTTTGAAAACTGTTAGATCTACAGACGAGATTTTAAGTTCAAATAATCGTTTATTAGTACCTTTACTTAAAATTGTTCGACAACTTTCTCCTTCAGGGTAAAAATTCACCAATTTTCTATTAAAACAGATTAAATTTATCATTTCAAATATTTGTACATGGTACGTTAAATGACCAAAGTCTACAACTTGAAAGTTACTAACTTAAGTGACAAAATTTGGGTATTTAATCACATATAGTATTGCCTTTCAAGTTGATTCTAAAACGAAGCCATAAAATCTATTTTTCTAAGAACAAACAACATTATATCAATCTAATTTCAAAAGAAACCAATAATGTACAGTAAAGTATTTTCAGCAATAAATATACAAACTAATAATTATTTTGTTGAAATTCAAGAAATTGTTGAGAGTATCCCGCAATGAATAACTTCTCCTTCCATCCCCGAGTATATTAAGAAATTAGTATACAGTACAAAAATTACGTAACTAAATTAAAATCATAAAATCACCAATTCTCAATCTCTCATTAATTCAGCGTCACAAACAATACGATCATAATTACGATGATTATCCAGAATTGCACTAATTTGTCGAGGCCACTCTAATCGGTCACGCTTCCTAAACACAACGTTGTTGTAAAAAAAAGTATCTTCACTAACGTCCATATAGTTTTCCCAAATGATACCTTACCCATCAACTGATGATGATCCTCGAGCATCAATCGATCTTCCTATCTCTTGCCGATGCGATGCCCAATTCAACGCGTATTATTCGATAGCAGAAATAGCAAAATAAAAGACGAAATCAAATACGACGAGAAGCGGATTGAACGACACCGCGCAGCTCACATCTCGCCAATCACACAGCATCAGAACGCCAGCAGAACTATCATGCTTTGTGTCCGCAGTCCGCAATCCGCCACCGATATCGATATCGATATGGACATCGAGGCCGGAACATGATCAAAAGATTCAAAATAACAATCAATTTGTGATCCCTGATCAAGCAATTTTATAAAATAATTTTCCTCATTTTTCCGCTCTCTTAGAGTAAAAATATCATTTTGTTACGTCTACATGTCGAGAGGTATGACGACGACCGACGACGACCGGAGACAACGACGAAGACGGTGGAGCGGTGGATAGTTTGTGATCTGTGATGATCACACGCTACAGCCAGCCAGCAGCAGCGCAGCGGTGCAACGCGGTGGCGGAAAACCTTACCTAACCGAACTGAACAGCAGCAGCAGTCAGAAACTCCATACCGTCATCATCATCGGCAGCATCGGTGATGGTAAACCAGGCTTCAACATTCAGCCATCAAACAGAAACAAAAATCTGGTCCAGCAAACAGCAAACGAAACGCGCACAAACCGATCAACGTCGAGTCGGACCGCGCGTACGCGAACGTAAATTTGCGCACGTAATTGGCCTCGAGAAATTCGAATTGTATCTTTTCAGTTGTACACGTAGCTAGATACGAGTACTCTTTGCGCGATGTGATGATGGTGAGTGCGCGGCACTCTGTTTAGAAAGATGGATGGATTGAAGCAAGGCCACCTTTTGGGGGGGGGAAAGTTCCATAAGCTATAAGTATATACGACTCGATGGACATGGGCACTTCCCTGATGTTCCACCTTCTTCCTTGTAATTCCAGATGTGCATCGGAGAGGAGTGAATAATAATATGAAGGACTCCATAGGTTGCATGAACTCGATCTTGTGTTTCCAGTTGATGGGGAATAAAAACATGGTAGGGACAGAGGTTCAAATTTTTGAGAATTTTTTTATTCTTCGACAAACAGTTTCGAAAAAAAAAAATAACTTTGCTTAGCCTCACACCAAGTAGAAGCCATGTAGTCCAGCGCATTAAAGCATTAACGCACTAACGCACATGAATTCAAGAAAACCGTTCCTGTCAAAAATCAAGCTGTTTTTTTTTTAATCAACACTATATCTTAAGAGATTAGTTAAACTTCTATGTCCTTATCGCACATGGAACTGCAGATGCAGGGGCTTTACAGTCTGACGCATTAACGCATCAGTATTTAAGACCAGCAAAACTTGAGTGGAGATACACAATTCTTCCAAAAACAAATACTCTTCTTCCAATACCAGAACAAGGCTTTGATTGAACTTCACAGTCTGCATTTAACGCAATATGCATCACTTTCTAACGCACTGACGCATTCAACGCATCCAACGAAACTTAAATCAGTTGTTAGTCCCAAATCAATACTTTTTCTCAAACAAAAGAAAAATAGACTTTTCTTAGTCTGGGATTGTACTGCATTTGCATAACATTCTGACGCTATAACGCATGTGACGTATTTAACGCAACAAAAATTAAATAAAGAATCAATTTTTTTTCCCAAAACCAATACTTTCTTTAAACAAAGCAAACCAAATCACAAAACGAAGATTAACTGACCAACCGATCAATTTGATGGTTGTCGGCGCGGCGGCGGTCGGCGTCTTCATCCGTCATAACTGCGATTCGCTTGATCGACGGATGGTGGTGTGGCTGAGCTGGCCCGGCGCGGCATTGTTGTCGGCAAAGCTTCAAAGTGTGCGGACGTGTGCGATCGATTTGCATATTGCACTCACTATACAACGATTATGGCCGATTAGTATCTTTGTGCGCTGCAAGTGGTCTAGGATCGTTGCGTCCGTCATCGTCGTAAACTAGGCATCAGATTGATCTAGACCGGGCCCAGCTGACTTTGAGTTTGAGTTACAGGACCTCAGTGGATCAGTGCCCAGTGCAGTGCAAGATTATACGAAAGAACGGATAGCTGTTGGATGGGATGGATGGATACGTGGAGGATGGTGGGTGCTTTTGGCTGCGGCTGCTGGCTGCCGGACATCTGGGATATGCCTCTTTTTCGACAGTCCTCTATCATCAACTTATAAATATGATTTGTCCAACATAGCATCCGACAGAAAGAACAATCTCGACAGAAATAAACAAAATCAAAATCAAAAAAAAAAAATAACCCACCTCGATGGGATATTTATTCCTCCTTAATGGACATCAACACGTCCGACAACGTTGGGTACAAATGATCGCCGGATAGCTTCCCAAAAGATCGCACAAACAACGCAAAAAAAAATTGCATGATGCTCAGACCCACTGCACACACACATCAGGGCTGGGAGCTTGGTACTCGGTGGGCACCATCCAGTATCCAGAGTCATAAAAATGTATCTTCTTCCTTTTTGTCGTTGGTGTTGGTGTTGTTGTTGTTGTTGTTATCATGCTGCGGCTGCTGCGTCCAGTTAAGAGAAAGATCGAGTCCGCGTGCGCTCATGCGGTCGTGTGAATATCTCGAGCAGATCGCCGTCAGTCGCATAATGTCGGCATTACAGGTGATAACTAAAGGCTCTGATGCTAATGTGATTACAGCCTTTAAGTTTATAAACACAAGTTCCGCGAGCACATACACCGAATGGAGAGGCTTTTTTGTTTTGTTCCTTCTCCTCGGCTGTGGATGATGGATCGTCGTCGTCGTCGTTTGGTTTGGTTAGGTTTTGGGATTCCTTTGGAACTGTGTGTGATTTTGTTTTTTTTTTAGTTGTTTTGGTAAGAAGGAGGAGGAACAGATCGATGATCATCATGAGGGTTTGGGTTCTTCCTTTTTGCTTTTGGAAATGGGAACGCTCTGTGTCTGTTTGTGTCTGGATTAAGGAAAAATTAATATCGCATCAGTCTCCGTCTCCGTGCGCGCGGTGGACGACGACGACGATGACGACGAAGCAACGGAGGAGTATGGAACTCCTTGGGGCTCGGGGCGGCCTACTGGGAAAGTGGCTGCGCTTTTGCATTCATCCTGGACTCGTTATAATCCCTAATGGAATTTTTTTTCTCTCTCGGATATGGTCAACTACATTGCGGAGCTATATGGGGGCCATGCGGATGATGGCGCGGCTGTCGACAAAATGTTGAGAATAAGTTCGATGCTTATGGGATGGGGGCGGGGATAGGTGGGTTGCATAAGTCATCGGGTTTTTGGGCGATTTTATTGTTGCTATACGAGTACATCACATCACTGCGCGGAGGTTTCAATTTCTTTGTTATGTTTTTTTGAGTTTGTGATTCTCTCGCGCAGTATCCTGGGGGCAAGTTGAGAAGGCGGATTCAGTTGAAAAGTAATTTAGCATCCCTCGAGGTTTATCAGAGAGATACAAAGATACCTATATATATTCGAGCGGCGGCGGTTTAGATGGCAAAAGATACATTCAATTCAAAGTGTGCCACTGCGCGGATTGCGGATTTGTATACCAACGGACATCGGTCCTATGCCGCCGCCGCCGACATGACACTGCGCGAGGTGTTTCTTTGTTGTTAAATCGGTTTTTTTTTTTTATTTGCGCATCTGTGATGATATGGATGATGGAGCGGTTCGAGGTCCGTGGTGCGTGGTGCGGTATGGACAGAAGGATAAGATATCTTGAGGTTGTGGGATTTAAATTAGGTCGTTGGTATTTAAGAACTAATCAAAAGTCCATAATGAAATCGGATTCCTGTTTCTTGGGACTTTTTGTTGTTGGACGATCAATGACATTTCCGCTTTTTTGAACTAAGGAATTTTATAATTTTGTGGGCGTGTTCTTTAGATAGAGGATTAATTTGGATTAAAAAAAAATAAATTGATGTCAAGAAATTGGGTTAATTTTGATTAGGATAAGGAATTTTTATTGGATCTTTTGGAAAGAAAAAATTAAATTTTGATAGCAGACAAAATGGTGACGAAAAAAATAAGGGTTAAAAGGAAAAAACTTAGCTCGACACACTAATTCTCAAATGGGACACCACTATGCAATTAAGTTGTCGGCAACTTTAAGACGAGAAGAATTTTTAACCGTGAGTTCGATTGATCTACCTTAACTAATTTTTAACTCAAATTTATTATTAGTTCTTCTGTCAACGCAGCAGTTTTTTTTTAACATAAAATGTTACCACAACAACTTTTTTTTAAACACTTATTTCCGTTACAATTAAAAATTCAAAACAGAAAATAGGACCGGAAATACAATTCCTAAGCAAAATTTATAATGGAATAACAAATGGCATACTCCAAGGAGTTATTAGTAAATACATTAACCATCAGCTCATTCGGAGTACTATTTCGGAGTAAGCTGTCATCAGTAATTCAAACCTTTTTCAAATTATGGTTTGTGCATTGGAAAAATCAGGGTGACCAGAATGTGTGTTGTTAATTAAATTTTAAATTAAAATACTTTTAGCTCATAATATTTGGTATGTATGTAATGTATTTTATTTTTAAAACTAAAAACCGAGTTCTATTTCTCAAGAAACAAAAATATCACATGAGAATTTACTCAGCAAACGTTTTGTTTTTTAGTTTGACAGATATAAAATGAGTAGATGACAGTTGAATATGAAAATGGGTATGAAAAATAAAACACGGCTTATAATATAATAGGTGTAGTTAAGTAAATATAGATATATGTAGGTACATCTGAATAATCGCTTTTTAAGCTCAACCTTTCTTATCACTTTGGTAGACACAGCACATTTATGTTTGAAGGTACATAGTTAGAATTTTGGAAGCTATATAAATTATTACGCATTCCAATTAAATATCCACTCCTTTTCCATTAACTTGAATTTTAATTTCTGGTTCCGGTGCCGGTGCCGGGACGGATATACAACGCATAGTTCCTCTAGATTCACGTGACGTAGATGGCATCGTACTTAAATCCACTGTCAATTTTTGATAAGCTTCATTTGGAACGGACATGCTTTGGCTGAATCTGCTGTCAGCTGAGTGAGATCGACGTTTTTTAATTGTATCGGAGAATTTTATTGAATCCTTAAACAAAAATCATTTAAACAAATTATTTTTCAATTTGATACTATTTAAACTAGAAAATGAAACTTACTTCTGTACGAGAAAGTTTTCGCATTGTTTGAACAATTCCATGTTGAAGTCCCAGCTTATTTGTCATGCAATTGACTGATTTATTTTCATTCAAAAATGACAACGATGATTGACAACGTTCTGGTAAATTATTATTATTATTATTGGTTAATAACATTGGAGGTGGATGAATGTTATAACGACTCAGACGTTCTTCCCATTGTTCAATTTGTTGTAGAACATTACCATTTATTGGTGGATCTAGTGAGATTGGTGAATTTGGCAGAGACATGTCCATCATTACGGAAGTATTATCAAAATAGGAACCTTCAAGTTCCATAATACTCTCTTGGCTATCCATAATCTTGAGGAATATATTATAAAATAATAGATGTTAGAATATTTTGAGTGAGTGATGAGTGATTTGTTGTGAAAGTTTTGATTGAAGCAATTGAGTGAACTTACATTTTTGTGAAAGTGGAAAAGCACGAAATATTTAATTATTGTTGAGATATTATTGACGTGATAATCAAAACTTACACATTTAATAAGCGTACAATGATTTTTGTTTTAAAAATTCGATCTTTACTGGTAATTAAAAAAAATTAAAAATTACACTCTTGATTACACTTTTGATTGATCAATCAGAAAACAATGTCAAATCGCTGCGTTGAAATTTTTACAAATGGTTTCAAAAATCTTTTAAAGTCAAAATTCGTAGAAAAGGGAAGAATTGTTTTGAAATGACATATTTACATCAAACTCTAATATTTTAAAAATTTCATCAAAAACTTTGGTGTACTTTCTTACAATTTTTTTAAGGTATTTAAGTTGTTCCAAAAATTGTTTTTTTTTTTTAATTTTTCGATAAGTTAACTAACAGGTCTAAAGCTAAGTAAAAGTAGGTAAGTGTCAAGTTTAAGTGACAACTTTGACCATTCCAAAAGATTTTTTTTTCTTAAATAAATAAATTAGGTGGCGCTACATCTCGTAGACAATCAGAGCCTAGTGACTTACAACTCTCAACCATTCCTGTGTGCTAGAGTAATGTCAGGGATGGAGAGGAGGAAGCTACATTTTTGAGAAAGCAATTTTCATGACAAGAATTTCTCTTAATTCCTCGCAAGGAGCAGTTCCCGTTTTTTCTTTCCCATACATAAATCCACTTGACTTATCGTGAAAGAAAAGTGGGAAAATAAAATAAAAAAAAACTACTTCATGTGAACACGGCCTTTAACAACAACTTTCAAATGACTCAATTTTAAGGTTTATTATTTTTATGTAATCAAAAAAGTTTTTTTTAGAAAATTTCAGAAGTCTCTTCCGCATTTCAAAAGTACCAAAAATTTACAAAATTTGATGTTTAAATAACCGTGTGAAATTGATTGAAAAATTCACAATGGAATCATCTTATCAAAAGTAAACAACAATACGAAATAAGACTTCACTTTAAGTTGGTCACCTAATCATGACCTAGAGTGACCACTAGACTAGACTACTAAGTTGCGAGAAACTTTAAGTTTCTTGGACTTGGATTTGCTTGAAGAACTTTATTGCCGACACACGGTAATAAAATATTGAAATGGCGTTTTCATTTGTAATGGTCTAAATATTACAAATGTCAAAATTGTTTTGCCATTATTTTTATTGATGTAAGTTTTTGTATTATTTAAATAACGAAATCTTTTCACAATTATTTACTAATACACAGAATACATTTTAAAAAATACGACTAAGACCAAGTAAACATTCAGGAAATTTATTTGAAGTATTTAATGGGTGAGCAACTTCAAGTTGCTAAATGGAAACTTAGCTTAAACAATAATAATACCCCGCCTACACTAAAAAATTGAAATCGTACAGTCTCGTTTGACTATGAGACGTCAACGCAGTTCAAAAATAAATTGCATAATTTTGAAAAGCTGAATTTAATTTAAAAACTAATTATTTTTTTATATTCTAAAGTGTAAAAAAATGGTCACGTATTTATTATTTAAGACTTAAAAACCATTTTTAAACTTTTTATAAGTAGATACTCCCCCCATAATAAAAACTCCTCTAAAATATGGAAGCACAAATTTTAGTGCTGAGCACACTCACAGAACTGTCAAAATTTGTCTACAACTTGTTGCGGAATTAAGGAGCCAACTTGACCCATTTTAGTAAGAATACACTGAAAGAAATTAAATTTCCTTAAAGTTTCTAGTTTGATAATTTTAAAGAATGTTGCATTTTTCGAGTGAGCAACTTATTTTTATATGTTAAAATTATTATTCCGATGCAGAATGAATTTTATTGTCGTTTTATAAAAATGAAATAAAAATTACTTTTGCAAAACTTAAACATGAGTAATGTTTAAAAAAAAAATTGTGATCCTATGTGTTTAAAAACGCTGCTGTTCTTAAAAAATTATCCACACACATGAAGAATGTACAAAAATGTTTAACTGTCGGAAATGCAAAACAAAATTCAAATTATAAACACAAATTATTGTAAAAAAAATAAGAAGAAGCATTTTTAATGAAACAATTATAAGCACATTGTTTTATTATACATTTTTTTATTTTATTTTATATTTTTTTTTGTTTAATTATTTTTGATTGGTTGGTATGTATGTATATAAAAAATTTGAATGAAAAGTTTTCTTTTTTTTATGATTAGCATAAGAAAAAAAAATACACATAAATACAACATTTAATATCTAGCATTATACATAATATAATTTTTAATATAATAATATATTATAGACTACCTATATAAGCTGTGTTGATTTATGTTTTTGTTTTTGCGTGTCTATTAATAATCATCATCAGTAAACATAACAATTCAATAATAAAAAAAAAAAACAATTAATTGATATAAAGTTGCTGTCGTACATTGCACATTTGAATTGAATAACATTATCTTAACCGAGCAAATTAGAAAAATAAAAATTAATAAAATTTTTAAAGCTTAACTAGCACGATAGTAATCATTATTAAATATAATACAACTTATTTGTTTTTTTAATTAACAAATTCTTTTTTTTTTCAACTAAACTTAATTATCAACTTTTTTGTTTAAACTTATATGTTGGCACCTTTAATAGTTTTTTTTTTCTCTGTGTTGTTTTCAAACTGGCTAAATTTAACACAAACAAAAACAACAATGAACAAAAAGCATTTTATACTTGTAAAACATTTTTTTTTAATATTTTTTTTTTTAATTAGCAAAAGCTAAAAATCATACTTTATAAGTCTTGGTTAATCCTTTGTTTTTTTTTATAATTGTATTGTATTATTCTTTTTTACAATTTTTATATTATTTAATTCTTTATATTTACATTTAATATTTTGTTTAAGTTTAAGGAACGCTTAAATTTAATTTCATATTTAAGTCTAGTTTTTGTTTGTGTCTATTAATATGTATTTTTTTTTTGTGGGTCACAGTTTTAATAATTATTATTTTAAATTTACTTTTTCTGTAGTAATTTTTGATCAATATTTATTTTGTAGATATATGTATTTTTTTTTTTGTTATATTGTGTTTTAAGTACGGAAAAGTCATTTGTGTCAATATTTCAATACTATGTGTGTAATTTGAAAAAAAAACTCTAAGACGATTTTTTTTTCTTGAGTGTGAAGATTATACGATTCTTAGTAACACGTATTAACTCAGTCATTTACTCAATAAAACACGTCAATTTAATGGCTTCAAATAAACTTATTGATTTTTTAAAGATTGTTGCGTTGAAGGTTTAATTTTTTTTATCTGGCTTAGTTTTTTTTTTTAAATACTTAAGAGTTTCAAAAAACAAACTCAGTGTTTTGTGGGAAGATCTAAAAATATCAGTCCTAATTATTTGTGAAAAAAGTGACTTCAGTGACATAAATCAAATGTCCATTGAAAGTTTTCTTTACCGATCAGTGATTCCACTTACATGACAAAAAAATTAAATTTTATTAAAAATTGTTTGTATGATACAATTTGTCACTAAATTCCTGTCATTCTCTTGTTGCCTGTCAAAATTCCAATTGCATCAGTGCTGTCATATTCAATTTTGTTTTCAGTACTTTTTTTGCTGATTAACGATTTTTGAATTAGAATTTCTACTGAAAATTTGAGCTCAGGGACACTTTTTTAGTGTTATTTTCTTAAACTCTATTTTTAATTTTTTGATTGACATGATTTCTTTACCATAAAAATTTAAGTTAACACAAGAAATTAATAAAATTATCATCAGGTTTGTCATTAGTATTTTTTTTTTATAGATTTTTACAATAATTTTAATTTATGGATAATTTGACAATCATTAAGTATTACCAGCTTAGTTCGAAATAATATTTAGGATTTTTCTTTGACTTTGGTTTAAAAATTAAACAAAAAAAAAATGTATAACTAAAAAATAAATCTTACATGTCTAAACATCAGTCACTTGACGACTAGCCGTACTGGTAATACCAGCACCACTACTACTACTACTACTATTACTACGATTATTAACACTACTAATACTACTATTGACACCCAAAGTAGTAGTAGTAGTATCTTCTATTCTATTATCACTGATATTTTCTGTAGTTGTTGATGCATCAATTGTTGTTGGTTGAGCACGACTTATCATAATAACATTAACTGGATAATTATTATTATGATGACCAGTGCTGCTACTGGTTATGGTATTTTGATTATTACTACTATTACTATTACTATTACTATTGCTAGCAAAGTGAGTACTAATCACATTATTTGATGGTGTTACAATTAAATGATCATTATTAGCATTAATGATTCGTTCGTTTGTCGATGTTAATGTTGCTGATGTTGGCTCACCCACCACATAGCCATAGAATTTGAGTACATCTAATTTGCACATCGGACAGGTGCGATGTTCAATTAGCCATGGATCGATGCAGTTTTTATGGAATTCATGTCTAAAATAAAAATAAAAGAATGAAATTATAATTTGAATTATTACAATTACAACAACAACAACAATAACAATTACTTACTTGCACGGAAGTACCCGTATACAGTCTGATGATTTATATGCTTCGATACAGATGGCACAACAATCGCTATCGCCATCTTTGTCGTTGCTTTTGCCAGTCTTTGTTGGAATTTTCATTATGGCCTTTTTTGTCACTGAACAAAGGTGTCTCTGTTTTTGAATGAAATTTATTTTCAAAATGAATTTCTAACAAAAGAAAAATTAATTTAACTTACAGATTGTTGGTCCTTTGATTGTAAATATCTAAATCTTTGAATGTAGTAGAATATTAACCAGACGAGAGATATTATCATAAGGACAATAAATGAAATCGATACAAATAGCACTGAAGTCCTGAAAATAAAGGAAAAGGGAAACGATTAAGGAAAAGATTTTTTTAAATACATACATATGTATATGTAGATATTTAATATCTTACTCAGTTCTCCATATTCAATATATGACTGAAATAAAAGGACAGACCAAAAGCCTGTCAGCATGTTTTGGGTCCGTGAAAGTTACCCTTAATAATAAAAGGACACATAAAGTTGGAGGTCGTCAAGGCGATTGAGAACGAAAATCAAGGTTTTGAAGTTCTTGGTCTTGGCTTAAGTGACAAATTGGAGTCTCTGATAACTTAAAAGGGCAAAAAAAAAAATCTAACAAAATATTTTTTTCTACGAAAAATTTCATGGCCAAAATACTGTTGAACTTTTGATTTAACTTAGAAAGAAAATAAGAAATACTTTACCAGCTAATGGATATAACAGTTTTTTACATTTCTTTCAGTCGGTATGTTAATAAAAAAATGTTAGACAACTCAAAAAATTTGGAAAGTTTCTCGTAGTTGTTGAGAAACTAAATTAAGTATCTGACAACTTAAAGCAATTCCAAATAACTTAAAGTTGCTGACAACTTAATTAACAGGTGGTGCAAAAATTATTCGGCTTGGCGTTGAGCAAAGTAAGTTGCTTATCATCCCTTACCTGACAACTTAGAGCAACTTACCAATCAAAATTTTCATTAAATCACAGGCAATGACAATCAGAATGATAGGGAACTTTATAACTTTTCGTTAACGTTGGACGGAAGACTGAAATCTAAAAATTGGACAACTGACTGACAATCGAAATTTTTCAGGTTGAATAAATTTAAACCTTCCCTGGACTAAAACAAACATTTCAAACCCAAATTCAGCAAAGCCGTTCTCGAGATTTAGACAAAATTGATTTTTAAATATAGAAAATTTTTGCACCGCTATATATATGAAGTATGGAATGAAACAAAGTCTAGAATGAAATTTTAAAAACTAATTTAAAAAAAACATTTTCTATTTAAACATTATTACTTTTGAATCACTCTATCTATTAATGAAAAACCGCATGAAAATCCTTTGAGTAGTTTTAAAGATCTAAGGACAGTTTCAAAGAAAGGGACAGACATATATCAGGAAGCGACATTGTTTTATACTATATTGTATTATAATTTAGAGAAAATATTGAACCAGTATTATGCAACTGGAAATTAAAGTTGCCTGCAACTCATTTTCAGTCATATAAGAAAATGTAATTATTTAACTGTAAATTTCTTGGTTGAACAACTTTAAATTGTGGTTGGCAGACACAAGACTCGGGCTGCATATTGAATATTTCAACTGAATGAATGTGTGACAATTGTTTTTAAACATTTCCCAATTGATATAGGGTAGGGATACCAATTTAAACAGTAAATCTAAGAGTGAGATATAAAAGTGAATAAAGCTAAACTACTGCACCAGCTAAAGATTGCCAATAAAACACGACTAATAATTGGAAAATGATTAGTTTTCAATGGAAATGGGGGATACCTCCTTTTTATATAAGAAGCAGTTTTTTTTGTTAGATCCTAATTAAAGCTTAATATCTAAATACTTATTTTGTCCATAAAAATCTGAAATTCTCAAAGAATTTCATTTCTGTTGAAATTCCCAAGATGATTAATAAAAACATAAAAAAGCTTTTTAAACGATTCAAAAGGGTACATCTTTCACCCATTACAGCCTAACCTAAGCTCATTTAATTTAGAAGATTAAACATCTGCCTATACCATATAACCAGTCTCTTTAAATTTATTCTATTTTATATTATTTTAATCTATTGCACGTGACTTAACACAATTCCCAATCCCAAATTATGTCGGGATGAGGTGCCACACCATAATGAGTTAACCCATAATTGAAAGGGGGGAGTTTTTCTTAAGAACCCAACTCATAAAGAAATCAAATCACTTTGAGTTGATTTAACCAAAAAAAAAAAGGAGATTCTGATGGAAACAAGACATTTGATGCCAAAGACGATCCTCATCCTCATAATTCCATCTTCTTCTATATCAACCCGAAAAACCTCCACAAAAAAAAAACCTCGCATCTATAAATCTATCTTAATTCTCAAAGTATCTCATTAAAGAAAAAAATGTAAGTCATTTTATATCATTTTCAAGCTTAAATGGAACTCCATGATAAATAAAAATAGAACCGTTTCATTTTCGAAAAAAAATCTCCAAATTTAGTAGACAGGTGTGATGGGAATAAAAACTTTTAATATCACACAACAATTCATCGATCCACACGAGCAAAGATGTTCCCTCATCAGAGAAATAAAGTCATTGACTGACAACTGACAGGCGGAACGGCCCGGCGTTCCTTCTCGTTCAGTGAATGTGATGATAAAATCAATGGACATCGACCCCGAACGAACGGTGCCAGTTGCAACCTCTTTCACTGTCTATAAGTTAATTAATTTATTTTGTGCAGATTACTAAACACGAAACTGACTTTTAAAAATAGAACTGTCATATTATTGTCATGTGTTGTTATTTGTATTTTTATTGTAGCGAAATTTTTTCTTTTTATCTTAAATCTATATTGCACAATTTACAGAGATTGGTATATAAGCTACCTTACTACTGCCAAGTATAAATTAAGTTTTTTATAATATGTGTTCTTCTAATTGTTGACGTGAAGGAAAGCTACATTTAAAACCTTCATTAAATAGACAAAAAATAACAATAATACGTTTATGAATACTAGAATATTTTGAGAAAGAGAGTGGGGTGGCTTGTGAAAGACAACCAACAATGAATTATCACAGATTTTCATTTTTAATTCAATAATAATAATTAAATAAATAATTACAAACAAATTATTAAACGATAAGTTATTAAATAAATGGAAAATATATAAAAAAATAAATAATAAATAAATGAATAAATAAATAAATGAAATGTATTAATAAATAAATAAATAAATAAATAAATAAATAAATAAATAAATAAATAAATAAATAAATAAATAAATAAATAAATAAATATATAAATAAATAAATAAATAAATAAATAAATAAATAAATAAATAAATAAATAAATAAATAAATAAATAAATAAATAAATAAATAAATAAATAAATAAATAAATAAATAAATAAATAAATGAATAAATAAATAAATAAATAAATAAATAAATAAATAAACAGATCAGCAAAAAGAAATAATTTAGAACAAAAATGAATTAATTATACATAAATAACGCAGGTACATTAAGTAATAAATAAATACACAAAAAAAAAATAATTTCAATTAACAGATAATTGATAGTAAATAATTAATAGATGCATTACATAACAAATAATAAACATAAATCAGTCTTAGATAAATATAATAAATAAGGATTAGCTAGCTAAGTTAGATATTAAAACATTGTCGGATATTAAGCAAGAAACGCTGTATTTTTCTTTAAGTTTTGAAATTCTATTAGAAACTTGATCAACACCAACTAATGCGTGCAGTTGTCATGTGTTGTGTTTGTTTGTATATTCGTTCGAATACAAAGGAAGCAATAAAGCATAAATAATTTATCACTATCATTGTTTGATTGATTGCACGTATTATTATTTTAATTATTGCCGCACACTTACTTATTCAATGTATTTATCGGTCGAGTTCCACTCCGGCCCTTATTGATTGATGCCTTTATTTCGATTCCTTGGTCTAGAATGTCAGCCATGTGTTGACCAATTTCTTGATAGGTCATGACAGCAGTGATGTTACCTGTCAAAAAAGAAAACAAAAAAACAAATGAGATTAAGCAAATTCGAAAGCAGAAATATTTTTGTAAAAAAAAAATAAAGAATACCTAATAATTAAAAGCTGATAAAGTTGATATCGATTAATAAATCACCCACTTAAAGTCCATCGAACTCGAGCATCGAACTCCTCACCCACCCACCCGTGCCTACCCGTAGCCACCACCAACGAACATTCCTCCATTTGTGATGATGGAACGGCTTTCATTGGAAGCCGCTGCTTCCGTCAATTTATTTAATTTATAAGTGCGGTGGCGAAAACAAAAGTGTATTTCGCATTTGGGATTGCGTTCAATAAATTGCAAATTAAAACGCGTATTTCTGTCAGTACGCCTCGGCTATGGCTATGGCTAATGATGGCCGGCATATTGGATGGACAGAGGTGTCGGCAAGTTTGTGGGAATGTGGGGGTGTAACGGGAGAAGAATTTCATTATAAATAATAAAAGAAGAAACTTTCATAATAACGAAACGACAAGCGAGGGTTGTTAGTCGGATGAGGAATCACGCAATTTTGAACGTTAACACTTCCTTAACGAGTGAAAGGCATGAGGTGGATTAAAATAGCTTATAAGACTCTTAAAGTAGCCCACGTCTTCCCTCGACTCATTCGTCGTCATCGTCGTTAGTGAAGTCTTTCAGTAGGTTAGATACATTCAGAAGACATTGGTTATGGCTAATTGAGAATTATGAGTCAGGTGTCGCAGGTGTTAGTGGCATAGATTTGTAGTAATGATGAATGGTTTCTAATAAAGAAACGAAAACGCGGCATTTCAAAAAGACATATAATGTTTT
The DNA here is from genome assembly GCA_905146935.1 of Scaeva pyrastri. Lineage (NCBI taxonomy): Eukaryota > Metazoa > Arthropoda > Insecta > Diptera > Syrphidae > Scaeva > Scaeva pyrastri. The sequence continues at coordinate 22,321,218 of LR989927.1, read as the reverse complement.
TGGTACTTTCATTGTTTCTATAATAAATCGTAGAGTGGATTTGGAAGCTCGTTTTGATGAGTTATATCGTGGGGAAACCAATTATATATCTACAAAAAAGATTTATAGAGAAATCATTGGTATATAACAACTTCCACGTGTGTGTGTAATAGTTTTGCAGAGAAGGAAATGACCTGAATCTTCGTTTGGGACCATAAAAGTCATTAGCAATTTTTTTTTTCAGTTTTTGGTTTCAGTTTGAAAAAGCAAAAGGCAGGAAATGCTTGATTTGTATTTGAATGTAATTTTTGGACCTATTCGATTTTAATAGATTGCCAATGATATGAAGATATGAGAAGACGTATTTGTAATAGGCCTTTCTGGAACAAGTATTTAGTAAGACAAAAGACTTTAATTGTTTTTTAAAAATGGTAGTTTTCTAATAGTGATTGGTAGATTTTGAAAAATTTTAAGAAAATGCGCCTGATTGTTTTATCTATACTAATATACAAAGCTGAAGAGTTTGTTTGTTTGAACGCGCTAATCTCAGAAACCACTGGTTCGAATTGAAACATTCCTTTTGCATTGGATAGTTTATTTATCGAGGAAGACTTTAAGCTATACAAAATTAAGCTACGATCAATAGGCCAAATTTAGGTTACTGGTCATTATTAGTCATTGGGCATTATCGGTCTTTGGTCATAAATGGTCTTTGGTCATAAATGGTTTTTGGTCATAAATGGTCAATAGTCATTATTGGTCTTTGGTCATAAATGGTCTTTGGTTAATATAGGTCACTGGTCAATATAGGTCTTTGGTCATTGGTCATTGTACCTTTGACCTTTGACCTCTGACCTTTGACCTCTGACCTTTGACATTTCACCAATGACCTGTACAGGCCAATGACCAATAACCTATAATGACCAATGACCTATATTGACCAATCACCATTTATGACCAAAGACTAATAATGACCAAAGACCAAAGACCAATAATGAACATTCTCCTATAATGATTCATAACCAATGACCAATGACCAAAGGAGTCTCTCATTTATCCCAATCGTGACGAACGCCATGCCATCGCCATTCAGTTGCGCAAAGGACTCGGACGGTTTGGTCTGCACCGTCCCTCCAAGTAAGGATGGTCTGCCACGCTGTCCCTACCATAAAATGTACTACATAGAACTTTCTGAGGTGGTTCCACTGCTTTCATGCGAGCTAGGTCACCTGCCCGACGGAATCTACCGAGTTTATTTTTTTTTCACGACACATCTGAATTCGAGGTAGATTGCAGAATCGTCCTTCCTTACATACGGGGCCATCAATTCTCCTTGCGACTTGCTTTGCGCTTAAGAGGTCAAAGTTTGCTACTATTGACCCAAGGTATTCATGCTCCATTACCTTAATTGTTTGACCAGTTGTTCTTCTCGCAGTCGAACGCCACCAAGCACTTTGCGAAGAATAAGTGGAAAATGTTGCAAAAGGAAAGAAAATTATGCAACTGAAAAGGCTTCCGTTCCATTGTCAAAATCGGGTTGCAGAGAAAATCCGTATGTTCTTCAGCCATAATAAAATAAAACCTAAATAACCTTTACTCTTAATTTTTAATCTTAATTGCTATAATAATAAATTGAGGCGGACGAAGTCGCGGGGAACAGCTAGTTTAAAGATAAACATTGTAAGAAATAACATTTTGAATTACTTTGAATATATTACTGACTAAAAACTAGATTATTAAAAAATATCAAAAACTAGAACTTTGTCAAAAATGTAAAATTCGAATATTGATATAATTTTTCAATTTATTAATTATTATTGATTCGATTACCAAACGAAATACATAGCTGTTCCTATTGTTATAAAATAAAATAAATAATTTACCGAGACATAATTAATCGTCTTTTACAACTCAGAAGTGGGATTACCAAAAAAAATATATAATGTCATACATTCAGAGGAAAACCCTTGTAGACGCCCTAACTGCAGCCAACGTGGCGTTTGATGTGAATTCAACGGTTTCACAGCTGCGGCCACTTTATGATGAGCTTCAAGAAAGAAATCCTGAAAACGTTTCCCAACACACGAGAGAGGAGGATAATGGAGCCTCAGTTAACGAATCAACCGAAACCCAGATTGATGCGGAATTGGCAAGAGCTGAAAAAGAAATACAATTATTGAGAAAACAACGAGAACTACAGTTACTAAAGGAAGAACTCGGTACAATCGATTCCAAAAAAATTCGACTTTTCCGCCTTTGAGGCCATGGTCCACCCCTTCAGTGGCGATAACAATTATGACGTTAGGAAATGGATCATTGATGTGGAAGATACCTTTGAAGTACTCGGTTGCAGCGATAAGGAAAAATTTGTTAGCGTACGTCGTATGCTATCAGGTACAGCAAAAATATTTTTGCGTACCACCGTAGCCCATACCTACAATGACTTAAAAAAAGTCTTGATAGAGGAATTTGGACGTGTCTTTACCATGCATGATGTTTTTCAGCAATTAAAGTCACGCCATCTTATGCCAAACGAGTCTGTTAAGAGGTACGTGCTAGAAATGCAGGAGATCGCTTCATTTTCAAACATTCCGGAGATCGATGTTGTTGAGTGTATTATTGAGGGCCTCAATGACCGCAGTAATAGTGCCATAGCTCTGATGGGAGCAACAAGTATTAAAGAATTGAAGTTACTCCTGGACAGATATGAAAGAAGACGAACCCGTAATGTTCAGATTAAAACTGCAGTCAATACAACCGCTGTGATGACAACCAAACCATCTACTTCCGCTACTGCTGCCAAAAACTTAAGGAGCCGTACTGAGGATCAAGTGAGATGTTTTAACTGTTCCCAATATGGTCACTACCAGAGTCAGTGCCCGAAGCCAAAGCGACCACTAAATTCTTGTTTCTTGTGCCATGAAGTGGGACACTTTCATCAAAATTGTCCAAGGAAGAACAAACATTTAGTTTCAGCGGTTCAAGAGTGCAATGAAGAAGAAGAATTTAATAAAATTGGAATGAGAGCACCCGAGGAGACAGCAGAAAAATTACAAGCATTCCAAACGGTAAGTGTTACCTTTATTAACAGTCGTAATAAGTGCACTGAAGATAAATTACATTTTTGCCTTTTTGATTCCGGTAGCCCATATAGTTTTGTTAAAAAATCATTAGTCCCATTCATGTACAAAAACAAAATGCTAACGCGATTGAAAGGAATGGGAAACCAACATTTAAGTACCTATGGTACTGTAATTTGCAAAATAAAATTCCGCAGTACAACAGTGACTCATCCATTAATTATAATTCCAGATGATGAAACTTTTATACCTCTGCTCCTCGGCCGCGATATCTTGTCGATGTTAAATATTCACCTTTGTTTATTTAAATTCCATTATGATATTGATTGTTTATATAACTTAAATAAAAAAATATTACTCAATAAAACATATGAATTAACAAATAACGTAATCAGTGCACTTATGTTATTCGATTTGTTGAAGAAGAATCCAAACGTTAAGAAAGATAGTCTTAAGAAAGAGCCGAGTAAAGCACCTGATGCCATAAATAATTTAAACGCCAATAATAAAATCCCAACAGAAGAAATCTCGCATATTTTTCATGAATCTGATTTAGAATTAATAAAACTAAAAAATGACAGGGGTATGTTAAGTTTTATTGATTTAGGCCAGCTAGTCAGTGCAGTAGATGTTTCAGAGAATAAAGATTATGAGATAAACATTAATCCACTATTGTCCGAAGTTGATTTTAATGCTATCAAGATGGCTGTTGACGAGCATTATGTAAAATCAGAAGTTAAGGTTAAAACTAGCGATTACGAAATGAAAATATGTTTAATCAGAGATGTACCGATATATTGCTCCCCGCGGCGCCTTTCTTATTATGAGCGGACTGAAGTTCAAAATACAGTTGATCGACTATTAGAAAAGGGAATAATTCGAACAAGTAATTCACCATATGCTTCTGCCCTAGTGTTAGTGAGAAAGAAAAATGGGGAAATTCGCATGTGCGTAGACTATAGAGGTTTAAACAAACATACATTAAGGGACAATTTTCCTCTTCCGTTAATTGAAGATTGTTTGGAATATTTTGCGAATAAAAATATTTTTACCAGCCTAGACTTAAAAGACGGTTTTCATCATATTAGAATGTCTGAAGAATCTATTAAATATACGGCGTTTGTGACACCATTTGGGCAGTTTGAATACGTCTTTATGCCTTTCGGTCTTAAGAATGCACCTGCGGTTTTTCAAAGATACATTTATTTAAAGTTAAAACCGCTGATTGACAAAAGATTGATCATTGTTTACCTTGATGACATTTGTGTTGCAACTGCAGATATCGAAACACATTTGAAGATCCTTTCTGAAGTATTGCACATATTAAAAGAAGGTGGGCTAGAACTTAATATGAAAAAATGTAAGTTTGCATATAATACAATCGATTACCTAGGCTACTCTGTCAGTAATGATGGAATCCGTCCTAATAACAAACACCTTGAAGCAATTCGCCTGTATCCAATGCCGAAAAATGTCAAAGAAGTCCAGAGGTGTAATGGTTTATTTTCATATTTTCGCCGTTTTGTCCCAGGGTTTTCATGCATAGCTAGACCGATCACAAATTTGCTAAAAAAAGATATCAAGTTTATATGGACCAGTGAGTGTGTTGAAGCCTTTGAAAAGTTGAAAAACAGTTTGGTTTCTTCACCAGTACTGGCAATATACGATCCGAAGCGAGAAACAGAACTTCATTGTGATGCGAGTTCACATGGTTTTGGTGCTGTGTTAATGCAAAAGCAGGATGATAAGAAATTTCATCCTATAGCTTTCTTTTCAAAAAAATCAACTTGCGAGGAATCAAAATTAATAAGCTTTGAATTAGAGACTTTAGCCGTTGTTTATGCTTTAGAACGTTTTAAGACTTTTCTAGATCGTTTACCATTTATTATTGTCACTGACTGTGAAGCATTGTCCCAGACTTTGAAAAAGAAAGATGTTAATCCAAGGATAGCCAAGTGGGCCCTAGCATTTGAGAATTATAACTATCAAGTACAGCATCGGAAAGGAGAAAGAATGGCTCATTTTGATGCTCTTAGTCGTAGTCCTGTGATAAATGCAGTTACAACTGAAGATATTGATAAGAATATTCAAATAGCTCAGGCGCGTGATGAAAATATATTGTCTATTCGGAAAAAATTAGAAACTGGAGGAGTACCAGGGTATGTTCTAGAAGATGGCTTAGTATTTCATGTTGGGCCTCAATACAAACGACAGCTTTATGTTCCTAAAGAATTAGAGGAAAATGTGATTAGAATCACTCACGAGAAATGCGGACACCTAGGTATTGATAAATGTGCAAATCAAATTTTGAAACATTATTGGATTTCCAATGTCAAAAAGAAGTTGAAAAGGTTTATCGGAAATTGTCTTAAGTGTATTTTTCATTCTACGCCTCCGCGAAATACCGAACGGAATCTATACAACATAATGAAGCGGCCAGAACCTTTTGATACTATTCATATAGATCACTTTGGTCCGCTGCCTTCAATAAATTCGAGAAGCAAATATATTTTAGCAGTTGTAGATGCTTTTACTAAATATGTCAAACTTTATCCCGTTAACACACCTGGGACAAAAGAAGCAATAAATGCTTTAGAACGGTATTTTCAGTATTACAGTCGCCCACGTAGAATTATAAGTGATCGAGGAACCAGTTTTACATCGTTAGAATTTAGCAATTTTTTAAAGGAGAATAATATTGAACAAATTAAGGTTGCTGTAGGGTCTCCGCAGTCAAACGGTCAGGTTGAAATAGTTAACCGTGTTCTGAAATCAATGTTAGCAAAGTTAGTTGAATCTCCTGAACAAGCTGATTGGAAACAGAAATTGATCAGTGTTGAATTTGCTATGAATAATACAAATCATGCTAGTACGAAATTTTCCCCAAGTAAACTGTTGTTTGGAATTGAACAGAGGGGAAGAGTTGTTGACGACCTTACTGAGCATTTAGATGCAATATATGCGGACGACAAAAGAGTGGATTTAGTTAAATTGCGAGAAGAAGCCTCTAAAGCAATTCAGAAGTCCCAGTTGTACAATCTGAGCTATTTCAATGAGCACCATACCCCAGCCAAACAGTTTGATGTTGGTGAATTTGTAGTTATTAAAAATGTAGATACTTCTGTCGGGACTAGTAAAAAATTAATACCCAAGTACCGTGGTCCATATGTTATTAAAAGGAAGTTTGAAAATGACCGCTATTTAGTTGAAGACATTGACGGTTTTCAAGTAACGCAAGTGCCTTATCATGGTGTTTTAGATTCAACTAGATTAAAAAAATGGATTCAAAATAGTGAATCAGTAGAAAATTAACGTTTGGATTCAGAAGGTAACACTAACTTTAATTATATTTTAAATATTTCCTTTACAATCGAGGTCGATTTTGTAGTCAGAATGGCCGAGCTGTAAGAAATAACATTTTGAATTACTTTGAATATATTACTGACTAAAAACTAGATTATTAAAAAATATCAAAAACTAGAACTTTGTCAAAAATGTAAAATTCGAATATTGATATAATTTTTCAATTTATTAATTATTATTGATTCGATTACCAAACGAAATACATAGCTGTTCCTATTGTTATAAAATAAAATAAATAATTTACCGAGACATAATTAATCGTCTTTTACAACATCGAAAATTGAATTTTTCTTAAATTTAAAAAAACTGCCAAAAACGGAGCAGTGGTAATTTTCTGGTTTTCATGACATAAAAACTAAAATAAAGAAGCGTGTTTTCGAAAGCTTCCATGAAACTTTATATTGCTTAGAGAATCTAAATCGAAAAAAAACTTTTGTGTCGTACATTTAATATCGGGTGATTCATGGTTTGGTTTGATTTTCAATAGGGTTTTTTGACAACATCATTACTTGCCAATTCAATTCGTAAACTCAGATCCTATTTTTCATAATATTTATATTGATAGACATCCACCAAATTGTGAAGAGAGTATAATATAATAGCAGGCTGATTTGTCGAGAAATCAATTTTGTGTGCACTAAATTTTATGTTTTGCTTCGGTAAGTTGGACAATATCACATCTTTTGACTATTTTCTTTTGCTACGACATTTTCATGATATACAATGTTCAAAAAGTAAATGCCATGAATAGTGTGGGTTTGGTTTTACATTATAAATCAAACCTCACGATGAATCACCCTTTACCTCCATGGAAAATAAAAATCTCACAAATAAAAATTAAATATTAATCAAAGCAAAAACTTACGACTCTTGTCCTTGATTTGCATCTTCTCCAAATTCATAACCGGCCTATCATTGAATATAATCACACCAACCGCCCCCTTCGCTGCAACATTCTTAACTTTATCCTCAAATGTACACTCCCCTCTCCGCACCAATGCTATCCATTGCTCAGTCGGAAAAGGATTCAATAATGTCCCCATTATATCCGGATCACAAGCTTTATCATTTCGCATGTCATTCCGATTCGTCACATGCACCAGTAATCCTTTGACATTTAAAATCTTTCCCTCGCCATAGCGTGCCTTCTCCTCCGAATAGCTTACAATTTTGTCGTCCTTATCCACATATGTGTAGTTAAGATAGGCCATCGTATAGATGTCGACAATAACACGCTCCTCGACATTGGGTATGGTAGCACTTGATGAATTTATCGTTCGTAAATATTGCTCAAAGTCCTTGCTAACTGTCGACATTCCATAGACGACTTGACGATTATGGCCGGTGAATAGAATTACTAGACAAACGACTAAGAGCAACAATTCCTTGGACTCCATCAGACTTAAGTTATTTTTGTTGTTGTTGGTTTTTTGGTTTTTCTGTGATTCTGTTAGTTTTTAAGAGCCAAGGCTGAGATGTGCCGGTGGCTTAAGTGGTTTCTTGAGAAAATTATGGTCTTCTACGTCTCCTTCTGCTGCTGCTGCTTCGTTAACTTTGATGATATTCCAGTATGAAGCGCATTGAGCCCTGCATTTAGATTGTTGTTCTTAATTCTGCAAAAAAAAAGAAAACAGAAATTGGAATTTAGTTTTGAAATGAGTTTTAAAAATTCGTGAGCTTCAAAAGTTAAACTGTTGAGTGGTGACAGCAATAAAATAAAATACCTTTAAAATTGAAAGTTCACGATCATTTTAATTGCAGAATGTAAAAAACTATCTATTCACACTGACACTGACGTTTAACTCAAGTTTTTAAGTTTGAATTTATCAGTTGGAATTATTGAACAACGTAAACAAAGTTAATCGCCCTTGCGTGACTAATTTCTCCGGGGATCAAATTAATTTAAACTTGATATAGCCCATTTAATTCTTAATCTCAAATTTGTTTATAACTTTTTGCAGAAAATCACAATTTATTGACAATTAATCGAAAGTCAAGTCAACAAAATTTGGACAGCAATCGAAAGTAAAAAAAAAAAATATGTTCAAAACACACTGCAGGAGGGGTCAACATTCTCAAGCATTCGTAAGACATCGTTAAGTATGTTGGACGAAAAAAAAAAGAAGACACAACAAACAAGAATTGTGAATCTTATCAGTCGGACTCGGAACATTCTCGGGTTTGCCCAAGGTCCCTTTAAAGACCAAACTGCTTCTTCGACTTCGTCTTCTGCTTCTCCTACATTATAAATAAAGACAAATGAGCATTTAAGTGCATGTCTATCAAGTTGTTCTTTGCTTCCATCATCGCCGGCCGATAGATAAATGAAGACAGATAAGAATTCAATTAGCCGGCTGAATGACATTGAACACATTTGATAAGATGCCTCATGGTGATGGTGCAGTTTAGTCATCATTTAAAGTTGAACCATGACGAAATCTCGAGTATAGTATGTTAGTTGTATATACTCGACAAGACGGTGAATATTTTTATAATGAAATAATAGTGAAATAATGTTGTTTGTTTTATTTGTAGGAATTATGATAATGACTTGGGGATTTTTGAAGTATAGGTTCCGTTACTGGTTGAAGCGAGTTTTTGAGATTGAAGTGTTTGAACAGCGCAGCGTGAAGGTGTTCTTCTTGAAATTCCACTTTAAATTTTTTGTGTTATTCAATTCGGAAGGGAAATTTTTTGTGAGAAAAAGGTGAAGGAAATGATGAACCTCAAAGACAGCTGAAGGGGGAAACCAGATAAAAATAGATTGAACAATTTTTAAGGGTGTTTTTTTTAGATGTGTGGTTTTTAATCTGTCATAATTTTTTTTCGAAGTTGGTCTTTTTGACAGCTGTTGCTTGATTTATCCTCAGTTTGGTTTGCCATTTCACTTTCGGTGCACGGGTCAAAACTAAGGTGGCCACCGATCCCGATTTTAACAAGAAAATTTTATTCAGTGATGGTTGAATGAATACGTTAATAGACAAAATTATCGTATTTGGAGTGAAAATAATCCACAAGCCAAAAAGTCTTTGTTTGGAGTGATCTGTATGGGCAGATGGAATCATTGGTCCATATTTCTCCAAAAACGCTCACTATAAGAGCCATAATTAATGACTTTTCTGTGTCTGAATTGTAGGATGTTGACGTGGACGACCTTTGGTTTCAACAAGATGGCGCTACATGTCATTCAATCAACGAAACAATCAATTTATTGAAGGAAACTTTTGTGGTGTGCCCTCCAAGATTGGGCGATTTAACACTTTTGAATTATGTGTGTTTTGGGGGGTTATGTGAAGTCGCTTGTCAACGCAGATAAGCCCCAGACAATTGACGCCTTGAAAGATAATATTCGGCGAGTTATTGCTAAAATATGGCCCCAAACAGCTGCAAAAAGTGGTCGAAAATTTGGCCTCTCGGTTGGTATTTATTCGAGCTAGCCGCGGCTACCACTTCCTTTATTCCTTTAGTAAAACAAAATGGCAAACACTTATCTTTATAATAAAGCTAATTTCTTTGCCAAAACATTAAATTATATGCATTTTATTTCTTCTTAAAAACCACACATCTACAAAAAAACACCCCTTATAATATAGTAAACAAATTCTGATTTTGTTGTTGAAGGACAAAATAAAAATAAAATTTGAATTATTTTCAGAAAACCGTTTTGTTGACTATTTCCCAACAAATTAATGTCAAGAAATAATTTCACACCTTGCAAATACATTTCTTTTTTTTCTCTTAAATAAAATCACCTCACACGAAGATTCCTAAGTAATACAATAAAACCAAATAAAAATAAAAAAAAAAAATCTCCCACAATGCAAACGGGTATTACCCCATATCATTGATTATTTGTTTATACCCTCATTGCAACAAATCAAAAAAAAAAAAAAAATCAAAATATTGGCTCACTTCCATATTTGTTTGGTTTTATCAAAATATCAACATCGCATCATCGATTCAACCCACTGTCCCGCATTCTCCGCATGATATCAGCCAAAAATTACCCCAAACAATCAATCTAAATCGATAAATTCCCTCTCAATATACATTCATTCATTCAAATGTATCTAACACTATTTAGATACATCCGTATATTATATACATAGTTTGTTGTCATATAAAAAAAGGAGATAAAAATATTTTCCTTGCTCTTGTGGATTTCAACTGATTCGGAAAATAAACACCGCATTCACATTTCACATGAAAATAAACTGAATCCCCCCCACGTTGCGCTTGAACTCTTGTTCCCAAGTTCAAATTCGACAAAATAAACAAATTCGATTCACCTCTAAATGTTGCGTATACATGTCGACATACAAATATACATATATATATTGTATCTTTTGTATTTATTTAAAAGTATCTACAGAAGCTGTGGGTTGTTGGCGCTCCTCTTGGTTGGGTATCTAAATTGCATCTGAATGCACTGTCATGGCTCTGATATCCTATTTTGTGTGGGGGGATGTAAACCAAACAAAAAACCCCACCAACCATATAGACCATCATCATGATGGCGGGCGTCCGGTCCTCCCCGCAATGTCGACAGGCAAACTGTCTTAATAAAAGACATCGAGTTGTTATTTCTATTTGATTCTCGGTGTGGGAATCAAATAAATGTACCTATAATTTAAGGCGATAGTTACAAGATTAAAAATCCTCACGACACATCCCCCCTTCCCCACAAAAATTCAGTGATTTGGACAATGATGAATGTCGTGCGGTTCGTGTTATAATTAAAAATGTATCCTTGTCGAATCGAAATCGAAACTGAATTACGTCAATGTTAAGTGTCAACTGTCAAATTGTCATAAATAATAAAATGGTGGCTACGGGGAGTTGTTAGAATTCATTCGGAAATTGTGGAAAAAGATATAAAAGTATCTGTGGCATTAACCGACCAATCGACCGTTCAGGAATTTCTCACTTCCTACAAAAACAGAAATGAGGCAGATCCAAAAAATGTATATATAAAAATATTTCTATAAACATAATACGAAGGAATTTTGAAGATTGTAATAAAATTATATTTACATACTTATTTTATGGGACTTAAAAAATTCGTATTAATGAAAAATTCCAAACTTGAGCTTTATATAAATTTTTGAATTTTATATACGGGCCGGGTTAAATTTATGATGATGATGATCGTAAAAATTAATCATTTTATATTCTTTGTCTTTTACATATACACAGTATTTAACCTTAACCGAATTTTTTTATATGGGTTGGTATTAAAATAAAAGGGTTGCAGTGCATTCGATAAGACAAACATATAATGTATATCAACCTCCAAAAGATTTTTTACGCACTTAGTATCTACTTTATAGGGTATGTTTGTTTTTTATTTTTTGAACATAAAGAAAAGTTTATAAAAAGTAATAGTTATTTTGACAAAACGAAAAGTCCAAAAATCTCATCGGCTCAATTTTTTGACAATTCACAAATCATCAGGTTTATCAGACTCTTCTAAGTTATAGCGCCCCCTATATACGGATAGACTAATTTATTGTAATTTTTTTTTGCAGTATTCCCGATTTTTAATTGACAAAAATGAGGATACTCTTGTTTGTATAAAATTATACAATACAATAATCTCTTAATTGAACCGCATTTGGCCAATTTAAAAATGAAATAATCATTTCAGGTATATACATATCTTCTACACACAAAAGACAACCTATTTAAATCTGAAATAATTTTCAATTAAGTACCTATACTCGTATCTGTCAACAGAGACACAGCTGTTTGAAGTCTTGCCATGTGCCTGACTACTGTCAATTTTGAAAACAAAAAAATCACTGCTTCCGGATTTCGCGGCTAAAAATATATTTACATAATTTTTTTTGTATTTATTTTTGCTGCAGTTGATTAAATAAATGGAAAATATTTAAATTTTATTATATTGCAATTTTATAAAAGTAAATCATTTAAATCGAGTTCAATGAACTTATAAAAAATTGTTCATTTGTTAAGGAAATTAAATTTAAAATGACATTTTTATTGTATGATATTCAATGGAGACGGATTAAATTTAACATGAACCAGAGCGAGACTATCACGCTTTTGTTTAATTCATCAGAAACTACTTTAAGGATATTGATTAAATTTAAATTTTTGTATTTTAGATTTTTAAATTAATCACAAACTTAGTGCAGATTGTATTTTTAGTATTATCATATTGCAAAGAAAATTAATTGTTGAATTTAGAGTTAGTAAGCATTTTTATGAATAAATTTAAAAATCTTAAATTCCTGTCAGTTTTACCCGACTTGGACCACTACGGGTTATATTAAGAATTTTCAATAAAAATTGTTTTAATATCCACAGAACTTATCATTTTGAATCAACTTATTGCAATTTTCTAAGTAGGTGTTGAAAGTATTTGTAAAGGGTGTTTTTTGTAGACGTGTGGTTTTCAAGAAGAAATAAAATGCATATAATTTAATGTTATGGCCAAAAATTTAGCTTTCTTATGAAGATAAGGGCTTGCCATTATGTTTTCAGAAAGGAAAAATAGGAACTAGTAGATACTGCTGGCTCGAATAAATACCAACCGAGAGGACTAATTTTCTTTTAAGGCGTCAATTACGTCAAACGGTTACGTCGTTTATCCTCGTCTTGAAAGAAATTATAACAAAAAACACTGTTTTCGTTTTTATAAGATTTTTTTTAGAAGTCCAAAATCTATTGATCCAGAGTGTATCCAGTTTTACATGCAAATAGTCGAAAGTCTGGATACCTTGTAAAACAAATACCATCATTTTTAGGGGACATAAATATTTTTCCAGCTATGTACAAAAAAGGGGGGGTTCAATTTAATTGCATTTGCAAAATAACAACAAATAACACAATTTCAATTTACTTCATCCGCCTTACACTTCTCTTTCCCATATAGATACACCCGTAGTCCCCGAATATATGCAAAAGGAATGAAGAGACTAAAAATTGCCACAGAAGCAATTTTGCGGTCCAAAAAAAAAACACATAAATTTACAAAAATTAAATCTATTCCTGGTTCCATTGTTGGCCTCCTGTTTCTGTTCCTGTCTCTGTCCCTGTGCCTGAGATCTGTTTTTTTGTTTTTTTTTTTTGTAAATTTGCTCTAGTTTAATTTTTTGTTGTTTTTGTATCTTTTTTTCACAGCTCTGTTTGTTTTATCGTAAATGCTTGGTGTTTGATTTTATAGTTTTATTTTTACATCTAACACACATTTGTACGAGTATGTATATGTAGTCATGGTTGTTGTTGTTGTTTTAGTTGGTCCTAAGGTGCAGCAATATGTCGATATTCCCATATCACGTCGAAGAAAATCCAGATTGCATTTTGTTGAAATTATGTTTTGTGAACTCTGAGAGAGTGTTCCAAAAATAGAATATGGCTTATATATTTTTGTATATCATAGGTTTGCACTTAGAACCACACAAACATACTTTGAATAGAAGATACTCGAATCTACTATATAGATAACAAAAACAATCGATCGTGTTTTGATAGGTAAAGATAGATAGATAGATAGATACACAACATGCATAAAGATACGAGTACTCGTGTTAAGTGGAAGTATTATTACCCTGTCATCGAAGAGGCACTTATGGACGAATGGTTGCGACCGATGACGAGTTCATTTTTGAGGGATGCTTTCACAGAAGCTGCATTAGAATATTTTTTTTTTTCAAAACGTGTGCTTATTTATTTGTTTAGTTTTAAAATTGATTTTAAAGAAATGAAATGAATTACGAGGGAAAACTAAACTACTTAGCGTCTCACACTTAAGTGAAATATATTTTTGGGAACATTTTTCATTCACCGAAACGGTTTATTATTACTTCCTCAATAAAACGAGAACACATTGATTTCGTGTGAATTTTTTAAAAGTGGTTTTCGTCATATGATTTAACAGTGAGTAAATATGACAGTGTTTTGAATGTAATTCGATCTTTGCTTTGGTTTGCTTAAAATTTGGAATGGAATCAATTATTTTTGTATATAATTTACATAATGGAGCACATTGTCATATTTTTCAAAATTGATCGAATATAAGACTCAGTATAATATTCCTACCAGCGAAATACGATTTTTTTTTAATTATTTCTTTAAAATTTTTATAAATAAGTATACAAGGAAAATTTGTTCATTATTCCAAATCAAATGCAATACAAAATTGGTGATAGAGTAATTTTTGGCTAGATTTCAAAAACTCCCAAAAATCAACACAACATTGAAAAATAAGTTAAATATAAAAATACCATAACGAACATGTCGATTTATTGTTTAATGACTTTAAAATATTTATGGATTTTAAATTTGGACCAATTTAATATATAAGCTATGAACTCTGGAATTTTATTTTTGGTTTTATCATCCAAAACCTTTAAGACCAGTATTAATTTTTTTTTAAATACTCAAAAATTTTGTGAAAAATGTCTGCTATATTTTTTTTAGTAATTTTAAATATTGTTTCAGCTACAGCTTTCAAAAAATTATCAACATTCTTTGGCCTAACTTGTAAATTTAATATACAAATCAAATAAAAAAAAGTGTGTATACGCCCCATGGTACATTTCCTCTATAATCGCCTTTAGATGAAATAGCAATGATAAGTTTTGTAACTTACTAAAAAATTAAGTAAGCATTGACAATTGATACATATTTTTGGACCCAAGCCAAGAATTTTGAAATAAGTCGTGTTAAAAAACTACTTTCCTTTCAAAGAAATCGAGACTTAGAAGTTTAATTTTGAAAAAAAATTAAAAAATCTTCTTAGCTGTTGCCTTGGGCAACAAAGATAAAATATTACAGAGCTAACTTAAGTATGTTTATTACGTCATTCTGGCGTCACAAAGAACTTAATTACATTTTTTAAATTTTTGACTGGGTATAGTGTATATGTCACTATTTTGAGAATAGGGCATTTTCTATGTTATTGTAATAGATTGTTGTTGTAAGTGATATAGCTTAGAAATAATGCATAAGGAAGTTAGCAAATTTCAACTTACTTACGTTTTTGTGTGTTTAAGGCGACGACAATAGTTATTGTCACTTAAGTAACGAAAATACATAAATTGTGTATATATTTCTTTAAAGTTTTTTAAGGCCTAGTTCTTAAACTTCACTCATCGCTGATCACTTTGGAAAATACAAGAATTTTATGGCCAACTCTCAGCCAACTCAAATTTATAGTTCAGAATTTTGTGTCACATACGTAACTTTCTTCTTTTTTTATTATTTTTAAGTTTCAAATATTATGTATTTGTGTTGGTAGATGCACATTAATTCCATACTACAAAAAAATACTAATTAGTTGGAGTCTTTTAAGACTATACATAAAATAAAATAAAAACTTACCTATACACACAACATTAATTTGTATCTTTAAATGAAATAAAAACGCTTTCGATATTTCATCAAACCCTCACCTATGTAAAAAGCACTGTCAATGTCATTGTGTCAAGATTAATCGATTAATAAGAATTTAAGACTTCATTAATCACTACTTCATTACCATATACGAGTAGGTTTACGAGTATATGTATGGTGTACCTGTTTATGTGTATAGGTATCATTTTTTTAAATCAGATAAACTTTCCGCTAACGGTTTATTACCGCGACAATGAAAGTGCGATGTGTGTTGTAGTAACACTAACAATAAATTAATTTGTTGTCTTCAAGCTCATAATTTAGACGTCATCGTCATCGTTGTTGTCGTCGTCGGTCGTCAATACACGTGAGTCACAAGCAAAACAATCAAAGTATAATTATCAGACAACATTAACTGCCTTTAAAGTCTGGAATTATGTCTAGCATTTATGCATGTTCATAATATTAAACAATAAAGAAATTAATATAACAATAATACCAGTTTGTGTTAATTTTTTTTAATTACTTTTATACGGTGACAATTTGAAACTGGTACCAAAGAGGATATTTAAATTTATAAATGATTTAATGAGAACAGGATTTAATTTTGATGTTTGGAAAATTTTATAGATCAAATTAACAAGGTTTTTCCATTTATCAGGAAATTACAGAACGTCTGGATTTTGTTGTTCGAATGCAGTCTTGTGGTCTTAAAGTGTAATAAATCTAGATAAAGTTAAATATTGACACAAAAATGCAAGTCAATATTTGATAATTTTCTGGAGAGTCAATTTTGTGATTTTCTTACCCATTAGTCATATGGCAAAAATGTTGATAAGACTATGGTGACAACTTCTAAGCTATATCACTTAGAGCTACAATTTTTGACAATAAAATAGAATTCCAAATTTTTAAATAAGTCAAAAATTTATTTGTTCAAGGAGCAAAAAATTCCATTGGCTTCAAAAAATTAAAAAAGTGGACAAAATTGATTTTTGACTCGAATCTCGAAATCATCGAAAAATGACAACAACTTATATTTGATTTTATTGAAAGAATTTTTAAAAATTAGTAAATCTTTTAAAAAATTTGAAGAATTGAAAAAAATAACCAAATTAAGTTGAGTGAAAATTTAAATTGGACACCTGACAACTTGTTTTTTATTTTACAATTTTTTTTACACAAAAACTTAACTGAACGCCATGTTTTCAAGTGCACTAATCGGATGTTATCAATATGGGTAGCAGCCTCTTTATTTTGTTATTAATCAAAAGTAATGTTTAAACAATTTTCGTAGATTTTTTAAAACATGAACCGCTTTGTTTAAGATTACCAATATTTCGGAAAATAGTAAGATTTATGTTAAGATTCAAAAACTTGTATTTTGGTCGCACTATTACAACGTAGTCTTAAAGGAGATTAAAAAATGTGATTTGGTGCAATTTTCAAAAAATCATTGTTTCTTGATTATTTTGTCGTTTGGTAATATACAAAGACTTGTCAGATTTAATTGAGCTTGTTTTCAATTTTTTTTTATTTTTCAAAAATTGTTTGGTTTGTGCTTTTTTTGTTATTATAAAGAAAAATATTTGGAAACATAAAAATTATATTTAAAAATCTTGAAACATATTTTATATTTATCATTTATCTCAATACGTTCAAGTTTTTCAAAAAAAAAACACTAAACAATTTTATACTAATTTCGTTACTTCCGAAAGTGAATTCGTGCAACCCAAAGTCAAGCACGAACTCAACACGAGTTCGAAATATAATTGGCAATAAGAGAGGAAGTAAAAATAAAAAAAAAAAAAAAATACAAGACACTTATGCAAATTGTATATACAAACAATGAACCAAAAATCACATAACATCTGTGTCTATTATTTTGACCCAGGATGTAGACATTCTGCATACGAATACGATCTTTTCCTGCTGGCGTTTTTTTTTTGTCTTGTTATTTTTTTTATTTTAATTTCATTCTAATCGAATGTACACAAATTTATTTATATCAGAAATTTCTTTAAGCGCATAAAGACGTTGACTTTGCCATTCCGTTGGCAATCTGTTCAAAGCACAGCCCCAGATGCATTGTTTAATTAATTTTATTTGTTTGTTTTTGTTTTGTTTTTCTTTTTTTTTTTTTTGCAGTCAAACTATTGTTGAAAATGGTTTTGCCGTCGTCGTTGATTTTTTTTTTTGTAAATTGTGCTCGACTTTCTTCCGTTTCGACTTCGACGATAAAAACTCGCGTACGTTCACAGTAAATGTACAATACGTGAGGTCAAGTGCAATTCACGAAGTGAAAAACTTTGTAAACATAATATTTATATGTATGTTTGTGTATTTTTGTGGCTTTGTGTGTATGTCTATTTGCATGTTGATTCAATTTTTATTAACGGACCGATCAGAGTGCTCTGATGCTTTGGTTTGAGCTATTTTATTGTTCGCATTGTTCGCATAATTAATAAATTTTATTGTTGAATGGTTGAACTACATAAGTACATAGATATTTATGTATTTAGAGTGCATGAGCTTGTTAGTGAGTATTATTTAATAATATTTTTAAACTTACTTTTATCTGCCGGAAGTTTATGTTTTGATTTGAAAAAAAAAGAAGAACAAAGGCCACACGATGGCGCTGTACACGCAGTGCCATGGCCGAGTCGTTTTATTCGATATAAAACCGTTATTTGATTGAATAGAAAAAATTTCTGGTTCTTTATTCGTTTTGGACATTCATTTTCTCTAACTCTCATATGTATACCGGGATGGAATGTTTTCAAGAGACGGACACTCTTCAGAACACCTTGACCCGGAAAGTGTACAAAGTTGGGTGAGGATCTATCTCAATTGACTTGATGTACATACGCTCAAGACTTCAGGCTTTAACGAGAAATAGGTAAGTGAGGAAAAGTTTTAGTTTTAGGGAGATGAAACGGTAAAACGTCAAAATGAGTCATTTCAAAAAAGTCTATCCTGCCATAGTTGAAGGATTAAAAATTCTCTTTAAAATCTAAATCCTTGCTCTTAAAAATAATTTGTTTTAGTTAATGCCCTAGAAAAAACTCATCAAAATTTTTAAAAACTAAGTGAATTGAGTGTACCCTTTGAGAACCCAAGACAAGGCCAAGACCGAAACAGGTCTCGTCTAGTCACGTCTCAAGATAGCCCACCCTAGAAGAAGCTTGTGTTAATTGAGGCCTAAATCTCCCCACACTATTTGAGGGATTTATTAACTCAAAAGCTGAAGTTTTTTAACAAGAAATTTTCAATTTTCTTTTTCATTTTTAATCATATTCAACATAACATCTACCTAACCCCTTTCATTTGCAACATCAACTCATTAACCCTAAGACGATTTGACATAAATTAAAAAATAAGTTAAAAACGTCAAGGTTTACTTTAATTGTTCACAAAATCTAAGCACTCAGTTTGTTAACCTAACAAATGTCTTTAGATGACCCCTGTATACTGTTATGTCATTGGCGTGTGTAAGATAATTTGAAAAACAAAACTAACCCCCACAAGCCACAACCTATACTCTTGTATCTCGTATGTAATGTCGTCTTATTCGAACTACACGATTAAATTTTCCTGTCCAACTATTTTAAATGTCATTTCAATGGTTTCTTCTATATTCTCTTGACAGTTAGGCCAACAACGACGACGACGACCAAGACGACGATGTCTAGGTATAGACATTTAATTTTATTTTAAATTCTCTAATTTATCTGTTCGGGAAGCCTGTTAACATCTATACCTTACCTAGACGAGTAGGCGCAGGTACTTAACTAAGTCTCAGGTGAAAGAGCGATGCGGCCATCGAATGGGAGCGTTAATTCTAAAGCAATTTTCGGTTCCTAACCTGACATTTGATTGTATTTGTATTTGTGTTGGTTTTGAGCATTGTGATGTCTGCATTTGGAGAGATTAAGTGGGCTTGGAAATTGGTAGTGACATGAGAGCGAGTACTGGCTTTCTGAGTTGGTTGTTGGGCGATCATATGTCGTGTATCGAAGCGGGGCATAATCAAATATCAAAATGACATGGCATATTATGGGGTTATGTTTTTACGGGCTCTGCTGTCAGAAACCGGAAAGAAGCGAATAAAAGCTATTGTCCCCGTCGTTCGTCGTCGTCGTCCCCTCACAAATTCACTCACACGCACTGTCACTATGCGACATCAATTGGTCAGAAATTCGGTAGTTGTGGGATAAATGAATGGAAGTTATACGAGTTACGAGTACCTTATACCTACTCGTATGTAATGTCAGTTTGTTGTGCGGAAATCACGTTCCCCCCACAATTAACGCAACGCAACGCAACACAACTGTTCCGAGGGTGAATACTGAATACGTCATATTAAGCGAGTGTGGCGACAAATCAAGCCTCGCGGAACGAGAGTGAATGAATGTGAAAAGGAAAAAAATCAATGGACTCGAATGGTGGGCATAACGTGGTCACCGATGAAGCAGGAGGAATGAGGAAATGCGTGCGCTTCCAAGAATGTTGGTTCTTCGCATTCGCAGTGGTGGCGCTGGCTTCTGATTAAATGACGACTATGAGACATTCAGTGGCATGACTATATGGCAAATTGGTGCCAGTGCCATTGGAGTGTAATTTTTTTACATTTTATTCTTTTTTACATATTACCGTCTTCAAATCGATTAACCTAATTAGTAAGGTGCGATGGCGATATTATGATGTACCTTTATCGCAACGTAACGTAATGTATATAAGCTTTATGCTTTGATTCAATTTAATTACTGGAAAATTCATTTTCTTTTTTTTTTCTTGTTATTTGAAGAGAATATTCTTTGATCTACTCACAGTTTACTGACTAAGAAGATTGCTCATAATGAGCTCATCAACATGATGGAGAATTAAAGATACTATAGATAAATGTAGTATGTTTATTATGCTCTAAAATGAATAATTAATTATCTTTGATAGTTTTAGTTTTGTGTTATTTTCTCTTTTGAAAATTTTGTTTGCTTCTCTGTCTAAAGTTTGAAATTGGAAAAGTTTATTTTAGTTTTTTTTTTTTTTTTGATCTTAAGATAATTTACTTAGCAGTTGTTATCGAGTAAGAAATCAATCAAAGATTGTGTTTTTTGATTGGATTTGATGTAAATTTAATTAATTTTCTAATGGAAGCTTTTTGAATTTTGTTCAATGTGGTCTTTGTATATGTAGATTGCATAAGACTTGAAGAAAAACTTGTTGAAGGAAAATTCAATTTAAGATTAAAAAAGAATAACACCATCAATTTCTTCAACAATTTGTTTGAATTAGTGAAGCAGTGTTTAATTTTTAAAGAAAAAAAAAGTCGTGAAAAGGAATATGTAACACAAAAGCGTAAGTTTTTTCTAATTTTTAAGAGTCGATATTGTGTTATTTTAATGCATATAGAGGTAAAATTTTTTGACAAAATATAAAATGCTATGTTCTCAAAAAAGTAGCAAACCAAGTCAAAATTCAAAATAGAGACCCCCATAAAAGGGACTTCCAAAATTTGACAGTGTTTTATTGAATTTTATTGAAAATACATCTGTCAAGTCAGTTCTTTTGTTTTGTTCTCTTTTAACCAATTGTTACCATCGTCCTACAAAGAAGAATGTGAATAAATTTGAGTCAAATTTCAGTGATAAAACGTATAAGATCTGCCAAAAATATCACTGCTGTCAAGGATTGTGTGCGGGAAATTCGGCATTACTCGCAAAAACTTGACGCTTCGAAGACTGTGGCTGAGGCTCGAACTAGTAACCAGAACTTAGAGATAAGTGAATTTGGACAACTTTTGGGTTCATGAACAGATACGTCAAAAACGAAACTGTCAAAAGGTTTAAAAGGTACTAATCCACTAGAGAACTAAAAGCTTCCGAAGCATCTCGAAGAAATCAATGTTTAATGGGAATATTGAACTGGTCATCATTGTCCATCATTACCGTCAACGGCAACACTATTAGTCAATATTGACACCTTTTCTTGGCCTTATTTAGATTAGATTTCGACGTTAAGTGACAGACAGAATGAACGACTTGGCTTTAGTTCCACACATTTCACATAGTCCTTTCAAGTAATTAAAAATTTTTTAAAACAAACGTTGTTTCATATAAATTTCAAGATAGTTCTTCATGACAGACCCTGTACAGTTGACGCAAAAGGTTTATAGAAGATCGTAGTTACAGATTAAGCTTAATAAGACTTTAAGGTTGACCTTATCAGACTTTTACTTGAAGAGTTTTAATAGAAAACAATATTGACGTTTGAACAAACCGATAAAATTCACCTTCGCCTTAAATTCTGATAACATTAGTTAACTACATTAATAAGATAGTTAAGATTAAACAAAATTGTGTCTTCTTTATCTTAGATGACTAAACATTTTCAGAATGTGGTAAGCATGAGTGAATGAATACAAAGACACATATTTATAATGTTGTTAGGTTATTCAACATTTTGCATCAAAAAAAAGTTTCGTGCAACTTAAATTTTTTTTCCAACACAAACGTTATATGTTGAACTTATTCCGATCCAAAAAGCATTCCCCACTGCATCACCATCACAACCATTCAAATAATGCCAACGAGAAAAAAAATCGAAAAACACGAACTTGATGCAATCAAATCACACGTTTTATTGGCAAATAAGTATAAACCAACTCAACTGCACCAGTATAATCTATAATGCAATAAACATGCGGTTAAATATGTACTCGTATCTATATATTTGGGTGACTTGACTATACAAATGCAGTTATAAAAAAGCCTTAAAAAAGTGGGACACAAAGTAGGGTATCCAACTTCCAATAACACCCATAACTTGCCAACTGTATATAGAATGACTTGAATTTTAAAAATATGTACCACAAAAAGGTCTTTGGTCTTAAATCAATCAATTATCTATTTTTTCAAAGGAAAACCTTTCGAAAGTGAGTAAAAATAAAAACAACAAAAATACCACAAAAAAAATTGTATTTAATATTCACCAAACACCACCGCATATACAGCGCACGAATCTAAATAAATTTTCTTTATTGACTTTTCAGAAGTCTCGGTCTGAGTTGGGTATAATGGTTTTAAAGTTAAGTGCCTTCCAGAGCTACCAACAACGCCCACTCTCTCAAGTCACTAATACCGCACAATGCATGCAACCAGTGCTATATTGCATCTCCCCCTTCGAAAGACATGAAACTCACCATAAAAAATGGTACCTACTTGTGGCTTTTTCATTGTTATTCTTGTCATAATTCACGGCAGCAAGGCGTACAGCAGCGTCAAACCGCCAAAAAAGAATTGCTACCTATTAAGCCTATGAAAATGAAAAAAATAAAAACGCTTGGTGCGCCATCAGGCGAGACCGGCAACAACTTACGTACCCATAACAATTTTTCCTAACTTGGGGTGGCTAGATTAATATTCCGGTCACGTTTCGCGGGTTTCACTGTCGATATTTTTATTTTTATTTTTATTTTAAATATTAAAAATACAAATAAAAAATGCCGAATCTCTTTCCTTATGTTTCCTAAAGTTCTCTTGTCGATGGTTGTTATTTTAGCTCTCGGAACGTGCTTTTCTTTAGTTCTGTTCGTTTCGTTTCTTTTCTTTTCGTTTTTCCAATGAATCAAATAATAATGTAAATGAATCCCTTAATGCAAAATGTACATACATCATGCGTAATGAACATTGCTAATAGGTACTTGGTACTTCACATCAGATATTTATGTAGATGAATATTTTAAAAATAATTCTTAAAACAAAGAACGTCCATTAGCATTTATAATTTTTGTTTTGTTTAAATTGAATTCAAATTAAAAACAAAAAAACTAATGTTTTAATAAAACATTAACAAAACAAAAAACAAAAAATATCCGCATTCATTTGAATCATGATAAACATGATAATAAAATTATCTTTAAAAAATGTTCGCGCTTTAATTTTGGTCGGTCTAAAAATGGTTGAAGTCTTGTTTAGTATACCAAAGTGGATTGCTATATGTCAGTCAAACTCGTCTGTCAAACAAAGCCACTGATGTCACATTTGACACAAATATACAACATTATGGTTACTTTATCTGTCAAGACATACTTGTTTATGTAAACTTAGACGTTTAAAACGTCATTGTGGCATTTAATGAAGAGTATAGCGAGCAGAATGTTTTGCTTAAGTACGCATCTTGTGTATATTCAGACAAAGAAAACGGCGACAAACTACGACGCGGCGACGACAGCGCCAATGATGGAGGTAGACTTCATTAGAATTCGCACCTGACCGACAATGTGGAGTTGTCTTGGTCGTCGTCGCTGTTGTTTATGTGTATGTGGCATGAATGCGAAATTGACAATAAATATGTATACGAGTGTATTATTAGTATCCAAAGTGGTATTTGATCGATTGTTATAGATATTGGCGATGTTAATTTAGGAATGTTGCGTAGATGTGAAATGTCCTTGGACCTTGGCATGTTAAAAGTCTATGATGGAGCCAAAAATAGAAATACATACTTTAGGTTCGAGCGATGAAGGAAACAGGTATATATGATGATTTATGACCGACGACGAGACGCAACGCAAGTTGACAATAACGACCACGACGACGACGACGTTATCAAAATAGCTTTGGATTGTGATACATGGAATGTAATTTATTTTAGTTCTTAATTTAATTTGATTTTGTAAATTTATTTTTAATAGTTTTTTTTGTGAAAAGCTTAAAAATATTTTTGGAAAACTACTCAATTTTGTGGTGTCCTTCGTTACTAAACATTTATTGGTTTCCATTTTCTTTTTTATTAAAAACAAATATCTTGTAAAAAATCTACCATTCGATATTTAAGGCAAAAAATTGTTTCAAAGTTTTCTTATTTCAAAAAGAAGTGATTTTCCTTTTTTTAATTATTAACATTACTTGATTTTCTTTTTTTTTTTTTTTTTTTAAAAACATATTTCTTATTTAAATTTACCTTATTTTTTTCGTATTCCAAGTACATTTGAAAAAAAATATGAATACAAATAATATTTTTTCAATATGTATGTAATTGACAAAAAACATTTTCAAATTGTTTTAATTTTATTTATTACAGTAAAAAAATCGCAGTTTTATTAAATATATGCACATTTTTTAATTACATATAAGATTGTTTTCATTTTTAGTTTTTTTATTTTTGTGACAAGAAAACTTAAAACTACTAATTTTTTTATTTATTTATCCATTTTTAATTACTAACGGAAACAGTTCTTAATTCTTTTTTTAACTTTTTAACTTAAGAAAGTCTTTTTACATTTATTAGATCAATCTTTCTAACAAACTTTATGAAGTAAGAAAAAAATTTTGAAAGAAAGGACTCTGCCTTGAATAATTTTTTTTTTTTTTTTTTTGTCAAAATTTAAGAATTAAGATTATTGCATTTTTTTAATTTATCAAAAATTTATTTTTATATTGTAGTAAAACTAAGCGTATTAGATACAGAACGCGAATATAAAAAAACTGTTGAAAAGTTATATGATAGTTTGGTAGTCAATTTTCCATGTCCTATAAAGAATAACCCTATAAGTAAAAGTCTCAAGCTCAAAAAAATTTAGATGCAGGCGAATTTCAAAAGACAGAATTTTTGGGTCATCTTAGGGTAGCTCAGTATGCTTTAATATGGTACTATAAAGTCTGATTAAAATCTCAATTTTTTTGAATCTAATAGCTATATTCCATGTAGTAAAAATGAAGATGATACATAAATTGCAAATGAAAACATAACTAAAGATAATTGATTTTCTGTCAGAATTTCTATTTCTCACATATAAAATCTCATCAAGCAATCATATTTTATCTCACAATGTTTTAGGTTTCTAGATTTCAAAAGATAATCTTCTTTAATTTCGTGTAAAAAAAAAACACACAATGATTATTCCTTAAAAACGATTCACATATTAATTTATTAATTTCTAATAAAATATTCAAATGCTTGTGCTGTTTTATTTTTTATAAATATTTACATGCATAATATATGTAGATAAAAATACATACAAAGAAACATGTATACATGTGTTTTAAAAACTCTTTGTTTCATTTATTGTTTTATTTCATTCAGTGTCTTAAATACAAATTGACTTATTAATCATTAATGATGATCACAAGCTTAATATTTCATTGTATGTATATAAAAATAAAACAAAAATTGAACAAAATGAAAACAAAAAATACTAAAATATAGTTTACAAAAAAATACTTATTATTCCAGGCAGAAAGCCAATGAACTATTAAATTGGAAGAGTTTATAGAACAGAAAGCCTTTAGGTAAACTTGTTTTCTTTTCCAACAAAATTTATTTAATTTTCTTTAAGAAAGGTTATGTATCTTAAATTAAGACAAGCTTAAAATGTATAATAAGTGTGTCTAAATTTTTAAACGGAAACAGTTTGAAAGTTGAGAATTTAGTGATATATTAAAATGGTACATGAGAGAAAAATGTGTTACTTCAAAATAAATTAAAGTATTCATTAATTCCTCATAAATGATAATGATATCCGAAAATCTTCTTTCTAGAAAATTAATTGCTCCAGGCTCCCGATATATTTTAATATTCAATCATTCTTACAACATTGAGGAGAGGGTTTTTGAAAAAACGGAATTATCAACTTAGAGGAAAATGCAAGTCTTGATTTTTTTAAAACTTCTATTATAGAAATTTGAAAATAGATTTCTTGTGGTAAATCACAAAAAGTATCCTCACAAAATTTCAAGCAAACCAATCCACCAATTTAGACTATATCTATATGTAAAATAACTTTAAACAATTTCCAAAAACATGAAACAAACGTTGTTTTAAAATTATAACTATAACAAAAGTTATGTAAAAGGTTTTGAAAAAAAAATAGCACACTTCCAAGTTGCAGAGGAACTGATATGTACAACTTGAATTTTTAAAAAATTAGATTTTTTTTACCATTTTTTCTGGATTTGTGTAGATATTTGATTATGACAGCAGACCACCTTTAATATTTATTACTTGAGTGTCACCAAAGTTTTTTCAAAGATTAAATTTAGAAACTGTTTCTTAATAGTTTTCATTCTCAATTTAAGTATCCCTCAGGGAAGTTATTTAGGGCCATTTCTTTTTATCTTAGTTAATAATGGTATATAGTATACAAATTATGTTAATTTTGAAAAAAAAAATTGATTCGTGTTCAAGGTTCATAGTAAAATCCAGGAAAAAGAAAATGCACCTTTTTTTTGTTTGTTTTTGTGATAATTATTTTTTTTTTAATAAAAAAAGACAAAAATGTTGATTGTTCTTAGGTTGGACACGGTCTTAAAAAGTAATCGAAATAATATGATATTTATTTTGAGAATTTTTTCATTAAACATCTTCCAAAATCAGATTCATTTTCAAGCCAAGGGAAGTAGACATGGTAACTAACTAAAAAAAAATGAAAGACACAAAATAAAGTTTTGTGGTATATGTTAAAGTGATTGTCTGCAAAAACAAAAATAAATTCTAGTTCCCCGTAAAGGTTAAATCAATTATTATTATCAACATTATCTAAGCACTTGAAATTCTTATTTATGTATATGTGCAAATAACACACCCTTTCAATTTAAAATAGCAAAAAATGTAAGTATATTCTTTTATCGCATGTCTAGAAGTTATTAGCCATCATGTCGACTTGTTAACTTTATTCTATGTATGCATTAATGTATTATAACAAATTTAAACAAGAATATTATTATAAGCCAACTTTATACGAGTGTGTGTTTGTGCAGAAACAAGAAACAAATATAAAATTTAAATTAAATTATTCACACTCTGCCATCGGTCTATCAATAAAATTAGCTTATTATGGATATTATTTGTACTTTCTAAGGTTTCTAAGAATATTTTCTGCAAATTGCCTACAAGACATACCAACATAAATAATTATGTATGTATGTACATGTATTTATTTTTATAATCTGAAGAAAAAAAAAATAAAAAAAAAATTATAATAAATACAAAACTTTCAAGGTCACGTTGAATTGATTTCAGATTTTTGTTTTCTTGATTATGTATTTATTTTTATATATAAATTTGTGTAAACAAAATTAAGCACACACACTATATTATTTTAAGTGGTTATTTCTACAAAATCGATAAAAAAGAAGAACATTTTCCCATCAATAAATTTTTCCTCAAGTTTACATATTTTATCTTTTTGTTCACTTCAAAAAAGCCGCTGACATTTTTGAATTACATATACTTTCGGGTTAATATAGGTACGATATTTAAAGGCAACTATTTGTTTTAAACTGATAACTGTTTCTATTGATAATAATTATTATTGGTGACAATTATTAGTCTTAAGATTATTAAGTCCATTTTAATTCAAATTGAAAAAGGAGTTTTGAATATGAATTAGCCAACTTTTATTAAGCCTAAAATAAACGTTTAAACCCGGCAAACTTCAATACCAACCGTCAAATGCATATAGCAATACTTCTTATCCTTATTGCTTTAGAATTGTGATAACAAAAATGTTATCAAAAAATGTCATTTAATCTATATTTTTCTAAACTCAGATATAATGCAGGAAGTAAACGATTATAAATTATCAAGATTAGAATTATTACAGTTTATCAAACAAATACACTTTTTATGATATTTAAAAACTTTTCTTTTAGTTTTAATCTTTATAACTTGTTTTAATCAATATTCTGCGGACGTATTTAGATTCTTCTATAATACTTTAAAAACATTTATGGTACTTTTATTTTATTTTTAAAGTGAACAAAAATATCACAAGTTCATTCAAATATTGTGATCTGATTTGATTCTTAAATTCAAATTCGAATTTGTATGTATCAACATTTTAATTATAAATAACCATAATATAACCTGGTTACTTTATATGGTGATGATCATTAAAATGTATAAATCTGAATTCTTATTCTGAAGTTATATTGTGAAATTCAAAGACAAGTTGTTAGTCATCATCAAACAGTAAGCTGGTAGGATTTAAGCATTGTGTAGTATGTGACAAAGATGTGTTACTTAAAAATAGAGAAGAATAAAATTTTAACAAATGCAAAGTTTATGTGAATTATGGTTGCTAAGAAATTGCACCAGATTTAGAAATAATTAAAGCTGAACCGTTCGTAGACGAATTATTCTGTCTTCAGTAAGAGCCTTAAAAGAATAACATAAACTAGGACGTCGAAAGCCTTAGGGTGTGTAACTGAAATGGTGTGTTAGCTTACGATCGGGATAAATGGAGAAACTTGTTGGATGAGACCAGGACTTTATTCTAGTTGAACTGAACAGGTTAATAAATCATTTCTTCTAAAAAAAAACACCCTTTAATCAAGTGTACTTTCGGTTCTTTTTTATGAATATTTTAACAATTTTCATGGCCCCATTTTTTTCGAGAGGCTAACAACTTTCCCGAATGCTCAAAAATCATCATCAGAAATTCATATACACTCCTATTCATCTGATATGATCTTAATTTTTAATTTTAAAATATAAGATAAAAAAGTTTCGTCAAAAAAAAAAACTCATGTTCTTCGTCAATCAATAAACTCATTTCATACTTTGAAGTTTTAATGGATTTTTAAACAAAATTTAATAACAAACAAAATTTTTAATAATTTACTTCATATTACAAAGCTGACACGGACAGATTGTTGAAATATCAAAGGAAAACTGTTTGTTTCATTTCAGCAGCTAAAATAAATTAATATTGAAGTTTTCCGCTTTATGAAATTTACATATGTTTAATGTTTTTCTTTATACTCGTATGTATGTTTTTTTGTAAGTTGTGAAAGAGTTATTGGAAAACATATATTTTAGTTTTTTGTTTCTAATAATAAAACATTCAACACTTTGCATTTAAGGAAAAATTAAAATCCATTTATTATTATTCATTCTCCCCCAAATATGTATGTACGTATATTGTATGTGTCTGTAGTTTGTAAAAGTGTAAATAACTAATTTGTAATTAGTTTATGACCTAAAAAGAAAAATGTCACTTGAAAAGAACTCAAAGATAAAAAAAATTATGGTTTTACAATTTAACATTTAACATTTACATAACTCATTACAAACTTCAAGCTCTAATTTTTTTTTTTTCTTAAATAAATTATGTCGCCTGTTATCTTTTTTTTCTGTAGGTCAAAACAGAGGGGCATTTTTAAAACAAAATTAATCTTAAATATTTAATTTTATGATTCATCCAATGGTACATTTTTTAAAATTCTTATAATTGTTCTATAATGCAAACTTCAAAAAAAAAACTAATTAATTTAAGCTTTTTTGTTGTAAATTAGTTAGTACCCCTTTTTAAAAAAATCATCAATTGAATTAAGTCAAATTAACTCAGACAAAATCATTAAAGCACCAATTTTAAAATACCGTCGATTTGTATTTATTTTTATCTTCGGATTTTTAAGTATTTCTTTTAAATAAACTTAAAAAATTATTGACAATTTTAAAATTATGTTTTCAACAAATACAACCGCTTTTAATTTTTTAGCAAACTGATAAAAATAAAGGCTCAAAATTTTAAATTTTAAAGTAAGATGTTAAATTTATTTCTAGTAAGTTATGCCGCTAAAAAATTTGCTTTTGTTAACATTAAACGATTTTAAAATCTATTTTGACTATTTCTTAACAAATTAATTTAATTTAACAAAAATAATTTAATTTAACAAAAATAAAAGAATATAGCACTTTAACTTCAAATATTTTGCTGATGAATCCACAAAATATATGTCATTTTCTTGTCAAATCTAAATACTTGAAAAATTTGATTTGTGTGTTTTTTTAAGTTTCATTTTCAGTATAGAAAAATGCTATGTTTTATTTTAAGTCCTTCACAAGACAACCTAATAGTTCCGTTCTTGTTTGAAAACTAAAACATTTAAAAAAATATAATCCCGAGCTTACACTGTATAGAAAAAAAAATAGTTAATAAAACAAAAAATAAAATAGTTTTATGAAAGTTAAAACCTATCAAATATTTCAAAAATTGCTACTTCGAAAAAATAATTTTTTTTTAATTGGTAGCTATCAAATTTCAACATAAGAAAATTGGTCCTTTTTCTAAAAATTTAACTAAAAAAAAATATTTAAAATTTTACTATTTGTTTTTATTGTAATAGTAAAAAATTATCACCTCCTTATTAAGAAAAATATATTTCTCTACCAACATAGATATTCCAATTTTATTCCTGTTCGAAGGAAATTACCTATAAAAAAAACAATACTTCACAATAATGCCATATGAAAAAGATAAAACACCCCACTGTACAACATACATGGTCGTCGCACTTTACAATATTACAAAGCAAAAAACCACTCATGCATCATCCATTCAGAAGTCATATGGGTGTAGTTTCTGATCATGTTCTTAACATTGGTATTTCTTGAGATACAAAGATTAAACAAGCAGATACAAAAAATAAAAAAAAAACTATCTGAAACCAAAAAATAGAAAAAAGAAAAAAAAAAAACTTTATTGAGTGTGTTAAAAAGCGCACGTAATTCACAGAGAACACACTTTTCAAGTGGAAAATCATCGTCAAGATCGAAAGACTGCGCTGCGCCTTATTGTGATGTGATCTTGAACGTTGTATCTTTTGTTCATGCCCATGCTTCGATGTTAAAACATGGTAAGATCAAGTTTGTTTTTTTTTTTCTTTCTTTTTTTTTCTTAATGAATCTTTTTTTATTTCTATTTTTATGTAATCGGTAATTTAATCGGGAGCATACTCGTACCTATATAAACTACGACTACCATATGGTGTATTGCTGTTGGTGTCTGGTGATGACTCCGAGTTGATGCCTTTGACTTTGGATTATACATATACATACATATATCTAAGATGATGATTTTAATTGAAAAAAAAGATTAAAGATCGGTTAGAAGGTGAACAAGTGAGAGATAAGTTTAGAGAATATGAATTAACTAAAATGTTGCATGTTTAAGATATGAAATAGGTTTTTTTTTCACATACATATATACATACGAGTATACCGAAACGTAAGTCATTAAGTTTTGATTATTGGATGATTATTTTTAATTCACTGTTAACTACATGTATAATTATATTTTCATACAATTGTATTGTTTGATTTAGGATTTGAGTATTATTTGAACAATTAAGTGAATTCGTATAGTGTCAGAAATATACGACTAAGATTAATGTGCAAAGGTACTTAAATTTATAGATAATAAATATTTATTTAAAATTTTACAATCAGTTAGGAATTGTTAAATATTTATAGATAGAGAAAAACTCATCAATGGTGGAAGGATTTGCATTAATTTTTTTTTGTATGCTTAAACAAAAAAAGTTTAAGTTCAAAAACGTGTCAATTTTATTATAACATTAAAGCCATTGAAACAATGACAGTGTTAAGGTGTCAAGTCAATAATTTTAACACACATTGACAAAAAAAAATGTCTAAAGATTTTACTCGTTAATAATTATTTAATTTTATTTCATGGGAAAGTATAATGTAAAATAAATGCAACACATGATATGCAAATATTTGATTTAACTGTGAAAATGTCAGTTTCAAAAAACAACAAGAAGAAATAATAAAAAAACAACACAATCAATTTTAACAGCAAATGAAAATTATTTTTACTGTATGTATTTGACTTTTTTGGTTTGTTTTTTTAGTTTTAATGTTGTTTTATTTTATTAAGGACCATTGATGAGTAGACAATATACTAATTAAATGCTTTATAAATTCGTATTTATTTACTTTTAAATTCATATTCGCTTAATACACACATGACACAACGCTTGCATAATACAATTTTGATGTTGTTTTTTTGTTAAAGAAAATATTTTGCTTAAAAAAGCTTGTTTTGAGTAGTTAGCCAATAAAAAAATAAAATAAAAATAAAACAAACAAAAAATAGAAACTGATAAGGGACACAAAAAAAATTGTATTATTCATAAAATAATAAAATGTCATCAGCAAAAACTAGTGATAGCATACATATGTTTTTTTTTATCTTCACAATAGAAAATGCTGGTACCAGTTGGCAGGTTTTTGTTTTTATTTTTTAAACAAAAAAATAATAGGTATTCGAAAAAGTTAATTGTTATTAATTTGTCGTATTAATTTTATGATAAATCTTTTGATAATTTTTATATTCTATTTTTAGATAATAATAAAAATCAATTTTATGTAAAACGTTCATTGACTTTGTACTTTTAACAAAGTTAAAGATATTTTAATGTAAGAAATTATTGCACCGTTATGAAATACTTGATAATTATTGAGTCAATTTATTTTTAATTTTTTAATCTAGAAGGAATTGAAATCACAATTTTGACAGCAATCATATTGTGAACAAATTATGAGATTAAATAGTTGCAGAATAAGAAAGACGAAAATATAGGAAATGTTTCATTAAAGAAAAAAAAAAGAAACTGAAGTGTTTTTCTAATTTGAAAAATTTTATATATGGGGTTGTACTTAATTTTCATAAAATTCTTGAAAAATATTTTTTGAAGCACAATTTGAAAAACATTTTGTTATGTTAAGTACTATATACTCAAACTGATAACTTTCTATTGCCTAATAAAAGCTGAAATTCATTAAAATGTTAGTGTAATAATAATTTCGGCCATAAATATTTTTTTTTTTCTTTTTTTACAAATTTTAAATAAAATTTTATGAAGTTTTTCATAATTTTTTACTGAAAACCTGTCACTCTGATAGTTTCTTGCATATTAAAAAAAAAAATATATTATTCACTTCAAGAAAAAGTTACGCTCAATTTTTACAAAAAATATCAATTTAATATTTGTCAAAATGTTGTCATGTATTTGTTACAAATTTTACAATGCATAATAATTAAATAAATTTAAATTCAATACGTTGATTTTCTTTGATAAATATTTTTTTAACAGTTTTCATGTCATTTTTTAAAATTATTTTTAGTTAAATAATTTTCAAAAAATATTAACTATTAAAAATTGTATTAAATATGTAGACAATAAAACAAATACAAAATTTTTACGAATTTTTGGTAAAATTGTGCTTAGTTGTTAAAAACTTTATTTTACTTAGTTAAAAAAATTCAGAAATTAATATCATTTTACGTTCTTTAGATTCTCGAGGCATAAAATATTTTTTGGTTTTTATAAGTTACCTTATTTTTCGAATTCATACAAAATCTTTATGACTTCATGATGTCAAATTTTGTATCTTCATTTATTTCAAGTTCTTTCTGCATCTCTTAAAGCTATCATTTTCATTGATTTAAAAAAATTTTACTTCAAATAAAAAAAAAAAAAAATTAGGAACGTTTAAAAAAGTAGAAGATTTGCCAAAAGGCAATCGTTTCCGACAAAATTTTTTCTTAAAAGATTCCTTCTCATAATCATTAAAAACCTTTTTCTTATTTAAACTAATTTCTGGTTTATAGAATTTGTTTTCGAAAAATTGACGAATTATTTGTTTTTACATTCTTAGGTGGCAACCCTAGTACCAATTTGCGAATATAAATAATGAAACATGATAAAATATGTATATCAAATGTGAATTATAACAATTTGTTGAAATTTCATATAAAAAGTTGAAAATGTCGTCTGGTCTTCATTTAAATACCATTCTTAAATAATAGATATATTTATTTACAAACAGACAACATTTAGTTATTAAAATCTCTCTTTTTAAATAAATGCAAAATTTTCCCTTTGTCAATTAGTAAGCCCTTCATTACAATTAAAAAATAAATTGCATAAACCAAAGGTTAAATAAAATTTCCAATCTAGTCTAAATGAGACGCAATTTAAATAAAATAATTAACGCAATTATATCTTATTTCGATGGGTATTTTTTATTTAAATGTTAATCCTCTGGATGGGAATACATAATATAGAATTTTATATTGAAAAATTCAAATTGATTTTCTCATAAAAATCAAAATTATTTCATCAGTTTTTGTTTTTGTCGATTTTTTTGTCTTTTAGCTTATCTTTGTTTAATACCTACTGCGCACAATTTGGAGCATTATACCTTTTTTTGATAATAATAATCATGAGTCGTGTGTAAGCAATTAATTATTGTTTTTTTTTTTTTATATTATAAAAATGTATAATAGCAAAACAGAATATAATCGTATTTATTTTAAACGTGATAAAAAACTACTGTTTTGATTTATATATCTGTAATTAAATAATTATAGTATTTTTTTGCGTTAGAATACCTTATCCCTTTTTAGTTTTCAAAAAGAGTTAAATAATAATAATATTATCGTGTGTGACTTAATTACACACCAAATCAAACAGAAAAAAAAAATTATATATTATTTAGAACATGTGTGCAAATCTTGAATCTTGATGTCATACTTAGTGTCAATATTTTGATGCTTTTTTTTGTTTCATTTGTTTGTTTAGATACTTCAAAAGCGTTTAACTTATTTTCATAGTTTGGATAAAGTGTTATTCAATCCAATGATTAAGTTTATTTTGTTTTTGTTTTTGTAGTTTTGTGTTTTCTTAAAAAAATAAAAACATTTCTTGTATTTTTGATAATATTATATTATCTGATAAGATAAAAGCGTGTTTTCAATTAAGGTTAATAAATTATAATATGTACATATTCAAATTATGATATTTTATATTTAATCAAAATGATAAGATTATAAGTAATAAGAGATTGTAATTTATGATTTGGGATCTGCAATTATGTGGAACAATTTAATTAGACCTTCCTAGGCAGGCTGGATCACTTACAGGCGTGTATAAAGCTATAAACTTTATAAATGGGCCAAATTGTCAACGATTGTCACCTACAAACGAATGGCATAAAAAAAGGCTGAAGAATGCTTTCATCAATCTTATGTAGATCTCAAACCCAAGACAGAGATTTGAATAGTGAGTCCCTTAAATCAATCTGCCGGTACCTCCCTCAAAAATAATTTAAACAAATGAAACTTTTTAGTAGCAGATCAATAAAGTATTTGTATACGAAAAAAATGAAATAAAAAAGTACGTATACGCCCTAGTTGATCATTTTATCTTAGCATTTAAAATTACGCTAAATTTGGCGGTAATTTTTAAGTATTGTTAAAACTAGTATAAACTAGACCTATAAAATTGTTGGTTGCTTTGTAGACACATAAATTCGACTATATTCACTCTCTTACTTAAAATTTTCATTTTTAGAAAAAACGAGTCCTACGCTTAAAGCTAAACCATTGTTTTGTTTAAATTGAAAAAAAAAAACTAACAGACTGAACGTGTTATAACTAGAAGACATCCAGATTTAACTGACTATATCAAAAATTCAATTAATTTCTTAATTACAAAAATAAAATTAAATCTTAATATTGGAGAAATTGGAATGCCAATTAAGTACAACGTTTTTAAATTTGCAGAGCAGAAAAGATTGGTCATGGTCATCTCATGTGAAGGTTACATGAACTGACCATTGAGATCGTTATCTTTGACCTTGTTAGACTTTTTTCTTATGGATTTTTTGAAATTGCAGCTCCAAGTCGACATAAATCATGGCTTTAGTCACATTCAGTCTGATTTATTCATCACAATCATAGACAATTTGACACTTTAGAAACCCTCAGTTGTTCATTCAGTTATCAAACTTAATATAAAGTATTTTCCTTTAAACTCTAGAATACACCAAACTTTTCCCTGTATCTATTATCATAGGAGATATTTGAACAGAGAATCGCAAAATTGGAACTTGTCCTTCTCTGAAAGTGGAACATTATTTTTAATTTAGGACTTTAGGTCAATGCAATAGCCATTTTCCATTTCGGGTCTATATAGTTTGTCCTCACTCTGTTTTAAATAAATTGCAGTTCTAACGCATTGTTTTAGAACCGTATTGGCCCAAATGCCTTCTTGCTAATAGAAAATATATTTAGAAAGTTGTCGAACTCACCTAAGTTGTTCTTGTTTGCAAATCAAACATATATATACCTTTGCCAAGAAGTGCCTTTTCAAATATGCACCCCATATAACACTCTCGAATAAGAGTACCAACCTTGGTTAAAAGCAAAATGTTAAACAAAGAATAAAACAATACCATTATTCTCTTTTTTTTTCCATAGTGTCCTCGACTACATTGCACTGGCTTAAAAGTATGTGGAATGCATGCCTCAGGCATAAAGGTACCTTTTAACTAAAATAAACTTGCATACAAAAATCAATAAATCACAAGAAAATCTGCACCATTTTCCTTTTCATGGCTTCCCATAATGCACCACCATAACATAACATCAACTGCAGCCTGCAGCATGCAGCAGCACCACCACCAACAACACCACCACCACTATCAAACAGCAGCAAACATGAAGGCCAAATTAAGTCCTACCAACCTTGACCGAATTACTCGCTGTCATATATTAATATACCCGCTCAACTCAACCCACAAAGCCGACCTCAACCAGTTCCGCAATCCCATTCCCAACTCGTCAGATCTCGAGGATGGGTCCTACACTCTCGTTGGGTGGCTCTGTTTGTAAAATAAAAAAAAAGAAAAAACTTTTTCCAGGTCACCGGTGCTCCTTTTTTTTCGTAACCAATTGCGTTAACCTGTTTTTTTGATTTCCTTATAAAGTTTCGAAACAAAGAAATACTCATTCAAGTGGAAAAATTATAAAAAGTAAAAATAAAACAAATTAAGAAAACTCGTCTTGGAATCTTATGTAGTTATTTTTTGTATCTTTAAGGTCACAAGTCATCATCATTATAATATGAACGATAATAATAACATAAAGTACGAGTACCTATATTCTACTTGGTCTGTCATACTGCACTGCACTGCACTGCCCTGCCCTGCCCAACTCAACCCTCCCTGATGATGATGAGATGTTGATGATAATGATGATGATGATGGTGCCAATGAACAGGAAAACAGAAAATTTTAATTGACAATAAATTTACTTTTAAATTACAAACAATGACAGCAGTTTTGCATGATGTTGTTCGTTTGACCTACTTTTACTCCGCCACCGCGCCGCCGCCGCCGACGGACGACGTGCCGGGCGCCCGCTCAAACGCCAGCGAGAAAATGTACTTCTACGAAGAAGGTAGGTCGGTCGTTCGGTAGTCGCTAATAGACGCGACGGTAAGTATCTAGATACCTACACTAGTGAGATACTTAACATACAAAAGATACATCTCATCCGACTCATGCCCACAGAGAGTAGGTATCGGAGTCTCGCAGACACAACAACAACAACATTTTTGAAGGAAAAAAAAAAAAAAACCATAGAACTATAAACCTCATCCAAGTGCGATTAAATGACAATAAATTATTCCACTTCAGCTATAAATGGGTACCCATCAGAGGAAGACGAAGTCGAAGACTAAGACGCAGACGAAGACGAAGATAGATTATCGTCTGACCGATATGATGTGTCGTTGACTGGAAAATAATTGCATTTAAGAGATACTATAAGGCTCGTCTATCTTTAAATAACGTAATAAAATAATTACTAGATATACCAATACCAATACGAACAACAACAACAACTGTGCTACAAGGTAATCTGTTAAGTTCACCATAAAAAGTCAACTCTAAGCCCAACTTGTTTAACCAGTATCTTTGTAGGTATCTGATGACGAAGAAGAAGCAAAGAAAGACAACACCACATCAATGCAAAAGCAACTGAATACGACGACCGACGACGACGACGAACGGGGACTACAACACGACATGGCAGACGGCATACGCCAACGATTCAACTCGACGTGACGCCGCCGCCGCCGCGGTCGTGCAGCGCCGTGATATGCCGCCACCACCGCTGCGCCATCCATAATAAAAACAAAAAACAAAATCATTTGTAAAGATTTTTTGATTTTATTTAAATGCATCAGGCATTTATTTCTGCTTAGCTCTTAAGTCTCTCAGTTCTCTCCTCATCATCAGCTTTTGGAAAATAAATAAAAAAATCATGTCAGTTCAACGATCCACTGTTAACGATGGATGGTAAATCCAATTACAAGGGCATCCCATGCCCGTGCCCGTCCCGATCCCAAATCGAATATCCAACAAAAGATATTAGATTTTCGCAATGCGCATGTCGTAGATACATTTTGTATCTTTTTCTTTGTTTTTAAATATCTTTTAAGTAAAATCAAATGAGATTTGTGAGTTTTTTGAATGCAAAAGTTAAATCAAAACAAAAGAAATAAATTGGCATTAAAAAATGGCTTAAATTGTATTTAATTAAATATAAAGAAACGTACCGTAAATTGCGATTGTTGTTGTTGTTGAAATTTTGTTTTTATGTAAGAAAAATCTCGGTGTTGATGTGGGAAGCTTTTGCTATTGATTTTTCCAATTTCAAATTTCCACAGGACGAAAGGATGACAAAAAAAAAACAATCCTTCTTCTTCTGGGTGGGATTTCTCAGTTTTGTTGTTTTCAAAACAATGATTTTTTAACTTTGGCGTCACTTGAGGACCAACAATTTTTCACTTTTCAAGTAAAACGTTACACAATTTTGGTTTTGCACTTTTAAACTTCAATTTAAAGATACACTTGCATTGGATTTAAGATTAAGATAAAAGGGTATGACTTGAAGTTAAACTGCACCTTAATTTTGCGATGATATTATGAAGAGGTTTAAAAAAAAAAATAAACAACAACAAACAAAATACTAACAGACACACACACACAGACACACAGAATGAAAACAGCGACTGATGTTGTTCAAACTTCAAAGAAGTCGTGTGGGGTTGTTGTTGTCAACATCAAAACAAATAAATAAAATTAGCCAACTTTTCTTCTTCGGTGTATACCTGTACGAGTATTTATTTTTATTTTTAATTTTTTTTATGTCTAATTCAATTTGCCAATTTACAAACTAAATTATATCCACCGTAACCGATTGACGTTTAACGGTATTTATTTTTATTTTTATTTATGCAACATTAGACAAGTAGGTTGGTCTTCGCACGCATTTGTAGATGGATGGAAAAAAAAAAACAACAAATAAATAAGGAACTGCTGCAATGCAACAAAATCAACACCAAAAACGAAATTCAAACAAATAACAAATATGACGATAATTATTTAGGATGACGGACGCAGAAAAATCAAAACAAGAAGTGCGATGGAAGTCATAAGAGATACGTCTTTGGATTCAGATACTCCAGCTCTGTCGAACCGTTCGTGCATCAACAAAAATGAGACTGTCTGTCTGTCTGTCTACGAACCGAGGTGATTTATTTAATAAATAATTTTATTAATAATATCGACGAACGTGCCACGACCACGATACAACCAGTTAGAGATACAAATTGCGACTGAAGCGAACCAAAATAGCACTGGCATGTAGAACCATCTGATGTGTGGAACTGTGGAAGTCGAAGTCGAAGTAGATGTCGTCGATTCGAATCGAACCAGAAATACTAAGCAATTTGGTTTGATGTCAAACATTGGTGGGGGCTTGCGCTGGATTTTGGTGTTAATTTAGCTTCGACTCTTCTTCTAAGTTTGTAGTGCGAGAGTGTGAGGGCTCTTTATTAAGAGACTTTGTCTAGTCTTGTCTAGCGTTGTGTCCGGAGACCGAGACCGAGAGGGTGACACCGTGACAGAAGCCGAGGCAGGTGGGCGGAATTGGTTTAGATATTAGTTCAGTCAGCGTGCTCCGTTCAGGTGTATCTTTTCCATGTTTGAAGTCCCATTCATACCTGAATCTAGGGAACTACATTTGTGAGATCTTTATGCAATGTTCCTATGTTAATTTGTGATGATGATAAATATTTGATGACAAAAGATACTTTTTTGTAGTAGTAGTTGTTGTTGTTGTATCCATTTCCGTACACGGTGATGCATAAATTTGTTAGCTATATGCGTTCGTTGCGTGTGGGGAGTTGTTTGAATTCGAATTGATAAGTCCTTTGGGGGTATGTATACTGTATGTATGTATGTTGATAATAATAGGCCGAGTTCTAGGGGACCTTGGGGGAGATACATAAAATTACCTTTTTTGTTTACAAAGTAAATGTTTGAGTTGGATTCATACGTATGTGCATTTTATGGGGTATGGGGATGGTCGATGGGGGGACACTTAAAATAATGAGCATGAGATTGAGATGTATTAATAGAAATGAACTTGTTTGTATGTTGCATTGAAAAATGTTGCAGGTTGGGACTGTAAATAGATTTTGTCTTGGTTCTCTATAAATTCACTTGCGTCTGTGATTTATTGAGGGGGGTAGATAAAGAGTTGGGTTACGGAAGAGGCGTTTAAGGTTTAAATTGATTTTTTTAAAAGGAACTACAGAATAGATGTGTACAGAATTTTTTAATATTTTTATGTTCAACCCCCCCAAATGGCAAATTAAGTATTTTTCAAAAGCCAAAGGTCAGGTTTTGAAAACAAAATAAATTTGTTCAAATTTATGAAACTATTTTGAATCTTTTCCACATATAAAAATCAATTTTTGTCTCGCTAAGACTCGAGAACGACTTGGTCGATTTTGGTTTGAAATATTTGTCACAGTTCAAGAAAGGTTTAAATAGTAATAAAATATGGAAAATTTACGAGGAAGGCAGCATACAGACGTCTGTCCAACGTTAACAAAAAGTTATGAAGTTGCCTGTCATTCTTTCACTATAATACGGTTATTAAAATATTTTTTCATCAGTTTGTCAGTGCAACACAATCTACAAATCGTAAACTAATATTAATTATTATTTATTTTTTATGTTTTTTTTTAATTTTATAGGTACATTTTTCGTAAATCTGAAGTTAAAAAAGATACATATAAGCAATAAATAAGGGTAAAATCTATAAAAAAACAGTCTTATCATTATATTTTGCCAAAAGGATTAAGAACCATGATTTACAATAGATTTTCTGTCTCTATTTGCACGTTATATTTTTAAAATTAATAATGATAATATTTTGACGTACTAATGGCATGGATTAAAAAAAATACAAATACGAAAAATAAGGGTATAGGGATAATATTTTATGAAGGTGATTAAGTGGTTCGTAAATACGATTAATTGATAATGAGTCTGCACTTAGGAAGAAGAGTACGTACATACATAATTATATACAAATGAACACATACATACAAGCTCAATTACTCCTAGGTAATACCTGATAAAATGTAGAATTTTTTGTGTTGATAAGAAAATCATGGAAATTATGGGTGGATTTTGTAAATTATACTTCCTACGTACAATTTAATTTGCTTTTTTACATTGTGTTGGTTGATTTGCTTGCATTTTAACTTTATCAGAATTTTATTTCTATATTTAAGTCCACTTCAATTAATCAAATATACTCCTACAAGTTACTTAATCCATTATTAACGATATAACGGTATATAATCTTAGTTTGATTAAAGTCATAACATTTTTGAATGGAGATTAAAAATATATTTTTAAGTGTTTCAAAGCTTTGCAGATACTTTCATAATATTAATTGACAGCAGGATTATTATTAACCAAATTCTTTTCAAACCACTTTAGTTTACTGAAAGACTGTTTTTTTATTAGTTTACAGTTTTTGGCTTTATTTGTATTTTTATCTGTCAAATTTATAAAGAGAACAGAAACAACAATGTACATAGGTACACTAATAAGTGTCTAGTGAAACACAATCCAATTTAAGTACTCCTATTATAATTTAAATCAGTATTTAAATCTAGACTAATATATAAAGCTGAAGAGTTTGTTTGTTTTGTAAGCGCTAATCTCAGAAACCACTGGTTCGAATTGAAAAATTCTTTTTGTGTTGGATAGTCCATTTGCCGAGGAAGGCTATAGGCTATATAACATCACGCTGCGACCGATAATAGAGAAGAACCAGTGGAAAATGTTTCAAAAACGGCTCATCTTTGAGGGCTTCCGTTATTCGTTTCAAGGCGCTGATCTCAAAAACTACGTGATCGAATTGAAACATTCTTTTTGCATTGGACAGTTTATTTATCGAGGAAGACTTTAAGCTATACAAAATTACGCTACGACCAATAGGCCAAATTTAGGTCACTGGTCAATATTGAACTTTGGTCATAAATGGTCTTTGGTCATTATAGGTCATTGGTCATTATAGGTCATTGGTCATTATTGGTCTTTGGTCATAAATGGTCTTTGGTTAATAAAGGTCACTGGTCAATATAGGTCATTGGCCATTGTACATTTGAACTTTGACCTTTGACCTCTGACCTTTGACCTTTGACCTTTGACCTTTGACCTTTGACCTCTGACCTTTGACCTTTCACCAATGACCTGACCAATGACCATTTATGACCAAACACTATTTATGACCAAAGACTAATAATGACCAATGACCCATATTGACCAATGACCATTTATGACCAAAGACCAATAATGACCAATGAAAAAAGACCAATTATGGATTTGTACACCAAAAGAAAGGTAATTTAACACCCTATCCGCATCTGCTGGGCAAACGCCTCTGCGAGGTCTGGGTTTCGAAATATTTAATTCCAAAGTCAAATTACACAATCCCGACCCGGCCTTTTCGAATTTTACGTTTTTGGCGATATTTCCTCAACCAAGCCTCGCACGCAGATGCGGTCTTCACTGTTCAATAGCAAATTGATACACCTTTCCGCTGATGCAAAAATCGTAGTAAAATTCGAAAATTTTGAAAATTGTCCCCTTGACAAAAAAAAATCATTTTTTTCGACTTTGTGTCCGATGCCAATGATTTGTACACCAAAAGAAAGGTAATTTAACACCCTATCCGCATCTGCTGGGCAAACGCCTCTGCGAGGTCTGGGTTTCGAAATATTTAATTCCAAAGTCAAATTACACAA
This sequence comes from Scaeva pyrastri, assembly GCA_905146935.1. Classification (NCBI taxonomy): domain Eukaryota; kingdom Metazoa; phylum Arthropoda; class Insecta; order Diptera; family Syrphidae; genus Scaeva; species Scaeva pyrastri. Next base: position 22,277,663 of record LR989927.1, on the reverse strand, counting down.
TCCCGACCCGGCCTGGTCAAATTTTACGTTTTTGGCGATATTTCCTCAACCAAGCCCCGCACGCAGATGCGGTCTTCACTGTTCAATAGCAAATTGATACACCTTTCCGCTGATGCAAAAATCGTAGTAAAATTCGAAAATTTTGAAAATTGTCATTTTCGAAAAAAATCGTGGGCTAACCCCTTGGCAAAAAAAATCATTTTTTTCGACTTTGTGTCCGATGCCAATGATTTGTACACCAAGAGAAAGGTAATTTAACATCCTATCCGCATCTGCTGGGCAAACGCCTCTGCGAGGTCTGGGTTTCGAAATATTTAATTCCAAAGTCAAATTACACAATCCCGACCCGGCCTGGTGGAATTTTACGTTTTTGGCGATATTTCCTCAACCAAGCCTCGCACGCAGATGCGGTCTTCACTGTTCAATAGCAAATTGATACACCTTTCCGCTGATGCAAAAATCGTAGTAAAATTCGAAAATTTTGAAAATTGACATTTTCGAAAAAAATCGTGGGCTAACAACCCCTTGGCAAAAAAAATCATTTTTTTTCGACTTTGTGTCCGATGCCAATGATTTGTACACCAAAAGAAAGGTAATTTAACACCCTATCCGCATCTGCTGGGCAAACGCCTCTGCGAGGTCTGGGTTTCGAAATATTTAATTCCAAAGTCAAATTACACAATCCCGACCCGGCCTGGTGGAATTTTACGTTTTTGGCGATATTTCCTCAACCAAGCCTCGCACGCAGATGCGGTCTTCACTGTTCAATAGCAAATTGATACACCTTTCCGCTGATGCAAAAATCGTAGTAAAATTCGAAAATTTTGAAAATTGTCATTTTCGAAAAAAATCGTGGGCTAACAACCCCTTGGCAAAAAAAATCATTTTTTTTCGACTTTGTGTCCGATGCCAATGATTTGTACACCAAAAGAAAGGTAATTTAACACCCTATCCGCATCTGCTGGGCAAACGCCTCTGCGAGGTCTGGGTTTCGAAATATTTAATTCCAAAGTCAAATTACACAATCCCGACCCGGCCTGGTGGAATTTTACGTTTTTGGCGATATTTCCTCAACCAAGCCTCGCACGCAGATGCGGTCTTCACTGTTCAATAGCAAATTGATACACCTTTCCGCTGATGCAAAAATCGTAGTAAAATTCGAAAATTTTGAAAATTGTCATTTTCGAAAAAAATCGTGGGCTAACCCCTTGGCAAAAAAAATCATTTTTTTCGACTTTGTGTCCGATGCCAATGATTTGTACACCAAAAGAAAGGTAATTTAACACCCTATCCGCATCTGCTGGGCAAACGCCTCTGCGAGGTCTGGGTTTCGAAATATTTAATTCCAAAGTCAAATTATACAATCCCGACCCGGCCTGGTGGAATTTTACGTTTTTGGCGATATTTCCTCAACCAAGCCTCGCACGCAGATGCGGTCTTCACTGTTCAATAGCAAATTGATACACCTTTCCGCTGATGCAAAAATCGTAGTAAAATTCGAAAATTTTGAAAATTGTCATTTTCGAAAAAAAACGTGGGTACCCCTTGGCAAAAAAAAATCATTTTTTTCGACTTTGTGTCCGATGCCAATGATTTGTACACCAAATGAAAGGTAATTTAACACCCTATCCGCATCTGCTGGGCAAACGCCTCTGCGAGGTCTGGGTTTCGAAATATTTAATTCCAAAGTCAAATTACACAATCCCGACCCGGCCTGGTGGAATTTTACGTTTTTGGCGATATTTCCTCAACCAAGCCTCGCACGCAGATGCGGTCTTCACTGTTCAATAGCAAATTGATACACCTTTCCGCTGATGCAAAAATCGTAGTAAAATTCGAAAATTTTGAAAATTGTCATTTTCGAAAAAAATCGTGGGCTAACAACCCCTTGGCAAAAAAAATCATTTTTTTTCGACTTTGTGTCCGATGCCAATGATTTGTACACCAAAAGAAAGGTAATTTAACACCCTATCCGCATCTGCTGGGCAAACGCCTCTGCGAGGTCTGGGTTTCGAAATATTTAATTCCAAAGTCAAATTACACAATCCCGACCCGGCCTGGTCGAATTTTACGTTTTTGGCGATATTTCCTCAACCCAGCCTCGCACGCAGATGCGGTCTTCACTGTTCAATAGCAAATTGATACACCTTTCCGCTGATGCAAAAATCGTAGTAAAATTCGAAAATTTTGAAAATTGTCATTTTCGAAAAAAATCGTGGGCTAACCCCTTGGCAAAAAAAATGATTTTTTTCGACTTTGTGTCCGATGCCAATGATTTGTACACCAAAAGAAAGGTAATTTAACACCCTATCCGCATCTGCTGGGCAAACGCCTCTGCGAGGTCTGGGTTTCGAAATATTTAATTCCAAAGTCAAATTACACAATCCCGACCCGGCCTGGTCGAATTTTACGTTTTTGGCGATATTTCCTCAACCAAGCCTCGCACGCAGATGCGGTCTTCACTGTTCAATAGCAAATTGATACACCTTTCCGCTGATGCAAAAATCGTAGTAAAATTCGAAAATTTTGAAAATTGTCATTTTCGAAAAAATCGTGGGCTAACCCCTTGGCAAATAAAATCATTTTTTTCGACTTTGTGTCCGATGCCAATGATTTGTACACCAAAAGAAAGGTAATTTAACACCCTATCCGCATCTGCTGGGCAAACGCCTCTGCGAGGCCTGAGTTTCGAAATATTTAATTCCAAAGTCAAATTACACAATCCCGACCCGGCCTGGTGGAATTTTACGTTTTTGGCGATATTTCCTCAACCAAGCCTCGCACGCAGATGCGGTCTTCACTGTTCAATAGCAAATTGATACACCTTTCCGCTGATGCAAAAATCGTAGTAAAATTCGAAAATTTTGAAAATTGTCATTTTCGAAAAAAATCGTGGGCTAACCCCTTGGCAAAAAAAATCATTTTTTTCGACTTTGTATCCGATGCCAATGATTTGTACACCAAAAGAAAGGTAATTTAACACCCTATCCGCATCTGCTGGGCAAACGCCTCTGCGAGGTCTGGGTTTCGAAATATTTAATTCCAAAGTCAAATTACACAATCCCGACCCGGCCTGGTCGAATTTTACGTTTTTGGCGATATTTCCTCAACCCAGCCTCGCACGCAGATGCGGTCTTCACTGTTCAATAGCAAATTGATACACCTTTCCGCTGATGCAAAAATCGTAGTAAAATTCGAAAATTTTGAAAATTGTCATTTTCGAAAAAATCGTGGGCTAACCCCTTGGCAAATAAAATCATTTTTTTCGACTTTGTGTCCGATGCCAATGATTTGTACACCAAAAGAAAGGTAATTTAACACCCTATCCGCATCTCCTGGGCAAACGCCTCTGCGAGGCCTGAGTTTCGAAATATTTAATTCCAAAGTCAAATTACACAATCCCGACCCGGCCTGGTGGAATTTTACGTTTTTGGCGATATTTCCTCAACCAATCCTCGCACGCAGATGCGGTCTTCACTGTTCAATAGCAAATTGATACACCTTTCCGCTGATGCAAAAATCGTAGTAAAATTCGAAAATTTTGAAAATTGTCATTTTCGAAAAAAATCGTGGGCTAACCCCTTGGCAAAAAAAATCATTTTTTTCGACTTTGTGTCCGATGCCAATGATTTGTACACCAAAAGAAAGGTAATTTAACACCCTATCCGCATCTGCTGGGCAAACGCCTCTGCGAGGTCTGGGTTTCGAAATATTTAATTCCAAAGTCAAATTACACAATCCCGACCCGGCCTGGTCGAATTTTACGTTTTTGGCGATATTTCCTCAACCAAGCCTCGCACGCAGATGCGGTCTTCACTGTTCAATAGCAAATTGATACACCTTTCCGCTGATGCAAAAATCGTAGTAAAATTCGAAAATTTTGAAAATTGTCATTTTCGAAAAAATCGTGGGCTTAACCCCTTGGCAAATAAAATCATTTTTTTCGACTTTGTGTCCGATGCCAATGATTTGTACACCAAAAGAAAGGTAATTTAACACCCTATCCGCATCTGCTGGGCAAACGCCTCTGCGAGGTCTGGGTTTCGAAATATTTAATTCCAAAGTCAAATTACACAATCCCGACCCGGCCTGGTCGAATTTTACGTTTTTGGCGATATTTCCTCAACCAAGCCTCGCACGCAGATGCGGTCTTCACTGTTCAATAGCAAATTGATACACCTTTCCGCTGATGCAAAAATCGTAGTAAAATTCGAAAATTTTGAAAATTGTCATTTTCGAAAAAATCGTGGGCTTAACCCCTTGGCAAATAAAATCATTTTTTTCGACTTTGTGTCCGATGCCAATGATTTGTACACCAAAAGAAAGGTAATTTAACACCCTATCCGCATCTGCTGGGCAAACGCCTCTGCGAGGTCTGGGTTTCGAAATATTTAATTCCAAAGTCAAATTACACAATCCCGACCCGGCCTGGTGGAATTTTACGTTTTTGGCGATATTTCCTCAACCAAGCCTCGCACGCAGATGCGGTCTTCACTGTTCAATAGCAAATTGATACACCTTTCCGCTGATGCAAAAATCGTAGTAAAATTCGAAAATTTTGAAAATTGTCATTTTCGAAAAAAATCGTGGGCTAACCCCTTGGCAAAAAAAATCATTTTTTTCGACTTTGTGTCCGATGCCAATGATTTGTACACCAAAAGAAAGGTAATTTAACACCCTATCCGCATCTGCTGGGCAAACGCCTCTGCGAGGTCTGGGTTTCGAAATATTTAATTCCAAAGTCAAATTACACAATCCCGACCCGGCCTGGTCGAATTTTACGTTTTTGGCGATATTTCCTCAACCCAGCCTCGCACGCAGATGCGGTCTTCACTGTTCAATAGCAAATTGATACACCTTTCCGCTGATGCAAAAATCGTAGTAAAATTCGAAAATTTTGAAAATTGTCATTTTCGAAAAAAATCGTGGGCTAACCCCTTGGCAAAAAAAATCATTTTTTTCGACTTTGTGTCCGATGCCAATGATTTGTACACCAAAAGAAAGGTAATTTAACACCCTATCCGCATCTGCTGGGCAAACGCCTCTGCGAGGTCTGGGTTTCGAAATATTTAATTCCAAAGTCAAATTACACAATCCCGACCCGGCCTGGTGGAATTTTACGTTTTTGGCGATATTTCCTCAACCAAGCCTCGCACGCAGATGCGGTCTTCACTGTTCAATAGCAAATTGATACACCTTTCCGCTGATGCAAAAATCGTAGTAAAATTCGAAAATTTTGAAAATTGTCATTTTCGAAAAAAATCGTGGGCTAACCCCTTGGCAAAAAAAATCATTTTTTTCGACTTTGTGTCCGATGCCAATGATTTGTACACCAAAAGAAAGGTAATTTAACACCCTATCCGCATCTGCTGGGCAAACGCCTCTGCGAGGTCTGGGTTTCGAAATATTTAATTCCAAAGTCAAATTACACAATCCCGACCCGGCCTGGTCGAATTTTACGTTTTTGGCGATATTTCCTCAACCCAGCCTCGCACGCAGATGCGGTCTTCACTGTTCAAAAGCAAATTGATACACCTTTCCGCTGATGCAAAAATCGTAGTAAAATTCGAAAATTTTGAAAATTGTCATTTTCGAAAAAAATCGTGGGCTAACCCCTTGGCAAAAAAAATCATTTTTTTCGACTTTGTGTCCGATGCCAATGATTTGTACACCAAAAGAAAGGTAATTTAACACCCTATCCGCATCTGCTGGGCAAACGCCTCTGCGAGGTCTGGGTTTCGAAATATTTAATTCCAAAGTCAAATTACACAATCCCGACCCGGCCTGGTGGAATTTTACGTTTTTGGCGATATTTCCTCAACCAAGCCTCGCACGCAGATGCGGTCTTCACTGTTCAATAGCAAATTGATACACCTTTCCGCTGATGCAAAAATCGTAGTAAAATTCCAAAGTCCCGACCCGGCCTGGTCGAATTTTACGTTTTTGGCGATATTTCCTCAACCCAGCCTCGCACGCAGATGCGGTCTTCACTGTTCAATAGCAAATTGATACACCTTTCCGCTGATGCAAAAATCGTAGTAAAATTCGAAAATTTTGAAAATTGTCATTTTCGAAAAAAATCGTGGGCTAACCCCTTGGCAAAAAAAATCATTTTTTTCGACTTTGTGTCCGATGCCAATGATTTGTACACCAAAAGAAAGGTAATTTAACACCCTATCCGCATCTGCTGGGCAAACGCCTCTGCGAGGTCTGGGTTTCGAAATATTTAATTCCAAAGTCAAATTACACAATCCCGACCCGGCCTGGTGGAATTTTACGTTTTTGGCGATATTTCCTCAACCAAGCCTCGCACGCAGATGCGGTCTTCACTGTTCAATAGCAAATTGATACACCTTTCCGCTGATGCAAAAATCGTAGTAAAATTCGAAAATTTTGAAAATTGTCATTTTCGAAAAAAATCGTGGGCTAACCCCTTGGCAAAAAAAATCATTTTTTTCGACTTTGTGTCCGATGCCAATGATTTGTACACCAAAAGAAAGGTAATTTAACACCCTATCCGCATCTGCTGGGCAAACGCCTCTGCGAGGTCTGGGTTTCGAAATATTTAATTCCAAAGTCAAATTACACAATCCCGACCCGGCCTGGTCGAATTTTACGTTTTTGGCGATATTTCCTCAACCCAGCCTCGCACGCAGATGCGGTCTTCACTGTTCAATAGCAAATTGATACACCTTTCCGCTGATGCAAAAATCGTAGTAAAATTCGAAAATTTTGAAAATTGTCATTTTCGAAAAAAATCGTGGGCTAACCCCTTGGCAAAAAAAATCATTTTTTTCGACTTTGTGTCCGATGCCAATGATTTGTACACCAAAAGAAAGGTAATTTAACACCCTATCCGCATCTGCTGGGCAAACGCCTCTGCGAGGTCTGGGTTTCGAAATATTTAATTCCAAAGTCAAATTACACAATCCCGACCCGGCCTGGTCGAATTTTACGTTTTTGGCGATATTTCCTCAACCAAGCCTCGCACGCAGATGCGGTCTTCACTGTTCAATAGCAAATTGATACACCTTTCCGCTGATGCAAAAATCGTAGTAAAATTCGAAAATTTTGAAAATTGTCATTTTCGAAAAAAATCGTGGGCTAACCCCTTGGCAAAAAAAATCATTTTTTTCGACTTTGTGTCCGATGCCAATGATTTGTACACCAAAAGAAAGGTAATTTAACACCCTATCCGCATCTGCTGGGCAAACGCCTCTGCGAGGTCTGGGTTTCGAAATATTTAATTCCAAAGTCAAATTACACAATCCCGACCCGGCCTGGTCGAATTTTACGTTTTTGGCGATATTTCCTCAACCCAGCCTCGCACGCAGATGCGGTCTTCACTGTTCAATAGCAAATTGATACACCTTTCCGCTGATGCAAAAATCGTAGTAAAATTCGAAAATTTTGAAAATTGTCATTTTCGAAAAAAATCGTGGGCTAACCCCTTGGCAAAAAAAATCATTTTTTTCGACTTTGTGTCCGATGCCAATGATTTGTACACCAAAAGAAAGGTAATTTAACACCCTATCCGCATCTGCTGGGCAAACGCCTCTGCGAGGTCTGGGTTTCGAAATATTTAATTCCAAAGTCAAATTACACAATCCCGACCCGGCCTGGTGGAATTTTACGTTTTTGGCGATATTTCCTCAACCAAGCCTCGCACGCAGATGCGGTCTTCACTGTTCAATAGCAAATTGATACACCTTTCCGCTGATGCAAAAATCGTAGTAAAATTCCAAAGTCCCGACCCGGCCTGGTCGAATTTTACGTTTTTGGCGATATTTCCTCAACCCAGCCTCGCACGCAGATGCGGTCTTCACTGTTCAATAGCAAATTGATACACCTTTCCGCTGATGCAAAAATCGTAGTAAAATTCGAAAATTTTGAAAATTGTCATTTTCGAAAAAAATCGTGGGCTAACCCCTTGGCAAAAAAAATCATTTTTTTCGACTTTGTGTCCGATGCCAATGATTTGTACACCAAAAGAAAGGTAATTTAACACCCTATCCGCATCTGCTGGGCAAACGCCTCTGCGAGGTCTGGGTTTCGAAATATTTAATTCCAAAGTCAAATTACACAATCCCGACCCGGCCTGGTCGAATTTTACGTTTTTGGCGATATTTCCTCAACCAAGCCTCGCACGCAGATGCGGTCTTCACTGTTCAATAGCAAATTGATACACCTTTCCGCTGATGCAAAAATCGTAGTAAAATTCGAAAATTTTGAAAATTGTCATTTTCGAAAAAATCGTGGGCTAACCCCTTGGCAAATAAAATCATTTTTTTCGACTTTGTGTCCGATGCCAATGATTTGTACACCAAAAGAAAGGTAATTTAACACCCTATCCGCATCTGCTGGGCAAACGCCTCTGCGAGGTCTGGGTTTCGAAATATTTAATTCCAAAGTCAAATTACACAATCCCGACCCGGCCTGGTCGAATTTTACGTTTTTGGCGATATTTCCTCAACCAAGCCTCGCACGCAGATGCGGTCTTCACTGTTCAATAGCAAATTGATACACCTTTCCGCTGATGCAAAAATCGTAGTAAAATTCGAAAATTTTGAAAATTGTCATTTTCGAAAAAAATCGTGGGCTAACCCCTTGGCAAAAAAAAACATTTTTTTCGACTTTGTGTCCGATGCCAATGATTTGTACACCAAAAGAAAGGTAATTTAACACCCTATCCGCATCTGCTGGGCAAACGCCTCTGCGAGGTCTGGGTTTCGAAATATTTAATTCCAAAGTCAAATTACACAATCCCGACCCGGCCTGGTCGAATTTTACGTTTTTGGCGATATTTCCTCAACCCAGCCTCGCACGCAGATGCGGTCTTCACTGTTCAATAGCAAATTGATACACCTTTCCGCTGATGCAAAAATCGTAGTAAAATTCGAAAATTTTGAAAATTGTCATTTTCGAAAAAAATCGTGGGCTAACCCCTTGGCAAAAAAAATCATTTTTTTCGACTTTGTGTCCGATGCCAATGATTTGTACACCAAAAGAAAGGTAATTTAACACCCTATCCGCATCTGCTGGGCAAACGCCTCTGCGAGGTCTGGGTTTCGAAATATTTAATTCCAAAGTCAAATTACACAATCCCGACCCGGCCTGGTGGAATTTTACGTTTTTGGCGATATTTCCTCAACCAAGCCTCGCACGCAGATGCGGTCTTCACTGTTCAATAGCAAATTGATACACCTTTCCGCTGATGCAAAAATCGTAGTAAAATTCCAAAGTCCCGACCCGGCCTGGTCGAGTTTTACGTTTTTGGCGATATTTCCTCAACCCAGCCTCGCACGCAGATGCGGTCTTCACTGTTCAATAGCAAATTGATACACCTTTCCGCTGATGCAAAAATCGTAGTAAAATTCGAAAATTTTGAAAATTGTCATTTTCGAAAAAAATCGTGGGCTAACCCCTTGGCAAAAAAAATCATTTTTTTCGACTTTGTGTCCGATGCCAATGATTTGTACACCAAAAGAAAGGTAATTTAACACCCTATCCGCATCTGCTGGGCAAACGCCTCTGCGAGGTCTGGGTTTCGAAATATTTAATTCCAAAGTCAAATTACACAATCCCGACCCGGCCTGGTCGAATTTTACGTTTTTGGCGATATTTCCTCAACCAAGCCTCGCACGCAGATGCGGTCTTCACTGTTCAATAGCAAATTGATACACCTTTCCGCTGATGCAAAAATCGTAGTAAAATTCGAAAATTTTGAAAATTGTCATTTTCGAAAAAATCGTGGGCTAACCCCTTGGCAAAAAAAATCATTTTTTTCGACTTTGTGTCCGATGCCAATGATTTGTACACCAAAAGAAAGGTAATTTAACACCCTATCCGCATCTGCTGGGCAAACGCCTCTGCGAGGTCTGGGTTTCGAAATATTTAATTCCAAAGTCAAATTACACAATCCCGACCCGGCCTGGTCGAATTTTACGTTTTTGGCGATATTTCCTCAACCCAGCCTCGCACGCAGATGCGGTCTTCACTGTTCAATAGCAAATTGATACACCTTTCCGCTGATGCAAAAATCGTAGTAAAATTCGAAAATTTTGAAAATTGTCATTTTCGAAAAAAATCGTGGGCTAACCCCTTGGCAAAAAAAATCATTTTTTTCGACTTTGTGTCCGATGCCAATGATTTGTACACCAAAAGAAAGGTAATTTAACACCCTATCCGCATCTGCTGGGCAAACGCCTCTGCGAGGTCTGGGTTTCGAAATATTTAATTCCAAAGTCAAATTACACAATCCCGACCCGGCCTGGTCGAATTTTACGTTTTTGGCGATATTTCCTCAACCAAGCCTCGCACGCAGATGCGGTCTTCACTGTTCAATAGCAAATTGATACACCTTTCCGCTGATGCAAAAATCGTAGTAAAATTCGAAAATTTTGAAAATTGTCATTTTCGAAAAAATCGTGGGCTAACCCCTTGGCAAAAAAAATCATTTTTTTCGACTTTGTGTCCGATGCCAATGATTTGTACACCAAAAGAAAGGTAATTTAACACCCTATCCGCATCTGCTGGGCAAACGCCTCTGCGAGGTCTGGGTTTCGAAATATTTAATTCCAAAGTCAAATTACACAATCCCGACCCGACCTGGTCGAATTTTACGTTTTTGGCGATATTTCCTCAACCAAGCCTCGCACGCAGATGCGGTCTTCACTGTTCAATAGCAAATTGATACACCTTTCCGCTGATGCAAAAATCGTAGTAAAATTCGAAAATTTTGAAAATTGTCATTTTCGAAAAAAATCGTGGGCTAACCCCTTGGCAAAAAAAAACATTTTTTTCGACTTTGTGTCCGATGCCAATGATTTGTACACCAAAAGAAAGGTAATTTAACACCCTATCCGCATCTGCTGGGCAAACGCCTCTGCGAGGTCTGGGTTTCGAAATATTTAATTCCAAAGTCAAATTACACAATCCCGACCCGGCCTGGTCGAATTTTACGTTTTTGGCGATATTTCCTCAACCAAGCCTCGCACGCAGATGCGGTCTTCACTGTTCAATAGCAAATTGATACACCTTTCCGCTGATGCAAAAATCGTAGTAAAATTCGAAAATTTTGAAAATTGTCATTTTCGAAAAAAATCGTGGGCTAACCCCTTGGCAAAAAAAAACATTTTTTTCGACTTTGTGTCCGATGCCAATGATTTGTACACCAAAAGAAAGGTAATTTAACACCCTATCCGCATCTGCTGGGCAAACGCCTCTGCGAGGTCTGGGTTTCGAAATATTTAATTCCAAAGTCAAATTACACAATCCCGACCCGGCCTGGTCGAATTTTACGTTTTTGGCGATATTTCCTCAACCAAGCCTCGCACGCAGATGCGGTCTTCACTGTTCAATAGCAAATTGATACACCTTTCCGCTGATGCAAAAATCGTAGTAAAATTCGAAAATTTTGAAAATTGTCATTTTCGAAAAAAATCGTGGGCTAACCCCTTGGCAAAAAAAAACATTTTTTTCGACTTTGTGTCCGATGCCAATGATTTGTACACCAAAAGAAAGGTAATTTAACACCCTATCCGCATCTGCTGGGCAAACGCCTCTGCGAGGTCTGGGTTTCGAAATATTTAATTCCAAAGTCAAATTACACAATCCCGACCCGGCCTGGTGGAATTTTACGTTTTTGGCGATATTTCCTCAACCAAGCCTCGCACGCAGATGCGGTCTTCACTGTTCAATAGCAAATTGATACACCTTTCCGCTGATGCAAAAATCGTAGTAAAATTCCAAAGTCCCGACCCGGCCTGGTCGAATTTTACGTTTTTGGCGATATTTCCTCAACCCAGCCTCGCACGCAGATGCGGTCTTCACTGTTCAATAGCAAATTGATACACCTTTCCGCTGATGCAAAAATCGTAGTAAAATTCGAAAATTTTGAAAATTGTCATTTTCGAAAAAAATCGTGGGCTAACCCCTTGGCAAAAAAAATCATTTTTTTCGACTTTGTGTCCGATGCCAATGATTTGTACACCAAAAGAAAGGTAATTTAACACCCTATCCGCATCTGCTGGGCAAACGCCTCTGCGAGGTCTGGGTTTCGAAATATTTAATTCCAAAGTCAAATTACACAATCCCGACCCGGCCTGGTCGAATTTTACGTTTTTGGCGATATTTCCTCAACCAAGCCTCGCACGCAGATGCGGTCTTCACTGTTCAATAGCAAATTGATACACCTTTCCGCTGATGCAAAAATCGTAGTAAAATTCGAAAATTTTGAAAATTGTCATTTTCGAAAAAAATCGTGGGCTAACCCCTTGGCAAAAAAAAACATTTTTTTCGACTTTGTGTCCGATGCCAATGATTTGTACACCAAAAGAAAGGTAATTTAACACCCTATCCGCATCTACTGGGCAAACGCCTCTGCGAGGTCTGGGTTTCGAAATATTTAATTCCAAAGTCAAATTACACAATCCCGACCCGGCCTGGTCGAATTTTACGTTTTTGGCGATATTTCCTCAACCCAGCCTCGCACGCAGATGCGGTCTTCACTGTTCAATAGCAAATTGATACACCTTTCCGCTGATGCAAAAATCGTAGTAAAATTCGAAAATTTTGAAAATTGTCATTTTCGAAAAAAATCGTGGGCTAACCCCTTGGCAAAAAAAATCATTTTTTTCGACTTTGTGTCCGATGCCAATGATTTGTACACCAAAAGAAAGGTAATTTAACACCCTATCCGCATCTGCTGGGCAAACGCCTCTGCGAGGTCTGGGTTTCGAAATATTTAATTCCAAAGTCAAATTACACAATCCCGACCCGGCCTGGTCGAATTTTACGTTTTTGGCGATATTTCCTCAACCAAGCCTCGCACGCAGATGCGGTCTTCACTGTTCAATAGCAAATTGATACACCTTTCCGCTGATGCAAAAATCGTAGTAAAATTCAAAAATTTTGAAAATTGTCATTTTCGAAAAAAATCGTGGGCTAACCCCTTGGCAAAAAAAATCATTTTTTTCGACTTTGTGTCCGATGCCAATGATTTGTACACCAAAAGAAAGGTAATTTAACACCCTATCCGCATCTGCTGGGCAAACGCCTCTGCGAGGTCTGGGTTTCGAAATATTCAATTCCAAAGTCAAATTACACAATCCCGACCCGGCCTGGTGGAATTTTACGTTTTTGGCGATATTTCCTCAACCAAGCCTCGCACGCAGATGCGGTCTTCACTGTTCAATAGCAAATTGATACACCTTTCCGCTGATGCAAAAATCGTAGTAAAATTCGAAAATTTTGAAAATTGTCATTTTCGAAAAAAATCGTGGGCTAACCCCTTGGCAAAAAAAATCATTTTTTTCGACTTTGTGTCCGATGCCAATGATTTGTACACCAAAAGAAAGGTAATTTAACACCCTATCCGCATCTGCTGGGCAAACGCCTCTGCGAGGTCTGGGTTTCGAAATATTTAATTCCAAAGTCAAATTACACAATCCCGACCCGGCCTGGTCGAATTTTACGTTTTTGGCGATATTTCCTCAACCCAGCCTCGCACGCAGATGCGGTCTTCACTGTTCAATAGCAAATTGATACACCTTTCCGCTGATGCAAAAATCGTAGTAAAATTCGAAAATTTTGAAAATTGTCATTTTCGAAAAAAATCGTGGGCTAACCCCTTGGCAAAAAAAATCATTTTTTTCGACTTTGTGTCCGATGCCAATGATTTGTACACCAAAAGAAAGGTAATTTAACACCCTATCCGCATCTGCTGGGCAAACGCCTCTGCGAGGTCTGGGTTTCGAAATATTTAATTCCAAAGTCAAATTACACAATCCCGACCCGGCCTGGTCGAATTTTACGTTTTTGGCGATATTTCCTCAACCAAGCCTCGCACGCAGATGCGGTCTTCACTGTTCAATAGCAAATTGATACACCTTTCCGCTGATGCAAAAATCGTAGTAAAATTCGAAAATTTTGAAAATTGTCATTTTCGAAAAAATCGTGGGCTTAACCCCTTGGCAAATAAAATCATTTTTTTCGACTTTGTGTCCGATGCCAATGATTTGTACACCAAAAGAAAGGTAATTTAACACCCTATCCGCATCTGCTGGGCAAACGCCTCTGCGAGGTCTGGGTTTCGAAATATTTAATTCCAAAGTCAAATTACACAATCCCGACCCGGCCTGGTGGAATTTTACGTTTTTGGCGATATTTCCTCAACCAAGCCTCGCACGCAGATGCGGTCTTCACTGTTCAATAGCAAATTGATACACCTTTCCGCTGATGCAAAAATCGTAGTAAAATTCGAAAATTTTGAAAATTGTCATTTTCGAAAAAAATCGTGGGCTAACCCCTTGGCAAAAAAAATCATTTTTTTCGACTTTGTGTCCGATGCCAATGATTTGTACACCAAAAGAAAGGTAATTTAACACCCTATCCGCATCTGCTGGGCAAACGCCTCTGCGAGGTCTGGGTTTCGAAATATTTAATTCCAAAGTCAAATTACACAATCCCGACCCGGCCTGGTCGAATTTTACGTTTTTGGCGATATTTCCTCAACCCAGCCTCGCACGCAGATGCGGTCTTCACTGTTCAATAGCAAATTGATACACCTTTCCGCTGATGCAAAAATCGTAGTAAAATTCGAAAATTTTGAAAATTGTCATTTTCGAAAAAAATCGTGGGCTAACCCCTTGGCAAAAAAAATCATTTTTTTCGACTTTGTGTCCGATGCCAATGATTTGTACACCAAAAGAAAGGTAATTTAACACCCTATCCGCATCTGCTGGGCAAACGCCTCTGCGAGGTCTGGGTTTCGAAATATTTAATTCCAAAGTCAAATTACACAATCCCGACCCGGCCTGGTGGAATTTTACGTTTTTGGCGATATTTCCTCAACCAAGCCTCGCACGCAGATGCGGTCTTCACTGTTCAATAGCAAATTGATACACCTTTCCGCTGATGCAAAAATCGTAGTAAAATTCGAAAATTTTGAAAATTGTCATTTTCGAAAAAAATCGTGGGCTAACCCCTTGGCAAAAAAAATCATTTTTTTCGACTTTGTGTCCGATGCCAATGATTTGTACACCAAAAGAAAGGTAATTTAACACCCTATCCGCATCTGCTGGGCAAACGCCTCTGCGAGGTCTGGGTTTCGAAATATTTAATTCCAAAGTCAAATTACACAATCCCGACCCGGCCTGGTCGAATTTTACGTTTTTGGCGATATTTCCTCAACCCAGCCTCGCACGCAGATGCGGTCTTCACTGTTCAATAGCAAATTGATACACCTTTCCGCTGATGCAAAAATCGTAGTAAAATTCGAAAATTTTGAAAATTGTCATTTTCGAAAAAAATCGTGGGCTAACCCCTTGGCAAAAAAAATCATTTTTTTCGACTTTGTGTCCGATGCCAATGATTTGTACACCAAAAGAAAGGTAATTTAACACCCTATCCGCATCTGCTGGGCAAACGCCTCTGCGAGGTCTGGGTTTCGAAATATTTAATTCCAAAGTCAAATTACACAATCCCGACCCGGCCTGGTGGAATTTTACGTTTTTGGCGATATTTCCTCAACCAAGCCTCGCACGCAGATGCGGTCTTCACTGTTCAATAGCAAATTGATACACCTTTCCGCTGATGCAAAAATCGTAGTAAAATTCCAAAGTCCCGACCCGGCCTGGTCGAATTTTACGTTTTTGGCGATATTTCCTCAACCCAGCCTCGCACGCAGATGCGGTCTTCACTGTTCAATAGCAAATTGATACACCTTTCCGCTGATGCAAAAATCGTAGTAAAATTCGAAAATTTTGAAAATTGTCATTTTCGAAAAAAATCGTGGGCTAACCCCTTGGCAAAAAAAATCATTTTTTTCGACTTTGTGTCCGATGCCAATGATTTGTACACCAAAAGAAAGGTAATTTAACACCCTATCCGCATCTGCTGGGCAAACGCCTCTGCGAGGTCTGGGTTTCGAAATATTTAATTCCAAAGTCAAATTACACAATCCCGACCCGGCCTGGTCGAATTTTACGTTTTTGGCGATATTTCCTCAACCAAGCCTCGCACGCAGATGCGGTCTTCACTGTTCAATAGCAAATTGATACACCTTTCCGCTGATGCAAAAATCGTAGTAAAATTCGAAAATTTTGAAAATTGTCATTTTCGAAAAAATCGTGGGCTAACCCCTTGGCAAATAAAATCATTTTTTTCGACTTTGTGTCCGATGCCAATGATTTGTACACCAAAAGAAAGGTAATTTAACACCCTATCCGCATCTGCTGGGCAAACGCCTCTGCGAGGTCTGGGTTTCGAAATATTTAATTCCAAAGTCAAATTACACAATCCCGACCCGGCCTGGTCGAATTTTACGTTTTTGGCGATATTTCCTCAACCAAGCCTCGCACGCAGATGCGGTCTTCACTGTTCAATAGCAAATTGATACACCTTTCCGCTGATGCAAAAATCGTAGTAAAATTCGAAAATTTTGAAAATTGTCATTTTCGAAAAAATCGTGGGCTAACCCCTTGGCAAAAAAAAACATTTTTTTCGACTTTGTGTCCGATGCCAATGATTTGTACACCAAAAGAAAGGTAATTTAACACCCTATCCGCATCTGCTGGGCAAACGCCTCTGCGAGGTCTGGGTTTCGAAATATTTAATTCCAAAGTCAAATTACACAATCCCGACCCGGCCTGGTCGAATTTTACGTTTTTGGCGATATTTCCTCAACCAAGCCTCGCACGCAGATGCGGTCTTCACTGTTCAATAGCAAATTGATACACCTTTCCGCTGATGCAAAAATCGTAGTAAAATTCGAAAATTTTGAAAATTGTCATTTTCGAAAAAAATCGTGGGCTAACCCCTTGGCAAAAAAAAACATTTTTTTCGACTTTGTGTCCGATGCCAATGATTTGTACACCAAAAGAAAGGTAATTTAACACCCTATCCGCATCTGCTGGGCAAACGCCTCTGCGAGGTCTGGGTTTCGAAATATTTAATTCCAAAGTCAAATTACACAATCCCGACCCGGCCTGGTGGAATTTTACGTTTTTGGCGATATTTCCTCAACCAAGCCTCGCACGCAGATGCGGTCTTCACTGTTCAATAGCAAATTGATACACCTTTCCGCTGATGCAAAAATCGTAGTAAAATTCGAAAATTTTGAAAATTGTCATTTTCGAAAAAAATCGTGGGCTAACCCCTTGGCAAAAAAAATCATTTTTTTCGACTTTGTGTCCGATGCCAATGATTTGTACACCAAAAGAAAGGTAATTTAACACCCTATCCGCATCTGCTGGGCAAACGCCTCTGCGAGGTCTGGGTTTCGAAATATTTAATTCCAAAGTCAAATTACACAATCCCGACCCGGCCTGGTCGAATTTTACGTTTTTGGCGATATTTCCTCAACCCAGCCTCGCACGCAGATGCGGTCTTCACTGTTCAATAGCAAATTGATACACCTTTCCGCTGATGCGAAAATCGTAGTAAAATTCGAAAATTTTGAAAATTGTCATTTTCGAAAAAAATCGTGGGCTAACCCCTTGGCAAAAAAAATCATTTTTTTCGACTTTGTGTCCGATGCCAATGATTTGTACACCAAAAGAAAGGTAATTTAACACCCTATCCGCATCTGCTGGGCAAACGCCTCTGCGAGGTCTGGGTTTCGAAATATTTAATTCCAAAGTCAAATTACACAATCCCGACCCGGCCTGGTCGAATTTTACGTTTTTGGCGATATTTCCTCAACCAAGCCTCGCACGCAGATGCGGTCTTCACTGTTCAATAGCAAATTGATACACCTTTCCGCTGATGCAAAAATCGTAGTAAAATTTTGAA
Organism: Scaeva pyrastri; assembly: GCA_905146935.1. Lineage (NCBI taxonomy): Eukaryota > Metazoa > Arthropoda > Insecta > Diptera > Syrphidae > Scaeva > Scaeva pyrastri. The sequence goes on along the minus strand of LR989927.1, from coordinate 22,259,870 downwards.
AATTGTCATTTTCGAAAAAAATCGTGGGCTAACCCCTTGGCAAAAAAAATCATTTTTTTCGACTTTGTGTCCGATGCCAATGATTTGTACACCAAAAGAAAGGTAATTTAACACCCTATCCGCATCTGCTGGGCAAACGCCTCTGCGAGGTCTGGGTTTCGAAATATTTAATTCCAAAGTCAAATTACACAATCCCGACCCGGCCTGGTCGAATTTTACGTTTTTGGCGATATTTCCTCAACCAAGCCTCGCACGCAGATGCGGTCTTCACTGTTCAATAGCAAATTGATACACCTTTCCGCTGATGCAAAAATCGTAGTAAAATTCGAAAATTTTGAAAATTGTCATTTTCGAAAAAATCGTGGGCTTAACCCCTTGGCAAATAAAATCATTTTTTTCGACTTTGTGTCCGATGCCAATGATTTGTACACCAAAAGAAAGGTAATTTAACACCCTATCCGCATCTGCTGGGCAAACGCCTCTGCGAGGTCTGGGTTTCGAAATATTTAATTCCAAAGTCAAATTACACAATCCCGACCCGGCCTGGTGGAATTTTACGTTTTTGGCGATATTTCCTCAACCAAGCCTCGCACGCAGATGCGGTCTTCACTGTTCAATAGCAAATTGATACACCTTTCCGCTGATGCAAAAATCGTAGTAAAATTCGAAAATTTTGAAAATTGTCATTTTCGAAAAAAATCGTGGGCTAACCCCTTGGCAAAAAAAATCATTTTTTTCGACTTTGTGTCCGATGCCAATGATTTGTACACCAAAAGAAAGGTAATTTAACACCCTATCCGCATCTGCTGGGCAAACGCCTCTGCGAGGTCTGGGTTTCGAAATATTTAATTCCAAAGTCAAATTACACAATCCCGACCCGGCCTGGTCGAATTTTACGTTTTTGGCGATATTTCCTCAACCCAGCCTCGCACGCAGATGCGGTCTTCACTGTTCAATAGCAAATTGATACACCTTTCCGCTGATGCAAAAATCGTAGTAAAATTCGAAAATTTTGAAAATTGTCATTTTCGAAAAAAATCGTGGGCTAACCCCTTGGCAAAAAAAATCATTTTTTTCGACTTTGTGTCCGATGCCAATGATTTGTACACCAAAAGAAAGGTAATTTAACACCCTATCCGCATCTGCTGGGCAAACGCCTCTGCGAGGTCTGGGTTTCGAAATATTTAATTCCAAAGTCAAATTACACAATCCCGACCCGGCCTGGTGGAATTTTACGTTTTTGGCGATATTTCCTCAACCAAGCCTCGCACGCAGATGCGGTCTTCACTGTTCAATAGCAAATTGATACACCTTTCCGCTGATGCAAAAATCGTAGTAAAATTCGAAAATTTTGAAAATTGTCATTTTCGAAAAAAATCGTGGGCTAACCCCTTGGCAAAAAAAATCATTTTTTTCGACTTTGTGTCCGATGCCAATGATTTGTACACCAAAAGAAAGGTAATTTAACACCCTATCCGCATCTGCTGGGCAAACGCCTCTGCGAGGTCTGGGTTTCGAAATATTTAATTCCAAAGTCAAATTACACAATCCCGACCCGGCCTGGTCGAATTTTACGTTTTTGGCGATATTTCCTCAACCCAGCCTCGCACGCAGATGCGGTCTTCACTGTTCAATAGCAAATTGATACACCTTTCCGCTGATGCAAAAATCGTAGTAAAATTCGAAAATTTTGAAAATTGTCATTTTCGAAAAAAATCGTGGGCTAACCCCTTGGCAAAAAAAATCATTTTTTTCGACTTTGTGTCCGATGCCAATGATTTGTACACCAAAAGAAAGGTAATTTAACACCCTATCCGCATCTGCTGGGCAAACGCCTCTGCGAGGTCTGGGTTTCGAAATATTTAATTCCAAAGTCAAATTACACAATCCCGACCCGGCCTGGTGGAATTTTACGTTTTTGGCGATATTTCCTCAACCAAGCCTCGCACGCAGATGCGGTCTTCACTGTTCAATAGCAAATTGATACACCTTTCCGCTGATGCAAAAATCGTAGTAAAATTCCAAAGTCCCGACCCGGCCTGGTCGAATTTTACGTTTTTGGCGATATTTCCTCAACCCAGCCTCGCACGCAGATGCGGTCTTCACTGTTCAATAGCAAATTGATACACCTTTCCGCTGATGCAAAAATCGTAGTAAAATTCGAAAATTTTGAAAATTGTCATTTTCGAAAAAAAATCGTGGGCTAACCCCTTGGCAAAAAAAATCATTTTTTTCGACTTTGTGTCCGATGCCAATGATTTGTACACCAAAAGAAAGGTAATTTAACACCCTATCCGCATCTGCTGGGCAAACGCCTCTGCGAGGTCTGGGTTTCGAAATATTTAATTCCAAAGTCAAATTACACAATCCCGACCCGGCCTGGTCGAATTTTACGTTTTTGGCGATATTTCCTCAACCAAGCCTCGCACGCAGATGCGGTCTTCACTGTTCAATAGCAAATTGATACACCTTTCCGCTGATGCAAAAATCGTAGTAAAATTCGAAAATTTTGAAAATTGTCATTTTCGAAAAAATCGTGGGCTAACCCCTTGGCAAATAAAATCATTTTTTTCGACTTTGTGTCCGATGCCAATGATTTGTACACCAAAAGAAAGGTAATTTAACACCCTATCCGCATCTGCTGGGCAAACGCCTCTGCGAGGTCTGGGTTTCGAAATATTTAATTCCAAAGTCAAATTACACAATCCCGACCCGGCCTGGTCGAATTTTACGTTTTTGGCGATATTTCCTCAACCAAGCCTCGCACGCAGATGCGGTCTTCACTGTTCAATAGCAAATTGATACACCTTTCCGCTGATGCAAAAATCGTAGTAAAATTCGAAAATTTTGAAAATTGTCATTTTCGAAAAAAATCGTGGGCTAACCCCTTGGCAAAAAAAAACATTTTTTTCGACTTTGTGTCCGATGCCAATGATTTGTACACCAAAAGAAAGGTAATTTAACACCCTATCCGCATCTGCTGGGCAAACGCCTCTGCGAGGTCTGGGTTTCGAAATATTTAATTCCAAAGTCAAATTACACAATCCCGACCCGGCCTGGTCGAATTTTACGTTTTTGGCGATATTTCCTCAACCAAGCCTCGCACGCAGATGCGGTCTTCACTGTTCAATAGCAAATTGATACACCTTTCCGCTGATGCAAAAATCGTAGTAAAATTCGAAAATTTTGAAAATTGTCATTTTCGAAAAAAATCGTGGGCTAACCCCTTGGCAAAAAAAAACATTTTTTTCGACTTTGTGTCCGATGCCAATGATTTGTACACCAAAAGAAAGGTAATTTAACACCCTATCCGCATCTGCTGGGCAAACGCCTCTGCGAGGTCTGGGTTTCGAAATATTTAATTCCAAAGTCAAATTACACAATCCCGACCCGGCCTGGTGGAATTTTACGTTTTTGGCGATATTTCCTCAACCAAGCCTCGCACGCAGATGCGGTCTTCACTGTTCAATAGCAAATTGATACACCTTTCCGCTGATGCAAAAATCGTAGTAAAATTCGAAAATTTTGAAAATTGTCATTTTCGAAAAAAATCGTGGGCTAACCCCTTGGCAAAAAAAAACATTTTTTTCGACTTTGTGTCCGATGCCAATGATTTGTACACCAAAAGAAAGGTAATTTAACACCCTATCCGCATCTGCTGGGCAAACGCCTCTGCGAGGTCTGGGTTTCGAAATATTTAATTCCAAAGTCAAATTACACAATCCCGACCCGGCCTGGTCGAATTTTACGTTTTTGGCGATATTTCCTCAACCCAGCCTCGCACGCAGATGCGGTCTTCACTGTTCAATAGCAAATTGATACACCTTTCCGCTGATGCAAAAATCGTAGTAAAATTCGAAAATTTTGAAAATTGTCATTTTCGAAAAAAATCGTGGGCTAACCCCTTGGCAAAAAAAATCATTTTTTTCGACTTTGTGTCCGATGCCAATGATTTGTACACCAAAAGAAAGGTAATTTAACACCCTATCCGCATCTGCTGGGCAAACGCCTCTGCGAGGTCTGGGTTTCGAAATATTTAATTCCAAAGTCAAATTACACAATCCCGACCCGGCCTGGTCGAATTTTACGTTTTTGGCGATATTTCCTCAACCAAGCCTCGCACGCAGATGCGGTCTTCACTGTTCAATAGCAAATTGATACACCTTTCCGCTGATGCAAAAATCGTAGTAAAATTCCAAAGTCCCGACCCGGCCTGGTCGAATTTTACGTTTTTGGCGATATTTCCTCAACCCAGCCTCGCACGCAGATGCGGTCTTCACTGTTCAATAGCAAATTGATACACCTTTCCGCTGATGCAAAAATCGTAGTAAAATTCGAAAATTTTGAAAATTGTCATTTTCGAAAAAAATCGTGGGCTAACCCCTTGGCAAAAAAAATCATTTTTTTCGACTTTGTGTCCGATGCCAATGATTTGTACACCAAAAGAAAGGTAATTTAACACCCTATCCGCATCTGCTGGGCAAACGCCTCTGCGAGGTCTGGGTTTCGAAATATTTAATTCCAAAGTCAAATTACACAATCCCGACCCGGCCTGGTCGAATTTTACGTTTTTGGCGATATTTCCTCAACCAAGCCTCGCACGCAGATGCGGTCTTCACTGTTCAATAGCAAATTGATACACCTTTCCGCTGATGCAAAAATCGTAGTAAAATTCGAAAATTTTGAAAATTGTCATTTTCGAAAAAAATCGTGGGCTAACCCCTTGGCAAAAAAAATCATTTTTTTCGACTTTGTGTCCGATGCCAATGATTTGTACACCAAAAGAAAGGTAATTTAACACCCTATCCGCATCTGCTGGGCAAACGCCTCTGCGAGGTCTGGGTTTCGAAATATTTAATTCCAAAGTCAAATTACACAATCCCGACCCGGCCTGGTCGAATTTTACGATTTTGGCGATATTTCCTCAACCCAGCCTCGCACGCAGATGCGGTCTTCACTGTTCAATAGCAAATTGATACACCTTTCCGCTGATGCAAAAATCGTAGTAAAATTCGAAAATTTTGAAAATTGTCATTTTCGAAAAAAATCGTGGGCTAACCCCTTGGCAAAAAAAAATCATTTTTTTCGACTTTGTGTCCGATGCCAATGATTTGTACACCAAAAGAAAGGTAATTTAACACCCTATCCGCATCTGCTGGGCAAACTTCTCTGCGAGGTCTGGGTTTCGAAATATTTAATTCCAAAGTCAAATTACACAATCCCGACCCGGCCTGGTGGAATTTTACGTTTTTGGCGATATTTCCTCAACCAAGCCTCGCACGCAGATGCGGTCTTCACTGTTCAATAGCAAATTGATACACCTTTCCGCTGATGCAAAAATCGTAGTAAAATTCGAAAATTTTGAAAATTGTCATTTTCGAAAAAAATCGTGGGCTAACCCCTTGGCAAAAAAAATCATTTTTTTCGACTTTGTGTCCGATGCCAATGATTTGTACACCAAAAGAAAGGTAATTTAACACCCTATCCGCATCTGCTGGGCAAACGCCTCTGCGAGGTCTGGGTTTCGAAATATTTAATTCCAAAGTCAAATTACACAATCCCGACCCGGCCTGGTGGAATTTTACGTTTTTGGCGATATTTCCTCAACCAAGCCTCGCACGCAGATGCGGTCTTCACTGTTCAATAGCAAATTGATACACCTTTCCGCTGATGCAAAAATCGTAGTAAAATTCGAAAATTTTGAAAATTGTCATTTTCGAAAAAAATCGTGGGCTAACCCCTTGGCAAAAAAAATCATTTTTTTCGACTTTGTGTCCGATGCCAATGATTTGTACACCAAAAGAAAGGTAATTTAACACCCTATCCGCATCTGCTGGGCAAACGCCTCTGCGAGGTCTGGGTTTCGAAATATTTAATTCCAAAGTCAAATTACACAATCCCGACCCGGCCTGGTGGAATTTTACGTTTTTGGCGATATTTCCTCAACCAAGCCTCGCACGCAGATGCGGTCTTCACTGTTCAATAGCAAATTGATACACCTTTCCGCTGATGCAAAAATCGTAGTAAAATTCGAAAATTTTGAAAATTGTCATTTTCGAAAAAAATCGTGGGCTAACCCCTTGGCAAAAAAAATCATTTTTTTCGACTTTGTTTCCGATGCCAATGATTTGTACACCAAAAGAAAGGTAATTTAACACCCTATCCGCATCTGCTGGGCAAACGCCTCTGCGAGGTCTGGGTTTCGAAATATTTAATTCCAAAGTCAAATTACACAATCCCGACCCGGCCTGGTCGAATTTTACGTTTTTGGCGATATTTCCTCAACCAAGCCTCGCACGCAGATGCGGTCTTCACTGTTCAATAGCAAATTGATACACCTTTCCGCTGATGCAAAAATCGTAGTAAAATTCGAAAATTTTGAAAATTGTCATTTTCGAAAAAATCGTGGGCTAACCCCTTGGCAAATAAAATCATTTTTTTCGACTTTGTGTCCGATGCCAATGATTTGTACACCAAAAGAAAGGTAATTTAACACCCTATCCGCATCTGCTGGGCAAACGCCTCTGCGAGGTCTGGGTTTCGAAATATTTAATTCCAAAGTCAAATTACACAATCCCGACCCGGCCTGGTGGAATTTTACGTTTTTGGCGATATTTCCTCAACCAAGCCTCGCACGCAGATGCGGTCTTCACTGTTCAATAGCAAATTGATACACCTTTCCGCTGATGCAAAAATCGTAGTAAAATTCGAAAATTTTGAAAATTGTCATTTTCGAAAAAAATCGTGGGCTAACCCCTTGGCAAAAAAAATCATTTTTTTCGACTTTGTGTCCGATGCCAATGATTTGTACACCAAAAGAAAGGTAATTTAACACCCTATCCGCATCTGCTGGGCAAACGCCTCTGCGAGGTCTGGGTTTCGAAATATTTAATTCCAAAGTCAAATTACACAATCCCGACCCGGCCTGGTCGAATTTTACGTTTTTGGCGATATTTCCTCAACCAAGCCTCGCACGCAGATGCGGTCTTCACTGTTCAATAGCAAATTGATACACCTTTCCGCTGATGCAAAAATCGTAGTAAAATTCGAAAATTTTGAAAATTGTCATTTTCGAAAAAATCGTGGGCTAACCCCTTGGCAAATAAAATCATTTTTTTCGACTTTGTGTCCGATGCCAATGATTTGTACACCAAAAGAAAGGTAATTTAACACCCTATCCGCATCTGCTGGGCAAACGCCTCTGCGAGGTCTGGGTTTCGAAATATTTAATTCCAAAGTCAAATTACACAATCCCGACCCGGCCTGGTGGAATTTTACGTTTTTGGCGATATTTCCTCAACCAAGCCTTGCACGCAGATGCGGTCTTCACTGTTCAATAGCAAATTGATACACCTTTCCGCTGATGCAAAAATCGTAGTAAAATTCGAAAATTTTGAAAATTGTCATTTTCGAAAAAAATCGTGGGCTAACCCCTTGGCAAAAAAAATCATTTTTTTCGACTTTGTGTCCGATGCCAATGATTTGTACACCAAAAGAAAGGTAATTTAACACCCTATCCGCATCTGCTGGGCAAACGCCTCTGCGAGGTCTGGGTTTCGAAATATTTAATTCCAAAGTCAAATTACACAATCCCGACCCGGCCTGGTCGAATTTTACGTTTTTGGCGATATTTCCTCAACCAAGCCTCGCACGCAGATGCGGTCTTCACTGTTCAATAGCAAATTGATACACCTTTCCGCTGATGCAAAAATCGTAGTAAAATTCGAAAATTTTGAAAATTGTCATTTTCGAAAAAATCGTGGGCTAACCCCTTGGCAAATAAAATCATTTTTTTCGACTTTGTGTCCGATGCCAATGATTTGTACACCAAAAGAAAGGTAATTTAACACCCTATCCGCATCTGCTGGGCAAACGCCTCTGCGAGGTCTGGGTTTCGAAATATTTAATTCCAAAGTCAAATTACACAATCCCGACCCGGCCTGGTCGAATTTTACGTTTTTGGCGATATTTCCTCAACCAAGCCTCGCACGCAGATGCGGTCTTCACTGTTCAATAGCAAATTGATACACCTTTCCGCTGATGCAAAAATCGTAGTAAAATTCGAAAATTTTGAAAATTGTCATTTTCGAAAAAAATCGTGGGCTAACCCCTTGGCAAAAAAAAACATTTTTTTCGACTTTGTGTCCGATGCCAATGATTTGTACACCAAAAGAAAGGTAATTTAACACCCTATCCGCATCTGCTGGGCAAACGCCTCTGCGAGGTCTGGGTTTCGAAATATTTAATTCCAAAGTCAAATTACACAATCCCGACCCGGCCTGGTCGAATTTTACGTTTTTGGCGATATTTCCTCAACCCAGCCTCGCACGCAGATGCGGTCTTCACTGTTCAATAGCAAATTGATACACCTTTCCGCTGATGCAAAAATCGTAGTAAAATTCGAAAATTTTGAAAATTGTCATTTTCGAAAAAAATCGTGGGCTAACCCCTTGGCAAAAAAAATCATTTTTTTCGACTTTGTGTCCGATGCCAATGATTTGTACACCAAAAGAAAGGTAATTTAACACCCTATCCGCATCTGCTGGGCAAACGCCTCTGCGAGGTCTGGGTTTCGAAATATTTAATTCCAAAGTCAAATTACACAATCCCGACCCGGCCTGGTCGAATTTTACGTTTTTGGCGATATTTCCTCAACCAAGCCTCGCACGCAGATGCGGTCTTCACTGTTCAATAGCAAATTGATACACCTTTCCGCTGATGCAAAAATCGTAGTAAAATTCGAAAATTTTGAAAATTGTCATTTTCGAAAAAAATCGTGGGCTAACCCCTTGGCAAAAAAAATCATTTTTTTCGACTTTGTGTCCGATGCCAATGATTTGTACACCAAAAGAAAGGTAATTTAACACCCTATCCGCATCTGCTGGGCAAACGCCTCTGCGAGGTCTGGGTTTCGAAATATTTAATTCCAAAGTCAAATTACACAATCCCGACCCGGCCTGGTCGAATTTTACGTTTTTGGCGATATTTCCTCAACCCAGCCTCGCACGCAGATGCGGTCTTCACTGTTCAATAGCAAATTGATACACCTTTCCGCTGATGCAAAAATCGTAGTAAAATTCGAAAATTTTGAAAATTGTCATTTTCGAAAAAAATCGTGGGCTAACCCCTTGGCAAAAAAAATCATTTTTTTCGACTTTGTGTCCGATGCCAATGATTTGTACACCAAAAGAAAGGTAATTTAACACCCTATCCGCATCTGCTGGGCAAACGCCTCTGCGAGGTCTGGGTTTCGAAATATTTAATTCCAAAGTCAAATTACACAATCCCGACCCGGCCTGGTGGAATTTTACGATTTTGGCGATATTTCCTCAACCCAGCCTCGCACGCAGATGCGGTCTTCACTGTTCAATAGCAAATTGATACACCTTTCCGCTGATGCAAAAATCGTAGTAAAATTCGAAAATTTTGAAAATTGTCATTTTCGAAAAAAATCGTGGGCTAACCCCTTGGCAAAAAAAATCATTTTTTTCGACTTTGTGTCCGATGCCAATGATTTGTACACCAAAAGAAAGGTAATTTAACACCATATCCGCATCTGCTGGGCAAACGCCTCTGCGAGGTCTGGGTTTCGAAATATTTAATTCCAAAGTCAAATTACACAATCCCGACCCGGCCTGGTCGAATTTTACGTTTTTGGCGATATTTCCTCAACCAAGCCTCGCACGCAGATGCGGTCTTCACTGTTCAATAGCAAATTGATACACCTTTCCGCTGATGCAAAAATCGTAGTAAAATTCGAAAATTTTGAAAATTGTCATTTTCGAAAAAAATCGTGGGCTAACCCCTTGGCAAAAAAAATCATTTTTTTCGACTTTGTGTCCGATGCCAATGATTTGTACACCAAAAGAAAGGTAATTTAACACCCTATCCGCATCTGCTGGGCAAACGCCTCTGCAAGGTCTGGGTTTCGAAATATTTAATTCCAAAGTCAAATTACACAATCCCGACCCGGCCTGGTGGAATTTTACGTTTTTGGCGATATTTCCTCAACCAAGCCTCGCACGCAGATGCGGTCTTCACTGTTCAATAGCAAATTGATACACCTTTCCGCTGATGCAAAAATCGTAGTAAAATTCGAAAATTTTGAAAATTGTCATTTTCGAAAAAAATCGTGGGCTAACCCCTTGGCAAAAAAAATCATTTTTTTCGACTTTGTGTCCGATGCCAATGATTTGTACACCAAAAGAAAGGTAATTTAACACCCTATCCGCATCTGCTGGGCAAACGCCTCTGCGAGGTCTGGGTTTCGAAATATTTAATTCCAAAGTCAAATTACACAATCCCGACCCGGCCTGGTCGAATTTTACGTTTTTGGCGATATTTCCTCAACCCAGCCTCGCACGCAGATGCGGTCTTCACTGTTCAATAGCAAATTGATACACCTTTCCGCTGATGCAAAAATCGTAGTAAAATTCGAAAATTTTGAAAATTGTCATTTTCGAAAAAAATCGTGGGCTAACCCCTTGGCAAAAAAAATCATTTTTTTCGACTTTGTGTCCGATGCCAATGATTTGTACACCAAAAGAAAGGTAATTTAACACCCTATCCGCATCTGCTGGGCAAACGCCTCTGCGAGGTCTGGGTTTCGAAATATTTAATTCCAAAGTCAAATTACACAATCCCGACCCGGCCTGGTCGAATTTTACGATTTTGGCGATATTTCCTCAACCCAGCCTCGCACGCAGATGCGGTCTTCACTGTTCAATAGCAAATTGATACACCTTTCCGCTGATGCAAAAATCGTAGTAAAATTCGAAAATTTTGAAAATTGTCATTTTCGAAAAAAATCGTGGGCTAACCCCTTGGCAAAAAAAATCATTTTTTTCGACTTTGTGTCCGATGCCAATGATTTGTACACCAAAAGAAAGGTAATTTAACACCCTATCCGCATCTGCTGGGCAAACTTCTCTGCGAAGTCTGGGTTTCGAAATATTTAATTCCAAAGTCAAATTACACAATCCCGACCCGGCCTGGTGGAATTTTACGTTTTTGGCGATATTTCCTCAACCAAGCCTCGCACGCAGATGCGGTCTTCACTGTTCAATAGCAAATTGATACACCTTTCCGCTGATGCAAAAATCGTAGTAAAATTCGAAAATTTTGAAAATTGTCATTTTCGAAAAAAATCGTGGGCTAACCCCTTGGCAAAAAAAATCATTTTTTTCGACTTTGTGTCCGATGCCAATGATTTGTACACCAAAAGAAAGGTAATTTAACACCATATCCGCATCTGCTGGGCAAACGCCTCTGCGAGGTCTGGGTTTCGAAATATTTAATTCCAAAGTCAAATTACACAATCCCGACCCGGCCTGGTCGAATTTTACGTTTTTGGCGATATTTCCTCAACCAAGCCTCGCACGCAGATGCGGTCTTCACTGTTCAATAGCAAATTGATACACCTTTCCGCTGATGCAAAAATCGTAGTAAAATTCGAAAATTTTGAAAATTGTCATTTTCGAAAAAAATCGTGGGCTAACCCCTTGGCAAAAAAAATCATTTTTTTCGACTTTGTGTCCGATGCCAATGATTTGTACACCAAAAGAAAGGTAATTTAACACCCTATCCGCATCTGCTGGGCAAACGCCTCTGCAAGGTCTGGGTTTCGAAATATTTAATTCCAAAGTCAAATTACACAATCCCGACCCGGCCTGGTGGAATTTTACGTTTTTGGCGATATTTCCTCAACCAAGCCTCGCACGCAGATGCGGTCTTCACTGTTCAATAGCAAATTGATACACCTTTCCGCTGATGCAAAAATCGTAGTAAAATTCGAAAATTTTGAAAATTGTCATTTTCGAAAAAAATCGTGGGCTAACCCCTTGGCAAAAAAAATCATTTTTTTCGACTTTGTGTCCGATGCCAATGATTTGTACACCAAAAGAAAGGTAATTTAACACCCTATCCGCATCTGCTGGGCAAACGCCTCTGCGAGGTCTGGGTTTCGAAATATTCAATTCCAAAGTCAAATTACACAATCCCGACCCGGCCTGGTGGAATTTTACGTTTTTGGCGATATTTCCTCAACCAAGCCTCGCACGCAGATGCGGTCTTCACTGTTCAATAGCAAATTGATACACCTTTCTGCTGATGCAAAAATCGTAGTAAAATTCGAAAATTTTGAAAATTGTCATTTTCGAAAAAAATCGTGGGCTAACCCCTTGGCAAAAAAAATCATTTTTTTCGACTTTGTGTCCGATGCCAATGATTTGTACACCAAAAGAAAGGTAATTTAACACCCTATCCGCATCTGCTGGGCAAACGCCTCTGCGAGGTCTGGGTTTCGAAATATTTAATTCCAAAGTCAAATTACACAATCCCGACCCGGCCTGGTCGAATTTTACGTTTTTGGCGATATTTCCTCAACCCAGCCTCGCACGCAGATGCGGTCTTCACTGTTCAATAGCAAATTAATACACCTTTCTGCTGATGCAAAAATCGTAGTAAAATTCGAAAATTTTGAAAATTGTCATTTTCGAAAAAAATCGTGGGCTAACCCCTTGGCAAATAAAATCATTTTTTTCGACTTTGTGTCCGATGCCAATGATTTGTACACCAAAAGAAAGGTAATTTAACACCCTATCCGCATCTGCTGGGCAAACGCCTCTGCGAGGTCTGGGTTTCGAAATATTTAATTCCAAAGTCAAATTACACAATCCCGACCCGGCCTGGTGGAATTTTACGTTTTTGGCGATATTTCCTCAACCAAGCCTCGCACGCAGATGCGGTCTTCACTGTTCAATAGCAAATTGATACACCTTTCCGCTGATGCAAAAATCGTAGTAAAATTCGAAAATTTTGAAAATTGTCATTTTCGAAAAAAATCGTGGGCTAACCCCTTGGCAAAAAAAATCATTTTTTTCGACTTTGTGTCCGATGCCAATGATTTGTACACCAAAAGAAAGGTAATTTAACACCCTATCCGCATCTGCTGGGCAAACGCCTCTGCGAGGTCTGGGTTTCGAAATATTTAATTCCAAAGTCAAATTACACAATCCCGACCCGGCCTGGTCGAATTTTACGTTTTTGGCGATATTTCCTCAACCAAGCCTCGCACGCAGATGCGGTCTTCACTGTTCAATAGCAAATTGATACACCTTTCCGCTGATGCAAAAATCGTAGTAAAATTCGAAAATTTTGAAAATTGTCATTTTCGAAAAAAATCGTGGGCTAACCCCTTGGCAAAAAAAATCATTTTTTTCGACTTTGTGTCCGATGCCAATGATTTGTACACCAAAAGAAAGGTAATTTAACACCCTATCCGCATCTGCTGGGCAAACGCCTCTGCGAGGTCTGGGTTTCGAAATATTTAATTCCAAAGTCAAATTACACAATCCCGACCCGGCCTGGTGGAATTTTACGTTTTTGGCGATATTTCCTCAACCAAGCCTCGCACGCAGATGCGGTCTTCACTGTTCAATAGCAAATTGATACACCTTTCCGCTGATGCAAAAATCGTAGTAAAATTCGAAAATTTTGAAAATTGTCATTTTCGAAAAAAATCGTGGGCTAACCCCTTGGCAAAAAAAATCATTTTTTTCGACTTTGTGTCCGATGCCAATGATTTGTACACCAAAAGAAAGGTAATTTAACACCCTATCCGCATCTGCTGGGCAAACGCCTCTGCGAGGTCTGGGTTTCGAAATATTTAATTCCAAAGTCAAATTACACAATCCCGACCCGGCCTGGTCGAATTTTACGTTTTTGGCGATATTTCCTCAACCCAGCCTCGCACGCAGATGCGGTCTTCACTGTTCAATAGGAAATTGATACACCTTTCCGCTGATGCAAAAATCGTAGTAAAATTAGAAAATTTTGAAAATTGTCATTTTCGAAAAAAATCGTGGGCTAACCCCTTGGCAAATAAAATCATTTTTTTCGACTTTGTGTCCGATGCCAATGATTTGTACACCAAAAGAAAGGTAATTTAACACCCTATCCGCATCTGCTGGGCAAACGCCTCTGCGAGGTCTGGGTTTCGAAATATTTAATTCCAAAGTCAAATTACACAATCCCGACCCGGCCTGGTGGAATTTTACGTTTTTGGCGATATTTCCTCAACCAAGCCTCGCACGCAGATGCGGTCTTCACTGTTCAATAGCAAATTGATACACCTTTCCGCTGATGCAAAAATCGTAGTAAAATTCGAAAATTTTGAAAATTGTCATTTTCGAAAAAATCGTGGGCTAACCCCTTGGCAAATAAAATCATTTTTTTCGACTTTGTGTCCGATGCCAATGATTTGTACACCAAAAGAAAGGTAATTTAACACCCTATCCGCATCTCCTGGGCAAACGCCTCTGCGAGGTCTGGGTTTCGAAATATTTAATTCCAAAGTCAAATTACACAATCCCGACCCGGCCTGGTCGAATTTTACGTTTTTGGCGATATTTCCTCAACCAAGCCTCGCACGCAGATGCGGTCTTCACTGTTCAATAGCAAATTGATACACCTTTCCGCTGATGCAAAAATCGTAGTAAAATTCGAAAATTTTGAAAATTGTCATTTTCGAAAAAAATCGTGGGCTAACCCCTCGGCAAAAAAAATCATTTTTTTCGACTTTGTGTCCGATGCCAATGATTTGTACACCAAAAGAAAGGTAATTTAACACCCTATCCGCATCTGCTGGGCAAACGCCTCTGCGAGGTCTGGGTTTCGAAATATTTAATTCCAAAGTCAAATTACACAATCCCGACCCGGCCTGGTGGAATTTTACGTTTTTGGCGATATTTCCTCAACCAAGCCTCGCACGCAGATGCGGTCTTCACTGTTCAATAGCAAATTGATACACCTTTCCGCTGATGCAAAAATCGTAGTAAAATTCGAAAATTTTGAAAATTGTCATTTTCGAAAAAAATCGTGGGCTAACCCCTTGGCAAAAAAAATCATTTTTTTCGACTTTGTGTCCGATGCCAATGATTTGTACACCAAAAGAAAGGTAATTTAACACCCTATCCGCATCTGCTGGGCAAACGCCTCTGCGAGGTCTGGGTTTCGAAATATTTAATTCCAAAGTCAAATTACACAATCCCGACCCGGCCTGGTCGAATTTTACGTTTTTGGCGATATTTCCTCAACCAAGCCTCGCACGCAGATGCGGTCTTCACTGTTCAATAGCAAATTGATACACCTTTCCGCTGATGCAAAAATCGTAGTAAAATTCGAAAATTTTGAAAATTGTCATTTTCGAAAAAAATCGTGGGCTAACCCCTTGGCAAAAAAAATCATTTTTTTCGACTTTGTGTCCGATGCCAATGATTTGTACACCAAAAGAAAGGTAATTTAACACCCTATCCGCATCTGCTGGGCAAACGCCTCTGCGAGGTCTGGGTTTCGAAATATTTAATTCCAAAGTCAAATTACACAATCCCGACCCGGCCTGGTGGAATTTTACGTTTTTGGCGATATTTCCTCAACCAAGCCTCGCACGCAGATGCGGTCTTCACTGTTCAATAGCAAATTAATACACCTTTCCGCTGATGCAAAAATCGTAGTAAAATTCGAAAATTTTGAAAATTGTCATTTTCGAAAAAAATCGTGGGCTAACCCCTTGGCAAAAAAAATCATTTTTTTCGACTTTGTGTCCGATGCCAATGATTTGTACACCAAAAGAAAGGTAATTTAACACCCTATCCGCATCTGCTGGGCAAACGCCTCTGCGAGGTCTGGGTTTCGAAATATTTAATTCCAAAGTCAAATTACACAATCCCGACCCGGCCTGGTGGAATTTTACGTTTTTGGCGATATTTCCTCAACCAAGCCTCGCACGCAGATGCGGTCTTCACTGTTCAATAGCAAATTGATACACCTTTCCGCTGATGCAAAAATCGTAGTAAAATTCGAAAATTTTGAAAATTGTCATTTTCGAAAAAAATCGTGGGCTAACCCCTTGGCAAAAAAAATCATTTTTTTCGACTTTGTGTCCGATGCCAATGATTTGTACACCAAAAGAAAGGTAATTTAACACCCTATCCACATCTGCTGGGCAAACGCCTCTGCGAGGTCTGGGTTTCGAAATATTTAATTCCAAAGTCAAATTACACAATCCCGACCCGGCCTGGTCGAATTTTACGTTTTTGGCGATATTTCCTCAACCCAGCCTCGCACGCAGATGCGGTCTTCACTGTTCAATAGCAAATTGATACACCTTTCCGCTGATGCAAAAATCGTAGTAAAATTCGAAAATTTTGAAAATTGTCATTTTCGAAAAAAATCGTGGGCTAACCCCTTGGCAAAAAAAATCATTTTTTTCGACTTTGTGTCCGATGCCAATGATTTGTACACCAAAAGAAAGGTAATTTAACACCCTATCCGCATCTGCTGGGCAAACGCCTCTGCAAGGTCTGGGTTTCGAAATATTTAATTCCAAAGTCAAATTACACAATCCCGACCCGGCCTGGTGGAATTTTACGTTTTTGGCGATATTTCCTCAACCAAGCCTCGCACGCAGATGCGGTCTTCACTGTTCAATAGCAAATTGATACACCTTTCCGCTGATGCAAAAATCGTAGTAAAATTCGAAAATTTTGAAAATTGTCATTTTCGAAAAAAATCGTGGGCTAACCCCTTGGCAAAAAAAATCATTTTTTTCGACTTTGTGTCCGATGCCAATGATTTGTACACCAAAAGAAAGGTAATTTAACACCCTATCCGCATCTGCTGGGCAAACGCCTCTGCGAGGTCTGGGTTTCGAAATATTTAATTCCAAAGTCAAATTACACAATCCCGACCCGGCCTGGTCGAATTTTACGTTTTTGGTGATATTTCCTCAACCCAGCCTCGCACGCAGATGCGGTCTTCACTGTTCAATAGCAAATTGATACACCTTTCCGCTGATGCAAAAATCGTAGTAAAATTCGAAAATTTTGAAAATTGTCATTTTCGAAAAAAATCGTGGGCTAACCCCTTGGCAAAAAAAATCATTTCTTTCGACTTTGTGTCCGATGCCAATGATTTGTACACCAAAAGAAAGGTAGTTTAACACCCTATCCGCATCTGCTGGGCAAACGCCTCTGCGAGGTCTGGGTTTCGAAATATTTAATTCCAAAGTCAAATTACACAATCCCGACCCGGCCTGGTGGAATTTTACGTTTTTGGCGATATTTCCTCAACCAAGCCTCGCACGCAGATGCGGTCTTCACTGTTCAATAGCAAATTGATACACCTTTCCGCTGATGCAAAAATCGTAGTAAAATTCGAAAATTTTGAAAATTGTCATTTTCGAAAAAAATCGTGGGCTAACCCCTTGGCAAAAAAAATCATTTTTTTCGACTTTGTGTCCGATGCCAATGATTTGTACACCAAAAGAAAGGTAATTTAACACCCTATCCGCATCTGCTGGGCAAACGCCTCTGCGAGGTCTGGGTTTCGAAATATTTAATTCCAAAGTCAAATTACACAATCCCGACCCGGCCTGGTCGAATTTTACGTTTTTGGCGATATTTCCTCAACCCAGCCTCGCACGCAGATGCGGTCTTTACTGTTCAATAGCAAATTGATACACCTTTCCGCTGATGCAAAAATCGTAGTAAAATTCGAAAATTTTGAAAATTGTCATTTTCGAAAAAAATCGTGGGCTAACCCCTTGGCAAAAAAAATCATTTTTTTCGACTTTGTGTCCGATGCCAATGATTTGTACACCAAAAGAAAGGTAATTTAACACCCTATCCGCATCTCCTGGGCAAACGCCTCTGCGAGGTCTGGGTTTCGAAATATTTAATTCCAAAGTCAAATTACACAATCCCGACCCGGCCTGGTGGAATTTTACGTTTTTGGCGATATTTCCTCAACCAAGCCTCGCACGCAGATGCGGTCTTCACTGTTCAATAGCAAATTGATACACCTTTCCGCTGATGCAAAAATCGTAGTAAAATTCGAAAATTTTGAAAATTGTCATTTTCGAAAAAAATCGTGGGCTAACCCCTTGGCAAAAAAAATCATTTTTTTCGACTTTGTGTCCGATGCCAATGATTTGTACACCAAAAGAAAGGTAATTTAACACCCTATCCGCATCTGCTGGGCAAACGCCTCTGCGAGGTCTGGGTTTCGAAATATTTAATTCCAAAGTCAAATTACACAATCCCGACCCGGCCTGGTCGAATTTTACGTTTTTGGCGATATTTCCTCAACCAAACCTCGCACGCAGATGCGGTCTTCACTGTTCAATAGCAAATTGATACACCTTTCCGCTGATGCAAAAATCGTAGTAAAATTCGAAAATTTTGAAAATTGTCATTTTCGAAAAAAATCGTGGGCTAACCCCTTGGCAAAAAAAATCATTTTTTTCGACTTTGTGTCCGATGCCAATGATTTGTACACCAAAAGAAAGGTAATTTAACACCCTATCCGCATCTGCTGGGCAAACGCCTCTGCGAGGTCTGGGTTTCGAAATATTTAATTCCAAAGTCAAATTACACAATCCCGACCCGGCCTGGTCGAATTTTACGTTTTTGGCGATATTTCCTCAACCCAGCCTCGCACGCAGATGCGGTCTTCACTGTTCAATAGCAAATTGATACACCTTTCCGCTGATGCAAAAATCGTAGTAAAATTCGAAAATTTTGAAAATTGTCATTTTCGAAAAAAATCGTGGGCTAACCCCTTGGCAAAAAAAATCATTTTTTTCGACTTTGTGTCCGATGCCAATGATTTGTACACCAAAAGAAAGGTAATTTAACACCCTATCCGCATCTGCTGGGCAAACGCCTCTGCGAGGTCTGGGTTTCGAAATATTTAATTCCAAAGTCAAATTACACAATCCCGACCCGGCCTGGTGGAATTTTACGTTTTTGGCGATATTTCCTCAACCCAGCCTCGCACGCAGATGCGGTCTTCACTGTTCAATAGCAAATTGATACACCTTTCCGCTGATGCAAAAATCGTAGTAAAATTCGAAAATTTTGAAAATTGTCATTTTCGAAAAAAATCGTGGGCTAACCCCTTGGCAAAAAAAATCATTTTTTTCGACTTTGTGTCCGATGCCAATGATTTGTACACCAAAAGAAAGGTAATTTAACACCCTATCCGCATCTGCTGGGCAAACGCCTCTGCGAGGTCTGGGTTTCGAAATATTTAATTCCAAAGTCAAATTACACAATCCCGACCCGGCCTGGTCGAATTTTACGATTTTGGCGATATTTCCTCAACCCAGCCTCGCACGCAGATGCGGTCTTCACTGTTCAATAGCAAATTGATACACCTTTCCGCTGATGCAAAAATCGTAGTAAAATTCGAAAATTTTGAAAATTGTCATTTTCGAAAAAAATCGTGGGCTAACCCCTTGGCAAAAAAAATCATTTTTTTCGACTTTGTGTCCGATGCCAATGATTTGTACACCAAAAGAAAGGTAATTTAACACCCTATCCGCATCTGCTGGGCAAACGCCTCTGCGAGGTCTGGGTTTCGAAATATTTAATTCCAAAGTCAAATTACACAATCCCGACCCGGCCTGGTCGAATTTTACGTTTTTGGCGATATTTCCTCAACCCAGCCTCGCACGCAGATGCGGTCTTCACTGTTCAATAGCAAATTGATACACCTTTCCGCTGATGCAAAAATCGTAGTAAAATTCGAAAATTTTGAAAATTGTCATTTTCGAAAAAAATCGTGGGCTAACCCCTTGGCAAAAAAAATCATTTTTTTCGACTTTGTGTCCGATGCCAATGATTTGTACACCAAAAGAAAGGTAATTTAACACCCTATCCGCATCTGCTGGGCAAACGCCTCTGCGAGGTCTGGGTTTCGAAATATTTAATTCCAAAGTCAAATTACACAATCCCGACCCGGCCTGGTGGAATTTTACGTTTTTGGCGATATTTCCTCAACCAAGCCTCGCACGCAGATGCGGTCTTCACTGTTCAATAGCAAATTGATACACCTTTCCGCTGATGCAAAAATCGTAGTAAAATTCGAAAATTTTGAAAATTGTCATTTTCGAAAAAAATCGTGGGCTAACCCCTTGGCAAAAAAAATCATTTTTTTCGACTTTGTGTCCGATGCCAATGATTTGTACACCAAATGAAAGGTAATTTAACACCCTATCCGCATCTGCTGGGCAAACGCCTCTGCGAGGTCTGGGTTTCGAAATATTTAATTCCAAAGTCAAATTACACAATCCCGACCCGGCCTGGTCGAATTTTACGTTTTTGGCGATATTTCCTCAACCCAGCCTCGCACGCAGATGCGGTCTTCACTGTTCAATAGCAAATTGATACACCTTTCCGCTGATGCAAAAATCGTAGTAAAATTCGAAAATTTTGAAAATTGTCATTTTCGAAAAAAATCGTGGGCTAACCCCTTGGCAAAAAAAATCATTTTTTTCGACTTTGTGTCCGATGCCAATGATTTGTACACCAAAAGAAAGGTAATTTAACACCCTATCCGCATCTCCTGGGCAAACGCCTCTGCGAGGTCTGGGTTTCGAAATATTTAATTCCAAAGTCAAATTACACAATCCCGACCCGGCCTGGTGGAATTTTACGTTTTTGGCGATATTTCCTCAACCAAGCCTCGCACGCAGATGCGGTCTTCACTGTTCAATAGCAAATTGATACACCTTTCCGCTGATGCAAAAATCGTAGTAAAATTCGAAAATTTTGAAAATTGTCATTTTCGAAAAAAATCGTGGGCTAACCCCTTGGCAAAAAAAATCATTTTTTTCGACTTTGTGTCCGATGCCAATGATTTGTACACCAAAAGAAAGGTAATTTAACACCCTATCCGCATCTGCTGGGCAAACGCCTCTGCGAGGTCTGGGTTTCGAAATATTTAATTCCAAAGTCAAATTACACAATCCCGACCCGGCCTGGTGGAATTTTACGTTTTTGGCGATATTTCCTCAACCAAGCCTTGCACGCAGATGCGGTCTTCACTGTTCAATAGCAAATTGATACACCTTTCCGCTGATGCAAAAATCGTAGTAAAATTCGAAAATTTTGAAAATTGTCATTTTCGAAAAAAATCGTGGGCTAACCCCTTGGCAAAAAAAATCATTTTTTTCGACTTTGTGTCCGATGCCAATGATTTGTACACCAAAAGAAAGGTAATTTAACACCCTATCCGCATCTGCTGGGCAAACGCCTCTGCGAGGTCTGGGTTTCGAAATATTTAATTCCAAAGTCAAATTACACAATCCCGACCCGGCCTGGTGGAATTTTACGTTTTTGGCGATATTTCCTCAACCAAGCCTTGCACGCAGATGCGGTCTTCACTGTTCAATAGCAAATTGATACACCTTTCCGCTGATGCAAAAATCGTAGTAAAATTCGAAAATTTTGAAAATTGTCATTTTCGAAAAAAATCGTGGGCTAACCCCTTGGCAAAAAAAATCATTTTTTTCGACTTTGTGTCCGATGCCAATGATTTGTACACCAAAAGAAAGGTAATTTAACACCCTATCCGCATCTGCTGGGCAAACGCCTCTGCGAGGTCTGGGTTTCGAAATATTTAATTCCAAAGTCAAATTACACAATCCCGACCCGGCCTGGTCGAATTTTACGTTTTTGGCGATATTTCCTCAACCAAACCTCGCACGCAGATGCGGTCTTCACTGTTCAATAGCAAATTGATACACCTTTCCGCTGATGCAAAAATCGTAGTAAAATTCGAAAATTTTGAAAATTGTCATTTTCGAAAAAAATCGTGGGCTAACCCCTTGGCAAAAAAAATCATTTTTTTCGACTTTGTGTCCGATGCCAATGATTTGTACACCAAAAGAAAGGTAATTTAACACCCTATCCGCATCTGCTGGGCAAACGCCTCTGCGAGGTCTGGGTTTCGAAATATTTAATTCCAAAGTCAAATTACACAATCCCGACCCGGCCTGGTGGAATTTTACGTTTTTGGCGATATTTCCTCAACCAAGCCTCGCACGCAGATGCGGTCTTCACTGTTCAATAGCAAATTGATACACCTTTCCGCTGATGCAAAAATCGTAGTAAAATTCGAAAATTTTGAAAATTGTCATTTTCGAAAAAAATCGTGGGCTAACCCCTTGGCAAAAAAAATCATTTTTTTCGACTTTGTGTCCGATGCCAATGATTTGTACACCAAAAGAAAGGTAATTTAACACCCTATCCGCATCTGCTGGGCAAACGCCTCTGCGAGGTCTGGGTTTCGAAATATTTAATTCCAAAGTCAAATTACACAATCCCGACCCGGCCTGGTCGAATTTTACGTTTTTGGCGATATTTCCTCAACCCAGCCTCGCACGCAGATGCGGTCTTCACTGTTCAATAGCAAATTGATACACCTTTCCGCTGATGCAAAAATCGTAGTAAAATTCGAAAATTTTGAAAATTGTCATTTTCGAAAAAAATCGTGGGCTAACCCCTTGGCAAAAAAAAATCATTTTTTTCGACTTTGTGTCCGATGCCAATGATTTGTACACCAAAAGAAAGGTAATTTAACACCCTATCCGCATCTGCTGGGCAAACGCCTCTGCGAGGTCTGGGTTTCGAAATATTTAATTCCAAAGTCAAATTACACAATCCCGACCCGGCCTGGTCGAATTTTACGATTTTGGCGATATTTCCTCAACCCAGCCTCGCACGCAGATGCGGTCTTCACTGTTCAATAGCAAATTGATACACCTTTCCGCTGATGCAAAAATCGTAGTAAAATTCGAAAATTTTGAAAATTGTCATTTTCGAAAAAAATCGTGGGCTAACCCCTTGGCAAAAAAAATCATTTTTTTCGACTTTGTGTCCGATGCCAATGATTTGTACACCAAAAGAAAGGTAATTTAACACCCTATCCGCATCTGCTGGGCAAACGCCTCTGCGAGGTCTGGGTTTCGAAATATTTAATTCCAAAGTCAAATTACACAATCCCGACCCGGCCTGGTCGAATTTTACGTTTTTGGCGATATTTCCTCAACCCAGCCTCGCACGCAGATGCGGTCTTCACTGTTCAATAGCAAATTGATACACCTTTCCGCTGATGCAAAAATCGTAGTAAAATTCGAAAATTTTGAAAATTGTTATTTTCGAAAAAAATCGTGGGCTAACCCCTTGGCAAAAAAAATCATTTTTTTCGACTTTGTGTCCGATGCCAATGATTTGTACACCAAAAGAAAGGTAATTTAACACCCTATCCGCATCTGCTGGGCAAACGCCTCTGCGAGGTCTGGGTTTCGAAATATTTAATTCCAAAGTCAAATTACACAATCCCGACCCGGCCTGGTCGAATTTTACGTTTTTGGCGATATTTCCTCAACCCAGCCTCGCACGCAGATGCGGTCTTCACTGTTCAATAGCAAATTGATACACCTTTCCGCTGATGCAAAAATCGTAGTAAAATTCGAAAATTTTGAAAATTGTCATTTTCGAAAAAAATCGTGGGCTAACCCCTTGGCAAAAAAAATCATTTTTTTCGACTTTGTGTCCGATGCCAATGATTTGTACACCAAAAGAAAGGTAATTTAACACCCTATCCGCATCTGCTGGGCAAACGCCTCTGCGAGGTCTGGGTTTCGAAATATTTAATTCCAAAGTCAAATTACACAATCCCGACCCGGCCTGGTGGAATTTTACGTTTTTGGCGATATTTCCTCAACCCAGCCTCGCACGCAGATGCGGTCTTCACTGTTTAATAGCAAATTGATACACCTTTCCGCTGATGCAAAAATCGTAGTAAAATTCGAAAATTTTGAAAATTGTCATTTTCGAAAAAAATCGTGGGCTAACCCCTTGGCAAAAAAAATCATTTTTTTCGACTTTGTGTCCGATGCCAATGATTTGTACACCAAAAGAAAGGTAATTTAACACCCTATCCGCATCTGCTGGGCAAACGCCTCTGCGAGGTCTGGGTTTCGAAATATTTAATTCCAAAGTCAAATTACACAATCCCGACCCGGCCTGGTCGAATTTTACGTTTTTGGCGATATTTCCTCAACCCAGCCTCGCACGCAGATGCGGTCTTCACTGTTTAATAGCAAATTGATACACCTTTCCGCTGATGCAAAAATCGTAGTAAAATTCGAAAATTTTGAAAATTGTCATTTTCGAAAAAAATCGTGGGCTAACCCCTTGGCAAAAAAAATCATTTTTTTCGACTTTGTGTCCGATGCCAATGATTTGTACACCAAAAGAAAGGTAATTTAACACCCTATCCGCATCTGCTGGGCAAACGCCTCTGCGAGGTCTGGGTTTCGAAATATTTAATTCCAAAGTCAAATTACACAATCCCGACCCGGCCTGGTCGAATTTTACGATTTTGGCGATATTTCCTCAACCCAGCCTCGCACGCAGATGCGGTCTTCACTGTTCAATAGCAAATTGATACACCTTTCCGCTGATGCAAAAATCGTAGTAAAATTCGAAAATTTTGAAAATTGTCATTTTCGAAAAAAATCGTGGGCTAACCCCTTGGCAAAAAAAATCATTTTTTTCGACTTTGTGTCCGATGCCAATGATTTGTACACCAAAAGAAAGGTAATTTAACACCCTATCCGCATCTGCTGGGCAAACGCCTCTGCGAGGTCTGGGTTTCGAAATATTTAATTCCAAAGTCAAATTACACAATCCCGACCCGGCCTGGTCGAATTTTACGTTTTTGGCGATATTTCCTCAACCAAGCCTCGCACGCAGATGCGGTCTTCACTGTTCAATAGCAAATTGATACACCTTTCCGCAGATGCAAAAATCGTAGTAAAATTCGAAAATTTTGAAAATTGTCATTTTCGAAAAAAATCGTGGGCTAACCCCTTGGCAAAAAAAATCATTTTTTTCGACTTTGTGTCCGATGCCAATGATTTGTACACCAAAAGAAAGGTAATTTAACACCCTATCCGCATCTGCTGGGCAAACGCCTCTGCGAGGTCTGGGTTTCGAAATATTTAATTCCAAAGTCAAATTACACAATCCCGACCCGGCCTGGTCGAATTTTACGATTTTGGCGATATTTCCTCAACCCAGCCTCGCACGCAGATGCGGTCTTCACTGTTCAATAGCAAATTGATACACCTTTCCGCTGATGCAAAAATCGTAGTAAAATTCGAAAATTTTGAAAATTGTCATTTTCGAAAAAAATCGTGGGCTAACCCCTTGGCAAAAAAAATCATTTTTTTCGACTTTGTGTCCGATGCCAATGATTTGTACACCAAAAGAAAGGTAATTTAACACCCTATCCGCATCTGCTGGGCAAACGCCTCTGCGAGGTCTGGGTTTCGAAATATTTAATTCCAAAGTCAAATTACACAATCCCGACCCGGCCTGGTCGAATTTTACGTTTTTGGCGATATTTCCTCAACCCAGCCTCGCACGCAGATGCGGTCTTCACTGTTCAATAGCAAATTGATACACCTTTCCGCTGATGCAAAAATCGTAGTAAAATTCGAAAATTTTGAAAATTGTCATTTTCGAAAAAAATCGTGGGCTAACCCCTTGGCAAAAAAAATCATTTTTTTCGACTTTGTGTCCGATGCCAATGATTTGTACACCAAAAGAAAGGTAATTTAACACCCTATCCGCATCTGCTGGGCAAACGCCTCTGCGAGGTCTGGGTTTCGAAATATTTAATTCCAAAGTCAAATTACACAATCCCGACCCGGCCTGGTGGAATTTTACGTTTTTGGCGATATTTCCTCAACCAAGCCTCGCACGCAGATGCGGTCTTCACTGTTCAATAGCAAATTGATACACCTTTCCGCTGATGCAAAAATCGTAGTAAAATTCGAAAATTTTGAAAATTGTCATTTTCGAAAAAAATCGTGGGCTAACCCCTTGGCAAAAAAAATCATTTTTTTCGACTTTGTGTCCGATGCCAATGATTTGTACACCAAAAGAAAGGTAATTTAACACCCTATCCGCATCTGCTGGGCAAACGCCTCTGCGAGGTCTGGGTTTCGAAATATTTAATTCCAAAGTCAAATTACACAATCCCGACCCGGCCTGGTCGAATTTTACGTTTTTGGCGATATTTCCTCAACCAAGCCTCGCACGCAGATGCGGTCTTCACTGTTCAATAGCAAATTGATACACCTTTCCGCTGATGCAAAAATCGTAGTAAAATTCGAAAATTTTGAAAATTGTCATTTTCGAAAAAAATCGTGGGCTAACCCCTTGGCAAAAAAAATCATTTTTTTCGACTTTGTGTCCGATGCCAATGATTTGTACACCAAAAGAAAGGTTATTTAACACCCTTTCCGCATCTGCTGGGCAAACGCCTCTGCGAGGTCTGGGTTTCGAAATATTTAATTCCAAAGTCAAATTACACAATCCCGACCCGGCCTGGTCGAATTTTACGTTTTTGGCGATATTTCCTCAACCCAGCCTCGCACGCAGATGCGGTCTTCACTGTTCAATAGCAAATTGATACACCTTTCCGCTGATGCAAAAATCGTAGTAAAATTCGAAAATTTTGAAAATTGTCATTTTCGAAAAAAATCGTGGGCTAACCCCTTGGCAAAAAAAATCATTTTTTTCGACTTTGTGTCCGATGCCAATAATTTGTACACCAAAAGAAAGGTAATTTAACACCCTATCCGCATCTGCTGGGCAAACGCCTCTGCGAGGTCTGGGTTTCGAAATATTTAATTCCAAAGTCAAATTACACAATCCCGACCCGGCCTGGTCGAATTTTACGGTCTTCACTGTTCAATAGCATATTGATACACCTTTCCGCTGATGCAAAAATCGTAGTAAAATTCGAAAATTTTGAAAATTGTCATTTTCGAAAAAAATCGTGGGCTAACCCCTTGGCAAAAAAATTCATTTTTTTCGACTTTGTGTCCGATGCCAATGATTTGTACACCAAAAGAAAGGTAATTTAACACCCTATCCGCATCTGCTGGGCAAACGCCTCTGCGAGGTCTGGGTTTCGAAATATTTAATTCCAAAGTCAAATTACACAATCCCGACCCGGCCTGGTCGAATTTTACGTTTTTGGCGATATTTCCTCAACCCAGCCTCGCACGCAGATGCGGTCTTCACTGTTCAATAGCAAATTGATACACCTTTCCGCTGATGCAAAAATCGTAGTAAAATTCGAAAATTTTGAAAATTGTCATTTTCGAAAAAAATCGTGGGCTAACCCCTTGGCAAAAAAATCATTTTTTTCGACTTTGTGTCCGATGCCAATGATTTGTACACCAAAAGAAAGGTAATTTAACACCCTATCCGCATCTGCTGGGCAAACGCCTCTGCGAGGTCTGGGTTTCGAAATATTTAATTTCAAAGTCAAATTACACAATCCCGACCCGGCCTGGTCGAATTTTACGTTTTTGGCGATATTTCCTCAACCCAGCCTCGCACGCAGATGCGGTCTTCACTGTTCAATAGCAAATTGATACACCTTTCCGCTGATGCAAAAATCGTAGTAAAATTCGAAAATTTTGAAAATTGTCATTTTCGAAAAAAATCGTGGGCTAACCCCTTGGCAAAAAAAAATCATTTTTTTCGACTTTGTGTCCGATGCCAATGATTTGTACACCAAAAGAAAGGTAATTTAACACCCTATCCGCATCTGCTGGGCAAACGCCTCTGCGAGGTCTGGGTTTCGAAATATTTAATTCCAAAGTCAAATTACACAATCCCGACCCGGCCTGGTCGAATTTTACGGTCTTCACTGTTCAATAGCATATTGATACACCTTTCCGCTGATGCAAAAATCGTAGTAAAATTCGAAAATTTTGAAAATTGTCATTTTCGAAAAAAATCGTGGGCTAACCCCTTGGCAAAAAAATTCATTTTTTTCGACTTTGTGTCCGATGCCAATGATTTGTACACCAAAAAAAAGGTAATTTAACACCCTATCCGCATCTGCTGGGCAAACGCCTCTGCGAGGTCTGGGTTTCGAAATATTTAATTCCAAAGTCAAATTACACAATCCCGACCCGGCCTGGTCGAATTTTACGTTTTTGGCGATATTTCCTCAACCCAGCCTCGCACGCAGATGCGGTCTTCACTGTTCAATAGCAAATTGATACACCTTTCCGCTGATGCAAAAATCGTAGTAAAATTCGAAAATTTTGAAAATTGTCATTTTCGAAAAAATCGTGGGCTAACCCCTTGGCAAAAAAAATCATTTTTTTCGACTTTGTGTCCGATGCCAATGATTTGTACACCAAAAGAAAGGTAATTTAACACCCTATCCGCATCTGCTGGGCAAACGCCTCTGCGAGGTCTGGGTTTCGAAATATTTAATTCCAAAGTCAAATTACACAATCCCGACCCGGCCTGGTCGAATTTTACGTTTTTGGCGATATTTCCTCAACCAAGCCTCGCACGCAGATGCGGTCTTCACTGTTCAATAGCAAATTGATACACCTTTCCGCTGATGCAAAAATCGTAGTAAAATTCGAAAATTTTGAAAATTGTCATTTTCGAAAAAAATCGTGGGCTAACCCCTTGGCAAAAAAAATCATTTTTTTCGACTTTGTGTCCGATGCCAATGATTTGTACACCAAAAGAAAGGTTATTTAACACCCTTTCCGCATCTGCTGGGCAAACGCCTCTGCGAGGTCTGGGTTTCGAAATATTTAATTCCAAAGTCAAATTACACAATCCCGACCCGGCCTGGTGGAATTTTACGTTTTTGGCGATATTTCCTCAACCCAGCCTCGCACGCAGATGCGGTCTTCACTGTTCAATAGCAAATTGATACACCTTTCCGCTGATGCAAAAATCGTAGTAAAATTCGAAAATTTTGAAAATTGTCATTTTCGAAAAAAATCGTGGGCTAACCCCTTGGCAAAAAAAATCATTTTTTTCGACTTTGTGTCCGATGCCAATAATTTGTACACCAAAAGAAAGGTAATTTAACACCCTATCCGCATCTGCTGGGCAAACGCCTCTGCGAGGTCTGGGTTTCGAAATATTTAATTCCAAAGTCAAATTACACAATCCCGACCCGGCCTGGTCGAATTTTACGGTCTTCACTGTTCAATAGCATATTGATACACCTTTCCGCTGATGCAAAAATCGTAGTAAAATTCGAAAATTTTGAAAATTGTCATTTTCGAAAAAAATCGTGGGCTAACCCCTTGGCAAAAAAATTCATTTTTTTCGACTTTGTGTCCGATGCCAATGATTTGTACACCAAAAGAAAGGTAATTTAACACCCTATCCGCATCTGCTGGGCAAACGCCTCTGCGAGGTCTGGGTTTCGAAATATTTAATTCCAAAGTCAAATTACACAATCCCGACCCGGCCTGGTCGAATTTTACGTTTTTGGCGATATTTCCTCAACCCAGCCTCGCACGCAGATGCGGTCTTCACTGTTCAATAGCAAATTGATACACCTTTCCGCTGATGCAAAAATCGTAGTAAAATTCGAAAATTTTGAAAATTGTCATTTTCGAAAAAAATCGTGGGCTAACCCCTTGGCAAAAAAATCATTTTTTTCGACTTTGTGTCCGATGCCAATGATTTGTACACCAAAAGAAAGGTAATTTAACACCCTATCCGCATCTGCTGGGCAAACGCCTCTGCGAGGTCTGGGTTTCGAAATATTTAATTTCAAAGTCAAATTACACAATCCCGACCCGGCCTGGTCGAATTTTACGTTTTTGGCGATATTTCCTCAACCCAGCCTCGCACGCAGATGCGGTCTTCACTGTTCAATAGCAAATTGATACACCTTTCCGCTGATGCAAAAATCGTAGTAAAATTCGAAAATTTTGAAAATTGTCATTTTCGAAAAAAATCGTGGGCTAACCCCTTGGCAAAAAAAAATCATTTTTTTCGACTTTGTGTCCGATGCCAATGATTTGTACACCAAAAGAAAGGTAATTTAACACCCTATCCGCATCTGCTGGGCAAACGCCTCTGCGAGGTCTGGGTTTCGAAATATTTAATTCCAAAGTCAAATTACACAATCCCGACCCGGCCTGGTCGAATTTTACGGTCTTCACTGTTCAATAGCATATTGATACACCTTTCCGCTGATGCAAAAATCGTAGTAAAATTCGAAAATTTTGAAAATTGTCATTTTCGAAAAAAATCGTGGGCTAACCCCTTGGCAAAAAAATTCATTTTTTTCGACTTTGTGTCCGATGCCAATGATTTGTACACCAAAAAAAAGGTAATTTAA
This sequence comes from Scaeva pyrastri, assembly GCA_905146935.1. Classification (NCBI taxonomy): domain Eukaryota; kingdom Metazoa; phylum Arthropoda; class Insecta; order Diptera; family Syrphidae; genus Scaeva; species Scaeva pyrastri. The sequence continues at coordinate 22,229,822 of LR989927.1, read as the reverse complement.
CACCCTATCCGCATCTGCTGGGCAAACGCCTCTGCGAGGTCTGGGTTTCGAAATATTTAATTCCAAAGTCAAATTACACAATCCCGACCCGGCCTGGTCGAATTTTACGTTTTTGGCGATATTTCCTCAACCCAGCCTCGCACGCAGATGCGGTCTTCACTGTTCAATAGCAAATTGATACACCTTTCCGCTGATGCAAAAATCGTAGTAAAATTCGAAAATTTTGAAAATTGTCATTTTCGAAAAAATCGTGGGCTAACCCCTTGGCAAAAAAAATCATTTTTTTCGACTTTGTGTCCGATGCCAATGATTTGTACACCAAAAGAAAGGTAATTTAACACCCTATCCGCATCTGCTGGGCAAACGCCTCTGCGAGGTCTGGGTTTCGAAATATTTAATTCCAAAGTCAAATTACACAATCCCGACCCGGCCTGGTCGAATTTTACGTTTTTGGCGATATTTCCTCAACCCAGCCTCGCACGCAGATGCGGTCTTTACTGTTAAATAGCAAATTGATACACCTTTCCGCTGATGCAAAAATCGTAGTAAAATTCGAAAATTTTGAAAATTGTCATTTTCGAAAAAAATCGTGGGCTAACCCCTTGGCAAAAAAATCATTTTTTTCGACTTTGTGTCCGATGCCAATGATTTGTACACCAAAAGAAAGGTAATTTAACACCCTATCCGCATCTGCTGGGCAAACGCCTCTGCGAGGTCTGGGTTTCGAAATATTTAATTCCAAAGTCAAATTACACAATCCCGACCCGGCCTGGTCGAATTTTACGTTTTTGGCGATATTTCCTCAACCCAGCCTCGCACGCAGATGCGGTCTTCACTGTTCAATAGCAAATTGATACACCTTTCCGCTGATGCAAAAATCGTAGTAAGATTCGAAAATTTTGAAAATTGTCATTTTCGAAAAAAATCGTGGGCTAACCCCTTGGCAAAAAAATCATTTTTTTCGACTTTGTGTCCGATGCCAATGATTTGTACACCAAAAGAAAGGTAATTTAACACCCTATCCGCATCTGCTGGGCAAACGCCTCTGCGAGGTCTGGGTTTCGAAATATTTAATTCCAAAGTCAAATTACACAATCCCGACCCGGCCTGGTCGAATTTTACGTTTTTGGCGATATTTCCTCAACCCAGCCTCGCACGCAGATGCGGTCTTCACTGTTCAATAGCAAATTGATACACCTTTCCGCTGATGCAAAAATCGTAGTAAGATTCGAAAATTTTGAAAATTGTCATTTTCGAAAAAAATCGTGGGCTAACCCCTTGGCAAAAAAAATCATTTTTTTCGACTTTGTGTCCGATGCCAATGATTTGTACACCAAAAGAAAGGTAATTTAACACCCTATCCGCATCTGCTGGGCAAACGCCTCTGCGAGGTCTGGGTTTCGAAATATTTAATTCCAAAGTCAAATTACACAATCCCGACCCGGCCTGGTGGAATTTTACGTTTTTGGCGATATTTCCTCAACCCAGCCTCGCACGCAGATGCGGTCTTCACTGTTCAATAGCAAATTGATACACCTTTCCGCTGATGCAAAAATCGTAGTAAAATTCGAAAATTTTGAAAATTGTCATTTTCGAAAAAAATCGTGGGCTAACCCCTTGGCAAAAAAAATAATTTTTTTCGACTTTGTGTCCGATGCCAATGATTTGTACACCAAAAGAAAGGTAATTTAACACCCTATCCGCATCTGCTGGGCAAACGCCTCTGCGAGGTCTGGGTTTCGAAATATTTAATTCCAAAGTCAAATTACACAATCCCGACCCGGCCTGGTCGAATTTTACGTTTTTGGCGATATTTCCTCAACCCAGCCTCGCACGCAGATGCGGTCTTCACTGTTCAATAGCAAATTGATACACCTTTCCGCTGATGCAAAAATCGTAGTAAAATTCGAAAATTTTGAAAATTGTCATTTTCGCAAAAAATCGTGGGCTACCCTTGGCAAAAAAAATCATTTTTTTCGACTTTGTGTCCGATGCCAATGATTTGTACACCAAAAGAAAGGTAATTTAACACCCTATCCGCATCTGCTGGGCAAACGCCTCTGCGAGGTCTGGGTTTCGAAATATTTAATTCCAAAGTCAAATTACACAATCCCGACCCGGCCTGGTCGAATTTTACTTTTTTGGCGATATTTCCTCAACCCAGCCTCGCACGCAGATGCGGTCTTCACTGTTCAATAGCAAATTGATACACCTTTCCGCTGATGCAAAAATCGTAGTAAAATTCGAAAATTTTGAAAATTGTCATTTTCGAAAAAAATCGTGGGCTAACCCCTTGGCAAAAAAAATCATTTTTTTTCGACTTTGTGTCCGATGCCAATGATTTGTACACCAAAAGAAAGGTAATTTAACACCCTATCCGCATCTGCTGGGCAAACGCCTCTGCGAGGTCTGGGTTTCGAAATATTTAATTCCAAAGTCAAATTACACAATCAAGACCCGGCCTGGTGGAATTTTACGTTTTTGGCGATATTTCCTCAACCAAGCCTCGCACGCAGATGCGGTCTTCACTGTTCAATAGCAAATTGATACACCTTTCCGCTGATGCAAAAATCGTAGTAAAATTCGAAAATTTTGAAAATTGTCATTTTCGAAAAAAATCGTGGGCTAACCCCTTGGCAAAAAAAATCATTTTTTTCGACTTTGTGTCCGATGCCAATGATTTGTACACCAAAAGAAAGGTAATTTAACACCCTATCCGCATCTGCTGGGCAAACGCCTCTGCGAGGTCTGGGTTTCGAAATATTTAATTCCAAAGTCAAATTACACAATCCGGACCCGGCCTGGTCGAATTTTACGTTTTTGGCGATATTTCCTCAACCCAGCCTCGCACGCAGATGCGGTCTTCACTGTTCAATAGCAAATTGATACACCTTTCCGCTGATGCAAAAATCGTAGTAAAATTCGAAAATTTTGAAAATTGTCATTTTCGAAAAAAATCGTGGGCTAACCCCTTGGCAAAAAAAAATCATTTTTTTCGACTTTGTGTCCGATGCCAATGATTTGTACACCAAAAGAAAGGTAATTTAACACCCTATCCGCATCTGCTGGGCAAACGCCTCTGCGAGGTCTGGGTTTCGAAATATTTAATTCCAAAGTCAAATTACACAATCCCGACCCGGCCTGGTCGAATTTTACGTTTTTGGCGATATTTCCTCAACCCAGCCTCGCACGCAGATGCGGTCTTCACTGTTCAATAGCAAATTGATACACCTTTCCGCTGATGCAAAAATCGTAGTAAAATTCGAAAATTTTGAAAATTGTCATTTTCGAAAAAAATCGTGGAATATTTAATTGCAAAGTCAAATTACACAATCCCGACCCGGCCTGGTCGAATTTTACGTTTTTGGCGATATTTCCTCAACCCAGCCTCGCACGCAGATGCGGTCTTCACTGTTCAATAGCAAATTGATACACCTTTCCGCTGATGCAAAAATCGTAGTAAAATTCGAAAATTTTGAAAATTGTCATTTTCGAAAAAAATCGTGGGCTAACCCCTTGGCAAAAAAAATCATTTTTTTCGACTTTGTGTCCGATGCCAATGATTTGTACACCAAAAGAAAGGTAATTTAACACCCTATCCGCATCTGCTGGGCAAACGCCTCTGCGAGGTCTGGGTTTCGAAATATTTAATTCCAAAGTCAAATTACACAATCCCGACCCGGCCTGGTCGAATTTTACGTTTTTGGCGATATTTCCTCAACCAAGCCTCGCACGCAGATGCGGTCTTCACTGTTCAATAGCAAATTGATACACCTTTCCGCTGATGCAAAAATCGTAGTAAAATTCGAAAATTTTGAAAATTGTCATTTTCGAAAAAAATCGTGGAATATTTAATTGCAAAGTCAAATTACACAATCCCGACCCGGCCTGGTCGAATTTTACGTTTTTGGCGATATTTCCTCAACCCAGCCTCGCACGCAGATGCGGTCTTCACTGTTCAATAGCAAATTGATACACCTTTCCGCTGATGCAAAAATCGTAGTAAAATTCGAAAATTTTGAAAATTGTCATTTTCGAAAAAAATCGTGGGCTAACCCCTTGGCAAAAAAAATCATTTTTTTCGACTTTGTGTCCGATGCCAATGATTTGTACACCAAAAGAAAGGTAATTTAACACCCTATCCGCATCTGCTGGGCAAACGCCTCTGCGAGGTCTGGGTTTCGAAATATTTAATTCCAAAGTCAAATTACACAATCCCGACCCGGCCTGGTCGAATTTTACGTTTTTGGCGATATTTCCTCAACCAAGCCTCGCACGCAGATGCGGTCTTCACTGTTCAATAGCAAATTGATACACCTTTCCGCTGATGCAAAAATCGTAGTAAAATTCGAAAATTTTGAAAATTGTCATTTTCGAAAAAAATCGTGGGCTAACCCCTTGGCAAAAAAAATCATTTTTTTCGACTTTGTGTCCGATGCCAATGATTTGTACACCAAAAGAAAGGTAATTTAACACCCTATCCGCATCTGCTGGGCAAACGCCTCTGCGAGGTCTGGGTTTCGAAATATTTAATTCCAAAGTCAAATTACACAATCCCGACCCGGCCTGGTCGAATTTTACGTTTTTGGCGATATTTCCTCAACCCAGCCTCGCACGCAGATGCGGTCTTCACTGTTCAATAGCAAATTGATACACCTTTCCGCTGATGCAAAAATCGTAGTAAAATTCGAAAATTTGGAAAATTGTCATTTTCGAAAAAAATCGTGGGCTAACCCCTTGGCAAAAAAAATCATTTTTTTCGACTTTGTGTCCGATGCCAATGATTTGTACACCAAAAGAAAGGTAATTTAACACCCTATCCGCATCTGCTGGGCAAACGCCTCTGCGAGGTCTGGGTTTCGAAATATTTAATTCCAAAGTCAAATTACACAATCCCGACCCGGCCTGGTCGAATTTTACGTTTTTGGCGATATTTCCTCAACCCAGCCTCGCACGCAGATGCGGTCTTCACTGTTCAATAGCAAATTGATACACCTTTCCGCTGATGCAAAAATCGTAGTAAAATTCGAAAATTTTGAAAATTGTCATTTTCGAAAAAAATCGTGGGCTAACCCCTTGGCAAAAAAAATCATTTTTTTCGACTTTGTGTCCGATGCCAATGATTTGTACACCAAAAGAAAGGTAATTTAACACCCTATCCGCATCTGCTGGGCAAACGCCTCTGCGAGGTCTGGGTTTCGAAATATTTAATTCCAAAGTCAAATTACACAATCCCGACCCGGCCTGGTCGAATTTTACGTTTTTGGCGATATTTCCTCAACCCAGCCTCGCACGCAGATGCGGTCTTCACTGTTCAATAGCAAATTGATACACCTTTCCGCTAATGCAAAAAAAATCATTTTTTTCGACTTTGTGTCCGATGCCAATGATTTGTACACCAAAAGAAAGGTAATTTAACACCCTATCCGCATCTGCTGGGCAAACGCCTCTGCGAGGTCTGGGTTTCGAAATATTTAATTTCAAAGTCAAATTACACAATCCCGACCCGGCCTGGTCGAATTTTACGTTTTTGGCGATATTTCCTCAACCCAGCCTCGCACGCAGATGCGGTCTTTACTGTTCAATAGCAAATTGATACACCTTTCCGCTGATGCAAAAATCGTAGTAAAATTCGAAAATTTTGAAAATTGTCATTTTCGAAAAAAATCGTGGGCTAACCCCTTGGCAAAAAAAATCATTTTTTTCGACTTTGTGTCCGATGCCAATGATTTGTACACCAAAAGAAAGGTAATTTAACACTCTATCCGCATCTGCTGGGCAATCGCCTCTGCGAGGTCTGGGTTTCGAAATATTTAATTCCAAAGTCAAATTACACAATCCCGACCCGGCCTGGTCGAATTTTACGTTTTTGGCGATATTTCCTCAACCCAGCCTCGCACGCAGATGCGGTCTTCACTGTTCAATAGCAAATTGATACACCTTTCCGCTGATGCAAAAATCGTAGTAAAATTCGAAAACTTTGAAAATTGTCATTTTCGCAAAATATCGTGGGCTATAACCCCTTGGCAAAAAAAATCATTTTTTTCGACTTTGTGTCCGATGCCAATGATTTGTACACCAAAAGAAAGGTAATTTAACACCCTATCCGCATCTGCTGGGCAAACGCCTCTGCGAGGTCTGGGTTTCGAAATATTTAATTCCAAAGTCAAATTACACAATCCCGACCCGGCCTGGTCGAATTTTACGTTTTTGGCGATATTTCCTCAACCCAGCCTCGCACGCAGATGCGGTCTTCACTGTTCAATAGCAAATTGATACACCTTTCCGCTAATGCAAAAAAAATCATTTTTTTCGACTTTGTGTCCGATGCCAATGATTTGTACACCAAAAGAAAGGTAATTTAACACCCTATCCGCATCTGCTGGGCAAACGCCTCTGCGAGGTCTGGGTTTCGAAATATTTAATTTCAAAGTCAAATTACACAATCCCGACCCGGCCTGGTCGAATTTTACGTTTTTGGCGATATTTCCTCAACCCAGCCTCGCACGCAGATGCGGTCTTTACTGTTCAATAGCAAATTGATACACCTTTCCGCTGATGCAAAAATCGTAGTAAAATTCGAAAATTTTGAAAATTGTCATTTTCGAAAAAAATCGTGGGCTAACCCCTTGGCAAAAAAAATCATTTTTTTCGACTTTGTGTCCGATGCCAATGATTTGTACACCAAAAGAAAGGTAATTTAACACTCTATCCGCATCTGCTGGGCAATCGCCTCTGCGAGGTCTGGGTTTCGAAATATTTAATTCCAAAGTCAAATTACACAATCCCGACCCGGCCTGGTCGAATTTTACGTTTTTGGCGATATTTCCTCAACCCAGCCTCGCACGCAGATGCGGTCTTCACTGTTCAATAGCAAATTGATACACCTTTCCGCTGATGCAAAAATCGTAGTAAAATTCGAAAATTTTGAAAATTGTCATTTTCGCAAAAAATCGTGGGCTATAACCCCTTGGCAAAAAAAATCATTTTTTTCGACTTTGTGTCCGATGCCAATGATTTGTACACCAAAAGAAAGGTAATTTAACACCCTATCCGCATCTGCTGGGCAAACGCCTCTGCGAGGTCTGGGTTTCGAAATATTTAATTCCAAAGTCAAATTACACAATCCCGACCCGGCCTGGTCGAATTTTACGTTTTTGGCGATATTTCCTCAACCCAGCCTCGCACGCAGATGCGGTCTTCACTGTTCAATAGCAAATTGATACACCTTTCCGCTGATGCAAAAATCGTAGTAAAATTCGAAAATTTTGAAAATTGTCATTTTCGAAAAAAATCGTGGGCTAACCCCTTGGCAAAAAAAATCATTTTTTTCGACTTTGTGTCCGATGCCAATGATTTGTACACCAAAAGAAAGGTAATTTAACACCCTATCCGCATCTGCTGGGCAAACGCCTCTGCGAGGTCTGGGTTTCGAAATATTTAATTCCAAAGTCAAATTACACAATCCCGACCCGGCCTGGTCGAATTTTACGTTTTTGGCGATATTTCCTCAACCCAGCCTCGCACGCAGATGCGGTCTTCACTGTTCAATAGCAAATTGATACACCTTTCCGCTGATGCAAAAATCGTAGTAAAATTCGAAAATTTTGAAAATTGTCATTTTCGCAAAAAATCGTGGGCTAACCCCTTGGCAAAAAAAATCATTTTTTTCGACTTTGTGTCCGATGCCAATGATTTGTACACCAAAAGAAAGGTAATTTAACACCCTATCCGCATCTGCTGGGCAAACGCCTCTGCGAGGTCTGGGTTTCGAAATATTTAATTCCAAAGTCAAATTACACAATCCCGACCCGGCCTGGTCGAATTTTACGTTTTTGGCGATATTTCCTCAACCCAGCCTCGCACGCAGATGCGGTCTTCACTGTTCAATAGCAAATTGATACACCTTTCCGCTGATGCAAAAATCGTAGTAAAATTCGAAAATTTTGAAAATTGTCATTTTCGAAAAAAATCGTGGGCTAACCCCTTGGCAAAAAAAATCATTTTTTTCGACTTTGTGTCCGATGCCAATGATTTGTACACCAAAAGAAAGGTAATTTAACACCCTATCCGCATCTGCTGGGCAATCGCCTCTGCGAGGTCTGGGTTTCGAAATATTTAATTCCAAAGTCAAATTACACAATCCCGACCCGGCCTGGTCGAATTTTACGTTTTTGGCGATATTTCCTCAACCCAGCCTCGCACGCAGATGCGGTCTTTACTGTTCAATAGCAAATTGATACACCTTTCCGCTGATGCAAAAATCGTAGTAAAATTCGAAAATTTTGAAAATTGTCATTTTCGAAAAAAATCGTGGGCACCCCTTGGCAAAAAAAATCATTTTTTTCGACTTTGTGTCCGATGCCAATGATTAGTACACCAAAAGAAAGGTAATTTAACACCCTATCCGCATCTGTTGGGCAAACGCATCTGCGAGGTCTGGGTTTCGAAATATTTAATTCCAAAGTCAAATTACACAATCCCGACCCGGCCTGGTCGAATTTTACGTTTTTGGCGATATTTCCTCAACCCAGCCTCGCACGCAGATGCGGTCTTCACTGTTCAATAGCAAATTGATACACCTTTCCGCTGATGCAAAAATCGTAGTAAAATTCGAAAATTTTGAAAATTGTCATTTTCGAAAAAAATCGTGGGCTAACCCCTTGGCAAAAAAAATCATTTTTTTCGACTTTGTGTCCGATGCCAATGATTTGTACACCAAAAGAAAGGTAATTTAACACCCTATCCGCATCTGCTGGGCAAACGCCTCTGCGAGGTCTGGGTTTCGAAATATTTAATTCCAAAGTCAAATTACACAATCCCGACCCGGCCTGGTCGAATTTTACGTTTTTGGCGATATTTCCTCAACCAAGCCTCGCACGCAGATGCGGTCTTCACTGTTCAATAGCAAATTGATACACCTTTTTGCTGATGCAAAAATCGTAGTAAAATTCGAAAATTTTGAAAATTGTCATTTTCGAAAAAAATCGTGGGCTCCCTTGGCAAAAAAAATCATTTTTTTCGACTTTGTGTCCGATGCCAATGATTTGTACACCAAAAGAAAGGTAATTTAACACCCTATCCGCATCTGCTGGGCAAACGCCTCTGCGAGGTCTGGGTTTCGAAATATTTAATTCCAAAGTCAAATTACACAATCCCGACCCGGCCTGGTCGAATTTTACGTTTTTGGCGATATTTCCTCAACCCAGCCTCGCACGCAGATGCGGTCTTCACTGTTCAATAGCAAATTGATACACCTTTCCGCTGATGCAAAAATCGTAGTAAAATTCGAAAATTTTGAAAATTGTCATTTTCGAAAAAAATCGTGGGCTAACCCCTTGGCAAAAAAAATCATTTTTTTCGACTTTGTGTCCGATGCCAATGATTTGTACACCAAAAGAAAGGTAATTTAACACCCTATCCGCATCTGCTGGGAAAACGCCTCTGCGAGGTCTGGGTTTCGAAATATTTAATTCCAAAGTCAAATTACACAATCCCGACCCGGCCTGGTCGAATTTTACGTTTTTGGCGATATTTCCTCAACCCAGCCTCGCACGCAGATGCGGTCTTCACTGTTCAATAGCAAATTGATACACCTTTCCGCTGATGCAAAAATCGTAGTAAAATTCGAAAATTTTGAAAATTGTCATTTTCGAAAAAAATCGTGGGCTAACCCCTTGGCAAAAAAAATCATTTTTTTCGACTTTGTGTCCGATGCCAATGATTTGTACACCAAAAGAAAGGTAATTTAACACCCTATCCGCATCTGCTGGGCAAACGCCTCTGCGAGGTCTGGGTTTCGAAATATTTAATTCCAAAGTCAAATTACACAATCCCGACCCGGCCTGGTCGAATTTTACGTTTTTGGCGATATTTCCTCAACCCAGCCTCGCACGCAGATGCGGTCTTCACTGTTCAATAGCAAATTGATACACCTTTCCGCTGATGCAAAAATCGTAGTAAAATTCGAAAATTTTGAAAATTGTCATTTTCGAAAAAAATCGTGGGCTAACCCCTTGGCAAAAAAAATCATTTTTTTCGACTTTGTGTCCGATGCCAATGATTTGTACACCAAAAGAAAGGTAATTTAACACCCTATCCGCATCTGCTGGGCAAACGCCTCTGCGAGGTCTGGGTTTCGAAATATTTAATTCCAAAGTCAAATTACACAATCCCGACCCGGCCTGGTCGAATTTTACGTTTTTGGCGATATTTCCTCAACCCAGCCTCGCACGCAGATGCGGTCTTCACTGTTCAATAGCAAATTGATACACCTTTCCGCTGATGCAAAAATCGTAGTAAAATTCGAAAATTTTGAAAATTGTCATTTTCGAAAAAAATCGTGGGCTAACCCCTTGGCAAAAAAAAAATCATTTTTTTCGACTTTGTGTCCGATGCCAATGATTTGTACACCAAAAGAAAGGTAATTTAACACCCTATCCGCATCTGCTGGGCAAACGCCTCTGCGAGGTCTGGGTTTCGAAATATTTAATTCCAAAGTCAAATTACACAATCCCGACCCGGCCTGGTCGAATTTTACGTTTTTGGCGATATTTCCTCAACCCAGCCTCGCACGCAGATGCGGTCTTCACTGTTCAATAGCAAATTGATACACCTTTCCGCTGATGCAAAAATCGTAGTAAAATTCGAAAATTTTGAAAATTGTCATTTTCGAAAAAAATCGTGGGCTAACCCCTTGGCAAAAAAAATCATTTTTTTCGACTTTGTGTCCGATGCCAATGATTTGTACACCAAAAGAAATGTAATTTAACACCCTATCCGCATCTGCTGGGCAAACGCCTCTGCGAGGTCTGGGTTTCGAAATATTTAATTCCAAAGTCAAATTACACAATCCCGACCCGGCCTGGTCGAATTTTACGTTTTTGGCGATATTTCCTCAACCCAGCCTCGCACGCAGATGCGGTCTTCACTGTTCAATAGCAAATTGATACACCTTTCCGCTGATGCAAAAATCGTAGTAAAATTCGAAAATTTTGAAAATTGTCATTTTCGAAAAAAATCGTGGGCTACCCTTGGCAAAAAAAAAATCATTTTTTTCGACTTTGTGTCCGATGCCAATGATTTGTACACCAAAAGAAAGGTAATTTAACACCCTATCCGCATCTGCTGGGCAATCGCCTCTGCGAGGTCTGGGTTTCGAAATATTTAATTCCAAAGTCAAATTACACAATCCCGACCCGGCCTGGTCGAATTTTACGTTTTTGGCGATATTTCCTCAACCCAGCCTCGCACGCAGATGCGGTCTTCACTGTTCAATAGCAAATTGATACACCTTTCCGCTGATGCAAAAATCGTAGTAAAATTCGAAAATTTTGAAAATTGTCATTTTCGAAAAAAATCGTGGGCTAACCCCTTGGCAAAAAAAAAATCATTTTTTTCGACTTTGTGTCCGATGCCAATGATTTGTACACCAAAAGAAAGGTAATTTAACACCCTATCCGCATCTGCTGGGCAATCGCCTCTGCGAGGTCTGGGTTTCGAAATATTTAATTCCAAAGTCAAATTACACAATCCCGACCCGGCCTGGTGGAATTTTACGTTTTTGGCGATATTTCCTCAACCCAGCCTCGCACGCAGATGCGGTCTTCACTGTTCAATAGCAAATTGATACACCTTTCCGCTGATGCAAAAATCGTAGTAAAATTCGAAAATTTTGAAAATTGTCATTTTCGAAAAAAATCGTGGGTAACCCCTTGGCAAAAAAAAAATCATTTTTTTCGACTTTGTGTCCGATGCCAATGATTTGTACACCAAAAGAAAGGTAATTTAACACCCTATCCGCATCTGCTGGGCAAACGCCTCTGCGAGGTCTGGGTTTCGAAATATTTAATTCCAAAGTCAAATTACACAATCCCGACCCGGCCTGGTCGAATTTTACGTTTTTGGCGATATTTCCTCAACCAAGCCTCGCACGCAGATGCGGTCTTCACTGTTCAATAGCAAATTGATACACCTTTCCGCTGATGCAAAAATCGTAGTAAAATTCGAAAATTTTGAAAATTGTCATTTTCGAAAAAAATCGTGGGCTAACCCCTTGGCAAAAAAAAAATCATTTTTTTCGACTTTGTGTCCGATGCCAATGATTTGTACACCAAAAGAAAGGTAATTTAACACCCTATCCGCATCTGCTGGGCAAACGCCTCTGCGAGGTCTGGGTTTCGAAATATTTAATTCCAAAGTCAAATTACACAATCCCGACCCGGCCTGGTCGAATTTTACGTTTTTGGCGATATTTCCTCAACCCAGCCTCGCACGCAGATGCGGTCTTCACTGTTCAATAGCAAATTGATACACCTTTCCGCTGATGCAAAAATCGTAGTAAAATTCGAAAATTTTGAAAATTGTCATTTTCGAAAAAAATCGTGGGCTAACCCCTTGGCAAAAAAAAAATCATTTTTTTCGACTTTGTGTCCGATGCCAATGATTTGTACACCAAAAGAAAGGTAATTTAACACCCTATCCGCATCTGCTGGGCAATCGCCTCTGCGAGGTCTGGGTTTCGAAATATTTAATTCCAAAGTCAAATTACACAATCCCGACCCGGCCTGGTCGAATTTTACGTTTTTGGCGATATTTCCTCAACCCAGCCTCGCACGCAGATGCGGTCTTCACTGTTCAATAGCAAATTGATACACCTTTCCGCTGATGCAAAAATCGTAGTAAAATTCGAAAATTTTGAAAATTGTCATTTTCGAAAAAAATCGTGGGCTAACCCCTTGGCAAAAAAAAAATCATTTTTTTCGACTTTGTGTCCGATGCCAATGATTTGTACACCAAAAGAAAGGTAATTTAACACCCTATCCGCATCTGCTGGGCAATCGCCTCTGCGAGGTCTGGGTTTCGAAATATTTAATTCCAAAGTCAAATTACACAATCCCGACCCGGCCTGGTCGAATTTTACGTTTTTGGCGATATTTCCTCAACCCAGCCTCGCACGCAGATGCGGTCTTCACTGTTCAATAGCAAATTGATACACCTTTCCGCTGATGCAAAAATCGTAGTAAAATTCGAAAATTTTGAAAATTGTCATTTTCGAAAAAAATCGTGGGCTAACCCCTTGGCAAAAAAAAATCATTTTTTTCGACTTTGTGTCCGATGCCAATGATTTGTACACCAAAAGAAAGGTAATTTAACACCCTATCCGCATCTGCTGGGCAAACGCCTCTGCGAGGTCTGGGTTTCGAAATATTTAATTCCAAAGTCAAATTACACAATCCCGACCCGGCCTGGTCGAATTTTACGTTTTTGGCGATATTTCCTCAACCCAGCCTCGCACGCAGATGCGGTCTTCACTGTTCAATAGCAAATTGATACACCTTTCCGCTGATGCAAAAATCGTAGTAAAATTCGAAAATTTTGAAAATTGTCATTTTCGAAAAAAATCGTGGGCTAACCCCTTGGCAAAAAAAATCATTTTTTTCGACTTTGTATCCGATGCCAATGATTTGTACACCAAAAGAAAGGTAATTTAACACCCTATCCGCATCTGCTGGGCAAACGCCTCTGCGAGGTCTGGGTTTCGAAATATTTAATTCCAAAGTCAAATTACACAATCCCGACCCGGCCTGGTCGAATTTTACGTTTTTGGCGATATTTCCTCAACCCAGCCTCGCACGCAGATGCGGTCTTCACTGTTCAATAGCAAATTGATACACCTTTCCGCTGATGCAAAAATCGTAGTAAAATTCGAAAATTTTGAAAATTGTCATTTTCGAAAAAAATCGTGGGCTAACCCCTTGGCAAAAAAAAAATCATTTTTTTCGACTTTGTGTCCGATGCCAATGATTTGTACACCAAAAGAAAGGTAATTTAACACCCTATCCGCATCTGCTGGGCAAACGCCTCTGCGAGGTCTGGGTTTCGAAATATTTAATTCCAAAGTCAAATTACACAATCCCGACCCGGCCTGGTCGAATTTTACGTTTTTGGCGATATTTCCTCAACCCAGCCTCGCACGCAGATGCGGTCTTCACTGTTCAATAGCAAATTGATACACCTTTCCGCTGATGCAAAAATCGTAGTAAAATTCGAAAATTTTGAAAATTGTCATTTTCGAAAAAAATCGTGGGCTAACCCCTTGGCAAAAAAAATCATTTTTTTCGACTTTGTGTCCGATGCCAATGATTTGTACACCAAAAGAAAGGTAATTTAACACCCTATCCGCATCTGCTGGGCAAACGCCTCTGCGAGGTCTGGGTTTCGAAATATTTAATTCCAAAGTCAAATTACACAATCCCGACCCGGCCTGGTGGAATTTTACGTTTTTGGCGATATTTCCTCAACCCAGCCTCGCACGCAGATGCGGTCTTCACTGTTCAATAGCAAATTGATACACCTTTCCGCTGATGCAAAAATCGTAGTAAAATTCGAAAATTTTGAAAATTGTCATTTTCGAAAAAAATCGTGGGCTAACCCCTTAGCAAAAAAAATCATTTTTTTCGACTTTGTGTCCGATGCCAATGATTTGTACACCAAAAGAAAGGTAATTTAACACCCTATCCGCATCTGCTGGGCAAACGCCTCTGCGAGGTCTGGGTTTCGAAATATTTAATTCCAAAGTCAAATTACACAATCCCGACCCGGCCTGGTCGAATTTTACGTTTTTGGCGATATTTCCTCAACCAAGCCTCGCACGCAGATGCGGTCTTTACTGTTCAATAGCAAATTGATACACCTTTCCGCTGATGCAAAAATCGTAGTAAAATTCGAAAATTTTGAAAATTGTCATTTTCGAAAAAAATCGTGGGCTAACCCCTTGGCAAAAAAAAAATCATTCTTTTCGACTTTGTGTCCGATGCCAATGATTTGTACACCAAAAGAAAGGTAATTTAACACCCTATCCGCATCTGCTGGGCAATCGCCTCTGCGAGGTCTGGGTTTCGAAATATTTAATTCCAAAGTCAAATTACACAATCCCGACCCGGCCTGGTCGAATTTTACGTTTTTGGCGATATTTCCTCAACCCAGCCTCGCACGCAGATGCGGTCTTCACTGTTCAATAGCAAATTGATACACCTTTCCGCTGATGCAAAAATCGTAGTAAAATTCGAAAATTTTGAAAATTGTCATTTTCGAAAAAAATCGTGGGCTAACCCCTTGGCAAAAAAAAAATCATTTTTTTCGACTTTGTGTCCGATGCCAATGATTTGTACACCAAAAGAAAGGTAATTTAACACCCTATCCGCATCTGCTGGGCAAACGCCTCTGCGAGGTCTGGGTTTCGAAATATTTAATTCCAAAGTCAAATTACACAATCCCGACCCGGCCTGGTCGAATTTTACGTTTTTGGCGATATTTCCTCAACCCAGCCTCGCACGCAGATGCGGTCTTCACTGTTCAATAGCAAATTGATACACCTTTCCGCTGATGCAAAAATCGTAGTAAAATTCGAAAATTTTGAAAATTGTCATTTTCGAAAAAAATCGTGGGCTAACCCCTTGGCAAAAAAAATCATTTTTTTCGACTTTGTGTCCGATGCCAATGATTTGTACACCAAAAGAAAGGTAATTTAACACCCTATCCGCATCTGCTGGGCAATCGCCCCTGCGAGGTCTGGGTTTCGAAATATTTAATTCCAAAGTCAAATTACACAATCCCGACCCGGCCTGGTCGAATTTTACGTTTTTGGCGATATTTCCTCAACCAAGCCTCGCACGCAGATGCGGTCTTTACTGTTCAATAGCAAATTGATACACCTTTCCGCTGATGCAAAAATCGTAGTAAAATTCGAAAATTTTGAAAATTGTCATTTTCGAAAAAAATCGTGGGCTAACCCCTTGGCAAAAAAAATCATTTTTTTCGACTTTGTGTCCGATGCCAATGATTTGTACACCAAAAGAAAGGTAATTTAACACCCTATCCGCATCTGCTGGGCAATCGCCTCTGCGAGGTCTGGGTTTCGAAATATTTAATTCCAAAGTCAAATTACACAATCCCGACCCGGCCTGGTCGAATTTTACGTTTTTGGCGATATTTCCTCAACCCAGCCTCGCACGCAGATGCGGTCTTCACTGTTCAATAGCAAATTGATACACCTTTCCGCTGATGCAAAAATCGTAGTAAAATTCGAAAATTTTGAAAATTGTCATTTTCGAAAAAAATCGTGGGCTAACCCCTTGGCAAAAAAAAAATCATTTTTTTCGACTTTGTGTCCGATGCCAATGATTTGTACACCAAAAGAAAGGTAATTTAACACCCTATCCGCATCTGCTGGGCAATCGCCTCTGCGAGGTCTGGGTTTCGAAATATTTAATTCCAAAGTCAAATTATATTTCCTCAACCCAGCCTCGCACGCAGATGCGGTCTTCACTGTTCAATAGCAAATTGATACACCTTTCCGCTGATGCAAAAATCGTAGTAAAATTCGAAAATTTTGAAAATTGTCATTTTCGAAAAAAATCGTGGGCTAACCCCTTGGCAAAAAAAAAATCATTTTTTTCGACTTTGTGTCCGATGCCAATGATTTGTACACCAAAAGAAAGGTAATTTAACACCCTATCCGCATCTGCTGGGCAAACGCCTCTGCGAGGTCTGGGTTTCGAAATATTTAATTCCAAAGTCAAATTACACAATCCCGACCCGGCCTGGTCGAATTTTACGTTTTTGGCGATATTTCCTCAACCCAGCCTCGCACGCAGATGCGGTCTTCACTGTTCAATAGCAAATTGATACACCTTTCCGCTGATGCAAAAATCGTAGTAAAATTCGAAAATTTTGAAAATTGTCATTTTCGAAAAAAATCGTGGGCTAACCCCTTGGCAAAAAAAATCATTTTTTTCGACTTTGTGTCCGATGCCAATGATTTGTACACCAAAAGAAAGGTAATTTAACACCCTATCCGCATCTGCTGGGCAATCGCCCCTGCGAGGTCTGGGTTTCGAAATATTTAATTCCAAAGTCAAATTACACAATCCCGACCCGGCCTGGTCGAATTTTACGTTTTTGGCGATATTTCCTCAACCAAGCCTCGCACGCAGATGCGGTCTTTACTGTTCAATAGCAAATTGATACACCTTTCCGCTGATGCAAAAATCGTAGTAAAATTCGAAAATTTTGAAAATTGTCATTTTCGAAAAAAATCGTGGGCTAACCCCTTGGCAAAAAAAATCATTTTTTTCGACTTTGTGTCCGATGCCAATGATTTGTACACCAAAAGAAAGGTAATTTAACACCCTATCCGCATCTGCTGGGCAAACGCCTCTGCGAGGTCTGGGTTTCGAAATATTTAATTCCAAAGTCAAATTACACAATCCCGACCCGGCCTGGTCGAATTTTACGTTTTTGGCGATATTTCCTCAACCCAGCCTCGCACGCAGATGCGGTCTTCACTGTTCAATAGCAAATTGATACACCTTTCCGCTGATGCAAAAATCGTAGTAAAATTCGAAAATTTTGAAAATTGTCATTTTCGAAAAAAATCGTGGGCTAACCCCTTGGCAAAAAAATTCATTTTTTTCGACTTTGTGTCCGATGCCAATGATTTGTACACCAAAAGAAAGGTAATTTAACACCCTATCCGCATCTGCTGGGCAAACGCCTCTGCGAGGTCTGGGTTTCGAAATATTTAATTCCAAAGTCAAATTACACAATCCCGACCCGGCCTGGTCGAATTTTACGTTTTTGGCGATATTTCCTCAACCCAGCCTCGCACGCAGATGCGGTCTTCACTGTTCAATAGCAAATTGATACACCTTTCCGCTGATGCAAAAATCGTAGTAAAATTCGAAAATTTTGAAAATTGTCATTTTCGAAAAAAATCGTGGGCTACCCTTGGCAAAAAAAATCATTTTTTTCGACTTTGTGTCCGATGCCAATGATTTGTACACCAAAAGAAAGGTAATTTAACACCCTATCCGCATCTGCTGGGCAATCGCCTCTGCGAGGTCTGGGTTTCGAAATATTTAATTCCAAAGTCAAATTACACAATCCCGACCCGGCCTGGTCGAATTTTACGTTTTTGGCGATATTTCCTCAACCCAGCCTCGCACGCAGATGCGGTCTTCACTGTTCAATAGCAAATTGATACACCTTTCCGCTGATGCAAAAATCGTAGTAAAATTCGAAAATTTTGAAAATTGTCATTTTCGAAAAAAATCGTGGGCTAACCCCTTGGCAAAAAAAATCATTTTTTTCGACTTTGTGTCCGATGCCAATGATTTGTACACCAAAAGAAAGGTAATTTAACACCCTATCCGCATCTGCTGGGCAATCGCCCCTGCGAGGTCTGGGTTTCGAAATATTTAATTCCAAAGTCAAATTACACAATCCCGACCCGGCCTGGTCGAATTTTACGTTTTTGGCGATATTTCCTCAACCCAGCCTCGCACGCAGATGCGGTCTTTACTGTTCAATAGCAAATTGATACACCTTTCCGCTGATGCAAAAATCGTAGTAAAATTCGAAAATTTTGAAAATTGTCATTTTCGAAAAAAATCGTGGGCTAACCCCTTGGCAAAAAAAATCATTTTTTTCGACTTTGTGTCCGATGCCAATGATTTGTACACCAAAAGAAAGGTAATTTAACACCCTATCCGCATCTGCTGGGCAATCGCCTCTGCGAGGTCTGGGTTTCGAAATATTTAATTCCAAAGTCAAATTACACAATCCCGACCCGGCCTGGTCGAATTTTACGTTTTTGGCGATATTTCCTCAACCCAGCTTCGCACGCAGATGCGGTCTTCACTGTTCAATAGCAAATTGATACACCTTTCCGCTGATGCAAAAATCGTAGTAAAATTCGAAAATTTTGAAAATTGTCATTTTCGAAAAAAATCGTGGGCTAACCCCTTGGCAAAAAAAATCATTTTTTTCGACTTTGTGTCCGATGCCAATGATTTGTACACCAAAAGAAAGGTAATTTAACACCCTATCCGCATCTGCTGGGCAAACGCCTCTGCGAGGTCTGGGTTTCGAAATATTTAATTCTAAAGTCAAATTACACAATCCCGACCCGGCCTGGTCGAATTTTACGTTTTTGGCGATATTTCCTCAACCCAGCCTCGCACGCAGATGCGGTCTTCACTGTTCAATAGCAAATTGATACACCTTTCCGCTGATGCAAAAATCGTAGTAAAATTCGAAAATTTTGAAAATTGTCATTTTCGAAAAAAATCGTGGGCTAACCCCTTGGCAAAAAAAATCATTTTTTTCGACTTTGTGTCCGATGCCAATGATTTGTACACCAAAAGAAAGGTAATTTAACACCCTATCCGCATCTGCTGGGCAAACGCCTCTGCGAGGTCTGGGTTTCGAAATATTTAATTCCAAAGTCAAATTACACAATCCCGACCCGGCCTGGTCGAATTTTACGTTTTTGGCGATATTTCCTCAACCCAGCCTCGCACGCAGATGCGGTCTTCACTGTTCAATAGCAAATTGATACACCTTTCCGCTGATGCAAAAATCGTAGTAAAATTCGAAAATTTTGAAAATTGTCATTTTCGAAAAAAATCGTGGGCTAACCCCTTGGCAAAAAAAATCATTTTTTTCGACTTTGTGTCCGATGCCAATGATTTGTACACCAAAAGAAAGGTAATTTAACACCCTATCCGCATCTGCTGGGCAAACGCCTCTGCGAGGTCTGGGTTTCGAAATATTTAATTCTAAAGTCAAATTACACAATCCCGACCCGGCCTGGTCGAATTTTACGTTTTTGGCGATATTTCCTCAACCCAGCCTCGCACGCAGATGCGGTCTTCACTGTTCAATAGCAAATTGATACACCTTTCCGCTGATGCAAAAATCGTAGTAAAATTCGAAAATTTTGAAAATTGTCATTTTCGAAAAAAATCGTGGGCTAACCCCTTGGCAAAAAAAATCATTTTTTTCGACTTTGTGTCCGATGCCAATGATTTGTACACCAAAAGAAAGGTAATTTAACACCCTATCCGCATCTGCTGGGCAAACGCCTCTGCGAGGTCTGGGTTTCGAAATATTTAATTCCAAAGTCAAATTACACAATCCCGACCCGGCCTGGTCGAATTTTACGTTTTTGGCGATATTTCCTCAACCCAGCCTCGCACGCAGATGCGGTCTTCACTGTTCAATAGCAAATTGATACACCTTTCCGCTGATGCAAAAATCGTAGTAAAATTCGAAAATTTTGAAAATTGTCATTTTCGACAAAAATCGTGGGCTAACCCCTTGGCAAAAAAAATCATTTTTTTCGACTTTGTGTCCGATGCCAATGATTTGTACACCAAAAGAAAGGTAATTTAACACCCTATCCGCATCTGCTGGGCAATCGCCTCTGCGAGGTCTGGGTTTCGAAATATTTAATTCCAAAGTCAAATTACACAATCCCGACCCGGCCTGGTCGAATTTTACGTTTTTGGCGATATTTCCTCAACCCAGCCTCGCACGCAGATGCGGTCTTCACTGTTCAATAGCAAATTGATACACCTTTCCGCTGATGCAAAAATCGTAGTAAAATTCGAAAATTTTGAAAATTGTCATTTTCGAAAAAAATCGTGGGCTAACCCCTTGGCAAAAAAAATCATTTTTTTCGACTTTGTGTCCGATGCCAATGATTTGTACACCAAAAGAAAGGTAATTTAACACCCTATCCGCATCTGCTGGGCAATCGCCTCTGCGAGGTCTGGGTTTCGAAATATTTAATTCCAAAGTCAAATTACACAATCCCGACCCGGCCTGGTCGAATTTTACGTTTTTGGCGATATTTCCTCAACCCAGCCTCGCACGCAGATGCGGTCTTCACTGTTCAATAGCAAATTGATACACCTTTCCGCTGATGCAAAAATCGTAGTAAAATTCGAAAATTTTGAAAATTGTCATTTTCGAAAAAAATCGTGGGCTAACCCCTTGGCAAAAAAAATCATTTTTTTCGACTTTGTGTCCGATGCCAATGATTTGTACACCAAAAGAAAGGTAATTTAACACCCTATCCGCATCTGCTGGGCAAACGCCTCTGCGAGGTCTGGGTTTCGAAATATTTAATTCTAAAGTCAAATTACACAATCCCGACCCGGCCTGGTCGAATTTTACGTTTTTGGCGATATTTCCTCAACCCAGCCTCGCACGCAGATGCGGTCTTCACTGTTCAATAGCAAATTGATACACCTTTCCGCTGATGCAAAAATCGTAGTAAAATTCGAAAATTTTGAAAATTGTCATTTTCGAAAAAAATCGTGGGCTAACCCCTTGGCAAAAAAAATCATTTTTTTCGACTTTGTGTCCGATGCCAATGATTTGTACACCAAAAGAAAGGTAATTTAACACCCTATCCGCATCTGCTGGGCAATCGCCTCTGCGAGGTCTGGGTTTCGAAATATTTAATTCCAAAGTCAAATTACACAATCCCGACCCGGCCTGGTCGAATTTTACGTTTTTGGCGATATTTCCTCAACCCAGCCTCGCACGCAGATGCGGTCTTCACTGTTCAATAGCAAATTGATACACCTTTCCGCTGATGCAAAAATCGTAGTAAAATTCGAAAATTTTGAAAATTGTCATTTTCGAAAAAAATCGTGGGCTAACCCCTTGGCAAAAAAAATCATTTTTTTCGACTTTGTGTCCGATGCCAATGATTTGTACACCAAAAGAAAGGTAATTTAACACCCTATCCGCATCTGCTGGGCAATCGCCTCTGCGAGGTCTGGGTTTCGAAATATTTAATTCCAAAGTCAAATTACACAATCCCGACCCGGCCTGGTCGAATTTTACGTTTTTGGCGATATTTCCTCAACCCAGCCTCGCACGCAGATGCGGTCTTCACTGTTCAATAGCAAATTGATACACCTTTCCGCTGATGCAAAAATCGTAGTAAAATTCGAAAATTTTGAAAATTGTCATTTTCGAAAAAAATCGTGGGCTAACCCCTTGGCAAAAAAAATCATTTTTTTCGACTTTGTGTCCGATGCCAATGATTTGTACACCAAAAGAAAGGTAATTTAACACCCTATCCGCATCTGCTGGGCAAACGCCTCTGCGAGGTCTGGGTTTCGAAATATTTAATTCTAAAGTCAAATTACACAATCCCGACCCGGCCTGGTCGAATTTTACGTTTTTGGCGATATTTCCTCAACCCAGCCTCGCACGCAGATGCGGTCTTCACTGTTCAATAGCAAATTGATACACCTTTCCGCTGATGCAAAAATCGTAGTAAAATTCGAAAATTTTGAAAATTGTCATTTTCGAAAAAAATCGTGGGCTAACCCCTTGGCAAAAAAAATCATTTTTTCGACTTTGTGTCCGATGCCAATGATTTGTACACCAAAAGAAAGGTAATTTAACACCCTATCCGCATCTGCTGGGCAATCGCCTCTGCGAGGTCTGGGTTTCGAAATATTTAATTCCAAAGTCAAATTACACAATCCCGACCCGGCCTGGTCGAATTTTACGTTTTTGGCGATATTTCCTCAACCCAGCCTCGCACGCAGATGCGGTCTTCACTGTTCAATAGCAAATTGATACACCTTTCCGCTGATGCAAAAATCGTAGTAAAATTCGAAAATTTTGAAAATTGTCATTTTCGAAAAAAATCGTGGGCTAACCCCTTGGCAAAAAAAATCATTTTTTTCGACTTTGTGTCCGATGCCAATGATTTGTACACCAAAAGAAAGGTAATTTAACACCCTATCCGCATCTGCTGGGCAATCGCCCCTGCGAGGTCTGGGTTTCGAAATATTTAATTCCAAAGTCAAATTACACAATCCCGACCCGGCCTGGTCGAATTTTACGTTTTTGGCGATATTTCCTCAACCAAGCCTCGCACGCAGATGCGGTCTTTACTGTTCAATAGCAAATTGATACACCTTTCCGCTGATGCAAAAATCGTAGTAAAATTCGAAAATTTTGAAAATTGTCATTTTCGAAAAAAATCGTGGGCTAACCCCTTGGCAAAAAAAATCATTTTTTTCGACTTTGTGTCCGATGCCAATGATTTGTACACCAAAAGAAAGGTAATTTAACACCCTATCCGCATCTGCTGGGCAATCGCCTCTGCGAGGTCTGGGTTTCGAAATATTTAATTCCAAAGTCAAATTACACAATCCCGACCCGGCCTGGTCGAATTTTACGTTTTTGGCGATATTTCCTCAACCCAGCTTCGCACGCAGATGCGGTCTTCACTGTTCAATAGCAAATTGATACACCTTTCCGCTGATGCAAAAATCGTAGTAAAATTCGAAAATTTTGAAAATTGTCATTTTCGAAAAAAATCGTGGGCTAACCCCTTGGCAAAAAAAATCATTTTTTTCGACTTTGTGTCCGATGCCAATGATTTGTACACCAAAAGAAAGGTAATTTAACACCCTATCCGCATCTGCTGGGCAATCGCCTCTGCGAGGTCTGGGTTTCGAAATATTTAATTCTAAAGTCAAATTACACAATCCCGACCCGGCCTGGTCGAATTTTACGTTTTTGGCGATATTTCCTCAACCCAGCCTCGCACGCAGATGCGGTCTTCACTGTTCAATAGCAAATTGATACACCTTTCCGCTGATGCAAAAATCGTAGTAAAATTCGAAAATTTTGAAAATTGTCATTTTCGAAAAAAATCGTGGGCTAACCCCTTGGCAAAAAAAATCATTTTTTTCGACTTTGTGTCCGATGCCAATGATTTGTACACCAAAAGAAAGGTAATTTAACACCCTATCCGCATCTGCTGGGCAAACGCCTCTGCGAGGTCTGGGTTTCGAAATATTTAATTCCAAAGTCAAATTACACAATCCCGACCCGGCCTGGTCGAATTTTACGTTTTTGGCGATATTTCCTCAACCCAGCCTCGCACGCAGATGCGGTCTTCACTGTTCAATAGCAAATTGATACACCTTTCCGCTGATGCAAAAATCGTAGTAAAATTCGAAAATTTTGAAAATTGTCATTTTCGACAAAAATCGTGGGCTAACCCCTTGGCAAAAAAAATCATTTTTTTCGACTTTGTGTCCGATGCCAATGATTTGTACACCAAAAGAAAGGTAATTTAACACCCTATCCGCATCTGCTGGGCAATCGCCTCTGCGAGGTCTGGGTTTCGAAATATTTAATTCCAAAGTCAAATTACACAATCCCGACCCGGCCTGGTCGAATTTTACGTTTTTGGCGATATTTCCTCAACCCAGCCTCGCACGCAGATGCGGTCTTCACTGTTCAATAGCAAATTGATACACCTTTCCGCTGATGCAAAAATCGTAGTAAAATTCGAAAATTTTGAAAATTGTCATTTTCGAAAAAAATCGTGGGCTAACCCCTTGGCAAAAAAAATCATTTTTTTCGACTTTGTGTCCGATGCCAATGATTTGTACACCAAAAGAAAGGTAATTTAACACCCTATCCGCATCTGCTGGGCAATCGCCTCTGCGAGGTCTGGGTTTCGAAATATTTAATTCCAAAGTCAAATTACACAATCCCGACCCGGCCTGGTCGAATTTTACGTTTTTGGCGATATTTCCTCAACCCAGCCTCGCACGCAGATGCGGTCTTCACTGTTCAATAGCAAATTGATACACCTTTCCGCTGATGCAAAAATCGTAGTAAAATTCGAAAATTTTGAAAATTGTCATTTTCGAAAAAAATCGTGGGCTAACCCCTTGGCAAAAAAAATCATTTTTTTCGACTTTGTGTCCGATGCCAATGATTTGTACACCAAAAGAAAGGTAATTTAACACCCTATCCGCATCTGCTGGGCAAACGCCTCTGCGAGGTCTGGGTTTCGAAATATTTAATTCTAAAGTCAAATTACACAATCCCGACCCGGCCTGGTCGAATTTTACGTTTTTGGCGATATTTCCTCAACCCAGCCTCGCACGCAGATGCGGTCTTCACTGTTCAATAGCAAATTGATACACCTTTCCGCTGATGCAAAAATCGTAGTAAAATTCGAAAATTTTGAAAATTGTCATTTTCGAAAAAAATCGTGGGATAACCCCTTGGCAAAAAAAATCATTTTTTTCGACTTTGTGTCCGATGCCAATGATTTGTACACCAAAAGAAAGGTAATTTAACACCCTATCCGCATCTGCTGGGCAAACGCCTCTGCGAGGTCTGGGTTTCGAAATATTTAATTCCAAAGTCAAATTACACAATCCCGACCCGGCCTGGTCGAATTTTACGTTTTTGGCGATATTTCCTCAACCCAGCCTCGCACGCAGATGCGGTCTTCACTGTTCAATAGCAAATTGATACACCTTTCCGCTGATGCAAAAATCGTAGTAAAATTCGAAAATTTTGAAAATTGTCATTTTCGACAAAAATCGTGGGCTAACCCCTTGGCAAAAAAAATCATTTTTTTCGACTTTGTGTCCGATGCCAATGATTTGTACACCAAAAGAAAGGTAATTTAACACCCTATCCGCATCTGCTGGGCAATCGCCTCTGCGAGGTCTGGGTTTCGAAATATTTAATTCCAAAGTCAAATTACACAATCCCGACCCGGCCTGGTCGAATTTTACGTTTTTGGCGATATTTCCTCAACCCAGCCTCGCACGCAGATGCGGTCTTCACTGTTCAATAGCAAATTGATACACCTTTCCGCTGATGCAAAAATCGTAGTAAAATTCGAAAATTTTGAAAATTGTCATTTTCGAAAAAAATCGTGGGCTAACCCCTTGGCAAAAAAAATCATTTTTTTCGACTTTGTGTCCGATGCCAATGATTTGTACACCAAAAGAAAGGTAATTTAACACCCTATCCGCATCTGCTGGGCAATCGCCCCTGCGAGGTCTGGGTTTCGAAATATTTAATTCCAAAGTCAAATTACACAATCCCGACCCGGCCTGGTCGAATTTTACGTTTTTGGCGATATTTCCTCAACCAAGCCTCGCACGCAGATGCGGTCTTTACTGTTCAATAGCAAATTGATACACCTTTCCGCTGATGCAAAAATCGTAGTAAAATTCGAAAATTTTGAAAATTGTCATTTTCGAAAAAAATCGTGGGCTAACCCCTTGGCAAAAAAAATCATTTTTTTCGACTTTGTGTCCGATGCCAATGATTTGTACACCAAAAGAAAGGTAATTTAACACCCTATCCGCATCTGCTGGGCAATCGCCTCTGCGAGGTCTGGGTTTCGAAATATTTAATTCCAAAGTCAAATTACACAATCCCGACCCGGCCTGGTCGAATTTTACGTTTTTGGCGATATTTCCTCAACCCAGCCTCGCACGCAGATGCGGTCTTCACTGTTCAATAGCAAATTGATACACCTTTCCGCTGATGCAAAAATCGTAGTAAAATTCGAAAATTTTGAAAATTGTCATTTTCGAAAAAAATCGTGGGCTAACCCCTTGGCAAAAAAAAATCATTTTTTTCGACTTTGTGTCCGATGCCAATGATTTGTACACCAAAAGAAAGGTAATTTAACACCCTATCCGCATCTGCTGGGCAAACGCCTCTGCGAGGTCTGGGTTTCGAAATATTTAATTCCAAAGTCAAATTACACAATCCCGACCCGGCCTGGTCGAATTTTACGTTTTTGGCGATATTTCCTCAACCCAGCCTCGCACGCAGATGCGGTCTTTACTGTTCAATAGCAAATTGATACACCTTTCCGCTGATGCAAAAATCGTAGTAAAATTCGAAAATTTTGAAAATTGTCATTTTCGAAAAAAATCGTGGGCTAACCCCTTGGCAAAAAAAATCATTTTTTTCGACTTTGTGTCCGATGCCAATGATTTGTACACCAAAAGAAAGGTAATTTAACACCCTATCCGCATCTGCTGGGCAAACGCCTCTGCGAGGTCTGGGTTTCGAAATATTTAATTCCAAAGTCAAATTACACAATCAAGACCCGGCCTGGTGGAATTTTACGTTTTTGGCGATATTTCCTCAACCAAGCCTCGCACGCAGATGCGGTCTTCACTGTTCAATAGCAAATTGATACACCTTTCCGCTGATGCAAAAATCGTAGTAAAATTCGAAAATTTTGAAAATTGTCATTTTCGAAAAAAATCGTGGGCTAACCCCTTGGCAAAAAAAAATCATTTTTTTCGACTTTGTGTCCGATGCCAATGATTTGTACACCAAAAGAAAGGTAATTTAACACCCTATCCGCATCTGCTGGGCAAACGCCTCTGCGAGGTCTGGGTTTCGAAATATTTAATTCCAAAGTCAAATTACACAATCCCGACCCGGCCTGGTCGAATTTTACGTTTTTGGCGATATTTCCTCAACCCAGCCTCGCACGCAGATGCGGTCTTCACTGTTCAATAGCAAATTGATACACCTTTCCGCTGATGCAAAAATCGTAGTAAAATTCGAAAATTTTGAAAATTGTCATTTTCGAAAAAAATCGTGGGCTAACCCCTTGGCAAAAAAAATCATTTTTTTCGACTTTGTGTCCGATGCCAATGATTTGTACACCAAAAGAAAGGTAATTTAACACCCTATCCGCATCTGCTGGGCAAACGCCTCTGCGAGGTCTGGGTTTCGAAATATTTAATTCCAAAGTCAAATTACACAATCCCGACCCGGCCTGGTCGAATTTTACGTTTTTGGCGATATTTCCTCAACCCAGCCTCGCACGCAGATGCGGTCTTTACTGTTCAATAGCAAATTGATACACCTTTCCGCTGATGCAAAAATCGTAGTAAAATTCGAAAATTTTGAAAATTGTCATTTTCGAAAAAAAATCGTGGGCTAACCCCTTGGCAAAAAAAATCATTTTTTTCGACTTTGTGTCCGATGCCAATGATTTGTACACCAAAAGAAAGGTAATTTAACACCCTATCCGCATCTGCTGGGCAAACGCCTCTGCGAGGTCTGGGTTTCGAAATATTTAATTCCAAAGTCAAATTACACAATCAAGACCCGGCCTGGTGGAATTTTACGTTTTTGGCGATATTTCCTCAACCAAGCCTCGCACGCAGATGCGGTCTTCACTGTTCAATAGCAAATTGATACACCTTTCCGCTGATGCAAAAATCGTAGTAAAATTCGAAAATTTTGAAAATTGTCATTTTCGAAAAAAATCGTGGGCTAACCCCTTGGCAAAAAAAATCATTTTTTTCGACTTTGTGTCCGATGCCAATGATTTGTACACCAAAAGAAAGGTAATTTAACACCCTATCCGCATCTGCTGGGCAAACGCCTCTGCGAGGTCTGGGTTTCGAAATATTTAATTCCAAAGTCAAATTACACAATCCCGACCCGGCCTGGTTGAATTTTACGTTTTTGGCGATATTTCCTCAACCCAGCCTCGCACGCAGATGCGGTCTTCACTGTTCAATAGCAAATTGATACACCTTTCCGCTGATGCAAAAATCGTAGTAAAATTCGAAAATTTTGAAAATTGTCATTTTCGAAAAAAATCGTGGGCTAACCCCTTGGCAAAAAAAATCATTTTTTTCGACTTTGTGTCCGATGCCAATGATTTGTACACCAAAAGAAAGGTAATTTAACACCCTATCCGCATCTGCTGGGCAAACGCCTCTGCGAGGTCTGGGTTTCGAAATATTTAATTCCAAAGTCAAATTACACAATCCCGACCCGGCCTGGTCGAATTTTACGTTTTTGG
Source organism: Scaeva pyrastri (assembly GCA_905146935.1). Classification (NCBI taxonomy): domain Eukaryota; kingdom Metazoa; phylum Arthropoda; class Insecta; order Diptera; family Syrphidae; genus Scaeva; species Scaeva pyrastri. The sequence continues at coordinate 22,201,330 of LR989927.1, read as the reverse complement.
CGATATTTCCTCAACCCAGCCTCGCACGCAGATGCGGTCTTCACTGTTCAATAGCAAATTGATACACCTTTCCGCTGATGCAAAAATCGTAGTAAAATTCGAAAATTTTGAAAATTGTCATTTTCGAAAAAAATCGTGGGCTAACCCCTTGGCAAAAAAAATCATTTTTTTCGACTTTGTGTCCGATGCCAATGATTTGTACACCAAAAGAAAGGTAATTTAACACCCTATCCGCATCTGCTGGGCAAACGCCTCTGCGAGGTCTGGGTTTCGAAATATTTAATTCCAAAGTCAAATTACACAATCCCGACCCGGCCTGGTCGAATTTTACGTTTTTGGCGATATTTCCTCAACCCAGCCTCGCACGCAGATGCGGTCTTCACTGTTCAATAGCAAATTGATACACCTTTCCGCTGATGTGAAAATCGTAGTAAAATTCGAAAATTTTGAAAATTGTCATTTTCGAAAAAAATCGTGGGCTAACCCCTTGGCAAAAAAAATCATTTTTTTCGACTTTGTGTCCGATGCCAATGATTTGTACACCAAAAGAAAGGTAATTTAACACCCTATCCGCATCTGCTGGGCAAACGCCTCTGCGAGGTCTGGGTTTCGAAATATTTAATTCCAAAGTCAAATTACACAATCCCGACCCGGCCTGGTCGAATTTTACGTTTTTGGCGATATTTCCTCAACCCAGCCTCGCACGCAGATGCGGTCTTCACTGTTCAATAGCAAATTGATACACCTTTCCGCTGATGAAAAAATCGTAGTAAAATTCGAAAATTTTGAAAATTGTCATTTTCGAAAAAAATCGTGGGCTAACCCCTTGGCAAAAAAAATCATTTTTTTCGACTTTGTGTCCGATGCCAATGATTTGTACACCAAAAGAAAGGTAATTTAACACCCTATCCGCATCTGCTGGGCAAACGCCTCTGCGAGGTCTGGGTTTCGAAATATTTAATTCCAAAGTCAAATTACACAAGCAAGACCCGGCCTGGTGGAATTTTACGTTTTTGGCGATATTTCCTCAACCAAGCCTCGCACGCAGATGCGGTCTTCACTGTTCAATAGCAAATTGATACACCTTTCCGCTGATGCAAAAATCGTAGTAAAATTCGAAAATTTTGAAAATTGTCATTTTCGAAAAAAATCGTGGGCTAACCCCTTGGCAAAAAAAATCATTTTTTCGACTTTGTGTCCGATGCCAATGATTTGTACACCAAAAGAAAGGTAATTTAACACCCTATCCGCATCTGCTGGGCAAACGCCTCTGCGAGGTCTGGGTTTCGAAATATTTAATTCCAAAGTCAAATTACACAATCCCGACCCGGCCTGGTCGAATTTACGTTTTTGGCGATATTTCCTCAACCCAGCCTCGCACGCAGATGCGGTCTTCACTGTTCAATAGCAAATTGATACACCTTTCCGCTGATGAAAAAATCGTAGTAAAATTCGAAAATTTTGAAAATTGTCATTTTCGAAAAAAATCGTGGGCTAACCCCTTGGCAAAAAAAATCATTTTTTTTCGACTTTGTGTCCGATGCCAATGATTTGTACACCAAAAGAAAGGTAATTTAACACCCTATCCGCATCTGCTGGGCAAACGCCTCTGCGAGGTCTGGGTTTCGAAATATTTAATTCCAAAGTCAAATTACACAATCAAGACCCGGCCTGGTCGAATTTTACGTTTTTGGCGATATTTCCTCAACCCAGCCTCGCACGCAGATGCGGTCTTCACTGTTCAATAGCAAATTGATACACCTTTCCGCTGATGCAAAAATCGTAGTAAAATTCGAAAATTTTGAAAATTGTCATTTTCGAAAAAAATCGTGGGCTAACCCCTTGGCAAAAAAAATCATTTTTTTCGACTTTGTGTCCGATGCCAATGATTTGTACACCAAAAGAAAGGTAATTTAACACCCTATCCGCATCTGCTGGGCAAACGCCTCTGCGAGGTCTGGGTTTCGAAATATTTAATTCCAAAGTCAAATTACACAATCCCGACCCGGCCTGGTCGAATTTTACGTTTTTGGCGATATTTCCTCAACCCAGCCTCGCACGCAGATGCGGTCTTCACTGTTCAATAGCAAATTGATACACCTTTCCGCTGATGTGAAAATCGTAGTAAAATTCGAAAATTTTGAAAATTGTCATTTTCGAAAAAAATCGTGGGCTTTTTTCGACTTTGTGTCCGATGCCAATGATTTGTACACCAAAAGAAAGGTAATTTAACACCCTATCCGCATCTGCTGGGCAAACGCCTCTGCGAGGTCTGGGTTTCGAAATATTTAATTCCAAAGTCAAATTACACAATCCCGACCCGGCCTGGTCGAATTTTACGTTTTTGGCGATATTTCCTCAACCCAGCCTCGCACGCAGATGCGGTCTTCACTGTTCAATAGCAAATTGATACACCTTTCCGCTGATGCAAAAATCGTATTAAAATTCGAAAATTTTCAAAATTGTCATTTTCGAAAAAAATCGTGGGCTAACCCCTTGGCAAAAAAAATCATTTTTTTCGACTTTGTGTCCGATGCCAATGATTTGTACACCAAAAGAAAGGTAATTTAACACCCTATCCGCATCTGCTGGGCAAACGCCTCTGCGAGGTCTGGGTTTCGAAATATTTAATTCCAAAGTCAAATTACACAATCCCGACCCGGCCTGGTCGAATTTTACGTTTTTGGCGATATTTCCTCAACCCAGCCTCGCACGCAGATGCGGTCTTCACTGTTCAATAGCAAATTGATACACCTTTCCGCTGATGAAAAAATCGTAGTAAAATTCGAAAATTTTGAAAATTGTCATTTTCGAAAAAAAATCGTGGGCTAACCCCTTGGCAAAAAAAATCATTTTTTTCGACTTTGTGTCCGATGCCAATGATTTGTACACCAAAAGAAAGGTAATTTAACACCCTATCCGCATCTGCTGGGCAAACGCCTCTGCGAGGTCTGGGTTTCGAAATATTTAATTCCAAAGTCAAATTACACAATCCCGACCCGGCCTGGTCGAATTTTACGTTTTTGGCGATATTTCCTCAACCCAGCCTCGCACGCAGATGCGGTCTTTACTGTTCAATAGCAAATTGATACACCTTTCCGCTGATGCAAAAATCGTAGTAAAATTCGAAAATTTTGAAAATTGTCATTTTCGAAAAAAATCGTGGGCTAACCCCTTGGCAAAAAAAAATCATTTTTTTCGACTTTGTGTCCGATGCCAATGATTTGTACACCAAAAGAAAGGTAATTTAACACCCTATCCGCATCTGCTGGGCAAACGCCTCTGCGAGGTCTGGGTTTCGAAATATTTAATTCCAAAGTCAAATTACACAATCAAGACCCGGCCTGGTGGAATTTTACGTTTTTGGCGATATTTCCTCAACCAAGCCTCGCACGCAGATGCGGTCTTCACTGTTCAATAGCAAATTGATACACCTTTCCGCTGATGCAAAAATCGTAGTAAAATTCGAAAATTTTGAAAATTGTCATTTTCGAAAAAAATCGTGGGCTAACCCCTTGGCAAAAAAAATCATTTTTTTCGACTTTGTGTCCGATGCCAATGATTTGTACACCAAAAGAAAGGTAATTTAACACCCTATCCGCATCTGCTGGGCAAACGCCTCTGCGAGGTCTGGGTTTCGAAATATTTAATTCCAAAGTCAAATTACAAAATTCGACCCGGCCTGGTCGAATTTTACGTTTTTGGCGATATTTCCTCAACCCAGCCTCGCACGCAGATGCGGTCTTCACTGTTCAATAGCAAATTGATACACCTTTCCGCTGATGCAAAAATCGTAGTAAAATTCGAAAATTTTGAAAATTGTCATTTTCGAAAAAAATCGTGGGCTAACCCCTTGGCAAAAAAAATCATTTTTTTCGACTTTGTGTCCGATGCCAATGATTTGTACACCAAAAGAAAGGTAATTTAACACCCTATCCGCATCTGCTGGGCAAACGCCTCTGCGAGGTCTGGGTTTCGAAATATTTAATTCCAAAGTCAAATTACACAATCCCGACCCGGCCTGGTCGAATTTTACGTTTTTGGCGATATTTCCTCAACCCAGCCTCGCACGCAGATGCGGTCTTCACTGTTCAATAGCAAATTGATACACCTTTCCGCTGATGCAAAAATCGTAGTAAAATTCGAAAATTTTGAAAATTGTCATTTTCGAAAAAAAATCGTGGGCTAACCCCTTGGCAAAAAAAAAAATCATTTTTTTCGACTTTGTGTCCGATGCCAATGATTTGTACACCAAAAGAAAGGTAATTTAACACCCTATCCGCATCTGCTGGGCAAACGCCTCTGCGAGGTCTGGGTTTCGAAATATTTAATTCCAAAGTCAAATTACACAATCCCGACCCGGCCTGGTCGAATTTTACGTTTTTGGCGATATTTCCTCAACCCAGCCTCGCACGCAGATGCGGTCTTCACTGTTCAATAGCAAATTGATACACCTTTCCGCTAATGAAAAAATCGTAGTAAAATTCGAAAATTTTGAAAATTGTCATTTTCGAAAAAAATCGTGGGCTAACCCCTTGGCAAAAAAAATCATTTTTTTCGACTTTGTGTCCGATGCCAATGATTTGTACACCAAAAGAAAGGTAATTTAACACCCTATCCGCATCTGCTGGGCAAACGCCTCTGCGAGGTCTGGGTTTCGAAATATTTAATTCCAAAGTCAAATTACACAATCAAGACCCGGCCTGGTCGAATTTTACGTTTTTGGCGATATTTCCTCAACCCAGCCTCGCACGCAGATGCGGTCTTCACTGTTCAATAGCAAATTGATACACCTTTCCGCTGATGCAAAAATCGTAGTAAAATTCGAAAATTTTGAAAATTGTCATTTTCGAAAAAAATCGTGGGCTAACCCCTTGGCAAAAAAAATCATTTTTTTCGACTTTGTGTCCGATGCCAATGATTTGTACACCAAAAGAAAGGTAATTTAACACCCTATCCGCATCTGCTGGGCAAACGCCTCTGCGAGGTCTGGGTTTCGAAATATTTAATTCCAAAGTCAAATTACACAATCCCGACCCGGCCTGGTCGAATTTTACGTTTTTTGGCGATATTTCCTCAACCCAGCCTCGCACGCAGATGCGGTCTTCACTGTTCAATAGCAAATTGATACACCTTTCCGCTGATGCAAAAATCGTAGTAAAATTCGAAAATTTTGAAAATTGTCATTTTCGAAAAAAATCGTGGGCTAACCCCTTGGCAAAAAAAAATCATTTTTTTCGACTTTGTGTCCGATGCCAATGATTTGTACACCAAAAGAAAGGTAATTTAACACCCTATCCGCATCTGCTGGGCAAACGCCTCTGCGAGGTCTGGGTTTCGAAATATTTAATTCCAAAGTCAAATTACACAATCAAGACCCGGCCTGGTGGAATTTTACGTTTTTGGCGATATTTCCTCAACCAAGCCTCGCACGCAGATGCGGTCTTCACTGTTCAATAGCAAATTGATACACCTTTCCGCTGATGCAAAAATCGTAGTAAAATTCGAAAATTTTGAAAATTGTCATTTTCGAAAAAAATCGTGGGCTAACCCCTTGGCAAAAAAAAATCATTTTTTTCGACTTTGTGTCCGATGCCAATGATTTGTACACCAAAAGAAAGGTAATTTAACACCCTATCCGCATCTGCTGGGCAAACGCCTCTGCGAGGTCTGGGTTTCGAAATATTTAATTCCAAAGTCAAATTACACAATCCCGACCCGGCCTGGTCGAATTTTACGTTTTTGGCGATATTTCCTCAACCCAGCCTCGCACGCAGATGCGGTCTTCACTGTTCAATAGCAAATTGATACACCTTTCCGCTGATGCAAAAATCGTAGTAAAATTCGAAAATTTTGAAAATTGTCATTTTCGAAAAAAATCGTGGGCTAACAACCCCTTGGCAAAAAAAATCATTTTTTTCGACTTTGTGTCCGATGCCAATGATTTGTACACCAAAAGAAAGGTAATTTAACACCTATCCGCATCTGCTGGGCAAACGCCTCTGCGAGGTCTGGGTTTCGAAATATTTAATTCCAAAGTCAAATTACACAATCCCGACCCGGCCTGGTCGAATTTTACGTTTTTGGCGATATTTCCTCAACCCAGCCTCGCACGCAGATGCGGTCCTTCACTGTTCAATAGCAAATTGATACACCTTTCCGCTGATGCAAAAATCGTAGTAAAATTCGAAAATTTTGAAAATTGTCATTTTCGAAAAAATCGTGGGCTAACCCCTTGGCAAAAAAAATCATTTTTTTCGACTTTGTGTCCGATGCCAATGATTTGTACACCAAAAGAAAGGTAATTTAAACACCCTATCCGCATCTGCTGGGCAAACGCCTCTGCGAGGTCTGGGTTTCGAAATATTTAATTCCAAAGTCAAATTACACAATCCCGACCCGGCCTGGTCGAATTTTACGTTTTTGGCGATATTTCCTCAACCCAGCCTCGCACGCAGATGCGGTCTTCACTGTTCAATAGCAAATTGATACACCTTTCCGCTGATGCAAAAATCGTAGTAAAATTCGAAAATTTTGAAAATTGTCATTTTCGAAAAAAATCGTGGGCTAACCCCTTGGCAAAAAAAAATCATTTTTTTCGACTTTGTGTCCGATGCCAATGATTTGTACACCAAAAGAAAGGTAATTTAACACCCTATCCGCATCTGCTGGGCAAACGCCTCTGCGAGGTCTGGGTTTCGAAATATTTAATTCCAAAGTCAAATTACACAATCCCGACCCGGCCTGGTCGAATTTTACGTTTTTGGCGATATTTCCTCAACCCAGCCTCGCACGCAGATGCGGTCTTCACTGTTCAATAGCAAATTGATACACCTTTCCGCTGATGCAAAAATCGTAGTAAAATTCGAAAATTTTGAAAATTGTCATTTTCGAAAAAAATCGTGGGCTAACCCCTTGGCAAAAAAAATCATTTTTTTCGACTTTGTGTCCGATGCCAATGATTTGTACACCAAAAGAAAGGTAATTTAGACACCCTATCCGCATCTGCTGGGCAAACGCCTCTGCGAGGTCTGGGTTTCGAAATATTTAATTCCAAAGTCAAATTACACAATCCCGACCCGGCCTGGTCGAATTTTACGTTTTTGGCGATATTTCCTCAACCCAGCCTCGCACGCAGATGCGGTCTTCACTGTTCAATAGCAAATTGATACACCTTTCCGCTGATGCAAAAATCGTAGTAAAATTCGAAAATTTTGAAAATTGTCATTTTCGAAAAAAATCGTGGGCTAACCCCTTGGCAAAAAAAATCATTTTTTTCGACTTTGTGTCCGATGCCAATGATTTGTACACCAAAAGAAAGGTAATTTAACACCCTATCCGCATCTGCTGGGCAAACGCCTCTGCGAGGTCTGGGTTTCGAAATATTTAATTCCAAAGTCAAATTACACAATCCCGACCCGGCCTGGTCGAATTTTACGTTTTTGGCGATATTTCCTCAACCCAGCCTCGCACGCAGATGCGGTCTTCACTGTTCAATAGCAAATTGATACACCTTTCCGCTGATGCGAAAATCGTAGTAAAATTCGAAAATTTTGAAAATTGTCATTTTCGAAAAAAATCGTGGGCTAACCCCTTGGCAAAAAAAAATCATTTTTTTCGACTTTGTGTCCGATGCCAATGATTTGTACACCAAAAGAAAGGTAATTTAACACCCTATCCGCATCTGCTGGGCAAACGCCTCTGCGAGGTCTGGGTTTCGAAATATTTAATTCCAAAGTCAAATTACACAATCCCGACCCGGCCTGGTCGAATTTTACGTTTTTGGCGATATTTCCTCAACCCAGCCTCGCACGCAGATGCGGTCTTCACTGTTCAATAGCAAATTGATACACCTTTCCGCTGATGCGAAAATCGTAGTAAAATTCGAAAATTTTGAAAATTGTCATTTTCGAAAAAAATCGTGGGCTAACCCCTTGGCAAAAAAAATCATTTTTTTCGACTTTGTGTCCGATGCCAATGATTTGTACACCAAAAGAAAGGTAATTTAACACCCTATCCGCATCTGCTGGGCAAACGCCTCTGCGAGGTCTGGGTTTCGAAATATTTAACTCCAAAGTCAAATTACACAATCCCGACCCGGCCTGGTGGAATTTTACGTTTTTGGCGATATTTCCTCAACCAAGCCTCGCACGCAGATGCGGTCTTCACTGTTCAATAGCAAATTGATACACCTTTCCGCTGATGCAAAAATCGTAGTAAAATTCGAAAATTTTGAAAATTGTCATTTTCGAAAAAAATCGTGGGCTAACCCCTTGGCAAAAAAAATCATTTTTTTCGACTTTGTGTCCGATGCCAATGATTTGTACACCAAAAGAAAGGTAATTTAACACCCTATCCGCATCTGCTGGGCAAACGCCTCTGCGAGGTCTGGGTTTCGAAATATTTAATTCCAAAGTCAAATTACACAATCCCGACCCGGCCTGGTCGAATTTTACGTTTTTGGCGATATTTCCTCAACCCAGCCTCGCACGCAGATGCGGTCTTCACTGTTCAATAGCAAATTGAATCAAATTGATACACCTTTCCGCTGATGCGAAAATCGTAGTAAAATTCGAAAATTTTGAAAATTGTCATTTTCGAAAAAAATCGTGGGCTAACCCCTTGGCAAAAAAAATCATTTTTTTTGACTTTGTGTCCGATGCCAATGATTTGTACACCAAAAGAAAGGTAATTTAACACCCTATCCGCATCTGCTGGGCAAACGCCTCTGCGAGGTCTGGGTTTCGAAATATTTAATTCCAAATCAAATTACACAATCCCGGCCCGGCCTGGTCGAATTTTACGTTTTTGGCGATATTTCCTCAACCCAGCCTCGCACGCAGATGCGGTCTTCACTGTTCAATAGCAAATTGATACACCTTTCCGCTGATGCAAAAATCGTAGTAAGATTCGAAAATTTTGAAAATTGTCATTTTCGAAAAAAATCATGGGCTAACCCCTTGGCAAAAAAAATCATTTTTTTCGACTTTGTGTCCGATGCCAATGATTTGTACACCAAAAGAAAGGTAATTTAACACCCTATCCGCATCTGCTGGACAAACGCCTCTGCGAGGTCTGGGTTTCGAAATATTTAATTCCAAAGTCAAATTACACAATCCCGACCCGGCCTGGTCGAATTTTACGTTTTTGGCGATATTTCCTCAACCCAGCCTCGCACGCAGATGCGGTCTTCACTGTTCAATAGCAAATTGATACACCTTTCCGCTGATGCAAAAATCGTAGTAAAATTCGAAAATTTTGAAAATTGTCATTTTCGAAAAAAATCGTGGGCTAACCCCTTGGCAAAAAAAAATCATTTTTTTCGACTTTCTGTCCGATGCCAATGATTTGTACACCAAAAGAAAGGTAATTTAACACCCTATCCGCATCTGCTGGGCAAACGCCTCTGCGAGGTCTGGGTTTCGAAATATTTAATTCCAAAGTCAAATTACACAATCCCGACCCGGCCTGGTCGAATTTTACGTTTTTGGCGATATTTCCTCAACCCAGCCTCGCACGCAGATGCGGTCTTCACTGTTCAATAGCAAATTGATACACCTTTCCGCTGATGCAGAAATCGTAGTAAAATTCGAAAATTTTGAAAATTGTCATTTTCGAAAAAAATCGTGGGCTAACCCCTTGGCAAAAAAAATCATTTTTTTCGACTTTGTGTCCGATGCCAATGATTTGTACACCAAAAGAAAGGTAATTTAACACCCTATCCGCATCTGCTGGGCAAACGCCTCTGCGAGGTCTGGGTTTCGAAATATTTAATTCCAAAGTCAAATTACACAATCCCGACCCGGCCTGGTCGAATTTTACGTTTTTGGCGATATTTCCTCAACCCAGCCTCGCACGCAGATGCGGTCTTCACTGTTCAATAGCAAATTGATACACCTTTCCGCTGATGCAAAAATCGTAGTAAAATTCGAAAATTTTGAAAATTGTCATTTTCGAAAAAAATCGTGGGCTAACCCCTTGGCAAAAAAAATCATTTTTTTCGACTTTGTGTCCGATGCCAATGATTTGTACACCAAAAGAAAGGTAATTTAACACCCTATCCGCATCTGCTGGGCAAACGCCTCTGCGAGGTCTGGGTTTCGAAATATTTAACTCCAAAGTCAAATTACACAATCCCGACCCGGCCTGGTGGAATTTTACGTTTTTGGCGATATTTCCTCAACCAAGCCTCGCACGCAGATGCGGTCTTCACTGTTCAATAGCAAATTGATACACCTTTCCGCTGATGCAAAAATCGTAGTAAAATTCGAAAATTTTGAAAATTGTCATTTTCGAAAAAAATCGTGGGCTAACCCCTTGGCAAAAAAAATCATTTTTTTCGACTTTGTGTCCGATGCCAATGATTTGTACACCAAAAGAAAGGTAATTTAACACCCTATCCGCATCTGCTGGGCAAACGCCTCTGCGAGGTCTGGGTTTCGAAATATTTAATTCCAAAGTCAAATTACACAATCCCGACCCGGCCTGGTCGAATTTTACGTTTTTGGCGATATTTCCTCAACCCAGCCTCGCACGCAGATGCGGTCTTCACTGTTCAATAGCAAATTGATACACCTTTCCGCTGATGCGAAAATCGTAGTAAAATTCGAAAATTTTGAAAATTGTCATTTTCGAAAAAAATCGTGGGCTAACCCCTTGGCAAAAAAAATCATTTTTTTTGACTTTGTGTCCGATGCCAATGATTTGTACACCAAAAGAAAGGTAATTTAACACCCTATCCGCATCTGCTGGGCAAACGCCTCTGCGAGGTCTGGGTTTCGAAATATTTAATTCCAAATCAAATTACACAATCCCGGCCCGGCCTGGTCGAATTTTACGTTTTTGGCGATATTTCCTCAACCCAGCCTCGCACGCAGATGCGGTCTTCACTGTTCAATAGCAAATTGATACACCTTTCCGCTGATGCAAAAATCGTAGTAAGATTCGAAAATTTTGAAAATTGTCATTTTCGAAAAAAATCATGGGCTAACCCCTTGGCAAAAAAAATCATTTTTTTCGACTTTGTGTCCGATGCCAATGATTTGTACACCAAAAGAAAGGTAATTTAACACCCTATCCGCATCTGCTGGACAAACGCCTCTGCGAGGTCTGGGTTTCGAAATATTTAATTCCAAAGTCAAATTACACAATCCCGACCCGGCCTGGTCGAATTTTACGTTTTTGGCGATATTTCCTCAACCCAGCCTCGCACGCAGATGCGGTCTTCACTGTTCAATAGCAAATTGATACACCTTTCCGCTGATGCAAAAATCGTAGTAAAATTCGAAAATTTTGAAAATTGTCATTTTCGAAAAAAATCGTGGGCTAACCCCTTGGCAAAAAAAAATCATTTTTTTCGACTTTCTGTCCGATGCCAATGATTTGTACACCAAAAGAAAGGTAATTTAACACCCTATCCGCATCTGCTGGGCAAACGCCTCTGCGAGGTCTGGGTTTCGAAATATTTAATTCCAAAGTCAAATTACACAATCCCGACCCGGCCTGGTCGAATTTTACGTTTTTGGCGATATTTCCTCAACCCAGCCTCGCACGCAGATGCGGTCTTCACTGTTCAATAGCAAATTGATACACCTTTCCGCTGATGCAGAAATCGTAGTAAAATTCGAAAATTTTGAAAATTGTCATTTTCGAAAAAAATCGTGGGCTAACCCCTTGGCAAAAAAAATCATTTTTTTCGACTTTGTGTCCGATGCCAATGATTTGTACACCAAAAGAAAGGTAATTTAACACCCTATCCGCATCTGCTGGGCAAACGCCTCTGCGAGGTCTGGGTTTCGAAATATTTAATTCCAAAGTCAAATTACACAATCCCGACCCGGCCTGGTCGAATTTTACGTTTTTGGCGATATTTCCTCAACCCAGCCTCGCACGCAGATGCGGTCTTCACTGTTCAATAGCAAATTGATACACCTTTCCGCTGATGCAAAAATCGTAGTAAAATTCGAAAATTTTGAAAATTGTCATTTTCGAAAAAAATCGTGGGCTAACCCCTTGGCAAAAAAAATCATTTTTTTCGACTTTGTGTCCGATGCCAATGATTTGTACACCAAAAGAAAGGTAATTTAACACCCTATCCGCATCTGCTGGGCAAACGCCTCTGCGAGGTCTGGGTTTCGAAATATTTAATTCCAAAGTCTGCTATTACACGACGACTCATGAGTCGTGACTCTTTTCGAACTACGTTGGTCCAAGAGAGATAAAAAATTCGAAAAAATGAAACGAAAGAAAATTTGCCCTGTGAGTCGCAGGCAAATTTTCCACGACTCATTTTTGACATTTTATTTTCACTCATTTGTTATTTTGCTTTTCCTCTTTATTTTTTTTCGGGGTGCTCGAGTCCACATGTATACCCTTATAGTTGAAAGAGCGAGACAGAATATAAGATTTCCCAAACAACGAAATTTGAATTAAAGAAAGTTGTCAAATTAGAGTCATGACTTAAAAGTCAAGGTGTAATAGTGTTCGACTCAAAGGATGAAATTTCAAAGTAGAATTCGAAGATGAGTCACGACTCATGAGTCGTCGTGTAATAGCAGACAAAGTCAAATTACACAATCCCGACCCGGCCTGGTCGAATTTTACGTTTTTGGCGATATTTCCTCAACCAAGCCTCGCACGCAGATGCGGTCTTCACTGTTCAATAGCAAATTGATACACCTTTTCGCTGATGCAAAAATCGTAGTAAAATTCGAAAATTTTGATTTTCGAAAAAAATCGTGGGCTAACCCCTTGGCAAAAAAAAATCATTTTTTTCGACTTTGTGTCCGATGCCAATGATTTGTACACCAAAAGAAAGGTAATTTAACACCCTATCCGCATCTGCTGGGCAAACGCCTCTGCGAGGTCTGGGTTTCGAAATATTTAATTCCAAAGTCAAATTACACAATCCCGACCCGGCCTGGTCGAATTTTACGTTTTTGGCGATATTTCCTCAACCAAACCTCGCACGCAGATGCGGTCTTCACTGTTCAATAGCAAATTGATACACCTTTCCGCTGATGCAAAAATCGTAGTAAAATTCGAAAATTTTGAAAATTGTCATTTTCGAAAAAAATCGTGGGCTAACCCCTTGGCAAAAAAAATCATTTTTTTTGACTTTGTGTCCGATGCCAATGATTTGTACACCAAAAGAAAGGTAATTTAACACCCTATCCGCATCTGCTGGGCAAACGCCTCTGCGAGGTCTGGGTTTCGAAATATTTAATTCCAAAGTCAAATTACACAATCCCGACCCGGCCTGGTGGAATTTTACGTTTTTGGCGATATTTCCTCAACCCAGCCTCGCACGCAGATGCGGTCTTCACTGTTCAATAGCAAATTGATACACCTTTCCGCTGATGCAGAAATCGTAGTAAAATTCGAAAATTTTGAAAATTGTCATTTTTCGAAAAAAATCGTGGGCTAACCCCTTGGCAAAAAAAATCATTTTTTTCGACTTTGTGTCCGATGCCAATGATTTGTACACCAAAAGAAAGGTAATTTAACACCCTATCCGCATCTGCTGGGCAAACGCCTCTGCGAGGTCTGGGTTTCGAAATATTTAATTCCAAAGTCAAATTACACAATCCCGACCCGGCCTGGTCGAATTTTACGTTTTTGGCGATATTTCCTCAACCCAGCCTCGCACGCAGATGCGGTCTTCACTGTTCAATAGCAAATTGATACACCTTTCCGCTGATGCAGAAATCGTAGTAAAATTCGAAAATTTTGAAAATTGTCATTTTCGAAAAAAATCGTGGGCTAACCCCTTGGCAAAAAAAATCATTTTTTTCGACTTTGTGTCCGATGCCAATGATTTGTACACCAAAAGAAAGGTAATTTAACACCCTATCCGCATCTGCTGGGCAAACGCCTCTGCGAGGTCTGGGTTTCGAAATATTTAATTCCAAAGTCAAATTACACAATCCCGACCCGGCCTGGTCGAATTTTACGTTTTTGGCGATATTTCCTCAACCCAGCCTCGCACGCAGATGCGGTCTTCACTGTTCAATAGCAAATTGATACACCTTTCCGCTGATGCAAAAATCGTAGTAAAATTCGAAAATTTTGAAAATTGTCATTTTCGAAAAAAATCGTGGGCTAACCCCTTGGCAAAAAAAATCATTTTTTTCGACTTTGTGTCCGATGCCAATGATTTGTACACCAAAAGAAAGGTAATTTAACACCCTATCCGCATCTGCTGGGCAAACGCCTCTGCGAGGTCTGGGTTTCGAAATATTTAATTCCAAAGTCTGCTATTACACGACGACTCATGAGTCGTGACTCTTTTCGAACTACGTTGGTCCAAGAGAGATAAAAAATTCGAAAAAATGAAACGAAAGAAAATTTGCCCTGTGAGTCGCAGGCAAATTTTCCACGACTCATTTTTGACATTTTATTTTCACTCATTTGTTATTTTGCTTTTCCTCTTTATTTTTTTTCGGGGTGCTCGAGTCCACATGTATACCCTTATAGTTGAAAGAGCGAGACAGAATATAAGATTTCCCAAACAACGAAATTTGAATTAAAGAAAGTTGTCAAATTAGAGTCATGACTTAAAAGTCAAGGTGTAATAGTGTTCGACTCAAAGGATGAAATTTCAAAGTAGAATTCGAAGATGAGTCACGACTCATGAGTCGTCGTGTAATAGCAGACAAAGTCAAATTACACAATCCCGACCCGGCCTGGTCGAATTTTACGTTTTTGGCGATATTTCCTCAACCAAGCCTCGCACGCAGATGCGGTCTTCACTGTTCAATAGCAAATTGATACACCTTTTCGCTGATGCAAAAATCGTAGTAAAATTCGAAAATTTTGAAAATTGTCATTTTCGAAAAAAATCGTGGGCTAACCCCTTGGCAAAAAAAAATCATTTTTTTCGACTTTGTGTCCGATGCCAATGATTTGTACACCAAAAGAAAGGTAATGTAACACCCTATCCGCATCTGCTGGGCAAACGCCTCTGCGAGGTCTGGGTTTCGAAATATTTAATTCGAATTTTACGTTTTTGGCGATATTTCCTCAACCAAGCCTCGCACGCAGATGCGGTCTTCACTGTTCAATAGCAAATTGATACACCTTTTTGCTGATGCAAAAATCGTAGTAAAATTCGAAAATTTTGAAAATTGTCATTTTCAAAAAAAAACGTGGGCTATAACCCCTTGGCAAAAAAAAATCATTTTTTTCGACTTTGTGTCCGATGCCAATGATTTGTACACCAAAAGAAAGGTAATTTAACACCCTATCCGCATCTGCTGGGCAAACGCCTCTGCGAGGTCTGGGTTTCGAAATATTTAATTCCAAAGTCAAATTACACAATCCCGACCCGGCCTGGTCGAATTTTACGTTTTTGGCGATATTTCCTCAACCAAGCCTCGCACGCAGATGCGGTCTTCACTGTTCAATAGCAAATTGATACACCATTTTGCTGATGCAAAAATCGTAGTAAAATTCGAAAATTTTGAAAATTGTCATTTTCGAAAAAAATCGTGGGCTAACCCCTTGGCAAAAAAAATCATTTTTTTCGACTTTGTGTCCGATGCCAATGATTTGTACACCAAAAGAAAGGTAATTTAACACCCTATCCGCATCTGCTGGGCAAACGCCTCTGCGAGGTCGTCAAAGTCAAATTACACAATCCCGACCCGGCCTGGTGGAATTTTACGTTTTTGGCGATATTTCCTCAACTAAGCCTCGCACGCAGATGCGGTCTTCACTGTTCAATAGCAAATTGATACACCTTTCCGCTGATGCAAAAATCGTAGTAAAATTCGAAAATTTTGAAAATTGTCATTTTCGAAAAAAATCGTGGGCTATCCCCTTGGCAAAAAAAATCATTTTTTTCGACTTTGTGTCCGATGCCAATGATTTGTACACCAAAAGAAAGGTAATTTAACACCCTATCCGCATCTGCTGGGCAAACGCCTCTGCGAGGTCTGGGTTTAATTTGCAATTAGCATTATTACATTAAGTCTTAGATTTTGTGAACGGTTTACTAACTTAATAACAACAACGTTTCAAATTGTTGGATTGTTTAAAATGAAAGAACTAAAGTTCTTGAATGTAGTGCTATATTTCTTTAGTAGATAGTACCTTTACTGATTATTGATGAAATTCCATGATGAATTCATTTAACGTGATATGAGTTCATAAATAGTCCACCTTATACCACGCCTACTTTTTTTTAAATTGCTTCTTTTCTGGCAGATGCAAGCTGAGCTTAATTAAGCGAGGAATGGTTGGAAAAGTCAAATTTTGTGTGATTTATAATTACACCTTCCTTCTGTCATAAATATATGAATTAATACATTCACCATTCATTGAACTGAAAAAAAAATTAAGAAAAAAATCCGCTTCCATTAATTATTTAATTTAGCTTTACGCACAATAAAAACATCGCACGCACCACATTCATTATTCATACAAACATTTCATCATCTGCATCCGTCGATATCATTTTAATTATTTAGAGATTCGAAATTGCAAAATGTACACTTACCTATAAAATGTAGCTTTCGGATTCAAATAGAAAGTAAACAAATAATAATTGTTTATAGTTTAATGATACGAGTTCATCGTATCTCCTGTGTGCATAAAAATAAAATCAAATCTTAATTTTCTATTTGTGCAATAATTTCAAGAACCAAGAGGCTGTCTTCAGTACTGCGTACCCGTCCGTCGATTTTTTTAAATAAAACCACAGTTGGTAATATCGTTTTTATTTTTTTTATTATCCCTCCCCAGTCACAGTCTGTTAGGATATTTTTAGAATATTTTGCAGTAAGAAATATTTGAGTTTGTAAAATGACCTGGATAATAATATTTACGTATGCCGAAATGTAGCAAATATAATAAAAGGGCCAACGGGGAATTTTTAAGAAACATTTCGAAACGAAAACAACATTTTTTTTAATTTTTTAAAAGTCCACATTAGTCCATTACACAACCAAATATTTGATCTGAAGTTCCACCTGTCGTCAGAAATAGATGGCGCTCTCAATAGGTTCTTATCTTCAATAGGGTATATTAGTTCTAAACTAATCCGCCACTGAATGCGTTGGCGCATGATAGCTATACACCATATGCACATACCTAATAATAATGGTTCCAAAATAAACTAATTGCTCTAGCGGCTTCCATAGGAAACATAAGAAATGACAGAGCTGACACTTTTTCTAATCTTATGTTTTTGAAAAAGTTCAAATATTAATGGATACATTTGTAATGGTTCGGCAATTTAAATATTTGAGTGGGAAAAGTACTTGTGTTTTGCACACACTTCTGAATAGTGATATGAAATTAGACCGTCTTTGCAATGTCAAGTCAACGTCAATTTGATCGTCAAATAATAATCATTATATTTTCAAATTGTCAGTTACTGTTTTTTACTAAGAACCGTCTTACTAAAACATAATTAGACAATTTTTCTTGAAAAACAATTTGAATTTTGACGTTTATTTGACATTTCTGTCGTAAACTTAATTTGTTGACTGCCAAGTGACACCACAAGTCAAAAATAATAATCCATTAAAAACATAAAAATTTAGTTTTAGATTTTTGAAAAGTTTTGTTAACATTCAAATTTGAAAGAACGTCTTAAATCTTTTCCATTTTTTGAGGATCAAAAAACATGGTTTCCAACTAATAAATTTTACCTTAAACAACGAGTTTTATTGTTTTGAGAAAATGAAGTAAAAATTAATTAAAATAACACGATTTATGTATTATTTATCAAAATAGGTTTGAAGCTAAAAACTATTTGAAGAGAAAAAGGCCTTCAGTCAAATATGAAACCACGAAAAGAACACCCTTTAAAAATTAAAAATAAAACCAATTCAAATTCATGTATTTCTCATATTTAATTAAATTTATTTTACTTATAGTACAATATTATAATAAATTAATTATTCATCTAATAACAATAATTCAGTTTAATTTATTTGTTCTTTTCATTTTTTTGTTGCTTTGTTTATAATTTACTGAAAATGTTCGTACTAAAATTTTGAAAAATAAAAATTATCTGTTTTTTACCAAAAAAACACACTATAAAGTATATTTTTACTGAAAAAAAAACTTAAGTACGTCCAAAATAGAGAAAAAAAAAAAAACAAAAAAAAACATTACGAAAATTTTGTTAAACACTATTTTCAGTTTGTTTGTTTTTCGTTTTTCTTATTTAATGCTTTCGTTTTTCTTTTGTTGTTCTTAAATATTATTTTTTGGCTATTTATATAATATATATATATTTAAAATTAATATATATACTTTAATGTATAAAATTGTTTTTTTTTAATCTTTTTATTCTGTAGTACCCTGTTTCTGAATTATTTGTGTTTTTTTTGTAGTTGCGAATAATATTTCTATTTTATTGAACCTGTTTGAGTATTTTTTTTTTATATTTAATCTTAAGTTTATTTATATAATTTTTGTTGTTCTTAGATATTCGATTTTGTTATATTTTAGTTTTTATTTATTTTGTTTTGTAGAAATTGTAGTGCTTTAAACAATGTTCACAATTTATTTGTTTTATGGAATAGTGTTTATCGTGTTTTTTGTTTGTAATTTATTTTGCCTCATTTTTTTGTCATATATATTTTTTCATTATTTAATTTGTACATTTTGGGTTTTGAGCGTATACAATATTATTTTATTATTTTTAAATTTATATCCATTTTAAATGAGATTTGAAATGAAAAACTCAGAGTATACACATCATTACATGAAAATAAAAAATTAAAAAAATATTTTAAACAATATTGAAGAAAACATTTATTTTAATATTATTTTCTAATTTTATAATTAAACTTTGATATACATAGTTTTACATTATCTAATCAATTTTTATGTTTATTATATTTACATTTTTTTTAAATTTTCTTAAAATTACATTTGCTAAATAAAAAACTAAAACAGTAAATTACATAATTTATTTACTTAATTTATTGTGTGAAAAATGTGAATCTGTTTATGGAATTTAAATTTTTTACTTTGTACATGTTTTACGATAAAATTTAAATAATAAGTAAGAATTATTTTTTTTAACTTTAAATGAGAATGAGTCATTATTATTTTTTTTTAAGAAAAGGAACTGTATTATTTATATTATTTAAGTTTATAAGCTGTGTACGTGTAGGAAGATATTTCTTTTAATGCTCGTATCTTGGCAATATGCAGGAGTGTTTTTGTTTTATTTATGTGTCTATTGTTTGAAATACTGTATTTATTTATTTTTTTTATGGAAGAATTCGTTGCTTTTTTTTAGTTGAAAAAGAAATAAAATAAGAAAACAATAATTATTTATCACAAATTTAAGATATTGCAATTATTACAACTACATTTATGTTATGTGGATTGTAAATTATAAAAATAAATGTATTTTTTTTTGTTTAGCCGTTTGTAGGATAATTTTTTTTTATTTTTCATTTCAATGCGAGTGCTGATTCCCATTATATTTTTTATTTTATTTTGCATATTTTGTTTTGTTTTATTATTTTTAACTTTCCTTAAAATATTTTAATATACATATATAAAATCACATGAAACTTAAATTCAGAAGAAATAGTTATTACTCAGACAAAGTTGAGAGAAAAATCAGAAAATTGCGATAGTGTGATATTTTTTAAGAACAACCTAATTGAAAAAAAAAAAACAACCAGGATGAGTGTTTAAAATAAAAAAGTTCTTTTTAATTACCAATAACGATACTTATGATCTTTTGAAATTTTAAAAAAGAACTGCTAGAAAAGTCTTAACTATTGAAAAAATTAATTGATATAATTCTTGTGTGATTTATTTTTGAATGGGTCACTATGGTGTATGCGGAATAAAAGCGAGTGAACATGTAGGCCGGAAATTTCCATTTCCAGTGTGTCCATTTTTTTGTATTAGACCTAAATGTTCTGATTTATTCGATTCAACTTCTCACGGAATACAGGACCATAGATAAATATTGTGCAAAAAATAGTTTTTCTACCTACCATTGAACATTCGTTGGGCCACTGGGGCCGTATGAGGAATGAAAATTAGATTTATAGTCAATATATTTTTAAATTTTAAACAAAAAGTAATAAACCTTAAGGCAATGTTTTTTCTAGTTCTTAATGGAACACATTTCAGGGAAGAATAGATTTTAGAGGGTTTTTAATATTAAGTTAAATAGCTACGAGTATCTTTTGATGCTGTAAAAAAGAAATAACTTCCTTATATTATTTAACATAATATCAACATTATGCTAAAAGTACATGAGTTCTAAGCTATTGGATCGAATTTATCGCCATGTGGAAAACAATTCCATTACACTGAAGGTGGTGTAAAAAAAATTGCCCTAAAAAATTTTCGGAATTCGGAATTGGATTTCCATAAAATAAAGATTTCAAAAATCTTTAAAAATAGTTCTATAATTGCCATACCTACTACCTGGCCCATATCATGGTGTAAAACGCATTCCCAAAGCTCTTCAAGTATTCACTGAAGAATATTCCATTCAATTCGAGATCAAAAACTAAAAAAGTTTCAAGATTTTTGGACTCTAATTGAAGGTCATAAAATAGTTTTAAGATATAAGAACTAAAAATTATATTTTAATTTTTCAAAGTTCCCAAACAATACACCAGCGTACATTAGAAAGTTATCTATCCTATCACGACCTAGAACAAGTTATTTGCACAGTTCAATATTTAGTGAATAACAAAGTCAGTGTTTCAATTTTCTAACAACTTAAGAAAATTCTAGAATTTATTCGTGATATTGAGATTTGTCTGTAGCATTGGAAAATTCGTAGTTTGTTTCTTACTTTGGCCACTGCCTTAATAAGTATTTTAAAATTAAATTTTCTAAACAGAGCTGCAAGTTGGAACCATTCAAAAACATGTGTTTAAAAATGAAATAAATGTTGAATCTCCTAAAATTGTTCAAAAAATCATGTTCCCATAAAATATCACACTAAGCACAATTTTCCTTTGTTTTTTCTGTCAAAACCATTCATAAAAATTATTCACCGAAAAACAAAAACATCAATAGAAAAGAAGTTAAACTAAAAACTAGAAATAAAAAAATTGTAACAATAAATTAAAGACATTAGATTTTAGGTACATGTATTATATAATTATCCTACTTGTATTTTTAACATCGATTTATAGATTGTTTTGTTTTTTATGATTTTATTTTTAATATTATTCAATTTTTATTAAAATTATTTACACTTAATTTTGATAAACTCATTCGTTTTTTTTTTTGTTTTTTTTCATTATTATTAAGTACAATATTATTTTATTAAAATTTATATCTAATTATTATTTACAGAATAATAATACTACAAGTGCAAATAAATGTATAATATTTACATTTTCATTTTTGTTTTTGTTTTCAATCTCAGCTTTAAGTACTTAGTACAATATTTTGAAATATTTGTACACAACCCACAAAATCTATTTTATAACACATAAGAAATTAATAATAATAATAAATAAAATATTTATTATCATACATAATTATATAAGTAACCGCATTTATATATAGGAACTAAAAGCACCAAGAAAAATTAAATTGTATAATATAAATATTTAAATCAACATTCAAAAATATATGTAAAGTGTCAAAATAGAAACAAAATTAATTTTTAAATGAAAAAAAGTTTAAAAAAAAGAAAACATAAAAACTTTATATAAAATATTGCCAAATTGTGTGTGTTTGTATGCCTCTCTTCAACACAGATAGATTTTATTAAATCCTTTTGTGTTAAATCTATGTTCGAATGACAGCTGGAGGCGCTGCTCCTGCAGCAGCTTCCATTCGTCGTTTTCGACGAAAACGTTTTAATCGACGTCGCTCATTGAGGAGGTTTTGATTGAATTGTCTAAAACTATTCGACGCTGGCGGTGGTTCGGCAGGAGGGAAAAAGATCGGGTTTGTGGCCCAATCTTGCCAAAAATTTCAATCCTGCCCGTTTTGTTGCGTCAGTTCGCGACGCTCGTCACGATTCAAAGCCAATGGCTGTGGGAACTCATCATCCATCGATTGTTTGGATCGATCGGATTTGCAGTCTTCATCGATTGCCAGATGCATGGCAGCAGCAGCGGCCGCAGCAGCTGCCGATTGTTGGTGTCTTTCGGGCGGGAGAAGGTTCAACATGCCGAGTGGGAGACCGGGAAAGCCGCCCGGAAAATCGGGATAGAAACCTGGTTGGAATGGATTGAATATCGAATTGGGTCCCGATAATAGATCCGGTTCGGAGCTTGAGCTGCGTGGACCCAATGGGCCACCTGGCGGGCCATTACCTCCACTTCCACCACAATCCAGGTCTCGGGAGTCCTTGCTGCGGTTCGAGTCAGGATTTTTGCTTCCACTATTGCCACCACTTGAACCACCTCCTCCACTTCCACCGCCTCCACCACTTCCTCCATTGTTCGAGCTCAGTCCCATTTGAAGGAGTTCAACTGGAGGCCCGCTTATGCAGTCCTTTCGTAGTTGCTCCAGTTTGAGACTCTTGCCATATTTACCACGGACATACATCAGCAGGGAATTGTACGGAATGCCAAATATCCTTGAAGCTTGACTGGTGGTCATCTTCTTATTCCACACATGCTGCAGAGCTTCGGTTAGTTCGGCATTGGTCCATGATCGAGGTGGTCCGCCTCTGGGAGCTGAATGCTGTCCTTTTGGACGGGACACTGAAAGTAAACAAAAAATATTAAAAAATTAGACTACAATTTTGAAAGAGGTATCTTTAAAATTTGTAAGAAGGTTCATGAGTTCCAGGTTCTAGTACTTGTACTTGAGAGTACTGAAGCTCTGTTATACTTAAAAAGTTGAAGACTAATCTTCTATTATATACCATTGAGGTCTCTGATGCATCTTTAATAGCGCGAGTATCTTATTCACACACAAGTCTCCAAATTAGCATATACGCAGCTCTCTATAAGCCCTCTAAGAATTCTGTCCTTCAATTTTATAGAAGCTATTAAAATAGAGCAATTTTCCTATCAGATAAACAATCTTATGCAAATTAAAACCCATATACCTCTGTATCTATGAGGTAGGTGCATTTTTGATTGTTTGAGTCTCCCTCCACAACTGGCGCATGACTTTCAAAATAAACTGCAAAAATTTACAACCTTCCCACATGAACTTTTTTTTTTCAAAGATATCTACAAGAGATCGGAAGTCAAAAAAAAAAAAAAAATAAAAAAAACGTTGTCGTTTAACTTAACAAAAAACACCTTTAAGCTTCAAGTATCTATGAGTTTAAGGAGCGAGTCCATTACTCAATTCCACACATTTCTTAATTTCTTTCTTTCTCTTTGTTTTGTTTTTGGAATCGTACTCGAATTTGTATGCCCCTTTTACCCATAGCTCCAAGCAGGGGTACGGGCCCACTGTATAGGTACTATATGCTCATACATGTCTAGAGATATAGAAGCAATCTGAATCATGACTTGCCAAACTCCAATCCATATGCAATGCATTCAACTAACTCTTGTTTGTATATCTATATAGCACCGTACTCTACTTCTTTTGAGACTCCACCTGGGACTGGGATAAAAAAGGTTATCAGTCACAATCAGATAATGGTTCAATCTTGTCGAATTGTTCACGTTTCCAGGTCCGTCGCGTCGCGTCGCGTCGTCGTCGAGCAATGGTATCTATGTATCCGCCACCACACTGTACCACAGCATTGAGCTTGAGCCACACACCCTTCTCCATCCACTTCCATGATGCATATCCATTCTCTTCCTTCTTACGGAAAGATAGATACGGAGTATTGTTTTTTTTTTGTTTTGTTTAATTTTATAGATACTTTTGTTTTATCTCCCTGTGAGGTAGGTAAGTATGTGAAGTTACATGAGATCCGATCCTGTCGTCGATTTGTATGCTAAGTTCCTGGGTCTGTCTCTCTCTCGATTCAATTTGCATGTGGGACACAATGAGATCCACATCATCAAGGCAACAACCATCAGACCAGCCAGCACCCAGCCAACACAGCCACCAGCTAGGCTACAACACACACACATACATACATATATGTAAATAGTATCTACGTATCTCTGGATAAATCTTTCAGAGCAGGTTGGGACTTTTATTGTTATTTCGCTAAAAATTCCACCTACAATTTGTATCTATAGAAATAGAAACAAATAAGATACGGCGATATGTCTATAGATACTTGCATTTTGTTTTATTACTGTTTCTGGCTAATATGTGGTAATATCATCTTGCGGCGGCGGCAATGGCAGTGGCTGTTTTGGCTCTGAATCTGGTTCTGGTTGTGGCCAACGACGACGACGACGACTACGTGGTAGCGCAGGCAGCTTAGTTCTGATGCTGAGGACCGGACCAAGTGCGCCAAATGGACAAATTGAATTTCAATTTCGATTTCGATTTCAATAGTAGCGCGCATGTCGTCGTCGTCATCGCATTTATCTGCGGGATACTTCTACTTCTACTTGCACTATACTCATAAGATGACTTTTATAGCAGGAACTGTATGTATACTGTTCCGAGTTCCGCAGACTCACGAGTGAGTGAGTGAGAAGAGATCACACCCACGATTTATTGATTTTATCCGTAGTCGTTGGACGCCTTTCGTTATATGTAGTATCTTAGCATAGACTTGCTATCTTCTATGGATACATTTTGCTTGTCTATGACTTTAGAATGATCATCTGCCCTTTCCTCCAACCTAGAGTTTGCTGCCAGCTTCTTCTCCGAGTTCCTTAACTTTGACTTAAAGCCAATTGGTTTTTTCTGATTCTATAGTGATGCGGTGTGTAGCATGAAGTCAAAATGCTCCTGCTGCTTCTGGCAGTTCCTACTATTTTTTTTTTTTTTTTTTTTTTTTTGAAAAGACAGGGCTTTTTGTTGTTGAAGATATAAAGGAGAACTTTGTCGTCATGTGATCACGACTTGAAATTGTTCTTCATCTTTGTTTGGAGGTATTTTTTTGTCCAACTCGTATATGATGCGATCATCAGTTGTTGTTCACTTTCGTATAAGCACGAATTGATTCTTTCAATGTTCCTTGTGACGTTTGGTACTAAACTGTTTTGTATAGTTAGAGAAGATAATATGATATGGAGACAGAAGACGGGATAAAAAGAAGGAAGGTCATAGGGTAATCGATTGATTTTACTAACTCAATTGATTTGAGCCATATGATGGTTCTTGTTGTAGGAATGTTAAATCTGAAGTTAATCTGTAAAATGTAATCAAATCGCAAAACAATTTCAATTGAAAGGACTCTTAGCACTGACAGAAATTGGTAAGAAACTGTTAAGGAAGTACACAAGGTCCTTTCACAAAAAGCCAACCATTGTCTGTACCAAAAATCAGAGTTGTTGATAGTCGCTTTAGTAAAAAATTATTTCAATAATTCAAAACCCTCAACATTTTGATACCATGATTCTAAAATTCTGTATTTTGTGTTTCCTTAAAAAAAAGGACAGAATTTGGGGAGCAGAAATTTTGTTTTACTAGAAGTCCAACATTTTCGACAATATCACAAAATTTCAAACGGACTGAAACATAAAGGGTGCTTTTTTTAGGCGTGTGGTTTTCAAGAAGAAATAAAATGCACTTATTTTAATGTTATGGCCAAAAATATAACTTTATCATGAAGATAAAGGGTTGCCATTATGTTTTAAAAATAATTTCGGACAAGTGCCATCAGCGGCGGTTGGTGAGAATTAATTTCAGTCGAGAGGACCAATTTTTGACCACTTTTTTCAGCAATTGGGGCCGTAGGTCTGCAATAACATGCCCAATATTCTCTTTTAAAGTGTCAATCGTCTCGGGCTTATCCGCGTAGGCAATTCACATTACCCCAAAAATAATAGCCCATCGGTGTTAAATCGCATGATCGTGGAACTTTTCTACGCCACAGGCCTACGACACGAGATAATGCACTCGTTAAAAATTTCTTTCATTAAATTAATTCCAAAGGAACCAGACACGAAAAAGTCATTAATTGGATCGGAATATGGACCAAGGATTCCCTCTGCCAATGTAGCACACCAAACAGTGATTTTTTGTTTGTGGATGTAATGTTAAAGGATCGGTGGCCATCTCGTGTTGGGCCCATTCACCGAACCATTATTTTGGTAATAAATTTACTCAATTTCCAAACGTTGTTCATGAGCAAGTTTATTCATTATGAAATGACAAATTAAACTGAGGATAAATCAAGCAACAACTGTCAAAAAGACCAACTCCGAAAAAAGTATTACTATATTGAAAACCACACGGCTAAAAAAACACCCCTTACTTGTCAGATGTCCAAGGTTTGATAGCTTTAAAAGTGACAGTTGTCCACAAGACAGACTATTCGTTTTGTTGGAATATTAGTGTACTATCACTAAGGAAAAAATCATCAAAAGCAAATATGAACAAAAATGGTCCTAAATGCCTACCTTGAGGTATCATTGAGAAAGCTTTGAAAAAAGCTTAAACAAATTGCCGTCAAATATTTTTATTTTTGTTTTTAGGTCAAGTTCATTTTTTCCAAAAAAAAATGTTTATCAAATTTGTTATGCATATTCTGAATGTAATTTGTGTTTGTGTTTCTTAAAAGTCCTTGGTTAAGTAGATATAACATGTCAGCCTATTTATCTTACTGTTTTTCTTCTTCTTCTTAAAAAAAACGTTAATTAGTGTTTCTTTCAATTCACACAGTTTCTCAGTTTCTCCACCCATTACCGAACAAAATGCCAATCATTTACACTAAAAAGTCCAACTTCTGTTAGATACAGAAATTCCATCTTTATCTATATAACTCAAAACTGACTCAGCCAAAAAAACAAAAAAAAAACTTCAATGTAATTAAAATTACCGATGATCATGTCAATCAAATGCGGTTTAACACTTCACTTTCGAAAATGTTTCCAACTCCAAATAACTTCTATTTATTTTTTTTTTGTTAAAGAGGGGAATCAAAATAGAAAATAAAAAAGCACAACAAAAAAAAACAGATAATCAATTTTTCATCTCATTAATTTTCTTGTCTTCCATACACTTTATCCCTTCTCTGACATTCTGTAAGCCATAAGAAAAAAAAAAAAAAAAAAACACAACGGATCCAGTCAAAGTCGTTACCAGGTGCGATATGCATAGGTGAACATGTTCATGATCACTACAGGAAAACCACGAAATGTTAAATTTTGTTTTGGTTTCCACTGTGTGCCTCGGCCCAGCACTCATCCGCTCTGCGATCACTGGATTAAGCTGATCCCATTCAATCAACCGTGGTCAACACCACACTGGGTTGCGCGGCCGGGGGAAATCAACCTTACAAAAAAAAAAAAACGGTCGATTAAGTGCACTTTGCTTTATATAGCATGATGTACTCTGGTGCACAGAAGTGTGGAGCTATGTATATCCAAATCCATGTGGGTATATATTCCACAGGTGGAGCAGGAGGACGAAATAAAATGCTCTCAGGTGTGAAAATGTATTTTAAAGAAAAGATACAAAAACACACAAGACAAATAACAACCAACAGAAACAGCAACAACAACAAAAACAAAGAATGTGGTGGCAATTGAAGGGAAAATAATGGTTGTAGACGAAACTACTTACAACTGCTACGTGCCATATGGTGAAGCAACTGACGACTGACGACTAACGGCGGCAGTGGCAGCATAAGCATGGCGGCGCGGCGTGACTATACCTATAGGCGATCAAAGATCGAAGGGTTAATTAGACAGTTGAGTGAGTGAGGGAACTTTTTTTTCAAACTAAAAATCAAGACGTCGAAAAAAAAAACTAAATTGAAACCTAATAGAAAATGAATCATTGCCCTAAAAGTTGTTTTAACTTTACTCATGAGTTAAATACAACGTTAACAAAATGTGTACTTACTTTTCTTTTTTAAAAAAGGCGGATGATCTCCTCCTAGACCTCGTGGATCGGACATTTCCATGAGCGGGTTGTACAGCTTACCAGGATCAATGCCAGGCGGGAATAGTCCTAACGGAGAATCCAATCCGAACACTGAAATTAAAAAAAGAGAGAAAATATGTGAGATTTGGTTTTAAGGGAAGGTTAAGGGTATTTTTTTTAATTCAGTAAAATATAATTTTCATGCTCATGTAGATAACAATAAATTTAATTAATTTCTATTTCAATTTTTTTTCTTCAGAAAGTAGAACAACTTTACAAGGGTCAGCTAGTTTGATAGACTTAATCTATTTTAAAGACAAGCTGGGAGAAATAAAACATCTAAGTCTATCGGTTTTAAGACTTTTCAAAGCTTAGAAATAAAATGGTACACTGAGGCGTATACTTATTTTTTTTTAAGTTAATTTGCTCGTGCTCCTAAAGTTTTCGCAATAACTAAATGTTAAAAATGGATGTTGTGAGAGCTCGTTTTCTTCATTTTGATACGTTCTTTAACATTTATAGCCCTGAGAAAAAAAAACAATAAATGATCCTTTTACTTAGAACGGTGTCATACGCTGGATGCACTGTTGATGAAAAAGTGCAAAGTGTGTCTAAATGTGTCAAAATTGTAGAATTAAGTGCTTCATTTCCGGTACTCTCAGTCTGTACCTCCAAAGTATAATGTCAAATTGTTCATTCAAGCTCGAAGCCAAATGAGTCGAATTGTGTATAATCTGCAAATATTGTCATATAATAAATCAACTTAAAAAAATCAACGTTTTTTACTCAAGCTTCACTCTTAAGTAGATTATATGTAAAATAGTAAGTTTGACAGATATGCATACATTTTATCGAAAACTCCGTCGGTAAACAGGTAAGGTACCAACGTTTAGCAAAAAAAAATACAAAAATCTACAAAAAATAAGGATAAAACTACACCTGGGGCGAAAAAACTTCGTTAAAAAAACACACACACACAGCCCTTTCCCTACGACTATATATAAATATGTACACACCTACGATTCCATCAAATGAAAAAAAAACTATCTGGCAATGCCACCCATCGCACCTTCCCAATATAATTCCCACCAAAATGGAAAATGCATTTTTAACTTGTTGGCAGTAGGTAGGTTTCCATAGTGCTTGGTACTATAGGATCCCATATGCCGCAGAAAAAATAAATACAAAAATAAAAAAAACAACGACAGCAAATATAAACAGAACAGAACACAACGACAAAATAAAAAATAAGAAAACAATTTCCCTTCGAATGAGACATTGCAATCATTAGGAAAAGTTTTCCTACGGTACAACGCCCCCACCACCTACTCGTACTCTCTCCAACTCAACTGATGCCTCACTCCCCGAACAGGGGTGACAAACATAATATATAGTACGTTATCGCGTACGTGGATATAAAGAAATAAGCCCGCCAAGGCAAGGAGGTCCTGTTCTGTTAGTCCTGAGTCTCCACCATCATCATCGTCATCATGCATCCTTCCTCCAATAAACTGCAATTTATGACGACTGAGTGAAAAGTAAGAAATCACGGAAGTCTAAATAGGAAGATAAAATTCACAAGAAAAAAAAAAGAAAAGAAAACAAACAGTGAAAAACCTAACTAAAATAAATATAAGTAAAAGACACAAGGAGCTGTATGCTAACGCCTGCTCCTGCAAAAAACACACGGAACGCCGAACACACCGAACGCCGCCGAACGGGACTTAGCTGCTACGAGCTCAATGCCAAATAAGAAGAAGAACCGCACATTCGCAAACATAACCTGCAATTTTCCTTAGCGTTCCAGTTTTTTTTTCAATTTTTTTTTTCGTTATCGGCGGCATCGTAAGCATACACACTACACTGCTCCTGTACATATATCCTGTGTGCATGAATACATATATGTAAGCTATAAGAAAACGAAAAAAAATCGTCCTTATGAGAGCGGGCAACAGGATACAGGAGTAAAGGGAGGTTAACAAAAAAAAAAAACTACGTCCGTGAGCAAGGAATAAACTTCGTTAAAATGCGACAAAGTCGAGAACGCGAGCAACATCGTTTGGATCTTAGCAAGGACGAATATGGTTGTAGTTTGAGCAAATGAATGGGGGTGGGGTTAAGAAGCGGAAGTCGCTTCGTTCCATCATCAACTCAAGCCTGATGAATAGAATACCTACATGAAGTTCCAATAAGTTCGGATTTTCGTCCTTATACGGGTACGTATAGTACATTCATTGAATACTCCACTCTTCGATAATTCCATTGTTTCGGTGTTTTTTTTTTTGAGTAAGAAGGATCAGAAGGATGGAAGAAAATAAAATATTATTTCTAGTATTCCCGCATGTATCTTTTAAACAAGTATACTCCTCGCCCCTCAAACCACATCCATTAAAACAAGACTCCTCAAGCTTCTTCTTCTTTATATCATACATCAATCAGAGCCAAAGGATATATGTTATGTATGTATGTAGGTTCGTAGAAGGAAAAAAGTAAATGTCACTATTGAGGTTTGTTTGCACTCCACATCGCACACTCGTCCTCTGGCAAGAAATAACTCGTCTGATTCGCATTCGACTCCTGCGCTCCACCACGTTTCAATAAGATGGATGCAACAGTGAGTTGTGGCAATATTATTTTTATACTATACACGCAAAGCATCATCCACAGTTACTTCACTCACATCATTGTCCTTGTTCTTGTCAAAAAACAACATTAAACAAGAAAAAATGAAACAGAAAAATTATAATAATAATCATATGCAGCAAAGTGAAGATTTATGCGAAAGGACGAGTGAAGTGGAGAAAGATTTCGACATCCGAATGAAAGTGTATTGTGTCGCAGAGACTTGTTCATATTTGGGGTAAGAATTTTGACTAAAAATTTGGCATCAAACTCGCTTCCAACTCAAGGTGATCGAAAAATTTTCTGAGGATACAAATATCCTTATTTCATGTCAATCGATGTTGAGCCTGGATCCCATCAAATGATAAAACTGACAGATAAAATAATAAGAGTTAACAAACTTTCTAAATAAAGATTTATACTTAAGTCGTGTTTTATTGGTAAGTGGGTAGCCAGTTTATTTAAGATCAAAGGTTTTGTTGGTGGTTGTGTGTGCTTTATATTTACCAAGGGAAGACATGGCTTTATAATCACAAAAAAGTTTTAATAGTCTTGAATTGTATTGAAAATAATTGACTCAATCTTGAAGTTCGTAACTTACTGCTTAAAATTTCCCCTATCAAGACTTCAGCCTAATTCATAAACTTCCAAGTGGATTGTGTCGAGACTTCTAATGTTTTATTAAATTTTATTTTTTTTTTTATGTTTCCAACACATATCCCTTAAGGAACAAAGTTAAAACAACACTTCACCGATTTTTGTTCTACTTTTTAATATTTCCAGAACCGCGTCGTAGCTCTTATAGGTACTCTCTCTTCCTCTCTTAGTGCCCCATCAAGGAAATTATCTTCACGATTGGCATGTGACCTCATACGTTTGCTACAATTTAACTACCAACATACATACATACATACATACAATCATATATCTACATTCCCATCGCACTCTGATGCTTTTCCATCAAGACTCAGGACTAAGGACTCAAACGAATTTAATAAGTCCTTCTGCATACACATAAGATGTATGTATGTAGCTATAGATATGGGGGTTTGAGTGGGTAGTTTAAAAAAAAAAAACTGAAAAGAAAATTACGCTATACGAGTTGTAATGTTTTTCTTTTTTGCTATTTTCCAGCAAAAGAAGTCACAAGGATCAAACAGAAAGACATGCGGGTGGATGACTACCGTGCACCGTGCACTATATGCCCTAGGTACACATGCGACATTTTTTATTATTTTTTATTATTTTTTTGAAAATATTGTATTTTTCCAGTTTTTTTTTTTTCAGATTTTGCTTTTTTTTTGCGCAATCGACTCCGCATTTCCACTCGTTGCATATATGACTGAACTGATGTTGCAGAGAGATGTGATGGTTTTAAATATTAAGGAAAGGGATGTGATGTGGATGTTGTGTGGTACGTACGGTGGCTTTTCCTTCAACATGGAGAGAATATAAAAGGAAAATCGAATTATAGGTAATTAGTGACACCACTCTTGACATCAGAAAGTCATACATCGACTTATACGAGTATATACGTTAACGTGGGTGAGGATTTTATTTTATGGCTGAGACACATTCAAATGGAAAAGTTTTATGCATTTTTTATTGTATTTTTGATCGACTTATGTGGTTTGCGTTTATGTATGTTCAAAGGACTTTTTTATTATTGAACTTACAGGCACGGGAAATTTTTTCTTATTAAATCATACCCAGTGAACTATATGAGAGATGTGTCAATGCATCGATTAGTTGAACGTTTATTTTTGCTTAAGTGGGTGCATGACATGCAAATCGAATTTAAAATTCATGCAATTGAAGTACGTTGAGGTAGTCGATGAGTTTGATCCTTTTTCTCCTTGTTTTTTATTGACTTAAATTTGTACAAATTAGAGGAGTTCTTTAAAAACTAAAAAAAAAAACATATCTGCTTTACATAATTCACAAAAAAGAGAGTGAATATGAAATTTTATTGCACGCAATCATAGAATTTGTTGATGGTACATGGGGCGTATGTGGAATATTTTTTTTATTTAATTATTTTTTTCAACTTCGCTCATTTCAATATCAAATTTTGAATTGAGTGCTAAGATTCTAACCCTCACTTAATTTAGAGATATCGGCTATTTTATTTAACGTGAAATGTATTCCTATCCAGAAACTCTTTGAAATATGAAATTTAATCAAAATTAACACTGTTGTTCTTAAAATTAAAATCTAGATGTTTTATGCACAAATTCGAGATCCATGATTAACATGTTCTCGGTTTTTAAAAAGAGAATAAAATTTAAAAAAAGCAAAGCAAAGTCTTCCGGGTCAGCTATTTATCAACGATGTTCAAATTTGAGCTGAGGGGAAAATTTGATGAAAAGACTCCAAAATCATAAAATAATTTTTTGTCACATAAATCTAATATTCTACACTAAGCATGTATACATAAAACTCAAAAATAGAAAAAAAAACAATCAAATCATTTCAGTTACTCACTGTGTGGCGGCGTTAGTGTCAACGCCGACGACATACCAGGAAAGGGCAGCGGCGACGGTGGATGTGGCGGCCCATCGGGTGGATTGAAGTGCGATGGCAGGCTCATCGGTGAGCTCGGTGTGAATTCCTTGCTCATGCGATTCAAGCTATCCTCTATTCGCTCGTGGCCAAATTGTCCTGGTGGATGAAGTCCTGGCATTCCCATTTGCCCAAGCAGACTATTGGCATACGACTGATGCTGTTGCTGTTGCTGTTGCTGCTGTTGTTGTTGCTGCTGCTGTTGCTGTTGTTGCTGCTGCTGCTGCTGTGCCTGATGCTGTTGCTGGGCATGTTGCTGTTGCTGCTGCTGTTGTTGCTGGTGATGATGGTGCTGCTGATGTTGTTGCTCCTGTCGATTCTGGTGATGTTGGGCAGCTGCCGCCGCTGCAGCGGCCGCTAGCGACAAATCCATGTGATCCATGTGAAAATCAGCTGCAGCTGCGTGCATCTGCGCATCGAGGTCTCTCAAGTTCGGTGGAAAGGGATGACTGCTTCGGCCAATAGATGGCGGCTTGTTCAATTGACGGATGTCCTTCAGTGATAGGACTATTCGATTGTTGTTCAATTTGTTTGTATTGTTGTTGTTGTTGTTATTGTTGTTGTTGTTATTATTGTTATTGTTGATGTTGTTGCTGCTTTCGTCGAGGAGTACTTGGTCGGTGGTGCCGATGGAGTCCTTTTTTGTGCAAAGGTCTTCAGGGCCCTCTACAGGACTTTCGTTGTCCCTCTTGTGAATTTCTTCCTTCTCTTCGGGTTGATGTTCGATTTCATCTTCGACATCGGCTTCGGCTTCGGCATCGATGTCACCATTCAAACTGGATTCTGGTCGCTCCTCTGGTGGGTTGTGTTCCTCCTGTTCCTCGTCTTCCTTGATGTCCTCGCTCTCCATCAACGGTTCCTCTTCGTTCTTTATCACTGCCACTATTTCTTGTTCCTCCATGGGAGTTGGCGTCGAAGGCTTACTTTCCTCGTGGGGGGCACACTCTCCCGACCGCCGACGTGGTCTCGCTTGCTTCCGTCGTGGCATCGGGGATGTGCACAGCTCCGGTTGTGACCCTGTCGAGGTGTTGTGCACATTGTTCTCGTTGTGAGACGATGACGACGTTGCAAAGAGGCGGGATGGCAGGATAATTTTTGAACCGGACGTCACCATCGAGGGTGACTCGTCATCGAAACTTGAACAGCGTTCCAGCTCCGACGACATCAGGGACGTATCGATCATTCCGAAGTCATCGGGTGATGCAGCTGGGGTTGGTGTTGTCTCGGGTACCGAACTCTCCACCAGACCACGCACTTGCAAGGACTCTCCGGCCTGAATGAGCGTCTGAAGTCGTTCCTGTGGAACGCTTATCTCACCGCGATACATGAAGTCCACAATGGCCTGCACCACCCAACCGCGGAAGTCCTTCAACACTATGACCGGATGCTTGCAGGGAGTTTCGGCGAAGACTCGCGCGAAGAATGGTGAGCAGGCTGAGAGGACCATTTTGTGCGCCCGAATGCTGGTCTCTGCACACACCAGCGTCACATCTACCAGAGCCTTCGTCTGCAGGAGTGCGTCGAATGCTCTTAGGATGTGATTTTGATGGTTGTTCCACCGCAAACTGTAGTGGTCCTGATTGCTGGCGTTGTTTGTCGTCATTGTGTATGTGGGGGTGATAATCGTCCTCGTCTCCGTTTTCGTCCTCTTGGTCTCTGTCGTTGGAGTCGTTCTTCTACGCCTTCGTTGTCGTGCTTCCACGCCTCCGGAGTCGTTTAACATTCAAATAAAATCGTCTTCTCTTGACAGGACTCCTTTTTTCTGTTGTCTTCCCTTGCACAGTTATTCCTTTCGCGAATTTGTGCTTTAATATTCCTCACTGGGCTTCCGAGATTCACACTCACTTAAAGTGTCCTTATGCCAGTAACAATTGCCGTGATTTTTGTCGTCTTCTGGTTTCTTGACGCCTCGGCTGCTGTAACCCATACGAAGACACCGCGGCTTCCCCACCAACTAGAAGTCGAAGAAGTGTATCTGCAATGAGATAATAGATAGATGAATTATTTTATAATGTATGCTACGCTGCTGTAATATGTGTTCTGTTGTGTTGTGTTCCATTCACCCTTAAGGCAAATGAATACGTGTGTGTATGTGTGCATAGAGATTGGATAAGGATATAAGATTCTTTTCGGGAAGTAGAAAAAAAAAAACGTATCTGCGAGGTATGCGAAAAATGCTCGACAAGAGACAAGAAGAAGCTTTAAACAATCAAAGAAACGTGTTCAGCGAAGTTAAAATTCACATTTTTGTTTGAATCTAATTAACGTCGCATTTATGCGTATGTGTGGCTGTTTTAATGGGAGTGAGGATGCATCCTTGTTTGGTTTTCGTTATTTTTTTTTTTTTTTTCATTTTGTTACTTTAAGAAAGTAATTGTCATACATCAAGTGACTCAAGGTCGGGAGAACGACGAGGAAGAGGATATAATTTTTATTTTATATTTTATTCTGAGAAGATGAAGAGATGAGACCTTTAAGATATACGCAAACCCACTTTAAATATTCAAAGTAGGTACGCAGGAAGGTATCTTTTTATTATATGTATAGTACGAGAGTAGGTAGGGCAGGCAGAGGTAAAGTAATAATACCTGGAGGGTTGATGACTGATGATGATGTCTCATAGAGAACAATTGTTGACTTAATTGTAAAAATGTCTAGCTTGGATTTTACGCCAAGTCATGTGTAGCTATGTATAGTACAAAATATACCGCGGAACAGGTAGAGATAAACGGGGCGCACTTTAATTGAAGCCGTTTGAAAATATTTACAAATTTCAACGAGACAGACAATGGTTTGTTTTATTTGTGAATGCTTTAAGTTTTTCAAATAAATAAAAAAAAAAAAAAACAGGAAGAGATTAACAAAGTATACGGCAAAGGTGTGGAATTTTCGTATTGCGCCTTTTTAAATCACTCATTCCTTAAAACAAATCTTTGATTATATGTCACTATAGATTTTTTGAATTTTCAAAGGCATATTCACGTATAAGTTTTTGTTTTCAACATCATTTAGCTAAAGAAAAACCTCCTAATCAGGAATTCAAAACGAGTAAAAAAAATAAGATACTCGATAACACGCCATGTTGTGGATCTAAAGTTTGAAGTTAAGTTTAAGATTTTTTACTATATTGTATATTAATTCCAAAAGTCCTTACTATGAGTTTAAAACAACGTGGATTTGAATCGAAAACGTCATTTTTGAAATTAAACTTAAAATATCTTAAAAGTTTTTAAATTTTATTTTGTAGAAATTCAGTTTGTTGTAAGGTATTGAATTTTCAAAAAAAAAATGTTCCTTTATTGCGTAATCATTTATTTTTACCTTATCATTTGACTCTGAAAGATGCTAATAAAATCGCACCAATCATTTTATTTCTTAAACTTAAAATAAAAATCATAAACATATTTTTTGGCACAATTAGAGCCATTAACATAAATAATAATGTAATTATTGATTCCAAAATTGTCTTGAAACAATAGAAAAAAAATCAACTCAAAAATTTTCTAAACGTTAAAAATGTATGGTGTTCTTATAAAAATAAAAGAATTTTTTAAACAATGTAAAATCCATGAACAATTTCGAATATTTTTGAATTTTAATGTTCCTACCTTATCATTTATTTATTAAAAAAAATATTCTTTTTTTGTTTAGCATTTAAAAAAAAACGGTGTTTATTGCTTACATATGATTTTTCAGAAGCATTTTACCTGAAAATATCCTTTCCTCAATTTTTAGGTATTTTGAATAAATTTACGAACTTAATTGATTTTTTAAAACTAAAAAAACTTAGTTAGTACAGTACCAACATTTTTTTTAAATTAGTTCCAATATTTTGATAAGTTTAAAGCTTTTATCAATATTTTCCAAGTGATATTAATGTTAAGAGCGATGCGATAGAATTGCCTGAACTTTTCATTGAATTTCTATTGGATATTGTTTGTATTGTCTTTACTGAAATATTTAATACAGACTATTATCTATCTCTGTGTCAAATTTTATTGAGATCCGTTCAGCCATTCTGGTGTTATTGAGTAACAAACATTAATATATCCAAACTTTCACACTATTAGAAAAATACATACATATGTACTAACTTTTCGAAGCTGTTTGCAATTACATAGTATAATTTTATTTTCATAACATTTTGATATTTACTTTCGTTTTGTAAAAATTTCACAATAAAGTTGTTATTTTACAGAATTAACAAGTGTGAATTAAATTCAAATGAAGTAAGACCGTTCTATTGATTTGTGACAGGAAACGTGTTATATTGTTATATTGTCAACTTCCTTTATTCATATCTTCATAAATTGACCACCTAAGGATAGTTTAAAGTTTTAATAGTCGAGGATGTTAAATTTTCTGTAGCGTTATATCTTTTTTAACAAACATATCTAACACTAGTTGTGATTTATTCACTTCTGTATAGCTAGTGCAGCATTCAAGTGAATTTAACGATCAAACACACTTTACGTAATATCGTAATATCGCCAGTACAGCTGTTATTTATTTTTGTTGGCTTTTTTTTCGACGCCATCAAATTTTTGATGTTTACCGAGGGAGATTTTGCTGTAATAGCTACTCAGCAGTAAATAAAACACAGCTACTATAAAATTTCGAAATCATACAAAAATGTGATTACACTTACTTCAAACTTAGGGATATTTAAGCCTGTAATAGAACGTAGTGAAATAAAAAGAGACTTTCTACCAGGATTAAAATCATGGTTCATTGACTCACTATAGTAACTGCAGAAAGTTTCAAAACATTAATCGAGCCAACATTCCTGTTAGTAACAATTATAATTTCATCTTCGGTTACCATAAAAAAACTTTCTAAAAAAAATTATAAATCTTCAAAAAATTTCAAAAATCATAAAAGGTTCAATTCTCACGACATGAAAATGAAAATGTATTTCAAACTTTACTGATCCATCACTTCTAGTCAGTTATGCATGTTGTATGTGTTTTTCTTATTTTATATTGATACTTAAAACATTTATATTTTGAAATACAGCATTGTGAGGTTGGTTTAGGATTTATGTTATTAGATATGGAATAAAGGAAGTTCAAATTTTGGTTCTATACATTTTTTAAATGTTCTTGATTCAACAACCCCAATGAATATCTGGAATTTTTTGAGATCTTATAATTTTAATAATGAGTTATTTACTTGTAAAAAAAGTGATAATTTAAATTAAAAAAATGCAAATATTTCAAAAGTATATGACATATTCGATCTCTAATTTTTGTAAAAATAGAAACCTTAAATTGAACATTTGATTTCTTCTACCAAAGTATTAAATGTTTTATTTGAATTTTATCAATAAAATATAAGCATATTAACACTATTTTTGAAACGGTTTTTATGGATGAATTGACAAATACGGCAATAACGAATTCGTTATGACTAAAATCTTTTAATCGTATAAAAATTTAAAATAAAATGGTACACGACTTTTTTTAAGGATAGAAAAAGAAGAGTTGTTCTTGAGAAATGAGTTAAGGTTTTTAATGCATACTTTCATTATCGTATCATCATTAAATAAAAACAAAGAGTTTACAAGTTTATTTTTTTAATTGTTTAATTGGAACAAAGCAGATGATTGAAATTGCATCATGTTTTTTTTATATTATTTAATTTTAAACTTTTCTGTCAGCAATACAAAATTTTGGAAGTTGTTTAGGAGGCAAGCTTAGATATAAAATCTCATTTGTAGAACGGAGCTTTATTATTTTCTAACTCATTTAATAATAATAATTTTTAAGTGTGTACGTACTCTCTGTAAGGTGACTTAAAATCATCTTCAGGTCACACGGGGTAACACTTTTTTAAACATACCTTTTTTCTATAAAATTCTTTTGGCGTCAATTTTCCTAAGTCATATCCGTAATAGCTTTGTTTATCCAATTTAAAATGTCCTTTTTTTATAAAACTCTATTCTTTGCACTTTGCACTTTTGTGTTTATTTTTAATTTTAATATCACTCATATGTTTATTTCTTTGTATTTTTATTGCACATATACTTTTTTTAATTATATTTCTATTTATACTTATTCACTTGATTTTTCTTTTGTTTTCAAAATATGTAAAATCATCTAAGTTAAAATTAGCATATTTTAATAATTTATTTCAACCGTTCACATCATTGTACACCGAAAGACTGTGTCCGCACTAATTAACCGATCCTTGCATCCTGAATATATCTCAGCCAGCACTATCAGTGAAAGTCGAATTCTTCCTTATACAGGTGTATAATCATATATGGACGACGACGACGACAGGTAGCGCACACAGAATATAACAACACAATAAATAAACCATAATCACAGGTAACGCGACCGACACACACATTCACTTATAAATATGTTACTCATATCATTATCCATATGTGTTGGAAATTGGGCATATAAGGATCGTCCTTTTTAAGGTATACGAGTATATGTATTTTATTTCACTCTCTTTGTTTGTTTTTATGATTCGTTTATTTGACGATCAGACATAATTCACTAGAAACAGAATACGTCCTTGTTGCTGCTTTAGCTGACGAAGGACCACGCACCACCTTTCGCGGATGATGCCATAAAACAAGTGCACCATACTCGTATATAGCTCTCGACAAATCAACAAGGATCACTCGTAGAAGTATAATAATTTTTATGTATGAATTACAACTGGTGATGTATAAGTGTGTGCTTCGGGTACATATCCTGAATTGATGTGTTTATTGTTTTTTTTTTCAAATTTATTTTTTTTTCTTTTGTAAAAATTGTTTCGCTTTAGTTTACGATCGAAGTGTCATAAAAAGGATATTGCACTTGTCAATAGAGATGAAGAGAGAGAATTTTAATTTTTAATTTTTTTTTTTCGTTAAAAATTATCCTGAGAATTTTTAAATCCGTAAAATTTTTAATTTTAATTTAAATTTGTTTGCAAATTTTCGTTTAACTATTTTTTATCACAACCGTTTGTCAGAAGATAACACCGCTGAATGAATCCTTTTTTTGATTGCGTATCCTTCTATCCGCCCACACATTCAATTCGAATTTTTTTTTTAGTTTTGTTTTTGCTTTTTAATCGTCCTTTATTATTATTATGTATATTTTTTTGTCGAAAAAGCACACGAAACAAATTAATGTGTGTTATCGCCGTTTGACTGTTGTTAACCGACTGAAATGTGAATCGTACACTCGTACAGCCAACGACGGAACGGACAGACTAAGAATTATTGTCTGTATATCACATCCTCCCAGAGTCGTCCTTGTTTTTTTTTTTTTTTTTTGCTTCAATTTTATTTCTTAGTTCGTAATCAATGGACGTACGCTCATAAAGAAACACAACATAACATAAAACACACCCGATGACGGCGACGAACGACGACACAACTCAATCCTCATATCCTGTGTACGTACGTTGGT
Organism: Scaeva pyrastri; assembly: GCA_905146935.1. Classification (NCBI taxonomy): domain Eukaryota; kingdom Metazoa; phylum Arthropoda; class Insecta; order Diptera; family Syrphidae; genus Scaeva; species Scaeva pyrastri. Next base: position 22,160,858 of record LR989927.1, on the reverse strand, counting down.
ACTAAAACGAAAAGGAGCTTTAACGGCCTCGGCCTCCTCGGTGGAAGTACCATATCGAGCAGGGGGCTGGATGGGCAAGGAGTCGGTGTTGGATTCGAAGTCGAAGTCAGAGTGGATAAATTGGATCGTGATGAGGGGTAAAAAAGTCCTTGTTGTTGTTGTTGTTGTGTCTTACCGTTAACTCGCACAACTCTTCTTCTTTTCGCACATGTATGTATAGAGAACCAGAACAGTATAACGAATGAATACCGCCACCGACCGCCAACGCCGCGCCGCACCATGCACATGTGTCATACGTACGTATGAGTTTGTTGTTGCGCTCCTTGCTCCTTGTTGTGTGTTTTTTTTTATCCTTGCGCCAATCGCAACAGCAACATATCAAGTTTTCCCACCACTCATATACGGGGTGTGTAGTAAACTTTCTATGTACACACACACAGTCGGGGGGTGGTTGGCAGCAGCAGCACATCAGTTTGGCTCTCACGTGATAAGGAGAAAAACAAAACACACACCTTCCACACCACCCCCTAATCCTTGCTGAACTGAAACTGAACTCCGTGTTGAACGAATATTGCTCGCTCACACGCACACCTACACAAAACAATCCTCTCACTTACACATCCATGGCTCGTGATGTGCTTAGTGGCGTGGGGGCTACGGCTATCCTACAACAGAAAACAGAGTTCCTTTCCTCTATCCTATCCTTGCCGGGTGTATGTTTGTCACATGCAAAAAGGACCAACCCTCTCTCTAGGTGCGGTAAGGGTAGGAAGCGCGGCGGTGGCAGCGGCTCGTGTCTCGTGTGTCATATTTGTACACACTGTTTCTATTTCTATCGCATTCCAATATTAGAAGATTTTATGTGAAAAATATTCATTTTTTGGCTTTTACACGCACACACACTTATGTAAGCCTTTTTTCCTTAATATGTGCAGGTAGTTATACTCTGGTACAGTACAGGGGTGTACTCGTACTGTATACTCGTATGTGTGGAACGGAGTGTAAAGCGCACAGAGTCATATACAGAAAAATAAAACGGTTAACAGTCCATTTGTACAACATATCCTGCCGATATACGAGTATGTACAACATAGATGAGATCCTCAGTATTATCCTGCTTTCCAATCCTGTATTCAAATTCAAATCGAAATACAGCGGCAGCAGCCGCTAGCAGCAGCGGACCAAAACTGCCGTGTCGTCGCGTCGTCGTAGTCGTTGTAGTCATTCAAAAAAAACCCACGTGCGGTTCGTTTTGAATGTGAAAATTTATGCAAATGAGTCCTTGATGATATCTTTGATTTAGGGGTCCTTGTTCTATTTTCTATTCTATCCACCTATTTATGTCCTATTTCTTTTTTTGTAGTTTCTTTTGTTAGGGTGTTGGGTAGATAGTTTTGTTCTGTTTTTTTTTTTTTTTTTTGTGAATAAAATTCATCGAGGTCAACTAACTGCGTATGAGTTTTTCTTATGTCTTTCAATCGGTTGGATTTCGGATTTTTTTTTGAATTGAATTGGTTTCCTTTGGAAGGATTTTTTATTGCGCATGATCGTTCTCTATTGGAAAGTGATATAATTTTGAGATGAATTTTATGTTTTTGTTTTTTCGTTTTTGAAGAGAGAGAAAAGCGAATCTGGTAATAAAAGTGGGGTATACCCTGTCAACCTATCTATGTTAGATTTTTTTTGTGTTGTTTTTTTTTTTAGAAAAAAGGGGTAAAAAGAGATAGGTAACTATAATAAAAGTCCTCGTATGTGTAATAAATGTGTGGTCGTATGTGAAAAAAGGGTTGTACCACAATTATTATGGAGATGCTTATTTTGCAACAAAAAAAAAATAAATAAATTTATATCTATACTTATCGAATGTGTTCTTGGGTAGGTACCTACAATCTACATAGGCTCTTAGGCACTTTAACTGGTATTTTTTTGATATGGGTTCGTAATAATAAACAATTTAATGAATTTATATACCTATTTTATTATACGAAAAACTTAACATTCAAAGTTATTTTAATACGAAGAATTCAAACAGCTCACAGAAATAAAGAAAGTTAAAATTTTAATCTTTTGTTTAATTAAAACTTTTATAAAAGGTGAAAAATAAATAGACATATTTTTCTGCTTCTAAATTTGACGTTGTTTAAAAATAAAAAAAGTATTTGGATACTATAGGTACTACTAACAAAAACCTTGCTTTTTTTAGGCAGTTCGAATTGTTATCAGCTTTTAAAAATTGACTACATGTATTCAAGAGTTATCTTTTAATATTTTTCAATTAGAATCAAATTATATCTTTAAAGATTAAATCAAAAGAATTTGAAATTATTTATGTCAATTGGTTTGTCTAAAAGCTGAAAATACTGCGATATTTCAATTCTACTTAAACAATTTAACTCTGATAAATTTTGATCTTTCTTAAGTTCAACATAATTAGATCAATTTAAAAATTTCCATTAACCAAAAAATTTTGAAAACTTAAATCTTAGGTGGCAAGCGGTACGAGTTCGAAGAGGAGACCCTTGAGTTTTCAAGATCTTATTAGTGGATGAATATCTTAATATCAATGAAATTCAGATATTGAGCATACATATGTATGTACATATATTAAGAAATATAAACATTTTTCACACTTCCTGGGAGATATTTATTTAAATTTAGAAATTATTTTGAACGACCATAATTTTTGACAATTTAGTGGTTTCAATCAATATTATAAAAATAATAACTTTTTTTATTACAAGTTCCTATTTTCATATATTTACTTTCTGTAAAATAACGCAAGAAGATAAAATTTTAGTGTAAACGAGGTGTAAATTTTTTTTAATGAAATTATTCAAAATTTAGAATTTAACATTTTTATTTTTAAATTAAAAAAAATGTAACTATAATACTTTTGAATTTCGACAAATAAAATGATGTACAATCAGCAATTTGATCTTATATGTATGCCTGTAAATATTTTGCTTGACTAATGAGTGATTTATATTCAATGACGTGGTCAACAAATATGCATTATTTTTGAACATTTCTTTGTTCCATGTTTAATTTTAATTTAAGTGAACTTGAACTTTCAAATAATTTTTTTATCAGGTTTTAAATATTTAACTACACAAATGTGACAAAGTCAAATGTTTAGAACAGTATTTCATGGTATTCGTTTATTTCTTAAACTTTAACAAAAAGTTAACAAAACCACATAAATGATAGATATCCATGAGAACATTTTGTACTGAACATTTTTAATGAACTGAAACTAAATTTTAATTTTAAACTTAGTTAGTAAAGTTTAACGTTTTCTTTCACAACAGTTTTCCTCGTCTGATATTTTCATTAGGGCTCCATCATAAGGAATATACTTTGATTGATGTTATGTTTGTAAGTTCGTAAAATAAGCTTACTCCACCAAGCCATTTTAATTACAAAAATAAGACATGTTCGTATATAATGGGGCCGCTTTTGGAATTCCATATGACATGAGTAGTCCCAATGGGGCAACACAATGGAGGCCCAATGAAAGCCCAAGGTCTCAAATTAATATTTCTAGTATCGTTCTTAGAGAAAACTAATATTATGCTATTTAAGTTCTATGCTATAGATTTGTTTAGAATATTGCAAAACTATTTATTTTTTAAAATTTATTATTAAGAAAATAAATGTTACAACAGATATTTGGCTTACGAAGCATCAAAAACTATTGTTTTTTTTTATGAAAATTGTTAAATTTTATTAATAATTGTGGAACTTGCATTGGTAAAAATTAGAAACAGTCTACAGTTGAGGAATCTAATCAATGGACTGTATGAAATGTTCCTGAGATATATTTTCAAGAGTAAAAACATCAATTTGGAATTTCTACATTTAATGTAACATAAAAATGTCAATAATTTGTCTTGAAATTGTTATTCTATCCATAAAACAGGCCACACTAAATTAATATTTAATATCTTTTTCAAATTTTATGGTAATAAGCTTTAGAGCAGTTTTTAATCTTTTTTTAAGTTAACTATAGGATACAAAATCTTCAAAATAATTTCAATGGATGTTTCAAACAACGAAGACACTAAGTTAAGTACTAACATAGGTTCTAAATACTGACCTCGTAAAATGTATAAGAAAAGTTTGTTTGAATGGAACTTAAAAAAGCCGAGACGTAATAAAAAGAAAGCAAAATTTTAGTAGGGCAAAGGTGTCAACAGTGAATCAGGGTACACAGTGAATCATTTGCTCTCACGGTGTAATTTTTTATTTTATAATAAATCTGAAAAAGAGAAAAGATCGTCCTTGTATATTTCATCCCTTCAAACCATAAGTCTGCGTAATCCCTTGATCGCAATCGGTCATTTTCGTGTATTTGTGTTTTCTGCATTGGTAAGTAATTTTTTGTTTTCTATTTGTTTTTCTTCTCATTTAATAACTGTGCATCGTAACTCCATTTGAGTGATATATTCGTATTTCTGGTTACATTGACTTAATAATTTGTGTCAATTTGTTTAGTTGTGTGAAATATTTAATATAATTTTAATGTGTTTTTGTTAAAATGGCAACATGGTACACAGTGAATCAATTGAAAAAGGTACACAGTGAATCACTGATTTTTCATTTAATTTCAATTATTCAAACATGGATGTTCGCTAGAAAGCTTACATTTTAATCAAATGGATTACTTTTCTTTCCTTATTTTTTTTTTGTATTATTTTTCTTTATTTTAAGCTTTGTGATTTTTTTTTAAGTTTTGTGATTTTTTTATACACGAAGAGTTTTATTTTAATTTATTTTTTTGTTATAAATAAAGAGTATATATTTTTGTTTATTTTTTTATCATTATATAAGATATGACTGTTAAATATAAAAATAAGTATAAAACAAAAAACATAGTTTTTTACCTTAAAATACTGTTTTTACATCCCTGATTCACTGTGTACCAGTCACTGATTCACTGTGTACACCCAAAGTACACAGTGAATCATGTGGTAAGGTAAATTAAAAACATTTTTTTTTATTTTTTCCAAAGTATAAAGTTTTGAAATTTTGTGCTTAAATTGAAGAAAATATATTGAAAATGGTGTGACAAAAAAATTTCATGGCTACTATTATAAATGCGAGCTTAACAGCCCAAGATGTAAAAATTGATCCACTGTTGACACCTTTACCCTACCTATCTGTCTTGTTCATTAGTTTTTTTTAAAGCCTTAAAGAACTTCAAAACTTAAATGCATTTTTCGACTTTTTTTCTGTTAAGGCAAGTCTTTAAAAACGTACCTATATAACATCATATCAAATGAATTAGGTACTTCTCCGTCTTTCGGTTCAACACTATTTTTGAACTTTAAGTAGGTAAATTCGAAAGAAAAAGGCAAAGTATTGGCATCACAAAATATCAACAATCAATACCTTCGGTCCCTTTAATAAAATTTACTTAAAATTTAATCTTAAACATCAACAAACCTTAAATTTGCCTTCCCTCCCAGCTGTAGTGAAAATTTTCCCACCTTAAAGCCTCTGAAATATAGATTTCTTGTAAGTTAGGTACAAACCTATACCTACCTACCTATTTTTTTTTTATTTGAGTGATAAAAAAGTATATACCTACCTAACTACCTACCAACGAACGTAACAAAAGATTAACGATGTCCAGTCCGTCGGCATTTCTATCGCGCGCTTGTCCGGGACCAGGACATTCCGTTGCAAAGCAAAACAAAACCAACCCCCGTTATTTCTATACACAATAAAATTAATATACAAAAGCTCTGAATTTCGGTCAACACCACTACAAGGAAACTTGCAGGGACATTATAGTGCGCCACGTGGTCGTTTTTTTCTATTTTTTTGGTTGTTGTTTGTTCGTTTCTTCCATTTTCCTTAATCATTCTTCGTTCTGTTCTTATTCTGTTTTCGGCCAACAGAAGGTATAGGTAGGTAAGTCCAGCTCAACCGCCGTCGTCGTCATCGCCTTCACCACCAACGAATACAAAAAAAAGAACAGGCAGGACTCTGGACTGGACTGGATTCAGGATGCCCCAAACAGCTGCTGTAAGTTATACCTACCGGACACCACCACTAAAAACTCAAAACAACAAAAACAGCCATACAATAATGGTTCGTGGCGACCTACGACGACGGCAACAGCGTCGGTCCACGATGCCGGGTGGTGGCGGTGGCTACTACTATCTATTGTTCTTCTCCCTTTGGATGAATGTCCGATAAGGTGTATACCTACTCTACCTCTGTCGGGATAGCCACCCTCTTAACTTCCACCATCTTCGCCATCGCCATTGCCATCGTCGTCCTCGTCGCCGTCGTCATTTCCCAACGATGGACAGCAAATTTCTCGCTAAAGGGAATTTTCTTTCAGTTAACTAAAGGACACTACCAAAAACGGAACTGGACATTATTTATCGAAAGTGGTTCGCGGATGATAAAATTTTCTCGCAAAAATTCATACCTCTATAAAACGAACCAAAAAAAAAAAGAACAAACTTGAAAATGTCCTTGCGCGGTCGTCGAATCGAAACTATAACGGCAGAGTGGCCTAAATGAACATGTGTGTGACGACTGACAACATATACGATAAACGACAAAAAAGGATACTCCCCGAATGTGTGTGAATAGTTTTCCATTTTTTTTTCTCATTCGATCTTAAGTTCTTGGTTGTTTTTATTTTTATTTTTTTATTTTGTTCTCATTTTTGTTTTGTACTCAGTGCACATGTGTGTAATGCATGAGGACTAACTACGTAAAGGATGCGATACCTATAAATTCCTGTATGTGAAGAGTTGTGTACCTACATCTCTGTGGGATTGTGCGCGAGTGTTTAGAAAGGATATAGGTACCTACCTAGTGATGTAGTACATCGGGACAGGACAGCCCTTTCCAAAAACGAACAAAAAAAAAAAAAAAAAACAGAAATAAAAACAAAAGTGTATAGGTACCCAAGTTGGAAAAAAAGGACACTCTATGTCCTCTGTTAATTGAAACAAATGATTGAAATGAAAAAAAGCTTTAAGCTCACCACCCCCACCTACGTTCGACCCGAAAGAGTTGGATGATTTATTTTGAAAGGATATTGTGAAAAGTTCGATTAGAAAACAGAAACAGAGAAAAAGTGAAAGTTACTCTCTCGGCTTCGCGTGCGCATTTATTTCATAAACACAACACCACGGCACCGTTCTATAATTGCCAGTTCCAGGCCAGGCCACCCATCAGCATCATCCTCCTGGGCAAGGGGTATACCGTATACGATATGTGGTGGTGTTTTGTGAATGTATGTGATTTTTTCTCTTCTCGCTGTATGAGTGTGTTTGATGTCCTTTTACCCGCTAACTCCGCGTCGTACTCGTAGTCGTCTCCTGCCGCGGCGATATGGGGTTTATATTTTGGAATGAGGTATGTACATGCATCATCATTCCCTTCCCTCGTCCTCATACCCGACAACGACGACGACGGCGATGTGAAAAATACGAAAGAGTGAAAAAGAAACGGAGAGTACGAGTTGAAGCAAGTGGGAACGAGCGCGAGAGAGAGAGCGTGATGAAGTGAGACATATAAGCTTTTAAGTGAAAGAGAGAACGAAATATATGGTTATGTGCTAAATTTCGCATATGCGCGGGAGTATGAGCACGCGGCAGCGGATATAATGTATCTAAATTGTATGTGACATATATAAAAAGGCAGCCCGGCCAGGACTCCCTCTCTATATGGGAGAATAGGTACACAGTTCTGTAAAGCTAAACAACAACAACAACAACAACGACAACAGCAGCAGCAACTCAGCCAAGCAGTGTATGCTTTGTTTGTTGGGGTTATGTGGGAATGAAAACGACAAGGACACGATGACGCTGACGATCGGGACTGGTTGGAAAAATTCCACTCCTATATGAGTCGAATCGGTGTCCTCTGATGGTATATCGCATTCGCATCGCCAGGATACACATACTCGTGTACATACATACATATACCGAGAGCGAGAGATACACAACCCAAGTGAAGCGGTAGTGTGGGGACGTGGCAGCAGAGCGGTAGTAGCGGCAGCGGTGGGTCCCAGTTCTATAAACACCATCATCAGGGGGGGTGGCATGGCGCAACAAACATTACACAATTGGGTAACACAAAATGTTTCACTGTTTTTCTTTTACATCTTCTACGTAACGGTATTTTATTTTTATTTCTTCCCAACGAACGTTACGGCGCGGTGGCGGAGATATAATGTATGTATGTATGTATGTAGCTAGAGGTGTGTGGGTATATAGTCGTATATGTATCTACATACATACATTGCACATGAATCCTTTTTTCTTATTGGGGGATTTGGTCGTGTGATATTTCTACGCTCGTATGGGGAGCGAGTACATAAATTCTGGAATCTACCTTAACCCATCCTACCCCCACCCCCCACACTCTTGTAGGTACATAGTGATACTCGTAGTCGTACTCGTACATCAGATAGCGAACCTTGGGGAATACATAAATACATATGAGATGATAGAGAGGGGTGCTCTTGCTCTGTGGAATTGGACACCCTTCTTTGATATATCATTTCTACCATTTTATTTTTTTACTGTTGGTTCAATCTTCTTCGCGCTTTATTCGTAGTGGAGAAGAGATGAGAGGGTTGGGAAAGTGAAAATAAAATGTTTTAATTAATTCTCGCGTTTGCTTTCGCGTTTCGCGGGGCCGATGATGAGTTGAAACAAGGTAGCCATGAATTTGTGGAGAGGGGGAGGGGGTTAAGAATAAGCGAATACCTACCCTGTCCAAGTTACCGAGAGGATAAAACAATGTGTCGGTTTGTTGGTTTATTTCTTCTTCCATTTTTATTTTCTGTCCGAGACTGTGTTGGCGGATGATATTGTCGTCGACAGAAAGAAAGAAGAAATGAAAGAAAATAAAATAAAAAAAAAAACGACATTTCCAATTGTTCAAAAATGTTGTCCTGGACAGGAGGAATGTAGGTACATGAAAGTTATAGGTCTATGTGACTGTTGGAAGTTATAGGTACCCTATAAGTTTAAAAGTTTGTAGATATGATCCTACATACCATACATACAAATATACATAATATTTGAATGAGAAAGTTTCTCATTTTGTTTTTTTCTTTCTTTTTTCTGTCAAAATTTATTTAAATTAGTCGATGTTATTGGTTTTTCATCAATTTCAATAAGGAACTCAATTTGCATTAGGGTATTGTGGAGTTTGATAGATTTCCAAATGAAAACCCGAAAGGAGTTTGTGTGGTTAAAAAATTGTCCATAAGGTGTATAAGTCATTTTTATTCAAAATTGGTAATAGGTTTTGAAACTGGAGTCTTTAAGTTGAAATATTTGAATATGTATTTAATAGTCTTTAGTATTACAGATTGTCTGTGATGATAAAGTTATAGGAACAAAATAAGAGAAAAAATTTTCAAAACCTTGATTACAAAAAATTACTTATTATTTTAAGTGTATGGCTCGCAACTTATAGCCTCTTTCTAAGTAACTGTATACTTTCTCCTAAGAATACCTCATTTAGTAAATCCATACCATTCTGTGGACTTTAAAGATTTCTTAAAGGCTCCCTAAAGATAAGTTGTTTAATGTCTACATTATGTATACAACTGCTGCTTAAAAACAATATCATCGGAACAAAAATCTAAACATTCTGATTTTTAGAATTATAAAAAAAGATCTCCTTAGAATTACTGACAAATATTTTTTCTATTATAAATTATGTATATTTTTATATTATAAAATGAGCATCCAAAAATGTCTGAAAAGTAAAAATTGTATCGAAATGATAAGAGCAATAGTTACCGTTAATATAAATGTCAAACTAATCGATTCTTTATTGAAATATCTTTTCAAATAAGAAAACTATGGTAATTACCTAATACATAAAATGAAAAAGTGCGTATACGCCTTAGTGCACCAGTGTATTTGAGTGGTAATTAGAGAAAATTTAACTATACGGTATCATTTGTTCGTCGAAATTGTTTTTAAAATATTTTGTATTATTATTGTTCAAAACTGTTTGTACATATGTACATAATTGTAATCACTCAATCATTGCTGATGTACAAAATAACTCTACAAAATATCAGACTTATCGGATCAAAAGAAAATTTGCCGTTCTTTAAAAAACAAAACTATGTAAGGCCATTTGGTCAATCAGAAAAAATATGAGACAACCTTCAAAAGCTGAATAAGTGATTTACCCACTCACTTAAAGATTATTTTATTAAAACTATTGAAACAAATCACACACAAATTCATTAATTTAGTATCATATTCTAAATGACGTTAAAAGGACGTACATTTTTTTTAAAACAAATTTACAAATTAAAATCATGAAATTTATTTGTGTAGTTATTATTTCAAAAAAAAAATAATTTTTTGAATCAAACGAAAACATGTCACAAAAATTTAACTCAGAATTTTTTTATAGCGCATAATGATGAAGGTCAAAATGTGGGACAGATCTGATTTGGAAAAAATATTTGCATAGATTTTCAAAATCTCAAAAAAATAAAAAACAATATTATAAAATCAGAGTGATTGCAATCTAAGGCCAATGAAAAAAAATGTCCTTGTTCACCTTCTACAAAATGATGAAGATGCGGGAATAACACAATAATGTCATAATTCGAAGTGTTGTATCGCTTTGAATTAACTTTAGCCGTCTGCTCATGCAAACCAATGACAACTTTCGACCATATGACAACAAATTTTTAGGGAGTCTTAGGAATAGCAAAAATTCAACCAATTCAATGGTACTTTGACTGATAGTTGAATTTAAAAGGTGTCAAGTCACTTAAAAGTAGTTTCAAAAGTTCATATCTGACTATGTACATTGTACATGTATGTACATATGGACATAATATGTAAGCCATCTGATATAGTAGTAAAATGTATTAATTTCACTGTTTTTTAAAATCAAGAATATAAGAAATTCTTCTTGACATAAGATGTGCTTTTTGGGAAAATATCCACAACTCACTGCAGATAAAAGTAAAAGAAGAATCTAACTGCGGATAGAATTTTGACGTTTGCTCGAGTATCGAATATAAATGTTGGTACAATTGACTACTCTAATGTAACTCGAAGGCTTGTTCTTAGAGTACAATAGATAGTTTACTCCTTTTGAGGTTTCATGTTTTATCTACAACCAAACTAACGCAAAACAAAAACGCAAAAGAATTTAAAACGCTGTCGATAAAAAAAAATCCATTTTGTATTGTGTTGGTGTCAAATGGTTTTAGTAGCAGAAACATACTTAAAAGATTTTAACTGTATCAATTTAATAAATCATTGTTTCATACTAAAGTTAAACAGTGACATAAAAGAGCTACTAATGTGACAAAACGTTTTTAAAAAAAAACGCTGTCTGCTAACAGACCCTTTGATTTTTGTTTTTATATCTGTCAAAAAAAAAAACAAAACAAATCGTATAACTGTAGATAGATTTTTTGGGAAATCCTATTTCACTGTGGTTATTTTCTCCAAAAAACACACATATTCGTATAGTTTGTAAATTTAAACTTAAAACTTACTGACCTACCTAACCTATGGAATTAAAAGACCACAGAATCCCTCAATTTAAAACTGTCATTAATTTAAATACATATATCAAATTCAGTAAAAAAAAAAACACCTAACAGAACTTTTATTTGGTCAAATTTATAAGATTATAGACAAAAATTAGACCACGGTCTAAATAAATGGAGTATAATTCTCACATTATGACTGCACACTCTACAGCTTCTGCTGTGGTTTCATTATGTTTTTATAATTTATAATATTTTTAAGTCATATCTATCGTAATTTCTTCAACACACGTACATTGTAATTTGATAAAGTGTATATACATTTCCAAACAAACGGCAACTTCCCACGCAAATCACTTGCTCGCGCTCACATCATCTGACTTTTTAAATATCCATTAAAAAACTTCAAAAACGAAACAAAAACTTTCCACATACGAAAATAATATCCAAATTTAAATAAGAGTTCCCATAAAAAATCATAATAAAAATGATGTATTTCGGACATTAGCTTTAGGATTCGTTACCATCACACCGATACAGGGAGACGAAGACCGACTGACATACAAACATACTATCATGCAAAATCTGATTACTTTTTTGTTGACCATTGTTTTAGTGGCGCGCATTTTCACACGCTTAGCTCATATTTTGTCTATAATTTTCTTATATGATTTTTTAATTTACATACACACGTATCTATGTCCAAATCCAAAGTCAGACCCAGGCACAGGCCAAGAGCACACCCTGGTTTAGAAGAGGGCTATTATTTTCACGAAACGAGATGACCCCTCCGAAGGCGAATATAATTTCATAACAATGGGGCAGAGAATTCGGCGAGGTGTTCTTCTTTTTTTTTAAATATTTTGTTTTTGATATCAAGAAATCAAAAAAACACATCTATTGTAGATCAAAAGTATCTGAGATGAAGAAAGCTCCGCGAAAGAAAGTAACAAATCAAAAGAAAGGAAATAACACGAAATACACGAATGTGAAGAACAAAACTAGAACAAAATACTATTGTGACTGTGAGTCAAAAACGAAGACGAAGACACGAAAAGTTATTCTTTGTTTTCTTCTTCTTCTTGTTCGTGGTGGTGAAGATTTAGAAGATGAATTTCGGTCATTTAGAAATGAAGATAACCATCAAATGCGTGCGGAAGGCCTTTTTCTACGGTTCCTTAAGATGCAAAGGTCATTCTTGATGGGATGAGATTGTTATCAATTTTTTTTCCTCTTTTTTTTTGAAATTCTCACCCACATCATTTAGACAATAAAAATACTCATGTATGTAACTGTGTGTATGAGAGTTAATTATCATTTTGAACATAAATCGAGACTTAATTGTTGTGATATGAAAATGATACGTGGTGTTCTTTTTTTTTGTTGAGAAATTTCGTTTCATGTTCAAGTGTAATGATGAAGTCAAGAAACTAAGTTTCTCCTTATAAATTTGAGATCTAATATGTAAATGTACTTGTATATTTATATATTTGATTCTCATACACTTCGACATTGTTAAGTCAACTTTGACAAATCTTACCGGGATGTCAAATTCTATTTAAAAGATGAATTTTTTGTCACACAGAAATAGTGAAACATCGAATCACTTATGAAGCTTAGAAGGTTAGAGAAATTAATGTAACTAAATTAATATAGATTTATGTCCAAGTGCTGAAAATAAAAAGAGGCTGGATGCGACCTACAGTGATAACTTCCCATTAAGCACATACTTTGAAAACTTGGCGTTTACAAGAAAATTATCAGACTTAAAACATTTTTCGAGTTGTTGTAGCGAAAAGACAATATTTACCAATTTTTTAAAACTTTTTATAGTTTTTATTTCTTGTAAAAAAATGTATATTTAAAATTCGTCAACTTTTTGTTAGTATAAATATTGACATATACATTTTACATTTGCTTCTTTTGATGATCTTAAATCCGAAAAAAAAATTTGACACTATTTTCAGAAAATTGCAGTTTTAGTTTTTTTCTTAAAAGAACTGTCTATTCGATATTTGTAAATAAAAATTAAAATATATAAATAAATTCTGAGTTAAAATTATTAACTACTCTCGACACATTCGGGACATGAAGCAAGTTTTGACATTTTTGGTTTTTTTTTTGTATTTTTGTATTTTTCGTAAAAAAAAACTGTTGATGTGAAATTTTTCAAAATTAGAGCATATATGTACATACATACATATATGTATAAATAAATTGTATTTTGCACAAACTTAAATGAGTTTTAAGACAATATCGGTGCCCATTCAAGTCAAAAAATATTTTTTTACCAACTTAAAAAAAAATTGTACTTCTTTAGTTTTTACAAAAATTGTCAGTTGATATTTTTCTAATATGTCGTTCCAAGTGTGTGAAATTCGCCGAAAATTATCGAAAAACTGTGAAAAGCTGTTCCAAGTTACACATTTTTCGTAGTTTTTCAAAGAAGAGAGAGCTCTTGAGAGAGCAAAAAAATTTCCCTACCCTGCGAATTTCAGCCACAAAAATTTCTGTGCACAGAAAATTGAAGACTGTCAAATTTGAAAAATAGCATTTGACATTTGAGTTTTGCCGTTAAAATAAACGATTTTTTTTTTAAATTGAATTCAAAATTCGAATTTTCATTATGGAAAACACCAGTATAGAGTTCCAAATCGACTCGTCAGACTCTCTTAAGCACTCTATTAGTAACAATTTTAACAAACCCATTTTTTAATTAATTTTAAACAATTAGAAACTTTTCACGCGCTTTGGAATCAAATTTTTTTAAATGATTTTTTGTTGACATTTTTTGACGTTTCGTAAAGTCTGTGATTTTCTGTGAAATGTCGTTCCACTTCTTTGTGCACAGTTTCTCTCTCGCTGAGAGAATTTTACCCCCACTCCTTAAAAAAATGTGTGCTGTGAATTTCTGTTCACAAAACACTTGGAACAGACCTAATATTTTACTAGATGTCAAAAACGTCATCCATATGTTCCTGAGATATTTGCGACCAACCAAAATTTTCACTATAGTCAAAAAATCGCTCCACAAATTTTTATGAATGTTATTTCTGCATCTTTTGAAGTTAAAACCTGTCGAACAAAATTAGTTGGAGTCGATATCTCTACTCGTTCTTGAGATACCGTGGACGAAAAAAGGTATCCCGAACGTATAATGGTAAGAACGTATGAACGTAGAACACGCACAGACAGACATCTCTGTAGAAATGACGGATTAAGAATCTAGGAACCTAAAACCGTCCAGATTTGTTAAAAATTTCAATTTGACAAATCGGACCGATTGGGAGTTATTGTCTCAATTGAAGTAAAAAATATATATTGTTGGAGTTTTTTAGGTAAAGATAATTTAAGCTTAAGAACAATTTTTGTTTGAGTTTGATAAAAAACGATGAAATCTTTCAAATTTGTACCATAATACTAATTTGTCGATAATACTTTTTTTGAGACAGTATATTTATGACCGATCAAAATTTGTTCTTTTTTTTAATTCTTGAATATATTCCAAAAACGTGTTATAAAATAATATGTAATTTAGAAGTGATAATTAAATTATTCAAAAATTAGTTTTTTTTAATACGATTTTTATAAAAATTCTCACAATCTTGCATAGTAAAAAACAATCATAATTCTGACCAATTTTCATTCTAGAAAAAAATCTTGAAAATTTCTTCTAAGTCTCAAAATTCTATAGTCTAGCCAAACATACATACCTTCATTGTGATGACAGACATTTTTCATCATAAATAATAAATTACAAGAAAATACTAATATGTATAAGCCTTCTTAGCTTGGCGCTAACTTAAGTACAAAACAAAGACACTGTCCAAAATCCCACGCCCACTAATGACCATCGATATGTATGTATGTCTGCAAAACATATTTTCTCACCTTTCAATACATATACTGGTACACATATTGTCTAAGAATCTAATGCATAATGTCTCGGTTAACTGGCGCCCGGCTATCGCCATCTTACAACACAGACAAAACTATCAACTTTAATCCACAAAATATTTTCATTCACACAAACGTTAATATAATGAGACCAAAAATACACAGAGAAAAAAAAATTAAAATGTTGTCTGATCCTTATATTGGATCATTATCGTTTCTCGACATGAAACTTTGTGAAACTAGAAGATTATCCTTTGCCACGACACTGACTGGCACTCGAATCCTGATTCGATGGTATACTCGTATAGTTATAGTACCTACTCCTTCACCTTTCCTTCATACAGAGTTATGGTTAAAACCGCAAATCATCACGCATCTCACATTTCCATCAAAATCTTCATCTTCATCGTCGTCATCGTCATCATTATCGATAAACAGGTCGTTGCCGCCCCGGGTCAAGTAGCACATTATCCTTATCCCAAGAGTGTAGATGTACACAGAGTGACGTTTGCGTTTGTCCGTTTCGTAATCGAATCCTTGTGTGTCCTGTCCTTATGAGAAGCTACATACACAGTGTCAACATACCTGAATGGGATTTTGTATACATACATAGGTACATATATTTTTTTAGTTAGTTTTGTTCTCAATACAAAAGGACACTGGATGGCGCCAGGATTATATGGATTTATCCCTGGTCTTAAGTTTATAGTATGCAAAAAGATATAATTATGATATAGATACGCTTAGTGATGAAAGGTCACTCCTCATACTCTCTCTCGAGAAACAAAAAAAAAGAAATGATGACCATTATGATGAGAGGGATATACGGTATATACGAATGTGTAGCCCAAAGGATATGAATGTGGTTTTGAATGTCGTCCTTATGAAACACTGATTTATATCGAATGCCCTAAGGGAGGAGAAGGGCACACAAATGCAATATATCATATCTTCTGTTTATTATTACATCTCGTATATGATTTTGTTACTAATGGAAACATACACAGTACAGAAGTTTGAAATATTAATTTGTCACTATGTAAAATACTCGGTACGGGAAGTATGTGTGTGTGTTTTTGAATTTATATGTAGGTTATTGAATTCAACTGAATCTTTCTGATTAATGACGTTGTTGATGCTTCCGACCACACCATATCGTGAGTTATATATTGGCCGTAAAATTTTTAAGTAGCTGTCTACTCGAAGTATTGTAACAACTTCAGTTTCAGCCAGAAGGGAAATAAACAGCGATGTTATTTTTTCTACAACTAAAAATTATAAACTGTACTAAAGGCTTCAAAATTGGTCATCCTTGTAAAATTCTTTATGTTTGTGTGAATAGGACATTGTTGGCAATTTATGATATGAAAGTAAAGTTGAAAAGCAACCCCACGAAAATAATTCTTATACCGAATTGATAATTATGTACTTAAAAAACAGCAGTTAATTAGTAGTTAATTATCTGTTAAAAATTTTGTTTTGTCTTGCCTTGTTACCTTTTTTATCATATCAAACTTTCAAATGAAAAAAGAAAGGTGAAGTGTTCACAAAATCATGGAATATATTAAAGATTTTAACAGTTAATTAATAGCTGATTAATGGAAAATTATCAAGAAAAAACATTTTAATATTATGTAGTTTGATATATTTTTGTGTGGATGATTCGATAAGTAAATTTTGGGTTTCCAAAAAAGAAGATAAAAACATAGAAACGCGGAAGGACTAATTCAAAATTGACACAACTTTATTGCTGCTAAAACTTTAGCTAAACACCTTTAATCAAGTTTGATTTCAAAAAAGGACTAGTGTGTTTTTTTTATATTCTTAGGATACTATCTAAACATTGAAAATTTTAACTGAAGGTGTATTTGATCCTGTTATACAAATAAAACTGGATTTTGAAGTTACGAATGTTTTTTTTAAATAGTTTCTTTCTTTGAAAAAAAAAAAAAATACTTCAACATTTTATCGATAATGTCAGGTCTGACTATAGAAAAATATATTTTAGTGAGCTATGTTTAGTTAAAAATTTTCGATCTTTAACAAATCTTTAGCTAGGCCAATAGACCGCAATTTTTTGAAAAATTTCGTTTTCCTTATGCTAAGAAAAGAACAAAATTTGACAGCTGTCAGTACTTAATTTTCTAGTCTTTTTTAGATGACGACGTATAGATATCCGTCAATGCAATTTGACTGCAAATCTTCTGTTGTTCTAATAAGAAATCTGAATCGCTTAAATTTGGCCACCACTGTTAGAGCTATTGTAATAATTTGAACATTATAAAATCAAAAATATTCATGATCGAGTCTACATTATTCCTTATGTAAATACATATAATATTTATTATTTATTGACACAAAGATTCTTCACCTCTTTGACATGTTTACAACCCTGAAAAAACCGGCGGACCTCTTTAATGCAAGAAACAGATTGACAAAGCAACTTCAACAGAAACTTTGACATCAAAAGTCATATGCAACAAATTACAACGTGAAAAACGCTTTTGACATACATTTTTTATAATTGATAAATCTGAAAAATGTCGCCTTAAATTTGGCAGCATCTGCACATTGCACAGGCAATCGTATTTAGGGTTTTGTATTTCAGCCATTTAAAACCACTGACTCTAAATTAAGTGGTTACCAAATCTGTTTTTCACATTAAAATGTCTTGAACCATAGGATAGGTCTTTCGACGTTTTTCTATCATGCAATGCTCCATTTTAACCTTAAACTGCCAGCTGTCAAATAGTTGTTGTTTTTCGGAGTTACCAACAGAAATGGCAGACAATTCAAGTTGTAATTTTTTTACACACTCTTAAAATGTCTGATACATAAAAATTTAAATTATTTTTTTCAAGTCAACAATTTATAACAACCCTGACTTTTTAAACTACCAAAATACACCGCAAATCAATTTATTATTGTAACAAAGTTTTGTTTGGTTTTTGGGCTTGCGATGTTCGCATAAACTATATACCCTATACTCGTACATATGTATGTATATACTTTTTATAGTCGACTCGAACCTACTTTTAAGGCCATGAGACTTAGCTTAACATATCCGCGGATAATGGGCGTTTTGTGGCTTTTATCTTTGGCAAACTATTGTACTCGTATATATAAGTATGTTTGTATGTATGTAGGTATACGGCTCTTGATGGGTCTATGTTTGGTTTTGCTGTTTCTGTTTTTGCATCAAGTGACCTTAAGAAAAAAAAAGATAGTTACACCATTCCCGAGATGTGCCTTGCTCCCCAGCAGCCGGAGCCGATGTTGGTGATGTTAGTGATGATGATGGAGATGAGGATGGTGATGGTGATGCCTTGAGATCGGATTCAGATTACAAAAGGCTGCGGTGTATTGTATGGGTAGTAGGTTTTTGATTTTTGGTTTTTGTGGCAAATAATAACATATACCGACTTATCTTTGTATAGCACCTAAGTGCATATACATAAGACAAACAAAAAATCAAACCAACCCTAAGGGCATCCTTCGCGAGGAATAAGGTGCGCACGATAAAATGTTTTGCGGTTGATTATATGATTGCGATTTGATGAAAGAAAGTGGCTAAGACTAACTTATTTTATGTTGTGTGTGTATATGGTTTTAGACTTAGAGCCAATATAGGATATATGTATGTATGTATGCATAAGACATAACATAAACCAATCCAACTCGGGTAGTGGGTAATAAAAATGTTGCACCTTTGGCTTAGATGATGAAGATGATGATGATGGTTGCAGTGAAGTGAATTGTATACAAAATGTTATATTTATTTGCATTACCTATGTTTTATTATTGCAACTGAATATTATAAGAGGTGGTCTCTATAAAGATACATACATATATGTGTATAGTTATATTTTATAGGTAAAATGATCATGATGGTTTTAAAATTTATGATCCGAGGTCGAAAAACAATCTTTTGGTATATGTAATTCAAACATACTCGCATAATAGAATGTTTGTTTCGTTTTATTTGCATTTTATAGATTGATATCAAATTATTGGAAAAACAGTTTTGCAAGAATATGGAATTAATTGTACAAATGATTGTCTATAGAATGAACTTTAAAGCTTCTTTTGTTTTGAGATAAAACAATTAATCAACAAATCATGAGCAGTTCTTGACCTAAACATGACTCATACTCAAAGTGATGTTAATCCCCTAAAACTAGATTATTACATTCATCTCAGTATAGGATATAGAAAATCAAAAAATATAGCAAAACAGTATTAAATCACTGGACCACTTATCGAATCTGAAAGAATTGGAAAAGTCAAGAAAGCAACTTGTCCATCATAAGAGTTTCTTTCAAATATTTTCAAAATCACAGACAGATTTTTAAAAAATAAATTTTAAGCAAATCATTGTTTGGGTAAAAATTAACTTCTTTTTTCGCACAGTCATAGTCATTTAAAAATATCAACCTTAGTATTTTAATGATTTTATATATGTACATTGATTTACATTTTTAATTGAGCTATGTTTTAAGTCGATGCTTTTTTATACGTTTTTGATGATTTTTCATTTTTTCAAAGTCTGTTGTTTTTAAAAAAATTTTTAAAATATTTTTTTTTTTTCAATAAAATATAAACGTATTTGTTTGTTTGCAAAATAAAACATGACCAAAATAGATTAAGCGATACACTTTTGCCAGATTCTGTTGAAGGAGGACTTTGGGTATATTATTTGGTCATGTTCAGATGGTTCTTTAGTTTAGTTAATTTAAGATGTCTCTATGGACAATCATAGAAGAAAGATAGCTCATAACTTTTTTAGACAGTCTTTAATTCAGTACAATAAAATTGCTTCTTTCATGACTCGTACATAAATTCAAAAAAAATTATGTACGTACATTATGTATTTATTATATATTTTAGTTTAATCAAGTAAATTTTTCAAAACTTCCATAATCTAATGTACACTTTAAGTGATAAATTTTCTATAATATTTTGGTCTCTTTTCAAATAAGACTAATGGACAAAAAATTAGATAGTAAAACTTTGACAAAATAAGTCGGTGACATAATGAAAACTAAGATAAATCGACAACAAAATTGAAGAAAAAAATTTAGCACAAACAATAAAATAGCTGAAATTGTATAAATTGAAAACTAGAAGACTTATGCATAATTGCAAATTATTAGAAGCTTTGAAATAAAATTCTTTTCAAATGATTTTCAATTTAAAAAACCGTCATTCTGACATTTATGTCATATTCAACATTTCTTTGAAATTATGTATAAAGGTAATGGAAAATAGAAAAACAACATTTTTAAAAACACCGATTTTTGACCAATAAAGAAGTCGCTCGTCTAAAGCAAACGTAAAATCTTCTTACTTGAATTTCAGCTGAACTTTAAGGTGACAAGAATTTGAAAGCTTACCATAGAGATATCGAACAATGAGACAATTATTTGGATAGCTTATTAAATATTATAGCTTTCGATTTATTTAAGTTTCCAATATTTTTTTCACAGTCGTATAGTTCATAAGACTACAAAACCATATCTCTCACTCAAATTTACAAGCATCATTTAATCCAAAAAGACTAAGTTACTAATTTTATTTAAAGACCAAGATAACAAAATTGGACTAACTGTACTAGTATAAATTTAAATTGCAAAAAGTAAAGAATCAAAAGGAGAAATCTGATTTTTAACAGTCCCAACAATGTACCCGAAATTGAATTTGCATCCTAGATACGTAAATTTTGTTTATCAATATGGAACTTACAAGCACTCAAAAATGGTTCATAATAAAATAATAATAAGTACGTATACGCTCGGGTGCACATTAGTATCTAATATTAGTCGGCAAAGACTGTTACAAAGTTTTATGATTAAAATTTGACACGAAGGCTTTCATTGGAAAAGACACCATGTTATTCTCACTTTAGGACTACTTTTGGATGGATGGATCTCTGTTACTCAATAACACCAGAACGGCTGAACGGATCTGAATGAAATTTGGCACAGAGATATTATAAATAAACAGAGTTTTGATCTAACTCAAAAACTACTATTATAATATGATTTGCTTCTCCATTACTATTATTATCTGTCTATCCCGTGCGATGACGGTATCAGCCGCTAGTATCCTTACATACATGTGCTGTGCATAAGTATTGAGTACATACTGTATTTGCCCTTTTTTCTATCAAAGTTCTGTTTTCTAATTTTTATTTGGTTTGAATTATTATAAACAAGGCTATAACGGTGCCTGATGTAATCTGTCAGTCTCGTGAGATTGTGTAATTCTTCAAATTCAAATAAATTAATAATATAAAATTGATGAATTCAAAAATATGTAACACTTTTTAAAAGTCTATTTTCAGCATTTTAATCTGTGAAAATGATTTCAATTTCTAACACCTTATCTCATATAGTGAGAGTTTAACATAATATTTTAAATTCAATAACCAGGAAGATAAAATCATTGAAAAGAAAAAAAAACAATATTTTTCAATTAAAATTAAAATTAAAATTAAAAGGTTGCCCTTATGACCCAAGATTTAAAAAATAAAAACATTCAAGGTAAGGATTAAATCGTGATTCGAACTAATAACTCATAAAATTTAAATATACTATTCCAATTTTCATTAAATTCAATCATAAATAATAAAATAAATATACAAAAATATACATAAGCTGACGGATAACAAGCAAAAGTGGTAATGAAAATTAACACTCACGTGAAGATTTGCACTTAAATTGACGAATGTCATGTTATTATATTTTATACACGAACTTTTCCATCATTTTTCTCCCACGTTCATTGCAATCAATCATACATTGCTTATTTTCTATAAATGCCGCTTTCAACAACAATAACACAAAAAAAAAAACTTAGTCATGTAATTTTATTTATTAAAATAATAATTCTTCTTTAACAAAAAAAAAAAAAAAACAAAGACATCAACCAACAACAAAAAACAAAAAAACACCAAACTTCACCTTAGTGCAATTTTAATTATTATTGTAATGAAAAAAAAAAAAAAACTATTATTGTTGCTCTTTCAAGTTGAAGTTGAAGTTAAAATCGGAATTGGAATTGAAAATTAAATTGTTAAAAATGCATCACAAGTGATTAAGAAATTAACACACATTAACATTATTGCGAGACTGCGTTCGAACACGAACTCTAAAACGCGCGGCGGTAAATTAAATCGTCGCAATGATATTTAATTTAAATAAAACACAACAAATGTTTCGCGGATTGATTATGAATTAAATAATTTTTAATTATTGTAATTATTTTTTATTGTTTCTTAAAAGACGTGCATTTATTATTCATGAACATTATCTGACACTTAATAAACAATAAACATTTATATGCATAATCCTCAAGCTGTCAAGTTTAATAACTGGTTAGTAACAAGCCTCCCTTATTGTCGAACGCCATTATTTTTATTATTTGTCAACGCGCAGCGCTACTGTCACTGTCACACAAAACGAAACGAAACAAAAAAAACGCACTTCTCCCGCCTTCGAAATGACTTTTAAGTGGATACACCTGGGGGCACCAATTAGCGCTTCAACGTATCTGGTGGCGCTACCGCACAGCAATCCAATGGGAGACGCGATTCTTGTCCAACCATTCATGTGGCCTTTTATTCGTAGGTAACTCCGTGTCCGTCCGTGTCGTCGTCGTCCGGTCCACAAGAACTTATCGGTCTTCGTGTTTTTTATTTTTTTTTTATTATTTTACCTTCACGCGGATTGTGAGATAAGTTTTTTTTCCAAAGTTCGCGTGCGCGCACAGCTCACCTGTGGCATCGGAATTCACTGACTGACGTTTCGGTTCGGTGTGGAAAGACCTGATGGTTGCATGCGCCGCTCACTGCCGCGATTTTTGAGTCTCACATTTAAACGTCATTCGCGGACTGGAAGTGGCTGTGTCATCGAAGCCGCTGTGCCACGAGAGTACAGATTGTACATGACCACTTGTGGGTAAGTATATGGATGGTTCATTCGGGAGTCCAGCTTGGAAGGTTTTTCGATAAACTGAGAGGTATAAATTCTCGTTGGAGCATTGGAGCCAAGAACCTAAGAAACAGCGAAAGAGGTGTGAAAGAGAAACTTACAAAAACAACAACTTGAGTCGAGCTCTGGAATCAGAGAGCTCAGACTGAACTGTTCATCGGTTCGTAAGTTTGGGTGAATGCGGTTTGGTATCATGAAACATTTATAGGACGGAATTTGGTCAACATTTCAATATATTTAATTGGCTTTAAAGCTTACAAGATGTTAATGCTAAGTAAAATAAAAGCGAACATTTAAGGACTTAATTTGAAAAACCATTTTTAGGGTACGAGTAGCGATTTAAAAAAAATGATAATTTATTCTATTAGACAGTAAAATAAGATTGAGTTAGATTTTGAATTAGTACAAGTTCAATAACATAGTTTATGTTTAGGTGATGACTGACCACGACATGGGAAAAGTACCGGTCTGGTATCGGTATTGTTTCGTTAAAGATTTATGTATTTTTTTTTTTTGCAAAAAGAAGGCACTTTTTATGATCATAAAGCGTTAAAGAGGATGTCAAAATATGTTGTATTTATATTTTACTAGAAGACCCGGTGAACTTTGCCTTGCCTGGCTATTTGATTGGTTAACATTTTACCAACCGATTAAAATGTTTATTATAATTGGAAATAAAGTGTAGAGTTATATCTTTTTGGATCCAGTAGTTTTGATTTATTCATTTCTGCCCATGGCCCGCACACGTAAAATTTGGAGTAAAACAATCCCCCTTTCCCTATATCAAGAAGACTTCCTGCTATTTTTCGAATATCTTAATTAATTTATTTACGACATCACATTAGAAAACTGAAAAATAACAGTACTTCTCCACTATTTAATTAATGTTATTATACATATAAACCTTCCTCTTGAATCACTCTATCTATTAAAAAAAACCGCATCAAAATCCGTTGCGTAGTTTCAAAGATTTAAGCGTACAAAGGGACATAGGGACAGAAAAAGCGACTTTGTTTTATACTATGTAGTGAAATAAAGTCTGAACCTATCAACTTCTATCATAATTTTTGGCCCGAATTTTACTCTAGAAAAGCGCGATTTTAGTGATTTGAGGGAACACATAATATGGGTGTGTAAATCTATTTTAAGTGGGAGTAAGATTTTTCGATTTTGAAGAGACTAAGGGAAGATAATAAGAATATTATTTTTTTGTAGTATTATTATTATAAATTTATTTAATGCAATGTAAAATTACAAGAAAATAAATCATTAAGTCACTTACAAACAAGCCATCAGCCTTCGCTTTTATTTATGGGTAAAAAGTTTACAAATGATTTTGTTTAAGTGTACATTTCATATATTAGCTTATATTTTAGTGAATAAATTAATTTTTTATTTACTACTTGCTAAAACTAACAGTTTTCTAATATTTGTTTTTAATTTCATGAATCTTTTTGGCCACTTGTTTCATTAAAATCTTCAAAACAAAATACACAAGCCGTAGCCGTTGTTCGATTTATGGCTGTTTTTGTGAACATACGTTTATGAGTGTGTATGCGTGTAGTGCTTACTAAAATTGAGAAATCTCATGAACTAATACACATAGACATAAACAAATAAGGTCCTTTATGATATATATATGTATCTAGCTTTATGTAAGATTTCGATCAAAATATGAGGGCCCTTATACATTGATCGAACGGTTTTTGCTGCTATATTTGTTATCTACATACATAATATACTAATATTATGAGTAGGAAAGATTTGATTGTTTATTTGAATTGAATAGATTGCAAAACTACTTGACCGATTTGAAAAAATCTTTTTCCGATGGAAAGCTACACTGTCCTGGGTTGACATAGTCTTTATTATATTTAAGAAATAGGGATCCTTACTAAAACAAAGTGTTTATAAAAGAAAATTTATTTAAAAAATCTGTACCTGACTCTGTACAAACACTAAAAATTAAAAGTATGTTGCATCCACACGATTTAATGATTTTGATTTATGTAAAGGTGAAAAATTCATTCCAAGTTCTAAAAATTTGAGATAAATGTAAAATTCATTATTTCGCTTTGCATCCATTTAAGCTGCCTCTACTTATTTCGATACGGTTCAAATAAACCGCATTGAAATTTGAACTATCTAGGTTTTATTACTACTCTGGAGTTTTTGTTAAGGCATTAAATTGGGGCGAGACGAAGTTCGTCAGGTCAGCTAGTTATTCTAAGAATTCGAATAAAGAACGTTACACAAGAGGACTTCAAAAATGTATGTTTTAAAGGCCAATATAAAAACACTCACATTCTTATTACTATTTAAAATAATGATTGTTTAAGTCACTATCATAAATTAATTATTTTATGTGAAGAAACTAAGAGGTGTTTTCTTAACAGAATGAAAAGGTTGGATGGTTGTTGGCGATATTTTGACAATTGAAAATGTCAATCTGTGTAATTGCGTTGACATTTCTATTTGATAATTCATTTGTTTAGTGTCAGAACAACACTCCCAAAGTGTTAAAGAAGACGCCAAAATGTCAATTCCTCACCGTTTTCAACTTGATAGCTTCTGTCTTTTGACTACATTTAAAATTTTACGTTATGATCATGAATATAGCTCGTGCAAGAATAAAGGCCAAATGATCGTCGTCATTATGCTGCCTATAGACTAATTTAAAATTGGCCGAAGATAAGCATTTTTATCGAAGAATTGTATTAAGTGATGAAACTCTTTTCGGCCTAAATATGGCTGCATCTACCATATAAAGCAAAGTTTCCGTATATTGATCCATTGACGAATCACCATTACATCCATTAAAATTGGTTGCTTGTTGCCGTTTACATTGTGCTGCATTATCGCTTTCTTTCAAAATGAGAAAGAAGTTGAAGTGAATGTCATACGCTTTACCAAGCCATGCATCAACCAGGGAAAAACTGCGAGCTATATCTCTTAATTCCATTATTTTTTCAAATACGATTTAAATAAAAACGGCTTTGGTTCCAAATCGTATTTCTATTTGATTTTATAACTTATTTTTCTCGGTGTACTTATTTTTAAAAATCGACAACATTTGGTTCTAAAAAGACTTTGCATCTTGTCACACAACACGCTTAACGATCAATATTTTGCCAAAATTAATTGGTGATGGTGACAACTTTATTTTCAGAATTGGTCCTACTAACTGACCCCATATAGTTCGTGCGACTTAACGATTTAGAATACTCATTATGGGGCTATATTAAGACATTAGCATTGAAAGCCAATCCTCAGGCTTCCATCGACATTATACGGCTTGATTATTAGTTTATGTTAAATGTTACTCACAGTTCTTAAAAAAACACCCGAAATGAAACAAAATAAAAATGATAAGGCTGATAGGTAGACTACACAGACAATCCTTCTTTAAAACAAACTGAAAACGAGTAGTTAGTCTAACCAACTTTCTAACTGACGTTTAAGCCTTGGGGCACTTATGATAGCTTGCACAAACATTTTTTGGCATCTTTAGACAAATTAATGTCAAGAATACCAAATAGCTACTTGGTTTTGTGTTGGATTTTTAATTTTAAAATTATTAGAACCTTATGTAAGCTTATGTAGAAGATTACACAGAAAAAGCACACAATTATACAACGTATTTGATTTTGAACTTATTAAATACTAACCCCCGTCTCGACTTCGTATTGAACAACTGTTTTAAACATTTTCTAGTAGAAAAAATATAGGCTGTGTTACACAGGAATAAAGTAACATTCTATAAAAGTAAAAGAATTATAAAAATCCGTCTAGTAGTTTTTGAATTTATTCGTAATTCAGTATTTATTGTTTATTCGTATAGAATTGTGAAGTTGGTTAGCAATACCAATTTTCAAGTTGCTTTTAAATCATGGATCAGATTAAAAAAATTTCGTCTCTTAATTTTCTGACAAGTTGAAAGTTAGTAAACAAAGACGTCCTTAATTAACTGCAGTACCTTACCTATCCAATTTTATTGAATGTGGAAAGAAGATCTTCGAGATTTTTTTTTAAGAACTTCCCTTAAATTTTTTTCTAGAATATTATTTGTTACTAACACAAGATTTGACTTCCAAAAATAACCCAAAGGTCCTGCACAAAAACCTTTAAATAAAAATATTTAAACACTTTCCAAATATAGTACCTGTCAATATTTCTTAAGAAACATGTAAGATGAACCTATTAAACTATGACCCCTTGAAAAATGTAAAGAGCATCAAATCTTTCAAAATGAAAAATGTGTTTTTTTTTTTCAAAACACCACATAACATATTGGCTAAGCTTTTTTTTATTCTATGGATATGCCAACTCATTACCAAACTATGTAACAAAAAGCTCAATAAATTTTATTCGAAAAAAGATCACCTCATGCGATCTCGATCTGCCATGGAAAAAATTATTGTACTAAACCGTGAAGCATGTTCTCCGGAGTTCTTACAATCTCCATCTTAAATCGTTTTTGGTCTCGAAGTCTTGCGCGTTCCCACATCAATCAAACTTTCGATTATCCCCCAATAACTGACTGATTGATCCGTTGGCTTAATGAGTCCATTATGTCTATCTCTATGACATTTCCATTCAACTACTATGGTTGCAGTTGTTTTTTGGCCAGTTCCAGGTTTCCCACAGCCATACTCGCATAGTCGTAGCACATTCAATACCCGTTTAAATGCAAAATTACCCTCATGTTTGCCCTCTATAAGGTGTCGCATAAATCACTGATTACCAAATTATTTATCACCCCACAACAACCACAACTTCAGCATCAACCCCCACCCACGCCGCCATTCCTAAATAAGCGCCCAATCGGAGTCATATTGCCTAATGAGTTCACGAACGCGCATATATACCTACTCGTGGCACCCCGCGCGCGTCAATTGAGCCTTTGTTTCTAAATCCTCGCGCCAAATATCGCCAACGCAATAAATTACCACCAGAGTGCAGCGGCGGCGCGCACCGCCTCACTTGCACCCTTTTGCGGGCTAAACGATCAATCGTCGTCATTCGTGGTGTTCCCGGCGGCGGGTGGCGGATTGGGGGCGCTGCGCTCAGATATAGGTTGGGAACTCAGCTCCGTAAGAGCCAAACGATTAATTTGGCGTACGATCTCGCGCCCAACGTGATAATGTCTGCCATGATTCGCGGGGAAGGGGGTAGGATTTTTTTTTCTCGCCGGTGAGGGGAGTGGAATAAAAGGGGCACTATTGTTATCCGTTCCATAGGGTCAATCGATTTGTGTGCAAATCTAAATAAAGGGCATTCCGAATGCATAACTGTGCGGCCGGGCGGTCGTCGTCTTTGCTTCGGTCGGTGGTCGGCTGGTTGGTTAGTTGATGGTTCAGTATGGACTCCGCCGCCGCCGCCGCCGCCGTTGTTGAATAGTGCGAGTTGGGGATCGATTTTCATGATGCACGATCGCTTTTGGAGGCAGAAACAGAAACAGAAAAGGAAAACAAAACATGCTGCCTGCTGCTGATGGCTGATGTTGGCTTTTGGCTGCTCCCAGAGTCCAGACAAAAGGAGATTACAAGAAGAAAACAGAAAGAAACACGTATTCCCCACGTACAGTTTGCAGCTACCAGAGCACAATAGAATGTTTGGTTGTTCGTCGCGGCGAACACAATTTGTTCGTGTTATTGTTGTGCGCGTTGATCTATTGTTGCGCCCCAGCATCACTATTCACTATTCACTATCACTGTCGACGTAGTCATCGTCGTAGTCAGCGTCAGCGTCAGCGTCGCCGTCGTCGTTGGCGAGACGCGGCGAGACGAGATCCTCTCGCCAACTACAGATCATATAAGTACACCAATTATTGTTCGGGCCAGGAGTGAGAGCGGACATGTACACTACACAGTACACATGCATACCACTTCAAGGCCGTAGCTTTTTAACCAAAATTCGGGGGGTTATTTTGGAAAATTGTATGTGGATTCATACCAAATTTTTCTTCATCGTCAAAAATAAAGTAGCACTGCTTCCTTTTTTTCTTTTATGATATTTTATAAGTAATTGTAATTTTTAAGTTTTGAGTGTAAAATAAATAAAAATCACCATTATAATTGCAATAAATTAAAGATCATTAAAATACTCTTTTTTTTCATTAACTTTCTTTTAATTTTTTTATATTAGCTCTCAAAAAATAGAGTATGTAAATTATTCCAAAAGTTTTTTCGATGATAGCAGACTATTAAGAAAATATAGTTTTTTTTCTAGAAAAAATATAAATGTAATAATAATAAAATTCTAAAACATGTCCGAAGATTTAAAATAGTAGATCACAGAATGACAAAAACTACGCGGAGCCAACTTTTCACAATCATCTCACCTGATAAAGAAATGAACAATTTATTAAACAAAATGATACCTAAATTTTCTAAATATCTATAAAAATCCATTTGTTAAAACCCGAGAACCACTTTAGCTGATTTTGGTTTTGAAATGTTTGTCGTATTTCAGGGAAGGTTTGAAAAAGTATGGAAAAAATGCTAGGAAAACATTAAAAAGGATACAAATACTAAATTTTTGATTGCCAGTGTGTTGTCAAATTTTTATATTTAAGTCGTCCGTCCAACTTTAACGAAAAGTTAGAAAGTAGCTTGTTATTCTATCACCATTAGACAGTTATTAAATTTTTTATCATCTTTGTCTGTGCCCGTAATTTACTGGTCTAAAAATGTCAAGAAAAAGATGAACTTCAACTCAATAGGTACCATTCAAATAATTTTTATTATTGATGAACTTTTTTCTTGTTATTTCTGAGAGTCATAAAAATTTTGACATATTGACCAATCTAACAGCCAGGCGTGCTGTTAGAACTCAATTGGGGTGGGACAAAGTTCGGCGGGTCCTCAAGTCTTTTTCTATTTTTTGGGTGTTGATGAATTTTCTTAAAGTTTTTGTTAATTTTCTTTTAATATTTCTTTATTTTTCCAATGTAAAAAAATTATTTCGTAAAATTGTTAAAGTTGATTTGGCTTTCAGTTTTGTTTAGAAATTCATTGATGATGTTGCCAGCTGTAAAAATGGGCTTAATATGGTAGAAAAATAAAATGTGACTATTCCAAAAAATTTTCAAATTCAAAGTTCTCAAAACGGAAACATTATTTTTTTAATTTAAGATTTCTTCTACTGGAAACAATTTTTAATTTCTTTAACCTCTCGCAAATCTTTCATTGATATCAATATTTCCTAATCTTAAAAGACACGAAAAATCACGAAGCCCCTGATCGATCAAAAAACTTATTTTATCTTAAGAGTAGGTTTTTAAGGACTTAGTTTTGAAGAACCATCCGACTTACTTTTATCTGAAGCTCTGTTTTTTAAAGTATTTACTTTTACGATTAAAAAATGTTCTTAAATATTGAGAAAAGTAAAATTCGAAATCCCAGCCTGTCAAATAAATGCTCCAAGCAAAAAGTTTTCATAGAACTAAAGTATAAAGATTGGTAGTAGTTTAGGTTTTATTAATTTTTGGATGACTTACTTTCTCTTTAAGCTGCAGACTTATATTGTATTATAATACATATATTTAATGTTATTTCATATGATTTAGTCTTTATATAGTTAAACAAATAAATTGTTATATTGATGTTTAATTCAAAACGTATTTAAGTTATAAAAATATCACACATACGCCATAGTGTACCATATTATTTCATCATTATAAACTACATATGTACTATTTAAAGATACTAATAAATAAATAATATTTAATGGTAATTATTGACCATAAATATACATACTACTTTTTTAGCTTTTTAAAAATTAAATGGGGCACGTGATTCGAGCAATATAAAAAAAAAACTTATTTTCACTCCATTTTAAATGTTTAGGCAATTAATACAAGCAAAAACTTTGATTGCGGGTATTTTGACCTCCCTTTTTCACCCACAAAATAAACTCGAATAAGGCCCTGCCAACTTAACAACAAAACAAATGAGGGAATGAAAATGGAAAATAAAAACCTTAATCAATCTTTATCTCTTCGCTATATAAGTATTTGAACAAAAAGAAGAAAAAAAACAACCGAATGAAGATCATCTCTCGCAGTTGGCGAGATCTTCTTCGTTTTAATCTCCCCCGCACATTTTACAAATAAGTGAAGAAGAAGCGCAACATGCGGCAAAGATCGTGTATCTTATATGTTCCAAATGAAACAATAAAAAACACAAAAATCACCAGCAACAACAACACCAAACACAACTATGTTCAGATACCTAGTTGTGGTGGGAGAGGTGAGGGGAGAGGTTGAAGGGGAAGGGTGGGAGGTTGAGTGTATTGTGTACCGTGTACAGTGTATAAGTTTAGCACTGTGAATTCACATCATCGCGGAAATCGTGATCGTGTGGTCAAACCTTTTGTGTCTTTTGCGCTCCCAACAGCAATGTTACAATTATTTATACCGTATTCATAGGTTTTTGTTGTTGTTGTTGTTTTTTTACCTTGTTAGTTGTTGTTGTTGTAGTTTTGAATAGGTACCCTCGTACCTAGATCTATTTGAGAGTCTTATTGCATAGTTTGGACCAAGATCAAGCTGCTCCAATTTGATTCTAATTGTATTATAGACATATGGAGATGCATGACATCAACAGGCGCTCTGGCTGGGCTCTGTCTTTGGTTCTAGATTCTGTAGTCCATAGGTTCTAGGTTTGGGTTCTATAGAGACTGCCGGCCGCGTGAGGATCACATTCCGCATGTGGTGTATGGAATCAGACATCAGACACAGCCTATTGTCTGACAATTGTGGTATACGAGTGGGTGGGTTACTTGATACCGTGTACACATGGTCTTTCATGTGTTTCCATGGTCGTGAAACGAAGACCGCGAAACGCGACGACGACTACGACTACGACGACGTGACGTTTAGTTTTAAATCGTGGGTAAAAGTAATGATCGCACAGGGATCATTTAGTTACACAATTTGTTGTATGAAAAAATAAATACTTAACGATTAAATCATGCAAAAAGTGATGAGCTCATTTTATCCACACAAGACATAACCAAGACACATATTATGATCTATGTGAGAGGAAGCTTTGGAAAGAATCCGTCTATAAGGCAATGACAAAGAGCTCATCTTACTAATCATCAGTTGGAGAGAGGTCATACTTTATAATAAAAAGGAATTTAATTTCTTGTATTTATTGTTTTTGAAATGACGTGAAAACAATGCTTCCAACTTAATCCTGATGAATAGGTTTTAGTCGAGGAAGACCGTAAATCAGGAGACTTCAGGCTGAGTATAGGTTAGTAGAAGCAAAATTCAAGAGGATGAAAATATTTAAACATTAAAAAGATTGTTCAATAAGTTATACGTAGAGTAGTTATTTTTAAATTTTGAGTCATTTTAAGCTAACATCCCGATTAAAAAAATAACTAATCCATATTCATTTGAATTCAAATGAATTTGAGTCGAAATTCATTAGGTAGTTCACGACAACGTCAAGTTTTATAACTTAAACCAAAAATTTATGAAAATAGAAAAAAGTGAAAAAAAAGTGAACATACATCGCTGATGTCTCTTAAGAGAATAATACAAGATTATTAATTTTTAGAAACATCAAAAAGTTTCTCAAGTCTCACTTAAGAATAACATCTTAACATCTTGAACTAGACCACCTAGAAGGCTGCAATTTAAGTATGTATTTTGATATAGGGTATTCCCCTCTTTCTATGAACTTTTAATGTATATTATGTGAAAAACTACTACAAAATATAAACTAAATTAAGCGTATAAATATTAAAAGTAACGTGAACAAAATTGCATTGTATTTAATAAATAAAAACACAGAAATTAATTCCTCCAAGATCAAGTATTAAAATTTATAAAAAAAAATTCTGGTAATAAAAACTTAAAGTTTGTAAACAACAAATAGAACTTAAGAAATATGGTTTTCGTTAAAAAAATTTAATTCATTTTCATCAATTTTCAAGAATTCTTAACAAATATGTGTGAATTCTTAAACCAACACACTTCCCAGGTCGGTGAAAAAAGAAGTCAAATTAAAAATTTTTCCAATGGTGTAGCTAGAATATATTTCGGTCTAACCATCATAATCGAACTTCTAACATGATAAATAGCCATGTAAGTAAGTATGCTGCTACCTCTTGTATGGTTACTTGTTAGACTAAATGCAGACAAGACTATGATTACTTATCAATAATCCTAAAGATTGCATTGTAACAGTCCACATACTCATACTATCGTTATCTATATAAGTAATCTGTTTACAATTTCCAATATACAGCCATCGCCCTTCGTATCATCCCCTTAGTAAGACTCTTAAAAGTTCTAAGTTTTGTTTTAAAATTGTTTAGAATTTAAAAAATTAATTTTAAACTAGGACCAATTCAAATGGAAATTACACAAAAAGGTAGTCAAAAAATGTTACGTATACGCCGTGGCTCTCTCAAATTACATTAAAAATACAACTGTTTGGTTTAGATAAATGAAGTAAATATTTTAATCTCATTTTATATAAAATTTTCTGTGATGTATGTCGTTTTTTTCCTATACATAGGCCGGCAATAATAACTAAATATAAACTCAATTAGTTTTAGTAATACATTTATTTTTATATTTAACACATTTTTCTATTTTTTGTATTTCAGTCTGAATCAGTTAAATTTCCAAAATTGTAGAGATTTTTGAAGGTTTGTTTTGAGATTTAAGCTTTATTGCTTGTTTAATAAATTGAAGACAAAATTATTGCAATATTTTTAACTATAAAAAAGAAATTAACTAGAAAATTTGAAATTTAAAATCCTTGAACTAAATTCTATATGAACAATTTTTTCAAAACCGTATACACAACTTTTTTTTTCTTTTGAAACTTCGGTAACCTCAATTATAATCATTATGAATTAATTTATGTTATATGCAAAAAAACGTTGCAAAATTGCAAAAGCCTGCTTTTTTCAGTTGTTATGCGAAATAAAATTAAGTGAAAAGACCTTAGTTTTCTTTTAATGAAAACAATTTTTCCTGTTTCAATATATTTGACATATTAAATAGAATATTTTATACTAAATTTGTTGTTTCATAAACATAAAAAACATTTGTACCCCGAATGTAAGGTGTGTGCCAAATTTTAATCAACTTAAATCTGGAAACTTGACCAATACTTACTTAGAGTTAACTAGCTGAGCACAGGTGACTACTGATTTAACATAAAAAAAAACAATAGCATTTTCAGTATAAAAATCTCTTATACAAAAAGACATTCATTTTTTGGAATCTTCGAAAGACAGCCGATTTTTCAAATGGGTGTGATTCCAGGACTATTTCGAAAAAAAGATTCTCTTTTACTGGAAGTTTAATCAATTTTACTACAAGCTTTGAAAAATTGGGAGCATATAGAAATCGGCTGTCTTTAAAAACAAAATTAGGTTTTTATTTCAATATTTTGTTTGTATTTAAATTTTTAAAAATTGCACCTTTGGATTCCAAAAACATCATATCAGAATTCAATTTTTTTGAAATATAAAGTCTGTTCCAAGTCTTTTGTGCACAGAAATTCACAGCACACATTTTTTTAAGAAGTGGGGATAAAATTCTCTCAGTTATAGAGAAACTGTGCACAACGAAGTGGAACGACATTTCACAGAAAATCACAGACTTTACGAAACGTCAAAAAAAAGTCAACAAAAAATCATTTCAAAAAATTTGATTTGAAAGCGCGTGAAAAGTTTCTAATTGTTTAAAATTAATAAAAAAAATTGATTTGTTAAAATTGTTACAAATAGAGTGCTCAAGAAAGTCTGACGACTCGATTTGGAACTCAATACTGGTGTTTTTCATAATGAAAATTAGAATTTAAAATTAAAAAAATCTTTTATTTTAAAGGCAAAACTCAAATGTCAAATGCTATTTTTCAAATTTGACAGTCTTCAATTTTCTGTGCACAGAAATTTTTTTGGCTGAAATTCACAGGGTGGGGAAATTTTTTGCTCTCTCGAGAGCCCTCTCTTCTTTGAAAAACTACGAAAAATGTATAACTTGGAACAGCTTTTTACAGTTTTTCGGTGATTTTCGGCGAATTTCACACACTTAGAACAGACCTATTATTATTAATTTAAAGACAAAAAAACTGTTTTCTAATTTGTCATTACATTAGTAAAATAGGATTTAAATAGTAAGATTCTAGTGCCTAAGCATTAAGCGTGTTATTAAGACGAGATTTGTACAGATTTTCGAACTGCGCTGGAACTTTAAGTTCTAACCAAAACTCGACTGCAAGATTATTTAAAGAAAAATTAGTCATTGAGTTCACATAAAGGAAGCCACTTGCCAAAAGGTGATATAATACTTCATATTATTTATGACAGAGACCGACTTTGAGCAGGACACTCAAATTAGACTCTTAAACAAGATAGATATGATGACACTTGTTGAAGGAGGTGGGGATCCGAATGAAAGATAGAAAGATGGGTTTTGTTGCTACAATTCTACGGTCTAAATTAACTTTCATAGGAAAAGGTTTTACTGACTGTTGAATGTTATGCTTTTGGAATGTCCTTAAGAACTTTTAATGCGATAGGTATACGCGAGATATGCGAGAAAAACTACAACCAAGTCTCTGTCGTGATTTTTAACACTGACAAACAAACATTTCACCTAAATTGATGTATCTATGAAATAAGTACACATCGTACCTAACAGGTGCTCCGCATATAACTAATGACTTTTTAAGCAAAAAAAAATAATTCTTTTTGTTTTAATTTTTGTCATTAATTACTTTAAAAATATATCTACTTTATTTACCAAACCATCAGTTCACATTAATATCCCAACTAAAAAGCACATCAGAACGGACGGTGAGCACACCAAAGTTCAGCCATTTATTCTTCTTGATAATGGACAGAGGGGAGGGCATGAGGTGGGGGTGGTTGAATCTCATTGATGGACTTAAAATAATTTTGTCAAATCAATCAAGCTTCTTGAACTGTGCTTAGGAAAGTTTTTCACTCCATCTAACTATCCCTCCTTTTTGCTTTTCTTCACCCTTCTATTATAAGTGTAGCTTAATCAGCTTTACTTGCTTACCTACTTTTCGACATTTATACATGCGATAATGGCCTTAAGTATAAAGCAGGTGGATTTTAAGCCTTTCCCGTCACACCACCACCAGTAAAAGGTGTTTGAAGGTATGTATCTTAGGCTATGGGTATAAAAAGTGATGGAACAACATTTAAAAGCCTCCCATCGCACATTATTCATCGTATTTAGCAACATTAATCAAATTCGCTTATCCGCAACAAAATTTTTCCACGAAATGTTGTTCCCTCAGAATGAAAACAGAACAGAATGGAAAAAAAGAACAAAAAACAGAGAAAACCAAATTGCCCCGCAGGACCTAAGAAACTTTAACAAACTTACAATAAAAAAACGAAAAATGAAAAACAAAAAACGAAAAACGAAAAACCACCACTCGTTGTTCCTTTTTCTTTCCGCAAAAACCCAAAATTTCTTCTTATTATCGTAGATTAATTAATCCCCAGGAATTTTCTTCCTAAGCAAAAAAAAGAAAGAAAAATTTGAAAATATACAACGGAAAAACGGAAAAACATAAAATAGAAAACAAGCTCGCTCTTCTTCGTATTGGTATGTTATTATTTTGGAACCCCTTTTTCGTCTCGACTTCGGCTTCAGATGACTTCGTCCGCGTTCAATTTTCATCTATCCGCCATCCGCTAACGGGGCTTTTTGTATTTTTTTTTTTTGCTTTTTCTCGATGTAAATACCCATAAATAATGTAAAATAGGCATCACTCATGTAGTTTGCTCTCAAGTCTCGTCTCGTCTTCTTCTCCGTCTTCACAAAAGTATATAGAGATGAAAGGGTTGAAAAATCACATACCCCACACTACCTACCTACTTAGGTTTAGGTTTTTCGGGACCGCACCACCATCGACCGCACCGCATGAAAAAAGGGTTGCGAGCCAAAGCAGCAGCAGCAGCAACATCAACATCATATATCTACCTACTTACTATGACTATGAGTATGACTATGATGATGTGCCCTTATGTATATAGCTTAATTTTTAGCGGAAAGAACGTGTATAGAAATATAAATCTACCACGCCCGAGAACGGATACAGCTGCTGGTGTAGAGCACCAGGACACCCCTCACCTACTTTCCGACACATATACTCGAATATATAGATGTGGGTAAACAGAGTTGGTAGGTGTATGTACATATGAGGGTACATGATGGGGGGGATTTTTTTGGGGTGGCAATCCTTTTTCAAATACAAACCCACCACGGGTGTGAATGGGCAATTTTTCACACGCGCCCCCTCCCCCCGTTGGTAATATTAGTGGGTTGATAAGGTGAGGCAAGTATATTTATGTGTTTGCCCGGTGTGTTAGAAAGATGTATAGAGTATAGAAAAATGGCTTAACAACGTTATAGATGGCGCTCTCTACATCCGCCCACATATAAACAGAAATAATGTTCTTCATAGAGATAGATCAGAAAAAAGGGTGTTTTTGCAACCCCCCTTTTCGTTGGTTTGGTTGCTGTGGATTCAATTTACACTGAACTGGGAACATCATCATCATCATCTCGACTTAGGAAGCCATCTCAGGGGGACTTGTGCTCTATATTGCAACCCTTCTATGGTATAGTAAGCCACCTAACCTCAATTCATTTCGCCTTTCACCCCCCCCCCACCGCTCACTCTTGGTGATAGGGTTGCTGCTCTCTAGTTATGGCAAAGCAGAATAAGAAAAATGATGAAAATAAGCTTTTTTCCTCAACTCATCTCATCAAGCAACGAATAAGGGTAGGGGACATATGATAGGGGATGACGGGGGGGGCATAGCCATAGAAAAGAAACTGCGAAGATAAAGAAGAAACCCAACAGAAACATCATATCGGTATAAAGAATGAACCATCCCGCTGCTGGCTGGATGGAATGTAGATGTGGAATTTTATAGTTGGAGATTCAGTTTCAGATTCAGTTAGGTTGTCGTTTCGTGTCTCTCTCTCTCTCTCTTTCTCGTTCTTCCTCTCTTTATTTGTCTTTTATTCTTATCATCATTTTTCATTTTACTTATAGCCATTCATTTGGGTGAACATTCATTCTTCCATTCCAGTGAATATGAAGTTGTTTTTTTTTTTTTTTTGTTCCAACATTTTTCCTGTCCCTTCATTTTTGCTTTGCTTTCTCTTGAATAAAAATTTTGTTTGTATTACTCGTATTTTCCTTTTCGATCGCGCGTTGTCGTGTTCTTCTTTCTTTCTTTCGTCTCTTTTGTTTTTTTTTTTTCTGTTTTTTTTTTTGCTTGTGTTGTTTGAGTGGGTGGTTGTTGGGAGAGTGGGTGTGTTGAAAATGCCCCCCTACATTCTTAAACCGGCTTCGTGTCGTTCTCTATACCTAACTCCCATCATCTACCTACTTCGTCGTCGTCGTTCGGTGATATGGTATGGTATGGTTGCCGTTAGAAAAACACATAAAATCAGGTATACGATGCGAATGCTGGAAAACGAATAAGAAAAAGTTGGAAAAAAGAAGAAGAAAAAACAGAAGAGGACCCAGCAATGACAACAAAACGAACCCCATTTCTAATTGTTCGTCATATGGATTCGCAGAGTCTCTTGTTGTAGAGTACGTACTTGCGAGTAGGTGTACGAGAATGGATGTACGAGTATGTATGTTTGTATGATTGTGCTCGTAGGTAGGTAGGTACTTCGTAGGTACTGTACTGACACTGAGGTTTTCCTTGTGAGTTTATGAAGCGTGTGGTAGTGTGTACGCATACCCATACCCTTTAGAGACACGTATGTGTATATTATATACATATGTGAATGTGCTCGATGTGCACTGTGATGAGGCTCCCCTGTTTTATGGCTCCGCCTTTAGAGTGGCTCCATTCGGTATCCCCAGTTTTGTGTTTTTTGTTTTTTTTTTCTTTTTTAATTTTTGTTTCTACTCGTACATTTTTATTTCTATTCAATTCGGTGACTGGTTGAGTGTGTGGATCTTGAGACTCGTATATTGGTGTCTATGTGTGTGGGGGGGATATATGTACATATTCTGTTGGATATGGGGTGGGGGAACCTCTGTGTCTTTATATGGGGGTATCTATGTTGGATTGTCATTTGTGTATAAATGAAGAACCAACTCATATGAGGGAAACTGTTCGGAAGTTATCACGTACTTGGATTATATTTTTCTTTTCTTCTTCTTTTTTTCGCTCAAAAGGTGTTAGCTTAATTTTAGTTATAAAGTTTGTAGGTTGTAGTTGTGCTTTTTTGTATCTGTATGAATGTATGAATATGAATACATAGTATTTGGTTCATGAGTGGGGGTGGAAGGATATTAAGAGTTTTTTTTTGTTGTTTTTTTCTTCTTTTTTGTAACTGTAACTTTATAGCGATGTGGTTTTGGATGATAAATGGATTTAAATATTCATAGGAGACCAGACCAAATATTTGACACTCAAGGTTGATAAAAGCGAACATAAATAAAATACTGAAGTTTTTAAGGGAAGGAAGAAGGCACCTACCTTTGTATACATAACTACATAAATACATACATACATACATTTGTATGAATAAATATGAAGTTCGTGTTGGAAGGAAATGTTTTACAATGTTTATTACTTAAATTTGATAAGTGAACATCCGTGTTTAAAGAGGGTATACAAGGGGAATGTTCTTGAAGATGATTGAATGGTTTGTTTTTCCACTAGCTTAAAATTTTTGTATTTTTGTTGAATTTCTACACACATAAATACTATATAATGTACATATTTATGACGTTTGATTTGTATTTGTCACATTGAAATACGTAATTATTTTTGCGGCAAATGAAAACAATCTTGTAAAGGGTTTTAATATTAAACAGAATTTTTTAAAGTTTTTTTTAAACCAAAGTGAAATCTAAGCAATTAAATATACCGAATTTTTTTTATTGATAGTGGTTTAAGACGTCCACAATTGGGCGCCATTTAAAAATTGTTCGCTTTAACTAAAAAAAAGTATTTCTTATTCATACGTATATACCTTGAGAAATTAGGTATGAACATGTACATATATATTCTTTAATATGTTAAGTTGAGTTTCGATTGCTTAATTGAGTTGTTGCCATAAACATTTATGTAATTTCATATATACAAAAAATTTTAATTGATTTCTGAATAACTAAATTACATAACGCCCGTCATGAATATTGCATATATTATTTATCATTCCGAGCGGGTGACCCCAATACTTTTGGAAATTTTTGCTCTTAATGCTTAGATACAATATGAAAATTATCCAGTTAAATAAAAAAAATAATTTAAAAAAAAAGACTTTTTCCAATTTTCTATTTAAAAGCGTGTTTTATTGGTAATCTTGAGCGTGGTTATACAGTTTTCAATAAAAACAGCTTCAATTGTTTTAAAACTCACTCTTAGTTTTATTCCCAAAATTACAATAATTGGTATATTTTTCAAAAAATTTAAGGAAATTCTCAGGTTGAAATGCAGACGGAATTGGTTTAAAATTTTCCCCACGAATGTGCACTGTATCTAACTTTGGAAAAAAAAGATTTTGTTCTTTGATCGGCCGACTAAAACAAACAAGTTGCTTACACGAGTAATTCATTGTTCACTAATTACATTTACTTATATGATTGAGTCCAAACTATGGAAATAAGGGCTAGTTGCATGATTCAATAAAAAAATATTAATAGATAAAAGTCAACTTAAAATTACAACAAAAAAAAATCGAGAATTTGCTCTAAGTTGGGTGATTATTAATAACGGACTTTACTCGATACCAAAGCAAAATTATTTTGGCAGTAAACTAATGAAAAATGGCGTTTCCACTTTTGTACCATTTTTGTTATAGAAATAAGTTTAAAAACGGTTATACAGCCGAAGTGTATAAAATATTGACGAACACATTTTCAGCTCTTCCAATATTTATTTGTTGCATCACTTTTTACATTAATGTTATGGAAGAAGTGTTGATTCTCAAAAAGTGGCAAACCTAATTAAAAATGTAGTTACGTTTTGTGCATCTAGGGCGATGAAAATTGTTATTGGAAAGGACAGAATGTTCTTGAAAATATGTATACCTATGTTATTTCAAAGCGCCCGCCAGTTGAATTATTAGTTTTTTTTTTTTATTAACATAGTGTTGTTAATTACAAATAAAATTAAAAAAAAAATTGTGTATACGTTTTCAATGTCTATATATCCAAAATTTTTGAGCATTCAAAAATGGATGTGGTACATAAATTGAAGAATAAATATTATATATTATTATTAAATATTGTCTACCATTAATTTTTTTTTTAAATAAAACGATGTAGTTATTAAAAATAAATTAATTTTTGTGTTTTTTTTAAACGTTTTTACAACTCATTTTTATTTCAATCCTTAAAAACTATAGCTCAAAAAAAAATTAAAGGAACTCAATATTTGAGTTAACAAAAAATTCGGCTGTTATGGCCTACATGGTTTTAAACATGGCCCACCCTGAACATTTCAAGAACGAATAATGGGTATTGATTTCAAATAATTCATTTATTCTAAATAGATACAGGTTTGGTATAAATTTGAAAAAAAATACATACCGTTATTTTCTTATACCTATGTATATACAAATTCAAACAAAAAAATATTAGAGCTCAAATATACAATGATATAAAAATGATAATATTTTCAAAATAATTTTCTACTGTTTCGAATGACATTCTTGACATCGGGTACAATTTTTGAAAAAAAATTAATTGACAGTTTTTTTAAAACAAAGAGTTCTAACAAAAATTGGTAATAATTGTTTTTCCACTACAATATCTCGAGAAATGTCTAAAGTCTGATTATAATTTTTTTGTTACAAAATTTTTTATCAATTAATATCGAAAAATTGTAACACAAAAACTTCACTAAATGCCAAGTTTTCAAATGAAATATTAAATTGCAACCTGCTTTTTTTATTTCTATTTCTATAATTTTTTCTTCATCCTTGAAGTAGTGTGAATTTTCCAGGGAATTTTTGTCAAGCGACGAGGATATTATCCCCATATCACCAACATATGGCGGTTTTAACAACTTCACTGTCGCATGTATCAAATTTGTTACAAATATTTTAGATTGTACCGTGCCTCCCATACATTTTTGAATTTGGCTTCACTGTCCCCCTGCCAATGATATCTAAATATCAATAATTTTTCTTTGACAAAAAAAACTTGTCACTATTAAGTTTCATGCATCATATATACATATGAAACATAAAATAAAAAAAAAAATATGAATAAACATTTATTTTCAAAAACGCGTTTTTCTTTACAAAAAAATGCCTACGAATTTAACTGTCATATAAAAGTCTGGTTCAAAACAAAATTGAAATTTTGAAAATTAAATTAAAATAATTAAAATTTTGTAAAATTCGGAGGATTTTTGCTTCAAGGTATTTTATCAAACAGCTGATTGAACATTTATTTAAAGCACCCGTTGAAATGCATTTTTTTGTGAAATTTCATATATATGTAAGTGTTTTTGTTTTTCGGAGCGGAGAAAAATGCTCCAACGAATTTGATTTATTTCTTCTTTCAAATAAGATCCGTCGAAAGCTACTTCAACCTCCGACAAATTATGCCTTGCGAACAATCTGCTCCGAACGGATTTTTATCGGTTCGATTTGTCAAACTGAAATTTTTTTTGACCTATATGATACATGGGACTTATTGTCGATGTCGATGAAAAAATAATGGAATTGTGACTCATGGAAAATTGACTCTATGGGGACAGTGAAGTTGTTATTAGAAAAAAATGGATAATTTAATACAAAATTCAATGTAAAAACACTTAACGGAACTTACCAAATGTAAGAAGTTTTTTTTTAGATTTTTATTACATCTGCAAATAATGTAAAAGTTATATATAAATACATTTTTAAAAATCAATAAGATCAATTTCGTTTACATTCTAAAACGATAGTAATTCGATTTTCCTAAAAAAAGATTAAGTTTGTTTCTTGTGTCCCATAACAATGATGTGAGGTGAATTTTTTGTTTCTATTTTTATGACATTAGTTTGATAGCGTTTCTTAGTTTTGAATGAAAGACGGTTCCTTTATTTTTTTCAAAATCTGTTTTTGAGTTTTAAATTGCACCTTAAAGTTATGCATTGCAA
This sequence comes from Scaeva pyrastri, assembly GCA_905146935.1. Taxonomy (NCBI): domain Eukaryota; kingdom Metazoa; phylum Arthropoda; class Insecta; order Diptera; family Syrphidae; genus Scaeva; species Scaeva pyrastri. The sequence goes on along the minus strand of LR989927.1, from coordinate 22,117,301 downwards.
GCAAGTCGTGCAGTGAAAAAGAAAAAAAAAGCAAACGGGCGTCACTCATAATACTCACTTTTGAAAAAGTAATTTTTTCAACAGAAAAACACCGTTAATTATTTATTGGCTCATGTGTCAGATTTTTCCGTGTGGTTTTATTAAATTTTAGGAAACGAATTTTTTACTTTTAGTATGTTCTTTTTCGAATTAAAAAGTTAACAAACAAAATTATTTTCAAAAAAAAAAAATCATTTTAAAATCTTAATTCAATAATCGAAAAGTGTCGTTTAAGTATATGAAAGTAAGGATAATGTTCTTAATGCTTGAATATCTACATTGGTGCATTTTTTGTTTTCAAAGAAATTTATTTATTCTTAAGAAATTGAAAATTCTGTCACAGAATCAATGGTTAATGTTGTATTAAAAGAGAACTCAAAAAAAAAAAAACGTTGCACGTGTCAATTGACAAAATACAATTTCATTACAAAATTCACCCCAAAAAATTTTGAATACCTCTACAAGAAGGGTGGATAAGGGATACCTACTCCAGTTTGACATTTTTATGGAATTTTATTTTAAGTTAAAAGAAAGATATCAAAAACACGTGCCACTCTATTTTACTTACAGCTTACAACCTTACTACACACGAGTGTACCTTAGATCCAATACAATTTGAGTTCTTCAAAATTGAGTGCTTAATAAATTGTATCGAAATTTCGATACTCTTTATAGACCATTCTTAAGTAAAATTAGTATGGGAGCAATTTAACTATGGTTTTATATTATGCAAAGAGTCAAATTCTGTTAGTTCGTCATTGATTGCTGAGGTTTACGATTTTTTCCGGGTTGAGGGAGAAGCATACAATCCACCACCGGTTCAAGAGTAACCAACAGACCAAACCAAGATCCCATATATGCTCTACATGATACTTACAAAGTATCTTACAAAACTCAAGCAACATCATAACCCCGTTTAAAAAGATACAAACATAAAACAGCATTTATTGCAAATCACCGATATTAGTTTCCATGGCGCTTCACGGACGGATGGACGGACCCAAGAATCCACATCGCACGGCTCTCAATCCACGAAGATTCTGCAGATCAGCTCAGCTCGCGGTGTATCCTATAAACGAGCCCATTAATCCAGCTGATGGCATGACTATGACTTCGACTTCGACTTCAGCATCAGAATCGGTTGCCCCCGCTCACCTGGAACATGGAACATGCATGCACCAGACAGCTTCATCCACACTCGTACAAAAGCAGGCAGCACACATACGAGCACAGGTATACTCGTAAGGTCGTAAGTAAGCAAATTACGCGCTTCGTATGAAATGAGTGGTCATAAAATGTTTGTTTACTACGTGACCCGCTAAGGAAGGCTGCAATTGCGCATTGTCTGTCCGACCACCCGCCCGGCCCTCTTCACATCCAAATCCTCATCCATCCAGCCAGAGCTATAGTGCGCATGCAAAGAACTCTCGGATCGAGGTCTTACGAGGAATCCTTTGTGGAAGCTGGCTCTAAGAGCTCATTGTTTACAGTCACGTTCGAGATCAAAAATTATCCATATGTGAAATGAAAATGATGCCCTGATCTCTGTGCAGTGTATGCTCTCGTTTGGTGTGTTATTAGTTGCCCCCTCGTGCCGTGCCGTGCCGTGCTATGCCCCTGCATCATCATTGCATCATTGGATACTCTCCGGAGTGCGGTAGTGAAGGAGAAGATCCAATTTCCGACGATTATGCGCATATGCGCCAGTGCATTCGGATTCGCCTTCAACTACAACTTCACCTTCTTCATCATCATCATCAGATCACACAATGATCATGCGAGGAGAATAATCCAGAACGGAACTCCAACTTCGACACAACAAATTGAACCTCAACGAAATAGTCTTCCATATCTGGAGCTATGTATATAAGCAAGGTTGTGGAGTGCGGGTGATGTTATAGAGTGCGCTGAGTTACCTGATGCATTGTGGCCTCTGTCACGGTTATGTGAAGTTTGTTTAGAAGGGGCTTTTTGTTTGTGCGGTTTGTTTGGGAAAAATTACAATAATCGTAGAATTGGAATCGCACATGCAATGGTTGGAGCTTTAGTCGAGTTGAAGACACCTATATGGAGCTGACTCTTGGTGTTTTGGTTCCAAGATGGCTAATGGCATAATCTGGCATATGGTAAATGGAATTTTGTCTTGGCGACCTTGTCAGATTGAAAATTATACAAGGCTCTCATGGATTTTTTTTAGTCAAAGAGTGGGGTTTAATGGAAATTCTTAAAAGAAGAATGATAGAATTTCAGTTTCTTACCCATGACTCCAAGGCTGAAATTCATTGTTAGATCTTGAAATAGGTTTTACTTACAAATTAGAAATCGTGTTCAGTGTCCATTTAAATTTATTTGTCCAATATTCCAGTCAGTAATCCGAGCAACCATGGATCGGTTTCGTAATATGCGCATACTCAGAAAAGCCGTGCGCACCGAAGACGCCATATTGCTGATGAGGAGCAGAGTACCTATCGAAGAAGACCGAATGGGTCCATCCGCCCACTTTATGGAAGGTCTTAAAAAATCTAACTGGTGCAATAACTGAAGTCGAACGACCAACAAGTTTGTCACACGTTCGGTGAATGGATCAAAAACGAGATGGCCACCGATCCCGATTTTCAGAGGAAAATTTTGTTTAGCAATGAAGCTCAGTTGTGGTTGAAGATTGAATGAGTACGTTTATAAGTAAAATTTTCGTATTTGGAGTGTTGAGGCGCCATCCATCACACCGTTACATTCTCAAAAAATCACAGTTTGGTGTGCTCTATTGGCAGAGGGAATCATTGGTCAATATTCATTTAAAAATGAAGCTGGACATAAAGTTACAGTCAATGGAGAACGCCTGAATTCGAGGATGTTGATATGGACGAGTTTTTGTTCCAACAAGACAGTGGAGGGGCGGTGTGACACTACATGCCATACAGCTAATGCAACAATCAATTTCTTGAAGAAAAGATTTGGGTGAGCTCATTTTCTCGCTCTTCGTCATCGAGTCGTGGGCCTCCAAAGATAAATTCTTGGCCATGACAGTAAACTATATGAGTTTTATTTCTTCTTGAAAATCACACGCCTAAAAACACACCCTTTACTTTTCTCAAACCCAAAATATTGAACAAAATAAAGAAAAAGCAAGTATACGCCTGGGTGTACCATTTCATTTGTGGTTTTTAGAAAACTTATCCTATCTACATATTTCTTTTGTTCGACATAAATCAAAATGAAAGAATTTTTTTTTAAATAAAATGGAATATGTTCTTCCTGTGATGATACCGTTAATCGATTCATTTAAAACATTCCACACCGTAATTAAATTCCAAATTCGACAAAGTATGTACGTTCCACCCACGTTGAGTGGATCCTAAATTCTCTCAAATTTAAGCAAAGATTTGATTCGTTCTTCCAGACCTTTAAACACACATAGAACATAAATATATGTTTCTACCTATCCAGGATATATGTATCTGCCTAACACATCGCTCCACACACTACTTCCATGCATCATATATACGTACATAAAGCTTTCCACAAACTTTATATACATAAAAGCATACCTACTCCGTTCGAACATATGTGCCCCCAAAAAAACTCATATGTAGTACCTATATACATGAAATAAACGTTTCTGATTCGTTAACAGTACCTTCCCCCCATTTTCCTCAAACCACACCATAAACAAAATATACTAACAAAAATAAAAAAAAAATAAAGAAAACCAAAAAAACACATAAAAGCTTCCCCAATGTGTATCCACCACATATTGCTTACTCGTTCATCCCTTGTGTACTTCATCCCAAGGATATGACAACACGAGTACATTCACCCCCTCCCCCCATATAATATTATACGAGGGAAGAACCAAATAAAATGTAAAAAAAAAGTCACTTCGCATTCGTACATGTGAAACTGAAGGAATTCCGGGAAATATAAGGAAAGGGAACAACCATGCCCCCCTTCGATATACCCAGCCCAGGCAGCAGGGTGTGGAACTGTGGATGTGAAAATAATAATAAAATAGGTACGAGTATATGCATGAAAAAAAGAAATGAAGAAAAACCCTATTCCGAGTGAGTTTGAGCGAGAGATGAAGAAATCCTTTTTTTTATTCCATTTTGTACGAAGAGATAACGTTTTTTTCCAACTGATATCCTTTCAAACGACCCGACTCCTCCACCTCTGAGCACTCATGACAACGGCGACGACGACGACGACGACGAATCAGAAAAGGGTGGAGCAGTAGCAGTCAGATAGCAGTTCCATTTGTACGAGTATTGTATCCTCTGCCTGCACAGAGCACATCCATCCGATAACGACGATAAGGACGACGAGGACGATGAACGAAACAAAAAAATAAGGATACATAGTTGAAGGACTATCAAGAAATAACTTATTTCCCAAGGATAACACACAGCAGAATCGAAAAAAAGAAGAAACTACGAAGCAATATATGGAAGGAATTGATTGGCGCTATGGATGACATTTGTGATTTGATTCTGGGGATCCTGCCAGAGAGAAGGGTTGATTGGGTGGGGTTCGGGTTTTTATTTTTTTTTTCAATCAATTTTCCCCACGGAACATCGATAGTCATCAATATACTCGTCGGGAGTACATATGGGAGCAATTTTTCCTGCCATTGGTTACAGTTGCCAACCGAGTTCCCTATCTATCGATATAGATATTTATTGGAGCCAGATGACAAAAAAAAGGACTTAATCCCTTTGATAGGATATTTCCTTTGAGTTGGAACTATAAAAGGGTTGATTATGCGGACAACTGGCGCTGGGTATCAATCCCGGCTCCCTTTATGTCCCATCGAATATTCCAATTGAACGAAATGTCCTTTCTTAAATAGAATTATTATTATAATAATCCTTTTTCTGATGTCGTCCTTTGTCGGGGACATGCCTCTGCGCTCTGCACTCTGCCTATCTATTATTTTATGTTTTTAGGTGGAAAAATTCTTTGAAGTGCGTATAAAAAGCTGTGCGCTTTCCACCTTTTATTTTATTCGTTTTCTGCATTTTTTTTGTGATTTTCTTTTTTGTTTCTTTCTTCTTTTTTTTATATCCTTTTGACGCTTCTATGCGATACCTTTGTGGAACTTTTATAGACGAAGCATTATTCTTCTTTTGATAGAAATAGGTCATTTTCTTTTTCTAACTGTTTTATGTCTGCAAAACAAACGGAAAAAATAATATGAAAAAAAAATCTAGAAACAGGTACACCTTTATCCGAAATAAAATAAATATAAAAAATAAAAAATCACTTTTAAGGATATTTTCACCTCATTCAGTATATACCCTACCGTATACGGACCTACCTTGGGGACTATTATAATTCTTTTTTTTTTATGTGCGCGGTATCACACTTTGTGATTTAAGGCAGGTACAGTTCTACATAATTACGGGTAGTTGCAAGTGGAGGAAAATATACAAGAGCCGCACCTGGTCAATGGAACAGAAGTAACGTGCAATTCTAATTGCTCAAGATCCTCGTTTGTCCTTTTTTAATCAAAAGAATTTTTTTGTTTAGAGGCTTTTGGCGGGTGATGGGAGTAGCGTGAGACTTCAGAGTGAAGCAATGAAAAACCTTTGAAACAACCCTAAATGGTGTCAATTTTAATTGAAGGCTAAAAAAAAATCGAAACGAAAAAATGTCGAATTTAATGAGAAATTGCACTAATGAGATGCATGATTGATTCAATTAATTCTGGATGAAATCAAAACCACTGAGATTTGACTGCTATAGGTTAGGAACTGGAAAATTAAATCATTTATTTTAGATTTTTATTCAACTTTTGAAATAAAAATATTTTATTTATATTTTGCAACTAAAATGCAAGAATTTTGATTCTTTGAATGTAACAAAGAATAAAAATATGAATAAAAGATTTACGGAAAAACCTTTTGTTATTGAAAACAATATAAGGTCCATTGAAGTTTTTGAACAAAAAAATTCCCATCATTAAACTAACTCAAAATAAACACAAAAAGAAACTCATGCCTTTTCATTTTTTTGAACTGCAAATATACAAAACCTAAATAAAGCTTAGTTTTTTATTATGAAAGTTAAAGTTTAAGTCCAAGTTAACATGTAAGCAGTTTCATTTACTTAAAAAGGTTTTTAAAACTTCGTAAAAAACGAATACGTATATTTAATGACTTACTGCGTAGTTTTTAAAAACTGAATACGTCCAGTTTTTAATATTTTTGAGGTGTTAAGAGATGTCAAACGTTTATGATAAAAACATGCTTTTAAAACAAAAAAAAAATTTCTATTATTAAGATAAACTGCTCAAGAACTTGAGCCTCTCAAAAAATATATATGTACATTATTGTAAATGTAACTAGTAGATAAATGAAAAAAAAATGAATTCTAAGCCCGTACTTTTACATAGACGGAAGTAACCGATATATTATATTGTTCAATTAAAAAAAAAAATAGTATTAAAAATTAATTATATAATTTTCATATTAAAAAATGTGTCTACACAAAAAATCTTTTTCGTATATGACTTGTTTAAAACCAAAAAAAAAATCATGTTAAAAATTAATATGCAGCAGTTTTGTATCAATGTTTAGGTCTTGTTATTTTTTTGTAAATTAATTGACTTCATAAGTTTTGAGGTATGTATTTAAGAAGGGAAAAACGTGGGCGCTCGCTATAAACAAAATATGGCACAAAGCGCTAGATACTTTTTTCACAATATGTAGTACTAGCATTTTTCGAACATTGTTATTTTCTGACTATATATTAAAAATAATTTTTCATACATTTATTTTAAATATAATTAGTAAAAAATCAGTCATTAAAAAAATTAAAAATTAAGAACAAACCTAAGCTACGATCTCAAAATCTTCCAGAAAGTAAAATGTTATTTTGTTGGAGGTGAAAAAAACATCTAAAAGAAAGTTGAGACGTATAGTTTCAAAACTTTTCCTTTTTAACTTTTGAGAACTTCGAGTAAAACGAAAAACATTATTAAAAGCTGCTAAAATAGTATTAGGGATTGATTAAAGCTTTTTTGTTGGTTTAAAAAAAAATCATTTAAATATAGAAAAATAGAGTTGTGAAAGTTAAGAACTCAATATGAGCAGAGGTGTTTTGAAACAAAATCAAACTATTCTATCGATTTAATTTATTTTTGTTGAGTTCAGTTTCAGTCCTTACTTTCAATTAATTATTGAATAAACTTTAATAGAACCATTGGAACATAATAAAAGCATTACAATTATAAAAACAAAAAGCTGTGGAAGTTCTTTTGGAGAATATATCTAGGTATAGACAAAAACGTATGAGTATTAATACAGATTTGAGGATAACACATGCAATTATTTTTCTAAAAATTCCTAAAATTCAAATTATTTTCGTAACTCAACATCTTTGTCAGGAAACTCACAAACTCGACTTTTTTAATGTCATTTTAATATACCAGTTTTAAGTAGTTACTTTAACTTTAAGAAGAGTATACAAAATAATAACTTTTGATAAATCTTATGTAACATAGTTAGTATTGAAATAAGGGCCAATCTAAAGAAGAATTAATCTTACTTATCTCATTTTTGAAAGAACGTGTATCAATCAAATTGTTAATTATTAAGAATTTTTTTTTTAATTTTTCTTTTTTATAAAAATAACGGTTTGTTGAAATTCTTCCAAATTTATACCAAACCTCTATCACATTACAATCTAAAAAATAAAATTTATTTAAAGTCAATAGCTTTATTCGTTACTGAAATATTTGCGACCAACCAACATTTTTTTCAACCAAAAAAAACAGCTCACTAAATTTTTTTTGAAAATCCTTTCTGCATCATTCGAAATTATAACCTATCTAAATTTAAGGGTATCTCGAACGTACAAACGTACGTATACCCGCACACACAGACATCTGTCTAAAAATGACGGATCTAGATTCTAGGCACCTTGAAATGTCCAGATTTGTCAAAAATTTCAATTAGACAAAAAAATACCTATATAGGTGCTATATTCCTTATATTTTAGTAATTATAATGTTGTGTTTAGGTTCATCGTTTTATTTTTGTTTAAAGTATATATAAACACTCACGTACTTGTGTACAATGTAGTGTCAAAATGTGATAGCAATCGGTCAAGAACTTTCTGGAGATTAGGGATTACGAACATTTACATACATTTACATTTTTATTAATAGAGAAGATAACTCTTATATTTACAGTGTTTTGTGTAAAAACGAAAAATATTTAAGACGAAAAAAACAATCGTATTTGTCATCCTATAAAAATGCTTTTTTTGAAGGTGTATTTACTGAACAATCAAAAAATAAAATATACATAATATGAATATACTACCTTTTAATTATAACAAAATTTTCGTGTTATTGAAGAAGTTAAATTAAAATCGTATTTTCTTCTCATAAAAAAGTTCTAAATTAAATATTTTAAAATATATCAAAAATAAATATCCTGAGTCTAGATAGAAATTTTCAGTTACTATACCGAAATCTTTTAAAAAGATATTTAAAATTTAAATATTTTCTTTTCGAAAACAAAATTCATCGTTAATTTAATATACAGGCATTTCTATTTTTGGTTAGATTTGCATTTTGTAACTGAATATCAAATTTGATTTTTTATTTTTTTATTTTAAAATTAATTATTTGCCCACACTTAAATTCGGTATTCCAATGGTTGCGGTACGAAAGAAACCATTTTTTATAGAGCACTTTTTATTTCACCAGCATGTATGTATGTAGCAAGTCACCTAAGCAAAAACTTAATTCTTAGGTTTCAAGAAACCGGTTTAGTATAGATTAGACAGACAGAAGGCACAATTGCGAGAATAATTTCTTAAGTTTTTAAACACCGTAATTTCTAGTTTAAATCTCGTGCTTAGAATATTCCAGATTAATATTTTTGACAGTTTTATAACTTGACTTGACTGACTTGATTTCGATCAGGCTAATGTCTCAATTGTTTTATGGTACAATCATTTTAGTACACTAATCTTCAACTTCTTAAAACATTTCTTATATTTTATTGTCTAAATATTGTTATATTTTATCAACATATTTATGACACTTAATTACATAACAGCTTTCATAATATTTCCACCAAATATGGAGAAAGAAGAGTTGTTCACTTGGGCGTATACGTACTTTTTTATTTCATTTAATTTTAGTGTTATAATTTTAGTTTATAGAGTTGTACCCAAATTCATTAATTTAATGTTTTTTTATAAAATAATTTAAGAAAATCAAATTTAACATTCAAATTTAAGATCAAATCCATTCTCAAATGTTTGCTATTCAAATAAAACTAATATCTTAGCTTCCTTTTTAAATTTGGTCTTTAGATCCTTAAAATAAAAAATAATGTTTATATGCTGAATGTGTACACTTACCAAAAAAAAATTAAAAAAAATATTTATATTTTTATTTCATTCAATAGGTGAGGCAAAAGGATGCTCTGCTAATGCCCTGATGGTCCCTAATGCTGACAAGGTGGGGAGTATGAAGCTGTTGCCATCGCATAGAGTTACCTAACGAACTCGCCATCGCCATAACCATCATTTCCAAGTCAAAGTAAAAGAAAAATAAGTACTTTCTCTCGTTCTTTCATTCCTAAGATTTCGTCTTTTTTTCTGTCCCTTTTTTTTTTGTAGAATGAAAAAAGTAAAATGTCTGAAAACTAAGTCCAAGAAGAGTTATTTGAGTTTGGACTGCTGCCGTTGATGTTGATGACGTCGCGTAGTCTTGGTCGTTGTCGTTGACGTCGACTTCAGTTGCTGCTGGTGGGATTTATATGCTGTCCTGCAGAGTTTTGCTTACTAAAGTCGTCCTGATGATAACGACATGACTATCCTATGTAGCCGGAGCCGTGCGGGTGCTGTGTGGTGTGCGAATGTGTGTGTATAGAATATGTCCACAAGGACGAAAGTCTAAGGCAAAAAAAGATGTTGTTGCTGGTGATGATTTTAATGATAATTATGAAAATAAAAATATGACAAAAATAAAGAAGAATAAAAAACGATATCAAAGACAACAACAACAAAAAGAAATACATATTGGTAAAGAAAACTGAAAGACGAAAAAGGAGAGACACAAACACAAGTTTTGCCAAAGAAGAAGACCAAGATGATGAGTAGTGTAGGTAGGGAGACATGTAGGTATACAGATTTACACTATAGTAACCATCACCCAGAAGAGACGAAGACGAAGAAGAAGACGAAACCCCGCCTAAATATAATGACTTTTTCCCTAACAGCCATCAGAGCAAGTTGTACCGGGAATATTTTTGCGGTAGATGTTTTACTGTGTTTTGTTTCGTCCTTCTTTTTTTTTCTGTATTCTTAACTTTTCATATCCCTTGGAGCCTGGAGGTCTTTTCGTATAAGAATAACGAAGGAAAGGCGCTGGGCTCTGGGGCTTTCGGTTCTTGGCTCCGGTTGTAGGAGGCGGTTAAAGGGTGAGAATGTAGGGGGGGGGGTACAAATAGGAAAAAAGGGGTTGACTGAATGAAAACGCCTTAACACAAGTTGACACTTTTTCTCAACATCATCGTCTCCTTCCTATGTTTTCAGTTTTTCTTATAATACTTTTGCTGTAGTTGTATATGTGTGTGTATATATGGTCTTATAGCCTCAAATGGTCGAAACACACATATAAACATCACAACAACAACAACAACGAGAACATTTTTGTTGAAATTTCCATCTCAAGGAAGAGAGAACGTTTTCTTGGATACCAACCAACTTGGATGGATACTCGTTCTAATGAATATGCTGCTGTGCCTTTGGATTGCATGAGGGGAAACATTGTTCAAGTGGGTACCATCAGGTTGTGATGTAGGTACGAGTACGAGTATATGTACCTAACCTACCTGCCTGATGCCTTTTTACCTACAACTTATTTTAAAGTACATATACCATACATAAATACATATATAGAAAGTTTGAATTCTTGAAGGGGGTAAAATTCCCAGTTGGAGAAAATAAATAACGAATGTAAATTAATTATATATGTATGTATATTACCTATGTACATAAAAATTTACAAACATATACATACTCGTAAGTATACAATTATTTAGAAAGGTAGGTATATCTTAGGAGAGAAAGAATTGGTCCTTTTATATTGCCAGGAGCATCTTCATAAACATTCCCACTTAAGTTGTTATTTCGCTAATGAAGCTATACGTAATTGGTATACATACGAGTTTTTCAAGTGTCTCTGCAGAAAATAAAAGTTCACGAACAAAATTTAGGATGAAATTAACTAAATTGAGTTTTTTGATTTAAATCCTTAAGAACTAGTTAACACAAATATAAATAAATAAATAAGCCGAAAATATTTATGAAAAAAATTATGGTCTCATTTAAACTTAAGAAGTACATATATAATCGCAATTTTTCTATTTTGTTGAGATTTTGATTAATCTTGAGATTTCAGGGTCCCTAGAATCTAAATCCATTATTTTTGGAGACATGTCTTTTTCGTCAGCGATATCTTGAGGTTTTAAGAATCTAGATCCGTCATTTGTAGAGAGATGTCGGTGTGTGCCTGTGTACGTTCGTACGTACGAGATACCCTTTTTCTTCCACGGTATCTCGAGAACGGGTAAAGATTTAGACTCCAATTAAATTTAGTTCGACAGGTTATAACTTCGAAAGATGTAGAAAGGACTTTTATAAAAATTGGTCAAGCGGTTTATTCACTATAGCAGTTTAAAAAAAGGTAAAAATTTTGGTTGGTGGAAAATATTTCAGGAACGGATAATGCTATTGACTTCGAATAAATTTTATTGTATACACTCTGCTATGGTACTGATTTGGTATAAATTTGAAAAAAGTTCAGCGTACCGTTATTTTTTTTACATTGAAAAACTAAAAAAAAAACGTTGGCTCTCAATTATACAATGAAGGGAAAATGATATTATCTTAAACATTATTTTTTACTATGTGAAATGTGATCTTTGACATCTGGTAAAATTTTCGAAAAAAATCAATTGATAGTTTTTTTACAAAAAATTTAAAAAATACAAAAAATTCTACCAAAAGTTGGTAAGAAATGTTTGTTGACTTGAATATCACGAGAATGGGCAACGATATTACTTCAAATGTATTTTATGTTTAACATACCTAATGCATTTGTCAATACCTAAAAAATGGTAAAATATTGACGAATATCAAATTGAAATTCTCACAATAAATACAAAACTACAAATATTTATAAAAAAATTGGTAAATATTGTTATCATATTCAATGTCTCTGATATTTTTTATGTCAATAAAATTTTTATCAACTAACATCAAAATTTAATCAATTATTATCAGGAACACCAAGTTTTCAAATTATGCATAATGAGAAGTTATCAGTGTGGGTCGCACCCAGCCTCTTTTTAAAAAATATTTTAAAATTAATATCATTTTAAAGAAATTATAGAATTAAGCGATATTTTCTATTTTTTTTTTTTTTTTGTTATTATTTCTTAGTTATTTAGTAAGTTGTTAAATTTTATAATTTGCTTGACTTGTCTGGTAAAAATTAGATTAGAATCTAAATGACAATTTTATTTCTTAAAACAAAAAAAAAAAAAACTGTCGAAATGTGGTATCGTATTAAAAATTTGTGTTTTGACTTAATGAAAATTACATTTCAAACAATCTAAGCCTATGTTATGGAAGATCAGGAATTATGATTTCAATTTTAACACTGTCTAAATTATATTATTTTGCACATAAACTAATTTGGTTAAAAAAAAATAATTTATAGGCTTTAAAATGAAAGGAAATTAAAATAAATTTCCTAAAAAAAAACTTGTGGCCATCAAAATATGTTGGAAAAATTGTTTTTAAATAAAATATGGCCAAAAGTTACAAAAGACTTGATATGGTTGATGCTTAAGGCAAGAAAAAAGGTATGCTGGTCTTAATCAATTAAGTTACCTATGTTGGTCTTAACCAAGTGTATATAGATATTAAGTTAAGCGCTCTGAATTATTTTTAAAATTCACTTAAAATCTTAATCAAGGATTACGTTATTTTTATATTATTTTTACTCAGTCCCTTTCCCAGTTGCTCAAAACTTCAATTAAGTATTGAAGTTAGTTCAAATTTGCCAACAGTATACTGCCATTTACACCTTAGGTCAGCATTTAAATCACTTCTCATACTAACATTTCAATTTATATGTACGTCAAGAAACATTAATTTTTTGCAGAAAATATTTCTTACTTAAAAAATGTAAATTGTGTTTTTAAAGTGTTATCGAATAGTAAAAGCGATTTTAAGGACATGAGCTATGAGAAGTACTTTAGAATGTTTTTTTTTTAACTGTAAATCAGTAAATTTACATCATTTAAAGAGAACAAATTTTAAATATCACGCAAAATAAAATAAATCTGTCAAGATCGTCGTTACGTTACATTATGCAATTTAACGAAGTTCGCATTTGACAGTGAAACCGGACGAGTGAAACTAAAAAAATAAACTCAGTTTAAGGTTCAGCTTAGCTGAAGTTCAAACCTTGACTGTAAGACTTTAAATTTATGAGTTTTTCTGTGATGTAGAGTTCAATCTTGCAAATTGTTTAAAGCTTACATATGTTTATAGTCACTTATTTATTTATTACCATTGCATTATTTTATTAGAAGTTTTATGCTATTGATTTTTGACTGCTTCTTACTAAGATGGACAGACTCTTTTAAGGCAATTTTATTTCATTGCTTAAAAAAATCAAAAAGTTATTTGAAACAAAAAACAACAAAACCTTGAATCAAATTATCAAACTGGCTGCTTGAACAACGTACCATATTTTGTATTTATTATTTTTATTTCTGTTTCCAATTTTTTGTATTGAATTTTTGTTCTGTTTCCAAACTTTAATTTGGTGTCGCATCCTTTTTCTTTGCAAAAAAAGTCCAATTTGATTTTTTTAGTTTCTTACATTAAAAGCTTCGGAGAACTTAATAATTAAATAAGGTAACATTTTTGATTTTTTTGTAATCGATTTATTTTGATATTGTTAAATTTTAACAATTTCACTCAAATTTGTACCAGATCTTAAAAATTGTAGAAACTATGAATAAAATAATATAAATTAAAATAAGCTTGATGCCAATATTATTGCTCGTTTTTGAGATATTTGAGTTTTTACCACTTTTTCAAAAACCTCATATTTCTCTGACGATACTAAAAGATTTAATTAATTTACTGTAGATTAAGTGTTTCAAATATATATTGATATTTTTCTACATTATTATCAGTTTTAGTATAATGACGTCATAGTCTGTTGAAGAAAATTTATTTAATTCAATAAAAATGTAAACATTTCAAAAGTAGTATTGTGAAAACTATAAATAAAATTTGTAACGAAAAAATATTCTGAAGTTAAAATACTGAAAATATCACTATTTGAACGAACAATATTTTTTTTCTTCGGCCAACTATCAATTCCAATTCGATTTCTTCAAGCTTAGACTAAGTTTAAGATGCTATCGAGTGCAATACCTTTATTTAATTAACATCATGATTATATTTTCCTAGCTGAATCAATTCATCTTGCTCCAATCAAAATGGAAAAAAATACAATCCACCACTAAAACACGAATCTCATTAAAAATTTCCTCTTCAGTACCTTGACTAACCATACCCACTGCGCTGCGTACCTCCTGATCAACAACTTAACACATCAATTTGCCAACTGACCATACAACTCAATTAGCTATAAAAACAAAAACAAGGGTAAGTCCTTGTTGGCACAATACAAATACAAGTACAAGCACAACCCTTGCAATCTATCAACAAAACGCCATGACGGCGGAATGCATTAATTGGCATCCATAAAAACGAAACACCAGGTCATGACCTAGACAACCATCAGCGGACGGTGGTGGTGCTGGTGATGTAAAGGAAGGAACAAAAAGGAAAAAAAAAACGAAAGAAGGAAAAAAAAAACAACAACCGCAACAGCAGTTTCGCCACTTGATAAGGGTCATTGAATGTCCATGTCCGAGCCCGCAGGGTGTGAGAAACATCATGGAATGGCAAAAAAAAGTGAAAGCCAGAAAGGACTATGGGCAATGGAATGAAAACACAAAAATAATACTTTAAAAGTCCCCCTCCTCAATCTTGAATCTACTGAGTAAGGGGTGATTTTTGATTTTATTTTAAAGTGGCGACGAAAAAAAGAACTGCGGCGCGGCGGCATTTTAAACAGGACACAGGAAAAGAAAACGAAAAAAAAAATGAAAAACAACCGCCGCCGATGACCTAAGGCGGGGACATCGACACCATCGCATCGCACCGAAAGTCCACCTTGTCCAAGCGGGAAATATTTTTTTTTGTGGCTGTGTCGGTTAACTTTCTTGTATTTTGTAATGCGGAAGAGAAAAACTACGGAACGTGCCGTAATCGTGTCGATGTCGATGTCGGCTTCAGTGCCATAGTCATCGTCGTAGTCGTCATCATTACTCTGACCTTATCCTGTTGCTTCCGCCATCCACACTCCATAAAGGATAATTGAATGAAAACGGCGAATAATTTATCTGCCAAAGGAGGGCAATCGCTGCTGTACCAACCTACCTACCTACCTACCGCCACAAACAAAACAGACAGACATACAAAAATTGGCAACACAGGACCAACGATGGCAGTCCATTTTCTGCTAAAGCCTCCTTCCGTCTTGGATACAATAAATAAAAAAAAAACGAAAGAAACGAAAAAAAAAAACAACCAGAAAAAGAGAAATAAAATTCCGGATTTTATGCGAATAAAGTCCTAATTCCCACAATTTGTTATTCAAGAGAATGAGAGAGCGAGGTCCTCCATCACCCGCCCTCACAGTCGTCGTCATCGTCGCAAGGACCTGTTGCATAGACTCTACGCAGCACGCAGTAAAACTTCAGTCAGGCCGAGGTGGAATTCTGGAACTTCAAAGGCGAAATTGCCAGCCATTCATGAATGAGAAGCGAAGAGGAAAGAAAAAAAAAATACATAAATGGCAAAGGGCACTTGAAGCCTGGACCTATGGAGTATCCGTATCCGTATTCAAGGACACGACAACGACTAAGCAAGTGACCTTCCTTTCCCATTCCTTTCCGGCCTTACTGCAACAGCAGCAGCAGAGGAAACAAGATTTTGGCATCGGAACTTGTCATCGTTTTGTGCGAAAATTTCAACGCATCTCTCCCGGAGCAACCACACCCTGCAACCACCGCCGCCGCCGATGGGCAATTTCCACCCCCGACCATCTCGACCATCGACCGGGGGTAATATTTTCATTGGATTTTATTTTCCTTGTTGCTGTCATCGAACAAGCACCCGGGGGATGGATGAATGGATTCGGATTCAGATTCTGATAGGGATACACCCCCACCCCGTGTCCTCGAGTCGTCACCAACTTGGCAACGCACCACCACCGCACCGCATTGCAAAACGATGCAGAAAAACACGCCGCACAAAAGGAATTCAAATTGGCAAAGGCAACAAACCAGCATTGGCTGGCAAAGCAAACATCCCAACGCACACACACCCCTCCCCAGTCGAACAACCCTCTTGAATGTTTACAAATGGCATTATTGCTGTTTTGGTGGTTTTATTTTTGCAAAAGTATCAAACACTATACGAGAGTAGTATACAACTCGTATCTTGTGTACGGTTTTGTGTGTGCAAAAAAAAAGGATAAAGGAACATGAACTATCGATGAGGATTATCTGCCGCCAAACTGACACCCACCCCAATGCAATCCGATTTTGAATGTATATTTTACATACCACCACCACCACCATCCGTGGCGTCATGCCACCAATTGGCAAACAAAACCCTGCCAATGTCAATGGAGTGGGGTTATTTTGCCAAAAAAGGTAATTGTTCCTCCGTTTAGCCCGCAAATTGGCAAACGCGATTTACCCGTATCCCAATAAAAAGAGTCGGGCAGGAGGCAGGGGGAATTTCACCAAAGTGAAAGCTGGCCAAGAAATTTTTTCCTGACAAGATTTTTGGGATGTTCAAATTTTTGTTTTTTTTTTTTTTAATTTGGGATTTTCCAAATTTTTGAAAAATAAGACTTTAAATTATCTAATGAAGGATTTTACGAAATTTAATAATGTATGAGCCTAGGGATTTCCACACTTCAATTTTGGGATATTCAAAATTTTAGATTTTCTAAGTTTTGGTCTCTTTTGGGTTGATACGGTTTGTGGGTTTAAGAATATCTTAATTTTAAGACTGTTACAAGTTCTTATATCTACTTATTTGACTTCAGGTCTTATTAAAGTTTTGCTCTTAGGGATTTTGAAATTTTTGATTTTTTTTTTTGACTAAGTTATTCTTTTTTGATTTTTGTATTCAAATGTGGGATTTTGAGATAAGGAGATCTCATAATTTCAGAAAATTAAACTTTTAGGGGTCTTAAGTTATTTGGCTTTGCGTTGGAATTTGGGCTTTCCGAATTTTCAGATTTCTGATGAATTTGTTTGTTTGCATTTTAAAAATTGTATATTCTGGAATTTCAAGATAATTATTGGGTTTTTGGGATTTACGATGATTCTTTTTGGGATTTTTAAATTTCTGGAAAATATTAAAGGATTAGAATTTTTTTATTGGGGTTTTAACTAACGAGTAGGGGAATTTTAGGTTATGGGTTTTTAAAATTTAATATGTTTTGTTAAAATTTGGATTAAAGTTTTGATTCTGAAATTCTTAAGAGTATATGGGTTTTCATGTTTTTTGAATTACATTACATAAGTTTGCTGAATTTTGGATTCTTTTTATATATTGAAGGGGATTAAGTTGGTATAAGTTGGGATATTGGAAGTATAAAGCTCTTTTTCGGGATTTGAAGTTCTCAATTTAAACATTTTTTGAACATGGTGTTTTTAAAATCCTTTCTACAAAACAATTTATTTAGAGAGTAATTTTTAAAGGTTTATAAATCCTTGTCCTGGCGAATTTCACCTCAGAAAGGAAAATGTTAAAGTGACAGTTTTACAGTTTACAATTTTCCAGAGAGGGGTGCATTTATTTTTGCACAAATTTTGCACAATAGCCCTCAAGGCTAGATTCAGCCACCCCACCAGCAAGCGCTATAGTAGCAACCTATTGGCGGCAGCAGCCCTCCTTACTTCAATAAAAAAAAAAACCAAGAAGCAGGGGGTGGCTTCAGATTCAAAATAAAGAGATGGTTTAACTGTGATCTGTGTTATCCTTATCCTTGTGTTGTTTGGCATATCCTTTCAAGAAAATTGGGTAATAAATAAATTTGGCAAAGCGTCGCTGACATGTCATCGATGAGGGGGATGGTTTATAGTTACCGTTAGTATAGTATCATTGTCGTCGTCTTTGTCGTCATCGTCTTTCTTTTTTTTTCGATGACTGGTAATGTCATCTTGTTCCGTGTGCAAAAATCCAAACAAAAAATAAAATAAAATAAAAGGGCAAACCTCAAGTGGGGGTGGTTTGTTTTGATAATAAGATTGCAATTTTCCATGTGATTGGGTGTAATTTTGGCGAATTTGTCATATGCTTGTCGATGTCAAGCACAGGGGTTCCATTTCCATATAGCATACCCTAAATACCCATATCTATATTTAAGCTGGCATTCCCACGGTTATCTTCGATCAGGGTAATTTAGAGGTGGGCTTCGCCTTCCACATCATTTTATTTCTTATTCTTCTTCTTCTTCTTATTCGATTTTTCGTCTTCTTGGATATTGTGGTGCGAGCAATTACCCCCGGCTTGGTATTATTATCGACTCAATGGCACTTAAAAGGGCATAATTCATGAGTAATAAATTGATTGCAACTTTGGATTGTTGCACACTAACTCTCGGGGCAGACGAGACGATCCGTCGTCTTCGTCGGACAAACGGACGAAAAGTGCAATCTTTTGCAAAGGTTCGGTTGGTTGGTATAACGTATAAGCCACCAGTCGGGTATGTTTTGTGTGCAGATGTTACTGAGCGAGTTTGGGATAAGCGCGGAGTCGGGTGGGGTGCACTCGGTCAGTTTTTTATCACCGATTAATTAGAGTTTGATAAATATACACGCCGTGAGTAAATAAATCAAAAGTGCTGGAGCTCGCTCTAGCTCCAGAGTGTAGTAAGTACCTGCAAGTCCCCCTGACAGGCATTTATTTTATTGAGGGAGTATTTTACTTGTGGATCTATAAGTACTCGGATCATGCATCTAAATTTACACACACGAATTACCTGCTATCCTTTCCTTACCCCTGATGGTTGTTTTCCCTCACATTTCTTTCTGTTATTTAATATCTATAACCAGGTTCTCCGGGACTCTTACAAGATTGGTGGTTTTGGGTTCTAGGATGAGGAATGGAATTTTTTTTTTTATTATTGCGGATTGAAAAAGATGCGATCTTTATTCGAAGCTGCATGAAATGTAAACGGCGTTTTGGGCTGTTTCCATTCGTAAATAGGCTCACTCAAGTGGCTAGAACTTTAGATGGACTGTGGATGGATGTGTGATGGTGTGGCTTTGGTTTGTTACTTACCTATCTTTATTTTTCTGGATAGAATAAAAGAGTGCAATAAAAAGTAGGAGATGGAAAGAATCAGAGGAGACATACGTGACGATTGGAGTTGTTAAATTAGAGTGTTTTTTTAGAAGTGTGGTTTTTCACAAAAAATAAAATGTATATTATTTAAGTTTATGGCACAAAATTTAGTTTCATTATAAAAGTGGGGTTCTGCCCATGTTTTAAAAAATATTTTGGGAAAGTGGCTACAACTGCTGCCTTGAATAAATTCCAGAAAAGAGGCCTAATTTTCGACCAGTGTTTGGAGCGATTCAGGTGGTATCTCAGTAAAAACGCACCAATTGTCCAAGGCGTCAATTGTCTCGGGCTTATATGCATATACAAGCGACTTTACATAACTATAAAAAAACAATACTCAAGCGGTGTTAAGTCGAATCACGATCTTGGATGCCACGCCACAGGCCTCGGCAATGAGTCACGTGAAACGAACCATTATTTTGGTAATAAATTTGCACGATTTTTAAAAAACATTGAGAAATAAATCCATTTAATATAAAATGGCAAATCAAACTGAGCATAAATCAAGTGACAGCTGTCAAAAAATCTATTTTCGTAAAAAGTATTCCCCGATTGAAAATCGCACATCCAAAAAGAACACCTTTTAGAAAATTAAAAAAGGACATTTTGATAAAAAACGAAAATACAAAATTTTAGGAAGTTACAAAAAAATTAAAAATTCAGCTGATTGTCGTATGAAACCAAGATGGTGACTTACAACTCTACACAGAACGTTCTTAAAATAAAAAATAAGGCGATATAGGTGCAGTGTTACTTTTAAAGTGGGATTAAAACAAAATCTAGAACTTTAAAAGTCCCAATCAAATCTCAATACCCTGTCAAAAGATCGACAAGTAAATCTTTTCATATACAAGACGAGTATATACTTAGACTTACCTACTTACAAGTCGAACAATACAATTTAGACACCGGAAAACGATGAAATTGACAGCTTAAACGTTACGTAGCCAAAGGCGAGTGCAGCCAATACCTACTTACCACCACCACCATCATCATCATCATATTGAAGCTATCAGCAGCGCAGCCAGCAGTTGCATGCGTCCCATGTTACAACAACAGCAGCAACAAGCAGCCGCATTTCTCCCAAATGGTAATAAATGTATAGGATGTGCGGTGTTCTCGTATACCTTACCTAAGCCTAAAATCCATTCCGCACATTTTTGTAAGGCCTCAGTCTCAGCCGGAGCAATCTTCTGGTTCATATTTAGGAAACATAAGCCATATCCTCCCACTTGCATGGATAACTCACATCCTCATAGAGTTACCATCATCATATTCGCGCAGCCACAGCTATAAGAGATTCCTGAAGGTGCCTGCTGAATGCAGCAAACTGCATACTGCATACTGCACTGCATGCATGCGCCAGATCAAACGCGGTCGCTAAATTACACACTAAACGAGATTGTGATAATTCCATAAGTCCATTCGTTCGTCTCCGAATGGCGACCTGAGCTGAGCGGCGATCATCAGCCAGAAGGAACCTGAGCTTGGATTTGAGCTGTGCATCCTCTGCGTCCGCATCCAAACCATACTCCGTATTCCGGAACGAACTTTTTGTGCAAATATACATCATTTAGCGAAGTGAAAGAGTGTGAATGCCGCAAATGATGATGGATACGGTTGGAACATTGTTGGTGCGGATTGCTCCCTCCCAAGCTTCGTCATACGTAGAAGGCCCGGCCCCGGCATCATACAGAAAATACAAATTACCGTGATCGAACTAAAATGAATTACTACCTTGGAATTGAGAAGATCGCAGTTGGCTTTGGAATACTCAGGGCTGGATTTAGGAGAAACAGAAATATGATTAGACGAAACAGAAGTCCGAGTTCCGTGGATCAAAAGGACAGGCTTACAATTCGACGGTCCTTTATAAGAATAAGCATGATTTCTCAAATTAAGGATGCCTTAGTGTTTTCCGAGCACTGAATTGGGGAGGGCTCCAAGATACTCTATAAGGCGCTCTTGATTGAGATGAAGACCTCTCCTGTTCACAAGCTCAACTTCATACCACCGCCTCCTCATCGTGTGTCGATTGGCGATCTGGAACGTGTTCTGCATGTGTACACATCGTTCATCTCGAACTGGGATACTGGAGATGGAGAATGGTGTGTTAGGCGCGCGAAGCCTTGCAGCACGCACCGCACTCGGTTAACTAAACTGCTGCCATGGCCCGCAGATATATGTGGCCTAATCTGTATGTTTAACGCCACTCGCAGTTTGCGTCGTGATCCGCAACATTACACTCTTGCGGGCTTTCAATATCGAGCGTCGTCGTCTTCGTCGTTTTCTTATTAAAAGCCTTCGCCTAGTTAGTCTAGGTATACGACGACGCGACGTACGAGTACGAGTACTGCTAGGTTCCAAGCCAAAGCCAAGACGAACGTACAACATGAGCTGATGGCTTTTATTCCAGCTGCAAACGAGAGAGGCGTCTATGATCGGGCAGCCTTGTTATTGAACTTTTATTGAGTGCAAGTCAGGTTAATAGGATGGCAATTAGGTGTTGCGGGAGAGATACTTTCCAAACGCAACCTATTCTACCAGCAGCGTCGTCGACTCTCCCGTCCTCGTCCTCGTCGTCATCCTCGTCTACAGTTGTGCCTGTGCGACACCATAGTAATTTCCTTTCACGTCATCATCATCATCATCATCATGGTCATTGAATGGGCCCAACTTAGAGACGGACAAACGGTTAGGATGTGCATCTCAATCGGTCGATCGTTATCACTAAATCAGGGGTTAATAGAGCTGTGCGCTATGTTAACCGGGCTTATAGTGTTGGACCGGGTCTTAATATCGCACCGTTCCGATCGTACGGCTGATATCCAACTTGATTACACTTCTGTGCTTGATACTGATTCAAGAACATAGCGGCAGCGTAACACAATCAACTTGATGTGCAGCTCCTCCATTCATATACGTTTAAAATAAAGTTAACGGTAAAATTGAAAATTGTTGTACTCAGGTCTGAGCCCAAGTGCGCGTGCGCATGTATTTAAGGTGATGTTCACACTTTTGAAGCTTGACGGGTACCTACGGAAAAACCGCTGTGACGTGTGCCAATCATCGGCAAAGCGCATTTACTTTCCAATTACTCCCGATTATGGGAATGATTATAATTTTTGTTGGAATATTATTTTGCGAAGGGCAATGGCGATTGAGAGGCGGCGGACAATTGATTGGAACGAATTATTTTTTTTTTCCTTATGAGTTTTTATTTTTTATTTTTTTACTGTAAATTCAATTTGCTGTGAAAACGGTTTATAAGATTTGAAATTGAAGTGCTTACTGGCTTGTGTTTGGAACAATCGATGATGGCGCTTGAGGTGGTTTGGGTGAAGAATGGAGTTTTTTTTGAGTAGCAACTTCCGCGTTAAAATTTGCCAGAAGACATTACAATTCTACAATTTTTGGCTGTGTGATAAGGAAAATCTTGTGTTGCTGTTGCGTAGAAATGAGAATAGCCTTCCAGAAAAAATACTCCTTCAAGGTGAAATTTAGTAAACTTAAAACTAGTTTTAGAAAACTTTAGAGAATGCTTTGCAATTGAATTTTATTTCAACCTATGTTGTTATTTTTTTAATACTATAGCAACTTTACAAGTTTTGCGAAAAAGAATTGTAAAGATAAAAAGTTCATATTTTGCGAGTCTTTTACGAAGAAATTCCCAAAAACAACTTAATTTTTAATTAAAAAAAAAAAAAAACATTCGTTAGAAGCCTTGTGTCGTAGGTATTTAAAAATTAGAATATGTATGCAGTTAAAAAATTTGCTTTTAATTATAAAAAAATAAATATTTCCTAAAATCTAAATTTAATCGGAACCAAGATAGAAGTCTAGGAAATAATTATTTTGTTAAATTTCATTTCATTATTCACGCGACCTTAGAGGTCTATTATGTCCCCTTCTAGAACTAGTGAGGATCTAACTGTACAGTTCTTCCTATAAATTAATCTCTTTTATTTATTTGAGTATTTTGGGTACCATTAGAGAGGGAACGTTATTTTCTTCTATTTGGTATTGTCCTGAATGAAGGCAATAGGCCTAGGCATTTTCTGTAAGGCTAAGGATGTTTAGATGCCCATCTAGTTTACAATGGCCAGTAAGTAAGCCTATTACTATTCTTATGTTATTCCTAAGAGAGACAATATGTAAAACGTTTTTAGATATAATTAACAAGTAAAGTTTTTGCCTGACTCATTTTTGAAAGTTCTTTCCAGATTTGTATCCTCATCTTCTTATAATCACATTTTTTCCTATTCCACAATAGGGTTCGGATCCTAGAAATGGAGTTGAGACCCCGGTTTTTGCCAAGGAGTTTGTCTCGTAATTTTCCAGAAAACCGACATGTTCAGTTACCCAGTATTTACCTTACCGAGTTCGTTCAGGGTGACAATGTGCTCCCAAACTATTTTCAAACTAATAGTGTAGGAGGTGATGGCTTCGAGTGTTTATTTTGAGATTACTTTCAGCGTATTTTGAAATATCATTTACCTCGGCCTGAAAAACACTCGTAGACTGTCCTATCGGTACCGAAATTTTGGTTCTAGGGCCAAAGATTCTTGCCCCAGACTCCTCGCAAGTTCTCAACTCATCAGTGATACCGTTTTACTTAATATTGTATAGTTGGTAGCTTCGCTTACATACTTGTTTTTTTTAACTTAACTTCGTTGAGTAATTATTTTCAAAGTTGTAGATTTTGACCATACCATCTCTTTGGATGTCTATGAGATTCACGATAGAAAATTTTGGAATGCGGATTCTTTCTTTTTGAACAAAATCGTACTAATTATATTTGACATTTTTGAAAATATTAGTGATGGTAAGAAGATGGATAATGATATAACTCCTTAGTGGACGAAATTAAGGGTACAATTTCTGATAAATTATTTAAGATTTAGGTATGTTCAAAAAATAAAAGTTTGATTGGCTCATACAGTTTTTGACATATTTGTTAAACAAAAAAGCAGCACTTGATCCAGATTTTTGGAACTTAAAAAGGGTAGAAACTTATTGTTTAATAAGAAATTTTAACGGATCTCTATTTGAAATATAAACATTTGACAACCAGCTGACAAGAAGATAGAACAAATTGTATTGGAAAACGAAGTTGTTTTTTTAATTGTCTTTCTCACAATTTTTCCATATACTTTCTAACTTTTTAAATCTTCTCTAGACTACGACAAACATTTACAAACCAAAATTAGCCAAATCGACCAAGTCGTTCTCGATTTTTCACGAGACAATCAAACAGAAATTTATTTGAATTTATATGTATGTTGTTATGATGTTAAGACGCGCATTTAAAATTCAATTCCATCTCGCTTAAAAAAGGAAAACTTGGTGAACCCCAAAAATTTGGGACAAAATCTCGTAGGAAAAACAAAATCGCAAGGATGATGATCTAAGCATTAAAATTTTGATCTGATATTTGAAGAGTGAATATTTGTATTCAATCAAATTTTCATGTTGTTAAAATATTTAAAATGTAACTTCCTTAAATTCGACACCTTATTATATGTTTGAAAAACTTCGAATTGGTTTTCTTTTTGCCAAATGAAATTGCCAAAGCCAAGGTCAAAAGAGCTTAAACATCGTAATTATGTCAGAAAAACTTTAATCAATTTTCTCTTTATTTTAAGTTTTCAAAAGAATTTTTTTTTATCTTAACGGTAGTTATTGTTATCTGTCCGATTTGTCAAATTGATTTTTTTTTTTTTGAAAAATCTGAACGTTTTAAGGTTCCTATAGAAACTAAATCCGTCATTGGTAAGGAGATGTCTGTGATTGGGTGAGTACGAATGTTCATACGTTTGTACGTTCGAGATATTCTTTTACGTCAACGATATTTTGAAAATTAATAAAGATTATGGACTCGAATTAAATTTTGTTCAATAGGTTAAGACTTCAAAAGTGCAGTAACGACTTTCACTACAACAGCCTCGCAAATATCTCAGGAACGGATAATGCTACTGACTTCAAATTAATAATATTTTGTACAATGGAATGTGATACAGATTTGGTATAAATTTTGAAAAAATATTTTTCATGTTAAATGAAGTTTTTGACATCTGGTAAAATTTTGGAAAACATCAATTGACAGTTTTTTTTGCAAAAAATTAAAAAATACAAAAAATTCTACCAAAAATTGGTAAAAAATGTTTTTTGATTCGAATATCTCGAGAGCTGGCAACGATATTGATTTTAAATTTATTTTATTCTTACAAAATACAATTTTAAGCAAATAGTACATTTTTGACAAATATCAATTTGACATTTTTTATATGAAAAATGAAAAACTTAAACAAAATCCTTTTTAAAATGTCAAAATTTGTTTCATGACTTGAATATGTGTAATGTGGATTTAATTTAATTTTTTGTACAATACAACTGTTACCATATGGCATGTTTTTGACAAATATTGAATTGACAGTTTTTTTATAAAAAATAAAAACTAAAATTAAAATTAATCGAAAAGTGTCACAAATTTTATCAAAAATCATCGAAGCAATATTTTTTCTACATTTTTGATTTGAAGTCCTAAAGTCCTTAAAGTAATAATGTTAAGTTTTGTGTTCTTAAAAAATAAGGTAAGTTGCCATTTTTTAAGCCATTTTAATACAAATATTGAAACTATGTATGTGGAGGTAACTTATTTTAGATTCGTACATATTGACAGGTTCAATGTGTACAAATAAACTTTCATTTTGAATAATTCGTTGGGTTATGCGGTGTGGATTAAGTTACTCTTAAATAAAAGTAAACCCCTCACTTCTTATACTTACTACATACATATATATATATATAAATTTTCATTTCTTTTAGAAAAACAGAATCCACTTAAAACGAATATGTACCTAAATATATACTTCCTTCCCTTTTTTCTCAACCTTCTTCAGTTTTTTTTTTTTTGTTTTTGTATTCAACTTTATCGAACGTATCCTTTTTATGCATATCTGGGTTTGTTTTGACATCGTGACTTGAAAAACGAAAGAAGACAAATTTTAAAGAAAGAACCAACAAAATGAAAAGATGTCGTCCGTCTCTATATAAGACAGAAGAAGCCACGGATGACGAGGGCGACGGGACGGTTCGGTTGAGTGTCACATTGTGTTGGTTTTCTTTTTTTCGCTCGAAAAAACTCCTTGATTGAATTTGAATTTTTGAAAAAAAAAAAAAAAAAACAACCCAAAATGCTCCTATAAGAAGAAGAACTCACACCTCTTTTTTTCAAAAGTGAAAGGAAAAAGTTTAATATACACACAGATGCACATCAGACACACCTTTTGGATTCATTAAAGAAGTTTCGAAAAAAAAGTCAGTGGGGTCAAATTTTAAGGGATGTCAAAAAAAGTCCAAATCAAATCCCAAAAAATATGGACAATTTTTTTGTGGAAATTAGGAGAAGTTCTGAACATTTAATGTAGACACAAAAACTGCAGAACTTTAATTAGACGTTTTTCCTAAATTTGGTGCTAAGAACATTTAACCAACAAACCGAGGTTCTGAAATTTCGATTTGAATTATACAAAAATAAAACGAACCCCGTGTATCAACTTCTATCTAATACCTTAACAGTAAATATTATCTGAGAAAATCAATCTCAATCTTTTTCAATCTACCGCTGTCTACATTAGCCACTTGAAGATTCCACTGTCCTCAGTCCAAAAGACCTTCAAGAAAGCATTAAAGCCCATCAGCCCAGGTTAGAAAAGACCGAAACACAATATTAATAACAACAACAAAAATCTCAAATAACTGAATGTGGACACCTCTTTTTGTATATATCAACCCCAGACTCCATTCCCATTGTGTCAAGTTCGTTTCACTCTCAGCCCCCTTCCACCCCCACCCTCCTCTTCTTCAACATCGCGTTTTACATTATTTCATCCCCTGTGGCATCATTTTGCCCATTTAAACATCTCCTATAACACTTGCCTCACAACCCCCAACCCACAATCCGCGACTCGCGATCCACAGCCCACGCTATCGCCACTGCAGTCCAATAAAAATTAACGGTAAAGAGGGACATACTCGTATACAAAATACCGCGCGTAGCTGTAACATACATATATTATTTGAAATATTCCCTGGCGAGTTTTCGAAATTATTCCTCATACAAAGGGATGATTAAGTGGGTGGCAGTCGTATCGGGGTGGGTGGGGGTGATGGTGGTGATGGTGATGGTGACGGTGGGGTTGAATGCGAGATTATATTCCAGGGAGAAGCACACTCTTTCTCTAGGAATCTATACGAGTACGAGTATATCCTCGGAAGTCCTCTTCAACAACAACATCTTTGAGTAAGGGACATTAAAAACTTTTCCTACTAAGCCCGCACAACACGCACAGCCCACCGCGCTACCGTGTGCGTCCTCTTGACATCAACAACAACAACAACAGCAGTACCACCAACGACGACGACCGACGTTAACAATTGATAAAAAAAAATATTCAAGCAACCAACAACCCTCTCTGTTGGGAGGTTTTTTAAGCCCGTCGATGTATGTAGATGAAGCTGCCACAACAAATACACAAAATAATGCCCCAAAACAGGACGAACGACCCACACCGTCCAACCGACCGACCGAAGTCGATGTCTAAGGCAAAGGCACCACGACACCACCACCAACAGGACGAAAAGACACGGAAGAGGGTGGATAGCCTATAAGATGGCATAAAGTCCGCGGACTAATTTGTCGCGAGAAGGGAGAATCTGTAAGTAAGCTGAAAAAAAAGGAGAAGAATACAAAAAAAAACAAAACACAAACCCTCTCCACGAATTTGAAGAAAATATTCTTAACTGCGTGTCCTTTTCTTACAAGGATATTCTTTTGTTTTCTCTCATTTCTTTTTTTTTATTTTTGCCTTCATTCTTTAGACTTTTATTTCAGCCTTTGTCCTTTGTTTCGAACGCATTTAGTTGTGGATATGAAGACAATCCCCTGCCCTGATTCCATCCCACATTCTTGCCATCCTCCTAAGTAGACAGCTAAATCCTTCAAGAGGACGACGGACGTAGAAACAAAAAAGAAAGTATTTTACATGTTGCCATGGAGTTGTTCTTTGGAGGACGTGGATTGGAATGGGGAGGGGGTCGAGTTTTGGCCTGATGGAGGTGAGTTGATGCCTCTTGACAGTGGTATGAGTGCATAAAGAAAGAAAGACAAATCATGTACCTTACCCGAGCCACCCTCCTATACAACCAACCAAAGCATATTAATTTTTATTTTCTTCTTATTCGTTCATTTTCTTCTTTTTTTTTAAATAAATTTGTTGTTGTTGTTTTGGACAAATCCTTGTGAAGCCAGTTGTCAGTCTCATATAAACTATAAGGATTTCTAGGATGCATAAAATTTTCCCAACCAAATGATATTCTATTTCTATATGGAGCTATATATGGCTTTATCTGGGGATGACTCGCCTCTCATTTTGTTTTCTTTTTCTATTTCTTCAAGGAGAGTTTTTTTTCATTTGCTTTGAGATTTGTTTTTAATTTCGAAATAAGAAATCTTTGAGAAGAAGAACTAATGAGTGAAGAAGACATTTTTATAAAGAAACAATATAATTTTTTTTCTTTTTGTTGTTGTTGTTTGTCTTTGATTGTATATACTCTGTTACTTTTAAGTGATGACATTTTTTGTATAGCTTCAAGTGTGTATGGATGTACTTGTTCATATTTTAAATGAAAAATACCTATGCACTTTTTTATAGATATTTATATGTATTTTAATCGAAATAGGACTTAAGAAAATATAAACCAATATATACCAGTATTTTATTTAAGTAACATGAAAAATGGATGTCGAATCGAAAAGAAAATTTTTACAATTAACATAAAATTAATCTTACCATTTTTTTTTACAGTGCATTGCCAAAGTCTTAGTAATGAAAAGATTATTCAGCATAATTATTGACAACCTATTCCAATAAACGTATCGAGTAAAATATTCCTTAGTACATGCGAAAGTAATAAATTAATTCAATTTAATAAGAAATGATAATTATTTTTACAGGAGAGGTGCCTTTGAAATCGGATTCTAAATTTTAATTAATTTCGAATTTTGAATGGTATTCATTAAGTTCTTTTTCCAAAATTGACAATAACGAATTTAAAGATTTAATAACAACGAAACAATTGGAACTAAATTTTTCTTAATACTTAAAAAAGTACTCATACGCCTCATTACACCAGATTAATTTTTTCACTTGTCCATTATCCACAAACTTTTTGAAATTACTGAAAAAAATGAAAATGACGAAAACTAAGTATGATTTAGTAAAGTTACATGTTTTACTTGGTATCAAGAGAAAATAGGCATTTTTTGAACTTCGAATCGACTTTAAAATTTAGTGTCAAACCTAAAAAATTCTGGAATTTTCTTAGACCCAGAAAAATAACGAAATTTTGATACTTCTTAAATTGTGCAATAACCAATTTGACCTCGGAAATTAAGGATCAAAATAAGATGTTTGAGGAAAAATCCGATACCAAACTTTGTAAAAAAAAATCTTCAAGATGATTAACTCAAGTGGTTGTGAGGGCATAAGGTTTGGTTCTCAAAATATAATAAAACGCATTTTATTTAATGTCCTGTCCAATAATTTAGCTTGATTTTAAAGATAAGGGTTTGCCATTATGTTTTAAATATGATTTCGGACAAGTGGCCATCGAAACTGTCTCGAATAAATTCCAGCCATGAGGCCCAATTTTCGACAAACTTTTTACAGTAATTGGGCCGCATGTCAGGCAAAAACTCGCCAACTCTTATAAGGCGTCAATCGTCTGAAGATTAGCCACTTTACATATGCCCACAACACAAAATAATCCAGGGATGTTAAATAGCACGATCTTAGAGGCAACGCTAAGGCCCACAATCAATAATTTAATTGTTTCTTTGGCTATGTTTTGGAACCAAAGGTCGTCAACGTCAACAAGCTCCAATTCAGGTACAAAAAAGTCATTAGTCATGTCTTAATAGTGTTCCTCATCAACTGTGACATTATGGCCAGCTTCATTTTTGAAGAAATATGGACCAATGACTCCCTCTGCCCATAGACCACACCTAACAGTGACTTTTTGAGGATGTAACGGTGGCATGGGGTTTGCTTATTAACATGCCCATTTTAAGCAAAAATGAGCTTCATCGCTGAACAAAATTTTCTTGTGTAAATCGGGATCGGTGGCCATCTTGTTTTGGGCCAATTCACCGAACGTGCAACGCACTTGATGGTCGTTCGCTCTCAATCCTTACAGGAATTGGATTTTGTAAGCCCACGAACCAAGATCTTTCCACAAAATCTTCCATAAAATACGTGGATGGACTCAATCGGTTTTCCTTTTGTTCGATACTCTTCTCCACATCTCAGAGGATGGGTATTATCCACTAAAGTAAACGTGGAGAAAAACCGATGCATGGTTGGTCGAACTACGGACTCCTCCTGCTGGATGATTATGTCGACCGAATATTAGACGCAGCGAACGATGTGTCGGGCGAGTAAGTCTACTTATGATGAAATGGCAAACCAAACCAAATCATTAATCAAGTGACAGCTAACTCCGAAAAAAGTATTGCCAGATTGAAAACCGCATGTGTAAAAAAAATACCCTTTATGTAAAAATAATTTTAGTCCCAAAATTTAACAAGCGAGTTTGATTCAGGAAGGATCAACCGACGATTCATTTCAAAAACCTTAAACCTCGGGTGTCAGTGATGATAATATTCAATGTTGTTTGAAACATATAGTTAATGTCAATTTTGTTAGAACAAATTGGGCTGTTTAAAATTTCCTTGGAATATTTTTGGAGAATAGGAAAAATTATTATCAACAATGTACTCACCTCAATCACTGGCTTTAGTCCGATTCAAAAATATTTTTTCCTTTTTTCGAAAG
This sequence comes from Scaeva pyrastri, assembly GCA_905146935.1. Taxonomy (NCBI): domain Eukaryota; kingdom Metazoa; phylum Arthropoda; class Insecta; order Diptera; family Syrphidae; genus Scaeva; species Scaeva pyrastri. Next base: position 22,085,820 of record LR989927.1, on the reverse strand, counting down.
CAGTGTTCAAAATTTGTCATCTTTTTGGAAACACTCGAAACCTAAAAAGAAAGAAATTGAAGTGAAGCTTTAAAGAAATTTTAATATTTTTGAGATAGTACTTTGAATTTGAAAGCAATCATTGTTCTTATATAAGTATATGTATATTTAGTTCAATACTTTGTTTCAAAACTTAATTCATTTTAATCAACGTTACTGGATTTGAATGCATATAATGTTCCTTAAGAAATTATACTTCCCTCAAAATATAATAATTACAACGGCTACATAATCCAATAGAATCTATTTACATATATCTATGTATGTGTACATAAGGCACAGTGATGGATTTACGCCTAGGCCCGCGAGGCCCGGGCCTAGGGCGGCATGATTTGAGGGGCGGCAAAATTTTTGAAATTCCAAAATTTCAGAGACGAAAAAAAGTAAAGACAGTTGCCTTGGAAAATAAGTTCAGATTATTTTTGTAAAGAATTTTCTATAGAATATATTTTAATTCAATTTTTGTATTTACTTTTCAGTCTATGATTAAAATTTTAATTTTTTAAAAGGTCAGGTATAGTCTTTATCGAATGATGCTCTTTACTTTTCGTTTCATTACTGAAATTTATCATATGCTTACAAAGCTTTTAAAAACTACTAAATCTTAATAATATCGAAATTTGCAAAAGTTATAAGGTGTTTATTTCTAAACGTTTTTACAAAATTCTGTTCAAATTTAAATGTTTAAACAAATATTGAACACAAAAAAGGTTATTTCACATGAACGACGGTAGTAAAACTTTATTGCAATTCACATACATAATCGTCAAAATGTCATTTAACCACATTTGAATACAAATTTTAATGTAAATCACGACCATACTAGAATGTCAATGTGAATTATTTCTTATTTCACTTGAATAGACAACTTTTTTTGTACGTGAAAATAATTATTTCGGTGGTGATGTTGCTATTTTTTTCATTAAATTAAGTAAAAATCTACCTATGAAGATTTTTGTTTCAACCAAACATAACAAATATGAATATTCCCTTGAAATATTAAAACATCATTTTTGTCGCCAATTTGTTTGATTTTATTTCTCACAACTTAAATATCAAGTAGCAACACCTAGCTGCAAGGCTACCAATGACTTACCCACCTACTCCCTTTCGAACATTTTCCGAAATAATTAAACATAACAAATACATCCATGCAACAAACTACAAATTTGGCAACAACGAATCAGTTTTTACAAAAATTGAAAAATCTATCCAAAACGAATTTAGAAATTCAAAATACCTACTGGCACTGGAATTTATTGCTGAAAGCGAAGATGAGAAACCGACTACACGGTCTGAAGCTATGGGATTGCAACAAAAGTTGCAGCATTTAGAAACAGCAATTCTAGTCATCGTTTGAAATGTAATTTTAGATCAATTTAATGCTGCTAAAAAGAAGCTTCAAGAATCTCAAGCTGATTTATCATCCGTTGTGCAAATCTATAGTTCTCTGGCTCTATTTCTTCAGGACATGAGAGACAGACAATTTTCTGAATATGAAGAAAAAGCCAAGCCAAGACACTATCTGGCGTCCAAGATTATTATCGTTATGATACTCGTCGCAAGAAAACTAGAAAAATTCAGCCAGATGAGTCACGGGTGAATGAAAGAATACCTTCTTCTGGACAACAAAATTTTCGCACAAATGTTTATTATCCTATTTTAGATATTCTGTGTGTGCAATTGGCCGGCCGTAAAAGTGCATATAAAAAGCTTTACGACAAATTTAATTTCTTCGATAATTTATCTGAAATAGATACAATCGAATTAAAAAATCTTGCCAATAAATTAGTCGACAAGTATCCTGACGACTTAGAAGAGACATTAGGCAACGAATGTATTCATTTACATTACCAACTTGAAGATTCTTCAGCAAATACGGAAGATAAACGCTCTGCACAAAATATATGCAATGTATTACATTCACGTAGTCTTCGAAATGTTTACCCAAATGTTGATATTGCTTTACGTATTTTTTTGAGTATTCCGGCTACAAATTGTTCAGGAGAAAGATCTTTTTCTACTTTAAAAAGAGTAAAAACCTATTTACGTGCCAGTATGGGTCAAGATCGACTTAATGCTCTTGCATTACTGTCTATCGAAGCTCAACTAGTCCAAGAAATTGAGTATGATGATATAATTGATATTTTTGCACGGACCAAAGCCAGAAAAAAAAGATTTTGAAATTGATTAATATTAAAAAAAAAATGTATTCATTTGTTTAACGTTTATTACTTACATGACTATTTATTTATTAGTATTAAAGATAAAAATATTGTATCAAAATTAATTTAATTTCTTCTAACATTAAGGGCGGCGCGATAAACAGGGCCTAGGGCGGCATCAAGTCTAAATCCGTTACTGATAAGGCAATAAGACATACAATTAATTCAACAGGAAATAGTTAATCCCAGAAAAAATTCAATACGATTCGTTTGCAATTGAAAAATTAGATTCGTAGACATAAAATTGAAAAATATCCCATTCCTGCATTGCAATCCTACATGCCCCTCTTCATCGTATCCTTGTCCCGATTGTGTGTGTGAAAATTGATTCATTCCTCCCGTTCTGAATGTCCATTTGGAGACGGCGACTGACTGTGGCGCGGCGGAGGAAGCATCAGTGCACGCAAATCCGAGAAAACGAGATGTATGAATGTATATTGATTCTAATCGATGGATAAGACAAAGGCACCGCTTAGGCGTGCGGTGGTGGTGGCTTGCGTCGTCGTCATCGTCGTCATCGGTCGTCGGCAACGATACTTGATGGTCGATCTAGAAAATCTTCAATTAAAGTGCAATCACGATTCTGCGGACGCTTGCGGGATATGCTTAAAAAGGAACCGAACTTTTAAGACAAGATCCATGAAGCAAGTGTCTAATGCATGCGTTAGGTTGTTGCTTGTTGTTGTTATTTTGTCTTGTTGCAGTCATGCAGTCCTGATGATGCGGTTCGTGGTCCTGATGATGATGATGGGTACCTTCTATGTTAATGCCAAGGAGTGAGGAGAAAAAATCAATCAGACAATGTGACTTGTGAACTTTATGGAAATTGCGCAACTTTAAAGAGGATAAAACAAATTTGACTATTGGTGGATGCCGGTGGCAGAGGGGAAGGTGGGAAATGCATGGGTGTATGGATTGTTGGGAGTGTATCGATTTACCACCGATTGAGTGCAATTACGTGATGAGTGAACAATTAATTATGATATTGTTGTTTTATTTTATTTTGCAAATGGAATGATCTATCTGGAAGTAGGGATTGAAAAGAAGCACTTTTCAGAAATGTTCTTATGTCATACATTAATGTATGTTAAGAACTGTTAAAAATCTGATGTTTGGCAGTTCTCAAAGTTTTCAATTTCAAAATTTCCATAAAGCGTATTTTTAATTTTAAACAAAAAATTTCACACTAATTTTAATAGTTCCACAAATTATCCGGATATTTATGAAGATATAAAAAACGGATCCGAATTAGGGATCAGACATTCGGAATATTAATTGGATAGTATCGAATATCTAGATATAGGTAAATATGGCAGTCCAATGATCGGACAGTCCCTGATGCTGGTTATTTTTGGATATCCGGATAGAAAACGAAAAATTTAATCCGAATAGTAAATTGTAAATTTCAAGTGTCCGATGGTGTTCAAATCTGGTTCCCGATACAGTTTGAAGTACTGTGGATATTTTAGAACAGTGTTATTTACATAAGTATCCACATATCCGGATATCTGATTGATACTATCCGGATAATTTAGATTTGAATTTCTGAAGCTCGAAAATTCGTATCTGATTTGAAGAACTTCTCTTGATGTTTATCCAATAAATAAATGCCAGATAAAACCTTGAAATTGAGAAATGCCAGGTTAATGAATTGAATATAGAAACTTAGAACGCTAAAGTTCTAGTTATAAGAGCATCTCATTCTAGTGAAATAATTTAGATGCAATGATATTTTGTGCAAATTTTATGATAGCTTCAAATTCTTGGGAATATTTTATCCAACGACATAATTTTGTAGCTGCTTAAGCCTTGTGCAATGAAACTTTCAAAATGCCACACACAATCTCCCTCGATCCGTACTCTTTTTTTTATTTTGAACAAAACAATCAGCAATTCGTGTACCTATAACAAAATTTTTTGAATTAAAATTGCAATGTGCAATGAGCGCCATCTCAACTACCTAAGACATCGGATATGATGATGTGTACCATATACCGCTGCACCAAAACCCACCGCTGCCGTCCTCGTAGTGGTGTGTCTAAGAATTTGTTTATCGCACATGATGATGTGCAACTTAAATTCCCATTGATGCCTAATCCTAGCCACAAAAGTCTGTCGACTAAATGACTTCCCCCAACAGGCATCATCGCATACTCCTGGATAAAGTTCCAACTGAGCCAGCCGCCTTCACAAGATGTCTACGACGACGGACAAATACACGGAGCTACGCGACGGAAGAGATTTCGACGATGGCGATTTATTGAAGAGAGATTTAATTGCAAACATGTTAGGATGAGCACCCACCGTCGACCACATGATGATGATCATCATCATCGTCGTCCGCTCCAGCATCGTTGTGATACCGATTCTGATTCTGATGGTCGATGATGATTCTAGAAAAGTTGATGAGCAAACAATTGAGCGTGTCGGTCGATCACGAGTTTTGGTCGAACAAGGATTTGGCCAACCGTTTCGTCGCGTCGTGTTGTTAAGAAAATGGTTGCCAAATGAGTTAAAATTAAAACATCAAATTGTAAAATTCAAATTTTCTTCCTTTAAAGGACATGCAAAATTTCATGATTGCCATCTTTTCATAAAATGTTCTCATTAAATTTAATCAGTTTTCTAATAATATTGGAGAGTGGCAACCATATTTTTCATGTTGGTGGCGTCAGTCGATCGACACCAAACACATTGACTCGAAGCGCCTCCAACGTTTGAATAGATATACTCGATTATATTGAATATTAGCTTTCAGTTGGCTTAGATGGAAATATTTCAATTAAACGAAGGACCGCACATCGTCCAACCGCACAGCCGCAGCCCCACGGTCATCATCACTTGTGTGTGTGATATATTTCAAATTGAACTCTAAAAATGGTATTGTAATTGCCGAACGTGCAAAATACACAACGTGTCTAATGGACGCCGACATGCGCCCATATACTGCCTCACATGATGTATAAACGCTGCACTGCACCGTACTGGTCCGGTCGGCCGTCCAGTAAACTTCCCATGAGCCTATAGACCCACATAAATGGAACATATGACGTTACATCGTTGGTTGAAGTCAGCGTTCGTAGTCATGTCCGCGTGGCAGGATGTCTAGGCTTTACAAATAGTCCTCATAAGGGGGAACATCGACGGAATACAACTGTGCTCCAGAGCCAGCATCAGTTCGAGCTCAGCTATAAAAGGTTGTTGTGCTTTCCGTGTGCACGGTGTGCTCATGTTGCCCATTTGTCAATATCGATGTCCATATACCCACGTTTTGTTTATTTCATCATTGTATCATTAAACCGTGCAAAGTGAGCGGTCCGAGAGAGTGCCTTTCAAAAGCAGCCAGCAAGTTGAGAGGGTTTTGAAAAGTCTTAAGAAGACATCAACCTCAAATTCGGTCTTAATTATAGCTTACACTGGCTTTGTACCGAGATGTGGGATTTTCGAAACGCATAATAAACCAGATACTCAGACTGGGCGGTGGCGACAACCGACGACTTCAATGACGGTGCGGAATCTTTTGAGCACATTAAATTTGTCCAGGAATATACCGTTTTACTTTCTTGTTTTTTTTTTTCTTCTTCTTAAGTGGGAGCTACTTCTCTGCCTCCGGGTGTACATAAACATAAAACTGCATTTTATATTACTCGCTCAGCGAAGGAGTAGGTATCTCGGTATTCATCCTTTCTCAGACGACCAACTCCTAGGATGATGATGACGACGACGAGGATGGCTCCAACAACGCGCCCGCCACACGGTGACAACGATTATGGTGGATACCTTAATCTAGTGTCAAATATCGTAAGACATTAGTGGAGGAAATTGTGTTTATCTATAATTTTGAGGAGGGGGGCATTATGTGACAAAAGTTAAGTGATAGCTGAACTTAATCTTAAAAAATAAGTGTTCTCTCATTTCGAGGATAAATTTTAGAAGTTTCTGAATGTGGAAGTACATTTTTCATATTTTAAAAATTGACAATACAAACTACAAACTTTGTAGGTTCTCGTATTGCCTTAAATAAAAACAGGCTTTGTGGAACTTGTGGAACATCAAAAGATAGGAACAAGATAAATTCAAAAACCCAACAAAAATGAAATAGTATGTATTTAAAGGATCCAGAGATTTTGTAAGTGGAAATATAACCTACATACATATGTCTAGATTTATGTGTGGAACATTGTGGAACTTGTTGATAAAAGAATCAAAAACAAGTTGAAAACTCTTAAAAAGGAAGAATTTGAGTTAACTAAGATCTAATTTGAAATTTTAAAAAAATGCATAAAAATGTATAACTACATCTTTTAAAAATATTTGTGGAACTTATTTGAAATATCAACACAGACAAATTAAAAAAAGAATTTTTTAATGGACTTAATTTATTTTTATACACAACAAAGGCCCTAGAAGAATATGTAAGGATTTAAAGAAGTTTTGCAATATTTAATTTTTACTTACGTTCCACAAAATGAATAAAGCCATACAGCCTTGTAGAAGATTGTTAAACGAATTGAATATTAGAGGGACAAAATTAAAAATTATAATTATATATAAATAAGTTCTTTTAATAGTACACTCTTACCAAACGAGATTGTGGATCATAAACAGAATTATAAAGAAAAACTAATATAATTCAAAACTTCTACAACTGACAACATAAAATTGAAAACTTGTTGATCATAATTTTTGGGAATCCATAAAAGATGCTTTGAAATCTAATGTGTATCCACATTTTAATATCAAGCCGAAATAAATTTATGAAACCTTGTGGAACGTACAAAATTTGCCAACACCATCATTAGGGATCGATATATTTAACACAATTCTTCATCCTCAAATAGAATTGATATAAAACCTTGTGGAACCTACTGAAGCTTAAAGTGAACACCAGGGAATAGGAAAAGTTTTGTGGAACGTAAATTAAATTAGAAAAAAAAATCGCCAGTAAAAACACTTTCATAATAAACACGTTTTCGTGAAATCTTATACAATATGAATTGAAGTCTTCTACACCTGTTAGGTTCCACAAGCTCTCTTGGGTATGAAGAAGTAGGGTATATTTAATATTTTTATGTTTTTTTTCGACTTTTAAAGTGAAGTGAAGTCCTTCTCCTCCGTCTCAAAATAAATATTATTTTCCATTAATTCGATAAAATTTTCCACCATATCCCAGCTGAGAAGTTACCCTCCTACAAATCTCATGTTCCAAAAACAAAGCACAAATTATAAATCCATAACACCACCGTCGAAAATATAATAAATCTAGCTATGTACATTTGTAGTACCTACTTGGGATTTGTGAAGAAAAACAAAGGATCTCATACTGCACGGTTTTCGTCCTCCCTGATGATTTCGAGTTCCTCTCCCAACTCTCTCTCTCTCTATCCGTCGTATATCTGCTTTTCTTCAACCGAACCCTTGTTAAAATTTCAAAACCCAACCACCAACACTTTCTCTCCATAAATTTTAGATTTATTTCGTTTTTCAAAAAAAAAACACGAAATTCGAATAAAATATGAACCGAAAAAAAAATTCATAAACGATGAAACAAAAATGCAACCGCCCGCATCGGAAATAAGGATCTTCCACTTCCTTGCAATAATAATACTTTCTCATTGTGTGTTTGTGTCTGTGGCTGTGTGTTTATAAGGATATATGATTGTATGTATGATTGCTCGCTAAACTCGTCCTGAATATGCAAAAGGACAAAAAAAAATAAAAAAACTTAAAATGAAAAATGTTTACCTAACCGCTGTCTCGTCGGCAATTATTTATATAATTCCATATATCCTGTGTGTGTGCCCAGGACGCTCCTCTATACTCTACTGCGGCGGGATAAGACCTTAAGAGATGAAGAAGTAAGTATTCCGGCAAAAGGAGTCCCGAATCCTGCATCAGCTTATCATCACCTTAGCCTCAGACTTTTTCGGTTTGGTTTTTGGATCTTTTAGTTTGTTTTTCTTTTTTTTTGAATATTTATTTTTTGGTAAACTGAAAATCGCATCTCGAGACGGTTGTTGGTTGTTTTACTTTTCTTTTTTCCTCCCAAGAAGGTATAGGTGATATGGCAATGTAAAGGCAATGCCAGCCAAGGCACTCATGGTTGGTAATTTCCTCTGGATTCTCAAGTGGATGCCTCTCAAACCAAGGCGCTCATCACGGTGGCGTTGCATTGTTGACGTTCCAATGGATTTTAATTTTTCCGTGCGGTTGAGTGGAAACCAAGTGTTTTATTACTTTATTCCGAACCAGAGTTTTTGAGGTAGCTATATATTTATAAGGAACAGCATCCATTAAGGATCCACTCCCTTGGATCATATGTGTGAGATGGGGAGCAGAAAAATAATACTTCTTCTTACGGTTGCGAAATCAAAAAGAATGCCAATTTGGAGATTGCTTATGCTTTTGAATATGAAGAGGAAAAACGGGAATCATCATCGTCGTCGTCGTTCGGTCTTATCGTGTGGAACTTTTGTGTAAAGGACATGCATAGCTTCCAATTTAAGAATAACTTATGTATGTTGCTTTATTTTTTTTTTCGAATAAGGTTTGGGATTCATAATTTGTGATGTCAGGCGTGAAAGTAAATATGAGATTTATTTTTTTGGTGCCATTGTCCGCACAACACAAAAAAGAGACTAAATTATGTTACGGAAGTTTGATTTTTTTTCAGGACGAAAGTTCTTAACTTATTGGACGAGTGTTTGTATGTGTGCATATGACCGAAGCAATTAACCAATTTTTCCAATTTTCTTAATAAAAGCATATTGGTGAAGAATAGCACAAAATTTTAATGGCCACCCCTTCTTCAAGTTCTGCTGAGTCTTCAAGAGGTCTGTTCGATTTTTAATTAATGGTATCAATAAGTGGTGTGGCTAATTGAAGGACCTCCGAAGAAAGATAACCCAGAAATTCTGGTATCGCTTGCAGGTTATTTTATGAATACTTTTTGAAATCGGAAGTTTGATGCCATACCTGGTCACTTGATATCGGTTTTTCCCCCCAAAACATTGAATGTAACAGTGCCTTCTTAATTATTTTGAAAAATTTAATTTCGATGATTCTACATACCATTCAAATCCAATATACCACATTCAACACTCAATCCCTGTCCATGATTTGGATCAGTGAAGACAATTTTTGGATCGTTTTTCGTTTTAAAAACCAGTGCCCATCAGTGACTTACAATTTTCAAAAATTCCATTATCTGAGTAAAAAAAAAGTTCTGTGCTCAACTTGAAGGTGAACTTCCAACTTAAATGCCTTAATTTAAGTCTTACCAAAATAGAAATTTACTTCAGTTAATGTCCACTTTAACCCAAACCCAATCTGATGTATCCAAACCAATTCGTTCAACTTAAAATGCCAAGCTCCATTCAAAAGTCCTCTTTTCTAAAGACACTCGTACCAAATTTTCCTCTCCAAAAAACACTTAAAATCACTTAGAATCCTTTTGATCGGTTCGGTATCAAAAGAACTCACAGTACCTATATGCATTGCATATCAACACAGCCAACATCATTGCTCCTTCTAAAAGGACCAATCTCCCACTCCATTTGCATATCAATTATTCATTTTCCCATCTCGAAGCACACAAGCAGCATTTTGTGCAATCCAAACAAATTATCACCTTCAATCAGCCGCATTCACATCGTCGGTCGTCGTCGTCGTCGTAGTCCTGGTCCTAGATTCCGCCGCCGCCCGTCGTCATATTCACTCCATGATTTACACCAACTTGTTGCACATCACATGCTGCATCCGCACACAATTGGTGGCGCCTAAGCTTAACTCAAGGCTCATGTTCATGTAACACATCAACCAACACCACTCATCCTCTTATCTGGGGACTTACAAAAAATTGCATCCTTTCAATTCCTGCAATTGCACTCGAATGCACTTGCCATCATCATCACCACCACCGAGCCATGGGGTGCCTCTGTTCCTTTTCAGTTTCAGGACTCGCTTAATATCCGACACATGGTACAAAAACATCCCGAGTATATCGCCCACTTAACCCTGGAATTTATAAACATCCTCTAACAAAAACCCACAAAAAAACATTAACAAAGCCCAAACGAAGAACGAAATGTGCATATTCAATCCGTTCAATCCGCAGTGCAATATGCTCAGCTCATACCGCTGCGCTGCTGCTGCTGGTGCTGTTGCTGCATGCACTCAAGGCTGATTGTGAGGATGCTTATGCTAAAGGAGTCCATCACTTACATCGTTCGGGTCTGGGTCCTTCTCGTAGCTCGTAGGTCTCTTTCTGTGTGACGGTCTTCTCATGTAAAGAGCTCTTCTATTCAAGCGATAATGTGCAGCCAAATGCAGCCATCAGTATACCAGGCTGCTGCGGGAGCATCCAGCTTCAGCATCATATATGCTAACTCCAATGCATGCATTTGTTGCATACTCCTTGACTTGTTGTTGAATATGGAACTCCATTTACATTTTCAGTCATCACTGAAAAAGTTCCATTCTCAAGGACGATGTCATTATGCTTCTGCTGATGTTGGTCAGGGTCGTATCGGTTCGATGATGGTATTCAAGGCCCAAGTTAAAAAAGTGTGCATCCAGTATTTTAGTCAAAGGTTAAAATTTGACATAAACTTTAGCGAATTATCGCTGAATAAAGTTGAGCTTAACCTTTGATCCTTTGTCTTCTTTGGTTTAAACATTATTGGTCAAGATGTTCGAAGTACAACTGCGAAATGAAAATTCCAAAGTGCACCGAGGGCAATGTGGCGTGTGTTACATAGCATTCAGAATGCGAAATGAGATGCATGTTTTGCGAACAACATAGTCCTAAAAGGAAAGTGCGAAATGCCTTGATGTGCAGAATGCGAAATGTTGAATGACTTCCTGGCATTTTGGCAAATCCGACCCTGACCTGATGACATACTGCATATTGCATCTCATAGAGATACCTATGGCATTATCCATGCAGGATGCAGGATGAATACACAAAACATGACACACACACACTTAGAACCCTAAGGTTAAAATACCAAGAGGGTGCGAAAAAACCAAATTGCAGTGTTAAACGTTGGGAATTTTCGCAAAATGAGTACACAGGGGGACTCACATTCAAGACATTATACGATGATGGGTCTCTGTATATTAGGTGCAACTTGCATCCAGCCACAGAGAGGGTTAATAATACGAAATTTGCAAGAGCAGGGCTACGGGGTGTGACGTGATATGTCTATTTGCAAATTCGCATAGCAACCCTGACAAAAAAAAAACCACCCTTTTCATTCCCGAGGGACAATTTGCAATCATTTTAGCATAATGCATTGTATATTATGCAAAAGTATCGTGATTGTGTGTGAATGCAACAACAGCAACAAAAAAAAACAGAAATAAAGAAGACAAAAGGATATGACGATGATGTCGTGTTGCAAGGCGGTTTGTTGTGTGTTCATTTGTTTTGCAATTTCTCTGGTTTGTTGCTGTTGTTGCTCTTCGCATTGTTGCGCACTTTGCAAATAACACAGAATTGTTGTAAGTAATATATCCGAGTGTATGCAGAATGCACACACACTTGTTGTTGTGTGTTGCGCGCAGCAGCGGCTGATGAGTGAGAGTTGCGTAATTTTACGCAGACAATGGGTGCAATTGCGTGATTAGTCCTTTGACTGTGCGAATAAAGAATGTTGCACCCTTTTATAATGATGTTAGACGTTTTTCATTTTTTGCGCAACAACTAATGAATGTGATAAAAGGGGTTGATCGGAAAATGCAGATTATTTTCTTTTTGTTTGAGAGCGTGTGAAAGTTGTGTTTGAGGATTTGCGATTTGATGCATTATTATTTGCAAAGGAATTTTGCAAAAGGGGTGGGTCATTTTTCGATGATATGATTAATTGAATATGGATATAAATTGTAAGCTGATGATGTTTATGGGGAATTACCAGGTAAGGGATTAGGAAATATTTATTAAAATTTATGTCAATAACGTCTCACGAACAACAATATTCATAGTTATCATTAGAATATTAATGATAAATATTTCAATGAAAATTGCTATTATCTTCGCTGTACATAAAATTAAAAATGTTTTACATAAAGGGTGTCTCGGAATCAATGTAAGATTGTCAATGTGTGACTACAAAGGAAATCGACACTTGAATTAAAGGACAAACCGTGTTTTTCTGTTCTTATGACAGTTTAGGTTGACATATGCACATATTTTGACATCGGATTATTTTGTTATACCGTTTTGACTAATGGTTGACGAAATTTTAATTTCTTTCTCACTTTATTCATATCAAGATGGTAGTTGAAATGACAAAATGTTTTCCCTAAAACTTATGAAGCAGTTATTTCAAAAACAATAAAAGTTTTGCTGTCACAGTTCAAAAATTCAGTAACAATTGAAAAATATAGAAATTGTAGAATTTTGGGAAGCTATAAGTCAATTAACGAATTTATTGTCAAAAACTTGGTTTTTAAAATGTCAATATCGAATAAGATTGTGCAAGACCCGTTTTTATCTCGTGTAGTAATCCATTCTTACTTGTGACTTTCTGAAAGCTGTCAAATTGATATTGTATGTGGTTGCCAACACTTTAGTTTAGACTAGAGTAAAAATAGTTCTAAAAATTTACTTTTAATAGGAAGAAAGAGGAAATAGTCTTTTCTTGACAGTGAAAACACTTTTTAAAAATGTGGTAAGAAATCGTTGATAACCTGATTAAAATTCTTCCATAAGACTGTTAAGAAACTCCTCTAAGTCGATAGAAATCCAGTGAAGAAACACCATTGAAGGACATTGGACAAAGTGTCAATAAAATATTTTAATAAGTCATTCATCAATTGTCACTGATTAGAGCCGGTTAAGAAACGATTTGAAAAATATTGAAAATCAGCTTTAACCAGTTGTCAACCGTCTCTAATCAGTGGAAATATTGTTTATAAGTTAGTTAATGAAGGATTTTTAATTTTTTGGATTTATTTATTGAATTAAATTTGAGTCGGTTAAAAGCCGTTGTAAGGCCGGTTAAGAGTCGTTGATCTGTCAATTTTTAATTCAATTTCAAGCCATTGATAGTCGGTGGAAACTTTGTCCAAAAGTTTGTAAGGTAAGCTTGTAAACCGCAGTGTAAAACCGTTTATATGGCGGTTTAAGGCCGTTGATAAATGCTTTCGAAAACACACAGCAAAAGCGACTAAAAATCGACAAATGACATAATTCGGAAAATCAGGTTTAAATCTTAATTGTTCATGTGACTAGGCCTTAAAGACATAAGTTTCATGACTAAGTTGATCAGAATCATTCTCTTGAGTTCATAGAAGATCTCAAAAGGCATAACACTAACTAAAACACCTTTGAAACATTATTGACATTCTCAACAACACCAAAATCATACATCTCTTTTTCTCAGTAGTCAGATTTAAATTAAACCACTTTTTTCTTATAGCAGGCAAATAAAACCCAAAATTTCTGTCACAATGTTTGCATGTTTTAGTCAAATGACTTTCATGAAGAAAAACGTTTCCCATATCGCTTGACTTGGCCGACATAATATTCATAAAATTTATACTTTGCCACCAACAAATTTCTTTTTTCCCGCACTGATAAAACACAACTTTTCCGATGTAACATTTAACATGCCAACGTTTGACCAAAAAAAAACTAAAGTAACACAAACAAGGACGAAACAACCAACTATTGGTATGTGTTTATATATAGGAGTCGAAGAATATTAATATTCATTTAAGGTTTCATGCAGGACAAATGACCACACTTCGTCATTAGTACCTATATAGTACCAAGTTAACTCTATCGGTTATGGCACGAGGCCGTTATAAAACATTATGTCCCTGTCCAGGACGATGATGTAGGATTCAAATATATGAGTGGGTAGGTCTATATATGCTTTGTAAAGGTCATTTTCTGACACAGATTGATGCCTCTGTGTGTGTGTGGGTGTGTGGGAGAAGGATATTATTTCAATTCACCTGTACACATACACACACTCGAATTTCATATAGCCCGATAATAATTTGTTAGCCAGTTTCCGCAGACAAGGGTGCGCACATACACCGGACACTGATTGACGTGTCGATAAGGTCCAAGTGTAGGATTAATCAAGATACGCCCTGATTATGCGTAATACCTACGCATATACTCGTACTTACACACACTTTTCCATGTGAATGTGAGTACTGCATCCGGTTAATTGTGGAGCAAATCAGCATTTGACATGGACTCTGATGTCAACCTAAATGACTCTGCCCTTCTCTCTCTCACTCTCTCGCAATACGCACTATGATGACGATGAGGTTGTATATGGGGCACTTGACTATATATGCTGACAAAGGGGCGGGCGGGTGAAAAAAAGTTGTATTAAGTCACATTAAGGCCGGGGGATATTAAAAAGTAATTTTTAGTGCGAGTTGAGTCCGCTTCTGCGAAACAGGAAATGCGTGCCACTGAGAATAAGTTTTTGTATAGTCCTGATGATGATATGGCTTTAAGAGCAAAAGTGCGTGGGTCAGCTGCCATCGCCCGCCACCGCCATCAATGTTACCGCATGTAACGCTTGGGCAATTTAGACTACTCGAACTTTGTCCTTAGGACATGTGTATACCCCTGGACATAGTGTGGTAGCGGGAACAAGTGGATTTACATATCGCTTAACTTCCGGACCTGCCTGATGTTGTATCCGAAAAGTGATTTGCATAAGTTCAGTGTTTTATTTGTACGCTTGATGGATTGTTAGATTAAGTTCAGTGAGTTTGGTCGATATGAAGTCGACGATAAGTGTGTTAAGTATAATGTTTTGGCTTAACACTGGTTTTCTTAATTGATGGTAGTTGATGAGTGAATAGTTTAAGGGCAAAGAGATTTTTATACCTATTCACAGAGAAAAATATGAATTCTTTACTTTATGAATTAATTGCCACAAAGAGTGTAGAATTCTGACACTTAATATCGAATGGTATGTGAAAGAAAATTTAGAATTTCTTATTTTATGATAAAAAACAAAAATTAAGTGAGAACAATATTTTACAAAAACCCCTTCGAACTAAAATATTGTTCAGCTGAAAATCATTTCAATAAAACTGATTATAAGAATTATAAGAAACAGAAATTAGGTTTCTTAAGGTTCTGAATTTGACACTACTTTTTGATTAGCGAAAAAATTGATATTTTTTCTTGTTTCTCGAAAACGATCGAAAGGATTATTACACAATTTTCCAAATTACTTAAAAGTAAGTTCTGTTTTAGAAAAACCCTGTTGGAGGTGATGCTGATGGCCAAGGTCTCTTGGATTCTATCAAATTCACAATTTTTGTAGGTACTCATTTTTCAAGAATTTTTGCTGCGATAATTGGGGCCATTTCCCAGCTGACACAAAGCACATTCTGTTAAATTTTGTCGATAAATCAAGTTGAAGAATTCATCTACTTGTGGTCTGTAAAAGGCCGAGTTGTGGAGAATAAGTCGAAAAATATTCACGTAAGCAGCTTTAATCTATTCAACTCTTCATTCTGAAAGATCCTTTCTGTGTTCTGTGTCGATAGAAAGTTAAACTTTGATTAGGATTTGGTGATGAACAATTTCCACTGGAATATTTTGTAGCCTCAGAAACCCAATCAATTTTTGGTAAACTTTATTCATGAATATCCAAATTTTTATTTATTTAAGATCTAACTTTGATTGTATGTTATCATCAATTTTTGAATATTAAAGACAAACTTGGTTCGTTAGGTAATAAAGGAACCCATTTATTTTTCAAAAAGGGCCATTTCTATAGGTACCTATACATTCTTCTTCCTCCCGCTGTGCCCGGTCATTCATTAGGGAAAAAACCCAACCAACAGTCTTAACTTTCAAATCATAATGTTTATGGCTATATTAAAACCAAACGAAAATCCCCATTTTCTCCAAAAAAAAACTCTGTCAATTAAAATTTCCATATTTTAAAACCGAAAACCATGGATTCCAAATAATAAATCTCGTCCCGCATCAGTTCCTCTGGGGGATATAATACCCGCGTATCTACCTATCAAATTTAATATCCATCGCTACAGCAGCTCAATCAAATTCGAAGGACAACCTAAACGGCCATAACCAAAAAATTAATCTTAAAACAAAAATACAAAAACAAAAATTTAAATTTAAATAAAAAAAAAAAAACAAAACCAAAACCAAAAAGTCCCGTTCACTGTAATTAAACAAATCACGAGCGAGCTATACATAACTCATAAATTATAAAATTTCCAATTAGTTCGTCAGTTTTGAAATTAATCATAAATATTATAGAACCGAACGCGTTAAGCTTTCATTTTGATGCTGAACCAATGCTTGGGCTCATTCTAATGCGCTGCTCTGCCATTTGCCGTTTTTTTTATTTCTGCCCCAAAAAATATAATGAACGAGCCAAAAGGGAAGCCCCTATAAAACAATACAATACCGAGGAGGTATATTACACCATCAGATTCAGATGTATGTATAAAACAACACACACGGACATACATACCCTGTATCCTTGTACATATATACGTAACAGAAAACAGTCGAATAAAATTCATTAATTTACTTTATTTCATCCTCTGTGCCACAACCCAATCCACCATCATCTAATCTCGGCAGGCAGGAAAAGGCCTCCCTCGTGAATATCTCTAAGGCAGATCGATACCGCTGCGCTGCTGGTTGTACCGTGCCTTGTGCTTATCAACGACAACAATAACAACGACGAACGACGACGACGTGAGAGTTTACAACCGGGCGCCATTTTTAATTTGCCTCGTTCTAAAGCTGAACATGTAAGACCCCCCCTTTAAGATCTAAACAGAGCAAAGCGGATGTATGTACAACGTACAGAGAAAGAGATAGAAGCTCAGTGCGAACTTAATTCGTTTTGAAATCATTAATTTTTAGAGCTTAACCAGATGACACACACAGCAGAAGCATAGCATAGTATACCGCGGGAAAAGCAGAAACAATAACACACAAGCACAAGCACACGCAAAACAAAAGAAAACACAACACAACAAAACAAAACAATAGGCAAGGATAACGTTCATTTGATTTCACGGCCGCACCACCATCATACCGGCGCGACGTGAGGGAGGACATTGGGAGGCAACGCGTATATGTATATAAGTGCGCGCCTGTCACCCATAATCATCCTCATCATTATCTCTGGCCTGTGTGTTCTTGGCCGAAAACCAAAACCAAAAACGAAAACGAAGACGGGACGGAGACGAGATGTCTTCTAAGGATTTTCGTCCTTAAAAACAGTGCCCCCCCAAAACACGACCTTCTTCCATCATGCTACAAGAAACAAAAACGCGGGGTACCAAAGATGAAAAATCATTAATATTCATCCCCCACCGGGCACGGATTTTTGGGAGCAACATTTCCCACCCGCACACCCCCGTTCTAGCATTAGAGTCAGAGG
Organism: Scaeva pyrastri; assembly: GCA_905146935.1. Classification (NCBI taxonomy): domain Eukaryota; kingdom Metazoa; phylum Arthropoda; class Insecta; order Diptera; family Syrphidae; genus Scaeva; species Scaeva pyrastri. The sequence continues at coordinate 22,068,140 of LR989927.1, read as the reverse complement.
AGTCCTTGTGAATCCTTCACTTCATATGATCTAATCCAATTAGAAAAAAGAAACAAAACACAACAAAACAAAAACTGTTTATCTTTCGGGTTGATGGAGTGGTCCATGTCCTGTCCATGTGGGGCGGGGGGCTGCAGCTGAATTCGAGATGGGAGATTGTCAATCTCCTAGGCTATATTGTAGAAGCAGTACGTAAAACCGTATCAGTCTGTCTCTGTCTCCGTCTCCAGTCGAGAACTGGATGTGTATAACGGGTACCGGGTCGGGTATGCCCATCACTCTGCGAGCGGATGTCACCATCAAATTCCATTAGTGGACGCGAAAAAGCTCACAAAATGATAATACGCCGAGTAAACTCAAGCGGAGATGAGTTTTGTATGTGTTTTTTTTTTCTGTTCTTGTTTTTCTTGTATTTTTTTTTTTATAATTTTTCCTTCAAGTAATGTTTGTGTACATAGAAAATTCGCTTCCTCTTTTTAGTCCTGTTTTGTTGTTGTTGTTTTTGCTCCTGATGGTTTGGACGGAACTGCCATTCCATTTGAAAATATTTATGTGTTTATATTTATTTCCCGAGTTGTATGCGGATGTCAGGTGGTGCTTCGCTGGTGTATTTTATATAAGTTGGTCCTGAGAGGGAGGTGGAGGGGGAGGGAAAACAGTCACAGAGAGTGAAGTAGATATGAATTCTTATGTTCTATACTATATAGCAAACACCCGCAAAAGGATATTCCATATAAATTGAACAAATGTTCATGGAATCAGGCAACGGAATTCCAAAAAAAAAAAAATCACTGCTTCCTCTCTCGGTTTTCGGTGATGAAGTATGATTCTTGGACATATTATAAGGAAATGTTTAAATCACTTGTACAGTGATCGTGAGTCGTAGGTTTTTGCTCAAGTTCATGAGGGGATATTCAGTTCCTGTTTGGTCTAAAATTTTTATAAATTTTTAAATTCTTGCGAAATATGGTTGACCTAATTTTTGGGGAAGGACGATTCCGGAAACGATACTGTATCTACCTCGGAGTAGATAGGTGGGCTGGACACCTAGATCTCATGAGCTTGGAAAGTCCTTTGTTGTACATTTTATGGTAGGAGACAGATTGGGAGACCATGCTTACGCTGTAGAAATTTCGTAGACCAGGATTCCTAAAGCCTTTGAGTTCGCAATCAGATGACACGTTGGCTCGTCATCGGGATTAATAGAGATGACTTACATATTGATTGAAATCAGGACCAGATCACAGTTGTCGAAACAATGATTATTCATTACTTACTTCATTTCAGGAAGTAAGTGATCTAATTTTGGGTTTGTAATCTCTGTTCTTCGTCAATATGTCATGTATCGTATCATCTGATAATGGCTAAAACGTAGTTCTTGTATACTCTCTGCATTTTTTTTAGAAGCCTTCAAGAATATTTGGTTAATTCAAAAATGACTTTGGATACTTTTTTGTAATTTTTTAAACACTTTGCAACCGTTTCTACTTGCTGCTAAAAGACCAAGTCCACAAAAGAAGTTTTTCTAAAGCATGACTTTGATAGTTAGAGTGTTCCTATCAGTTCTGGAGTGCCCCATTTTATCCTATTCCTTACTTCTGCTATTCCAATATCGCCCCCTTTAAAATAAATACCTAAAATTGTAAGGCGACAACGTTGTCTGTTTTTTTTTTTTTTTTTTGTAAAATTCATCGAACAGCAGGACATGTCCGGGATGATGATGGCATCTTTTTTGGCGTTTTATTTTCTGATATCTTAACTTTCGTGCTTCGCGAGATGAATAATGAAATTATTTCTCTTCACACTCCTTTGGGTCGGCACAATCCTATGCCGGCCGACGACGCCACTACCACCTCCACCATTGCCACCGTGCCCGTGCCTCACATTCCATAAGGACAAGGGACAAAATCCTTTAATTCATTATTCCTCACTGGGATTGTTCTCGGTGGTGGCGGGCGCGGCGCGGCGCTAAGCAAATATTGAGAAAAATTATACTTTTTTGGATGGTTTTTGCAACTAGGTATACCTATATCTACCACTTCCTTTACCCCTACCCATCAACCCACTAAAGCTTTATCTCCGTCTTGGTGTTTAATTTTTTTTTCTTTTTTCATTTTGCACTTCGTACGTCCGCACCGCGTCCCGAAAGGAATTCGTGCCGGAAATGTTGCAAAACGAGGGAGGAATTTTGAGAAGGTCCTAAATCGAAGTGATTTGTTCCATTTGTCCAAACAGGTGGAGAGTAAAATATAAAATTAAATAAAACAGCGGAAAATAAGAAATAAAAATGAAAACAATAATTCTAGAGATCAACCGGAGGAGATTCAAAGATGCATGGGCAAGAATTTTAAATGCGAATTTTGCTCCACTTCTTTAATTCCAACTTCATTTTAGCCAAAAATACGACAAAAGAGAAAAAACTGAAATAAATTCCTTTATACCTTATGAAATAGTGAGCGGTATGTGGCGGAGGGTGGAAGGTGGAAGGTATAGAAATGGAAATAAATCAGATCAGTTGAACAATGATGCAATGATTGGAGCCGCAGAACCGCACTCTGACTCCGAAAACAACCAGGTAATTATTTTTGGTTTAGTTCATGTGGATGCGGATCGGAGATTGCCAGGTTATAAGACACAAGATCACGATTCGGGCTCGTTATGGGATGATTCCCTGGCTATGAGATATTTGATACCCCACAATTGGCTATAGGTTATATTATAGAGGATGTTTGATTTTGTTTGCTTAGGTTTTAAGGTGCTATCATTGCCAGCAGAGGGAGGAGGATGAGGAGAAGGAAGAAGACGACGACGATGACGATATCGAAAATCGATGGAGATGGAAAAATTGATTTAACATGATCACTATAGGTGAACCTACTATACCTACTCTTGAAACTTGACGCTGCGCTGGTGATGAGAAGAGTGTGTCACGATGGTCATTCGTTTGCGAAAGGGACATAATTATTATGTGTTTTTTCAGTATGGATTTCAAGAAGTGGCACTACATCACTCCTAAGTAGAACATAGATTACCAATCCTTAGGTTACATAACGAGTTGGTATTTCGTTGAGTTTCAGATATCATATTTAATGGAAGAACAACAACAACTTAATATAAGAATCAACTAGAAAAACTTAGAACTATATATTTTATATTTGTTTGCCTTTGAACAAGGACTTTTGTGCAAATTTTTGTCGGTGTGTAAACGCTTTTCCTGGCTTCACACGAGATAGATCAATAATAACAGAAAAGTATCATTTTAATTTTAGTTTTTCAGTTGATCAAAAATTCTGTTTATTTAAAACATCTCCGTAGAAAATGTCATCCAAATCCGTTCAGTCGTTTTGGTGCCACATACAAACTTTTGCATTTATAATATTAGTAGGATTTTTAAGCATACAAAAAATTTGCTATACGTCACTGATCCCATCACATTATTTAAAAAAAAAAATTGTTTAATGTAATAGTTCGTAGACCTTCAGTTGATAAAACACACTAGCGGATCCAGATTTTAATCAGCGAGTCATACTCATACCATAATCACATTTTTGTACAACCAATTTTTGAAAACAATGTTAACGCATTCAGGAAAAGGATGAAGAACATTGCCTTAAGTTTAGTGAGTACTAATTAATAAACAAGTTAAGCCTAAGTCGAGACTCGAGAAGTACTTTGGAATATTTGTTTCAGAGAAACAGGTTTTTCTTAAGCGGGTTTCACTGTAATCTAAAATAAGACAAGATATTTTTTAAGCTGATTTTCTAGAGTTTCTTTTAAATAAAAAATGTTTAGATAATATCACTTACATATGTTATACTAGCGGCTCGACCATGGGAACCGTACATTTTACGACAAAGTAGCCTATGTCCTATTCTAGACTCTAATCTATCTCTGTGAAAATTTTTATCAGAATCCGTTCAGCCATTTTGGTGCCATTTAGAAACAAACATTTATAATATTAGTAGGATTACTAGAGAACCCGATGAACTTTGTCTCACCCCATTTGAGTTCCAACTTTCGGAACTTGGAAAAAAAAACGTTTATCTATGCATAATATAATTATTGTGTTCTGAGTTGAAGTTCGTCTTTTTCTTGGCCAGAACAGTAAATCTCAGGCACTGACAAACTGATGATAAAAGATTATAATAACTGATTAAAGGTAAAGAATGACAGGAAACTGAACTGACATATAAAAAATTGACAAAACCAACTGACAATCCAAAATATTTGTTTGGTAGGTTGAACAAATTGTATGAGAAAATTAACTCAGGTATTTTACTGTCTTAATCGTAAATTTTCCATGTTTTTCACTTTTTAAACCTTCCCTGGACTTTGACAAATATTTCAAAATCAAAATCAGCAAAATCGGCCGAGCCGTTCTCGACTTTTAGCGAGACAAACCAACAGAAGTTGAATTTTATATATACATAGAAAATATATAAAACTTAATTGACATTATAAAATGTTTATGTGAAGAATTCAATAAAAGTTATAAAACTGACTTAATATATTTCCAATGCACAGGCCTTGGAAAAATCCGAGATTAAGGAAAAACATAAACTTTTTTTCAAATTAAGGCACAAGAGAATTAAAAAATACAATACCTGCGTTTTTGAGAGATTCAATGTAATTTTAGTGCAGTAAGAAATTGTCATAAAAAAAACTCATTCTAGTTTGTATACATATTTCAACGTTAATTCAATAATTGTCAACTCCAATTTGTAAAAAGTTAAGCAAAATTCAGCCTAAAACTAATTTTAACTTACTCGAAACAAAATGGACACCTAAATATGCCACAAGGTTGTTATATAAGCTAACCTTCTGATTTAAATTAACATTTCTGTGGCAACTAAAACACACTTTTTCGTCAAGACTCTAAAATCAAAATTTAATTTCGTTCTCATTATTTTTAACTGGTACTTAAACTGAAGCTAGCTTATAAAATTTTTCTATTCATATGGTAAAAAAAAACTCAACAAAAAAGAAGACCAGATTGGAAGAAATTAGGTTATTATTTTGGTTTTTCTAAAATTTTAAAACATTTTTCAGTATGAATTTAAAAAAAATTCTTTTTATTGGCACACATTTTCCAATAAATTCTATTTTCTGTGTATGTATAGAGTGCTATGTTCCTAAGCACGTTTATTATATTTCCTTTCATTCGTAGAAGTCTGTTCAAGTCCTTACAACCTAACAGCTTTAAACAAAAAACAAAAACAAAAAAATCCAAACAAAAGACCTCACTGTCTGTCTATCTCTATCGCCTCATAAAAAGTGTGCACTTTAACTTATACCTACTCGTCTCGTACCCCCAAACCACCCTGTCTGCACTAATTTCAAAAACTGCCTCATTAAATATCCCATATTCATCATTGGCAAACACATTTTCATATCTTTCGCTTCTTTTTCAACCTCTCACCTATACACAAAAAAAAAAAGAATAAAAAAAAGGAAAAAAATCTCCTTAAAAACTTTACAGCTCCATTTTCGCCCATATTTAATTTTATTATCTTCGCACAATAGCTAGTCAAGCGACGACCGAACCGACCGACAACGAACGTCAGGAAAGGCAAAGCAACGCAGCAGGGCAGGACGACAAGGCGAGGCCCTTGCATCTGGAAGGTCCTTCACCATCATCTCTCAGTCAAAATAAAGATGAACAAAAAAATCCTTAAGTTTGAGTTTATAAGCAAAATGAAAAATTAAAGAAAAAAAAAAACAAAAAAAAAACGAAGAACGAAAAAAAGAAAACAAAAACTGTCGGAAACAAGAATATAAATCTTCCAATTATTGATTAAAAAATACTCACTTAAATCGTATGTGTGTATGAGTGCAGTACATGTGTGTGTATGTGAATGGGGGTATTATTTGTGTGTGTGTATGTTAATTTGTAATTACACACATTTTTGTAAGGACGAAGGAAAAACTTTCATGATGGAAGACGAAGAAGGACTCAAAGGAAAAACTGTAATTAGATGTTGTTTATTCTTTGTTGTTGTTTTTTTTTTTCTTTTCTCATTTGTGTGTCGTGTTATTCGTCTACTTATGTCCTGTTTCCTATTACAGGTGTAGCGGTAGCGAATAATTGATCACAGGACTACACAGCATTTGACTAGTTATTTTTAATTGAATGTCTCCTCTGGAGACAATTGAAGTTTCTTTATGTCCTTCCTTCGCTCCTGCGTCCCATTTCCCTCAGGGAATTCATAGAATGTAATTAATTTCGAGTAAAATACTTTTTTCCAATACACACACGGGCACTTACACACACACACACACACAAACAAACACATGAATACATACGAAGTTGATACACAGATAAGAGAATTTTTCCGAAGAAAAGAAGATCTAAGAAAACGAAGAAAAGTCATCGCGCTTTCTATACTTGATTTGTATTTATTCTTTCGTTTTCTTAATTAGCATTTTGCATCTCTTTTCAATTCGCGTACACACATACACACACACACACGCATTCAGGCGGTGGCGGCGGCGAATAAAACGGGCATCTTTGTATTGTATCCTAGGACCAGGACCAGGAGTACATATCACTCTCGTAGTGTTATCCTTGCACAGGATATAACTTATTTCATCTTCTAACCCACCATTGACTTCTTTACCAGGCCCCGAGGTGAAGAGAATTTTGAGTGAGGGGGAGGAGAAGAGGGCTGATGGGTGGGTGTAAGTTTGCTGTTCAATCCATTCCTTAGCCAACTGACTTGTATCCTGGTGTTTATCCGTTGGCTTCTATTTTACATCTTGCAGGACCAAAAGGTCCTTTCTTTCCTATACATCATACAGAAAGACACACCGCAAAAAAAAAGGACGAAAAGGAAGTTCGTAGGTACACAGAGAGAAAAACAAAACAAAACAAAATGAAAAAAACGGAAAATTCTCTAAGTCCAAGAAAAACGTAAAGGAGTAAAGAAGTGGGAGTAGGTAGATGGTGCTTGTGCTATAAACATTTACACAGAAAAAAAAGTCAGAAAGAAGGGGGCGCCAAAAGGGGCACGAATATCCATGCAAAAAGTAAGGACAACAATGATGAAAAACTTCCCTATACGAATGCAAAGGGATGAAATTATTTCCTCCTATATAGTACGGGAGACCTAGATCCCATCGGTGGTGTGGTAATGATGGCGCCCCCTTTTCCAGAGGAGCCCGTCTCTAGGGCAAAACTACAATTTACAGTCACCACCGCCAAATGAGAAAGACTGAGAGCGGGGAAAAGGAAATTCTTTGATTTGCAAGAAAGGACGAATTGTGGAGTCAGCTAGTAGTCCGTGCCGCGCCGCGCCGTGTGGTGCGATAGTGATGTGAAGTAGGAGATGTTTCGCGTTTTTTCTAGCGCGCCCAGCCATAGACTCATATAACGGAGATTAAAGTAAGAGAACAAAAAAATTCTCAAACCAAGAACGATGCCAAATCAGAGGCTTGCTTGTTTGTTGCATGGGATAGGAATAGGATGCTGCATGGCACAGGATATTCCTAGTGGGAGTATAAACAGCTGGAAAAAAAAACGAAAAAAAAAACACATACACACACCATACACCATTCGTCCACTTATAGAGAATTTTATTTTATATTCCTTTAAGTGTGGCGTTTTTGTTGATGTTTTATGGAAAAGAATCAGGATTTGGGAGACGGTGGCGACGATGGAGATGGCAAAGGCGAATATGGAGCGGAAGCAGTCCGTCTAACGTGGTAAGATATTTGAAGAGGGATTTTCATTGCAAGGATGAGAAGTGAAGTGAATTTTGAAAAAAAAAAAAAAAAAAATCGTAGGGGAGTAGGAGTGAATTCAGTTCAAAACACTTGAATTTGCATTTGTGTGCTCTCATTCCCTTGTGTGACTCGTACTCTTATACTCCTACATAAAAAATATAAAGCTTTTAATTTATTTTTTCCTTATGCTTCATTGGAATTTTATGAGTTTTCCATGAGTATTGATTAATGATTTGGCTGTAAATATATTTTATTTGTAAATCGTCTGTAGTAAGTATATAAAAATGGGAGAGGGTGTCTTTCATATACATATATTGGGATACTTACACATGAACGAAATACATGGGAAATAAAAATGCTTAATTGCCAAAAGGAAAATTAATAAAAAAAAAATTTAACTCTGATGGTTACAGAATTTTATCAATTGTAGATATTATTAATTTAAAAAACATACACTGGAATAGTATTTCAAATCTTAATAAACCATTGAACACCTCGACATGTTTAAGCTGGTCTTGAAAATCTTGTTGGTATCGTCAGACCCCGTCAGCATGCTTTTGATATTTTAGCACGTATACACATTCAATAAAAATTGTTTGAAAAGTGGTTGAGTGCCACGCCCCTTGTGTAAGAAATCTAAAGTTTAAAACTTTTTTTTAATATCTTTGGATTTTTGGGAAAATTTTCCCACTAATTCATAAGTATTTCCTCCAAATCTGTATTCTAATTTGAACCAATAAAAAAGTAGAAACATTTCGTTATGTTTTTTATATTTAACTAGAGGGTCCGGCAAACTTTGTCTCGAAGAAACTCAAAAAACTCAAGCTATGGAAAAATATTGTTGTTACTTATTCGATTTTGTGTAAAACGTGGTCAATGTTTAATCCCAATAAAACACATTTTACCATGATTAAATATGTGCTATTCCACACGATATTCCATCTCTGCACCAAATTTTAGCCAGATGCGTTCAGCCATTCTGGTGTGATTGGAAAAAAGGAAACTATCCCACGGGAACCATACATTTAACGTGATCAAAAGTAGCCTAAAACACTTTTTAAATGCATGGCTTTTTTTCTATTACCAAGTATGGAAGATTTAAAAAAAAATTGTTACGCACTCATTACAAAACCAGTCAAAAAAATGAAAAAAAAAAATAAAAATATTAATTACGTACGAAAAATCGCATCAGTCAAGTTCTGTCCATTTTTGCAAAACCGCGCAGACATTGTGAGAAGTTCTGTATTTTCACGAAAAAAGTACGGACCAATAATGAAGTTTCGGCTAATGCCACACCAAACAGTGCCCTTGGAACTGTGAAGAGGTCGTTCATGGAGCTCTTGGGTGGGTTTTCAGAGGCCCAATAACGAAAGTTTTGGGCTTTGGGCTCTCATTATCAAAACAGTGTCATCCGTCAAGATTTCCATCATCTTATAATCAAAATCTAGTCAGAAGAATGCATGTGTTATTTAAGTAACATTTGTCTTCGATCCATTAAAAAAGGTGACCGCTTTCTGTTCACCAACTAAAGAGGCATTAGCCTTTGATGTGCCTGAAACCATTTGCAGATGAATCAGTATCAGTTTGGTTTCCTGGAAAGTTTACCATCGTCCAACATTATGGCAAGAATTGGAGAAGACCCAAGAATTTCCTATCGATATTTATCATCCTTATATTCCAAAGCAGCTTTGTCCAGTTTTGGTATTTCTTCTAAGCGTATACACCTTATCAGTATAACGTTGGAGACTACTAGTTGCTCCGTCAAATTTGGAAGAAACTCAACCAAAACCTTTGAATCCATCAGACGACTGTTATAAGACAACCGATGAGCTGCTATGTAGCTGTTTCAATCTTGTTCTGAGAGTGCCCAACTTCCAGGCCAACACAAATCGCACCATCTTTCAAAAATTCACTCAACACCGTGCTCTGCACAGCCCAAAGAGAAACAGAAGCAGTCACTGGCGAGACAAATTTCTGGAAGATGTACGCCAACTTCATATATTAAACTTACATAAGACAGTGATGCTGAGATTGAGAAGTCTGTCGGAGTGTATTACTCGAGGCTTCGGTGCATTAAAATGATGCACAGGGCTTACGGCATAAATGACACTTCCACTCTCTTCAAATTTCTTCACAATTTTACCGATTGCTTGGACGAAAAGTGGCTACGTTTGAATCCAAAATTTTCTTCTAAAATTTTAAAATGTTAACACGTTACTATTTTAATATTATGACACTTCAAATGACAGCTGAATATGACAAGTGTAAAAAGCCAGCGTTACCAACTTGAAATCACAAAATACGCTCAAACCAATAAGCTATCGTAAAAGCCTTTTTATGATTTTAATTTTCCTGTTAACTATTTAATCGATTTTGATAAAAATTCTCATATAAAAACACAGAATTCTAGGGTTTTTAACTTTAAGGGCAAGTTCGTAAGACCCACAGTTGTTCTTTTACCATTAATTCAAGTCCAACAAAGATGATTTTGTTTTTTTTATTGTGATGACCGACCACCCCAATAAACATGATATTACACCCTTTTCCACAATCGGTACACACAACGACTCGTATATCCTTTAACTAAATTCCTACAAATTAGTTTTTTGCTTGCGTGACAGGACAAAGTAAATTTCTTATGGTAATCTACAACAAAGAAAAAAAATTCTTCAAGTTTGTCATTTGTCAAAACTTAACTTCTTCGAAATCTTCATGTCACATGTGCTTCATCATAAGCATAAGCAATAAACATACATGTTTTGAAAAAGGACACACACAACATCAGCTATACCGTTTACCGTACCAACCAACCCTTTCTCATTAACAACTAAAGTTTATCGTTTCAACCACAAAAACCAGCAGGTAGAATGTGTTCGGTTCGGAGGAATAAATTCCTGAAATTCTTGACAAGCCACGTTTTGAAACCATATGTCTTTTATGCAGTCTCTGTAAACTGTCGAAAGGAAAGGGTTTTTTATTTTTTGTTGGTTTTTGAAATGAATCCGAGAAAGTTTACATTAATAAGATACAATCAAATTGGAATTTTGACAATAAATTATGATGTTGAAAAGTCATGTGAGACCTTTTGTGGTGAACTTGAGTTAGGTATGTCTTATGTTGGGAATGTTATATTGGTCAGACATGATAAGCATATTTTTTTTTAGTGATGATAAGAACACGTTGAAATCATGAGTCAATAGTTGGTAACTAAAAAGTGTACCCTTTCTACAGTGTTCCAATTGCTGGAAAAAGAACTATTCCACATTTATAGTTAGATTGCTAGAAGATGGATTGAATACTGTTCATGATTGCAGCGTCTCTGGAATCGTCCTTCCTCACATAAGTGGCCAACAGTTCCCCATAAGACTTTCATCTCTAAAAATTCACACACAAAAATTATAAGTAACATCCATTCTCCTGAACCAATCTTTTCTAATCAACTTTTGATTCCCTTCCTTTCACAAATCACATCCCACCACCACCACCGACCGACAAAATCCCAGCTATATCCATCATATCGTGCGCTCCAAATTCAAGTTGCAAGCTTTACACGTACTCGTCTATTCCTACCTTTCATTAGGCAATCATTAATGCCACAAACACGTGTAAGTTCAAATTCATCGACCTCTGCTCCCGTTTCAATACCAATTCCATCCCGTTCGGGATTCGGTGTAAAAGTAATCCAGGAAATCGGCCAGATCCAGTTCACATTACACTTAATACTTTCCCATCATATCAGAACCCTACATGACTTCAAGTCTGCATCATCATCATCATTCCCAATAAAGCTCCCATCCATCGACATCGCCATCGCCACTCCATCACGCCAATATCCATCATAGGTAGGTAGTATGAAGGTGTAATTACGATTTGTCTCATGTACATGCTGACTTAGAATGAGTCTGCTTAAAACTCCCCCAACCTCACAATGGATACACGCTTCTAATTCCAAATAACACTCATCACGTATGTGGATTCGATTTCGAAACGAGAAGGCTCCCTTCTATACGCGAGAGAATGGGTACCTGCTTGCTCCTGAATTGGCCTCGAAGACCGACGACTGACTCGACAGGGCTTGATGAGAGATGTGCTCGAAAACTCTTGTCACTGATTGCAACTGTTTCAACATCTCTTCGATCCAATCCGATTCAATTCGATTCGATCCATGTCAGTCCGCCCGCGATCCCGTCATGCAATCTCCATTGATTCCTATCGTGTCGTCGTCGTCAGGTTGGTACATATCGTGAGATAAGCTCGACTATCTATGTGGATATAGACTTTGACGATGACGAAGAAGTTAGAAGAATAGAACCAGGTACGAATTTACCAAGTCGGAGTAAAGACGAGAAGAGACGAAGGCAACTCCAGCTCAATGGATTGCTGTAACATTTGCTACCCGCCACACAACGACCGACGACGACCGATGATGATGCCGATGTCGAAGTCTATGGCGATGGGGAAACCTAATTTTGTTATTACCGTTCTATTGGGTATATAATTTGGACCAGAATTGAGGAGCTACTTGGCTGTGCACAGGGTTCAATCTCTTTCGAATGCCCTCTTCCGCCTCCTGGCCCACTTGTTTCCGTGATGTTTTGTCTAATTCAATGTTTGCATAACAAAACTTGATGCATGTGAATTATGAAAGATGGGTCTGGCTGCAGAGAACCTCCCCTGGTTGCGTTTCCTCCTCCCCAACAATAAAAAAAAAAACCAATGATGCACTGTTGTTGGTGTAATTCATCTATACCTACATGACCAAGTCATGGGAATTGTATCGATTTCGGAATGGGATGATGAAGTTGTAGCGCATCCACTTAGGGGGTCATAGTCAGCAGCAGCAGCAGCACAGCTCTAGTGAGTGCATAAAGTCAAGTCAATACAAACAACAACAAAAAAAACAAAAATGGAAGACCAAAACTCATGGAAGAACCTATACTCTTCGTCTTCACTCCATGAAGCAATGCAACCAACTCACAAATCTACCACAAAAGTGGACACGTTTCAAAAGGTAAGCGAATTGCAACAAACCTAGGGATTCCTCTTCTTCTTCTTTTTTTTTTATTTTTTTTTTTGAAGCAATGGACCAACGGACCGGATCGGACCGTGTAATCTCTGCAGGGTTAGTAATTGATTTATGTTGTGGGGAAATGGTCGGAACACACGTTTTCATATTATCAGTGTTAGAGGTTATTCCGATGAAAAATTAGTGCACACCGTTATGAGTGTAGAGATGTGCATCGGGGCACCACCACCGCCGACATCGGACATGAAGGTCGATTATTAGGGACATCCATCATTTGTAGGGTAATACTTTGAGTGTACTCTATGCCAACCTCTGGAAGGTTTGAAGAGTTTTTTTCGAATTTAGGAACTGCAATGTCATCATACAGAGATTCATAAGAGAGATGGTAAAAAAAGGAGGACTTAGTTTCTTGGAGATTGTAAGAAGTTCCAGAAGAAGTGTGTGTGGTACGTGGGATGAAATAAAATAACATAAATGTTGAATGAAAACGGTAGCATATGGTTCTCAAACCGAATAAAGAATAAATCTTAAAAAAAAACTATGAAGTTAACAGAAGTGGTCCTAAATGTCTCTCCTGAGGAACTCCAGGTTTTTCAATGAAATCGATTGAAAAGAGCTTCTGAATTTAATTTGTCAAGACCTTTGTGCTTTGGAACTCCTAGTTCCTACATTTTTAAAAATAGGAAGTGAATCAAACAGTTCTGAGTCAGGTGAAGCCCAACAGAGCCTAAGACTCTAGAAGCCTTTCTATGACTTCATAGCTAATGCTACTTAACAAAGGTTCTGTCAGTACTCACAAATGGATCCGAGACCTTTTTAAAAATAGGAAGTGAATCAAACAGTTCTGAGTCAGGTGAAGCCCAACAGAGCCTAAGGCTCTAGAAGACTTTCTATGACTTCATAGCTGATGCTACTTAACGAAGGTTCTGTCAGTACTCACAAATGGATCCGAGACCTGGTAAAAGGCACTCCGATGTCTTGGGCGGGTTTGAGAGGAAAATCTTGCTGAGAATTGTTAGTCCCGTATATGAGGAAGAACGATTTTGGAGACGCTGCGATCGGAAATCTTCCTCGAAGAAAATATTGTGACAAAAAATGGTATGGTAAGAATCCAGACGGTGGATCATTTTAGCATCGTTTTATGGACCATATCGTAAGTATAGTAATTATAGTCCAGGATCACTGAATTCCTGAAGTTCTTAAATTGAAAGTACATACTCAATATAACAATAAGTTCTTAAACATAGTTCCTTCTAAACGATTGAACTGTGTTTGCATTCAATTAAGAAAATTCTTATACTAAGATCAAGCCTTAAGAGTTGGAAATTTTTTAACTTCCATTTTTAGTGAAATCATTTTATGAAATTATGATAATTTTTCACGTTCGGTCATCTCATTCACTATCACAATCATTACAGAAAGCTTAAATTAAGGTATCATCCTTATATCCTTAATACAAATGAAAGTTTCTAAATCGCACAAAACTCATTAAAATTTAATTTCCAGCCTTCTGAATTTGTATGAACCTTCAATCCAGACATTTTACATGGTGCCTCCTCACACGACTTCGACTTCAAATTCCATTCTCCTATTTATTTCTTTTTCTGACAGCCGCTCGTTAAAGGATTATTCATTTTAATTTCCTAAAATTCAAGGATTCGTATACTTAATCAAACACTCATATTAAGTACAAAATCCCTTATCCTGAATCCTGATGTTTATCCCAGTTTGTCTTAGCATTCGTCCTCCCATCATGGCCAATTGCACCCCCCAGGTAATATACTTAAGTATGGAGAATTGCTTAAGTTTAAGGATACACAAATAGATATACCTAGGTATTTTTTTTTCATCCTAAAAGGTGCACTCAAGCGTTTGAAATGATTTCCAAGGATCTGTTATAATTTTTTTTTTCTTTGGTTTGGTTTTGGTTTTATGGGTTTTGGCAAGTAAAACTCGCACACAACTCACAAAGTGAGCAATCCAGTGAAAAGGATTCAAAAAATCTGAAAGGACACTCATCTTTTTCTGTAAAAACAAAAAAAAAATCATCACACAAGAGGGACTCACTCTGATCTCTAAAAGAACAAGAACAAGAAGAAGATGATGATTTATATTTATATTTTCCAAACGAAATTAACAACTTGAGTTTTATTTGAGCCACAAAGCAAAAAAAGCGTGGTTTGTGAAATTATTTTATTTATATTACGAGAACATAAGAGAAAAAGCCAAGAGGTCATATAATTTAAAAAATTGTAATTTTATTTAATAACTTAATTTTGTATCTAGGCAAAGTGGACGACGGATGTTGGTTTGGTTTTGTGTATATCAAAGGTTCTTTTGACATTTCAAGGAGCAAGCTTTATAAATAAAAAAGGGAATCACTTTTTTTTTACTGGATAAATATTATATAGTTCAAAGTTTATGGTTAAAAGGCAAAAGTTAAATAAAATATTTAAAGAAAAACTTAAATTCAATAGAAACATGTTTTGTTTTGAGTACATTACCTAACAACTTGTTGGCAACAAGTTTATATATTTACTTTGATATCAATCAACATCTTAAGTTCATAGAGAATTTCAAAAAGAATGAATGATAAGTGTTTTTCACGAAAAATTGGAATGAAACCCTAAGCTCATTTAGGAAAGTCACTCTTAATGTTCAAATTTATTCCTCTATAGAATAAATAAGCGATGAAAAAACGAATTGAAAACAGTAAGAATTCACAAAAGCAAGGATTCTAAAAACTCTATACTCAAAAAACTGATTCTGAAAATATTAAAATTATGAAAATTATGATTCTAAAAATCTGAACATTCATGAAAATCAATAAAAAATGTACTAAAAATTAATTTAAAAAATTTGAAAAACAACATACAAATCAAGAATTCAAAAAGATCAAAATTTCAAGTAACACTTAGGAATTTCTGAAAGAAATTCAGGTTGAAGAAATCACTATATTTAAAGATTAAAATTATGAAAATATTTTGACTGAAAACCTTAATACACGATTTGAAAGGTCAAAAATTAAAAAATAAAATTGGAAAAATCTGTAACATAACTCAAAAAATGCAAAACCTTAAAAACGGCCAAAAAAACTTTGTAAAACATGTGTACAAACCTTCCAAAATCACTAAACTCATAAGGCCTAAAATTCTAGGTATAAAAAGTAAATTTCTTAAACTCAAAATCATGAACTTATTACAACCAAACGTATCTAATGCTCTGAGCGTAACTCCTGGCTTTCAAAACTTTCACTGCTCGGCAAAATCTTCTTAACTAAATTTTACATTACAGAAATTTATCTTAAAATTTAAATTTAGCTCTTTTAAGCTTTTTTTAAGCAAATTACAAGAACGGTAAATTTTTGAATTTAAGATGAAAAAAAAATACAAATCTTTAATTCATAAAAAAATTAACATCCAAAAATTTTTTAGATTCCAAAGTCCAAAAATTCTGAAAAATTTTATATTTCTAGAATTTTTAGAAAACCCTTAATTCAAAACCGTTTACATAGTATCGAAATTGTAGAATCCAGACGCCCAGCAATCAAAATGAAATAACTTACGACTTTAAAAACTGAATAAGCCTCATTTTTGAAGTTGACCCGGTCAAAAATATAAATATCCCTAAGAACTTAAATACTCAAAGCTCCAAAATGGCTCAAAATTATAAAAGCCTAAATTCAAGATGAACAAAAACTAAATCTTAAAATTACCAAAAAGTCATAAATAATTTATTAGTGACTAAAAATTTAAGTCTTTAAAAATTAAAAGAAAAATCTCAAAAGACCCTTTACAAGGCTAAGGTAAAATATTCGTAGTTCCTAGAAAATACATTCAATACATCTTTTAGGTTTTTTACTAAGTTTCGAAAAATTTATTTTTGAACTCAATATTTTGAAAAAAAAAAAAACAAAACAAATTTTTAATTTTGTAAGTATGATTTTTTTTCAAAATGCAATCCTCTTATATTTATTCTTAATAAAAAATAGAAAACGGGATGCTAAAATATATCTTAGTTTTTGAGAAATTAAAAAATCTTAATCCAAGAAAAACCCTTTTTTTTTGGGTTTTCTAACAACGAACTGTTCAGCTGATAGTTTCAGCCGGGAAACAAAGAGATTCTAATGCTGAATTGCTGAAAGGTTTTCCAAAGGGAAATGTCGAAGGATAAAAAGGTCATCTGGTGGTGAAACATCATAGAGGAACGAATTAAATATGTTTGAATTGCCTCAGAGTAAAGTTTGGGCAGTGATTCATAACGATACCTTCACCCACATCACTTTAATCCAAGTGCAAGAATTGACATAGAATGATAAGATATTGACAACAGAATTCTGTAGATCTCTATTGCTGAGAATAGAAACAGAACAAAACTATTTTAAAAGGATACTTTGGTCAGATGAATCGCAGTTTACCAGAGATGGAGTCACCAATTTCCACACCTTGCATCCACATGTAAAAAAAAAAATCACAACACAGCTGTATGGCTTCGTATCGTTGGTCGAACAGTACATTTTTAACTTCCCATAGGGAGTTATTGTAATCGGTTCGATTTCTCAAATTGAAATTTTTGACAAATCTGGAAGTTTCAAGGATCCTAGAATCTAGATCCGTCATTTGTAGAGAGATGTCTGTGTGTGCGTGTGTACGCACGTTCGTACGTTCGAGATACCCTTTTTCGTCCATGGTATCTCAAGAACGAGTAGAGATATCGACTCCAATTAAACTTTGTGAGACAGATTATAACTTCGAAAAATGCAGAAAGGACTTTCATAAAAATTGGTCAAGTGGATTTTTCACTATAGCAGTTTTTTAAAAAAAGTGAAAATTTTGGTTGGTAGCAAATATCTCAAGAATGGATAGTATCATTGACTTAAAATAAAATTTATTACATAAATTGTAATGTAATACAGATTTGGTATAAATTTTGAAAATTTTCAACTTACCGTTATTTTTTTAAATAGAAAAACTAAAAAAAATTTTTTTGCGCGAAAATAAACAATGAATGAAAAATGATATTATCTTCAAAACTATTTTCTATTATGTAAGTCTGCTATTACACGACGACTCATGAGTCGTGACTCTTTTCGAACTACGTTAGTGCAAGAGAGATACAAAATTCGAAAAAATGAAACGGAAGAAAATTTGCACTGTGAGTCGCGGGCTAATTTTCCACGACTCATTTTTGACATTTTATTTTCACTTATTTGTTATTT
Source organism: Scaeva pyrastri (assembly GCA_905146935.1). Taxonomy (NCBI): domain Eukaryota; kingdom Metazoa; phylum Arthropoda; class Insecta; order Diptera; family Syrphidae; genus Scaeva; species Scaeva pyrastri. Next base: position 22,050,174 of record LR989927.1, on the reverse strand, counting down.
TGCTTTTCCTCTTTATTTTTTTTCGGTGTGCTCGAGTTCACATGTATAACCTTATAGTTGAAAGAGAGAGACAGAATAAAAGATTTCCCAAACAACGAAATTTGAATGAAAAAAAGCTGCCAAATTAGAGTCATGACTTAAGAGTCAAGGTGTAATAGTATTCGACTCAAAGGATGAAATTTTAAAAGAGAATTCAAAGACGATCACGACTCATGAGTCAACGTGTAATAGCAAATAGCAGACTAAAACGATGTTTTTACATCTGATGAAAGTTTGAAAAAAAATGAATTGACAGTTTTTTTACAAAAAATAAAAAACTTAACCAAAAATTCACCAAAAAAGTAGTTTCTTCACTTGAATATGTCCAGAGTGGTCAATCGTTTTAACTTCGAATTTATTTTATTTTTTGCATAATAGAATATTGAACATTATGGTACTTTTTTGACAAATATCGAATTGGCAGTTTTTTTTACAAAAAATGACAATTTTTTTATTTGTAATATTGTTATCAATGAGCATCAAAAGTAAATCGATTGATATCAGCAACGCCAAGTTTTGAAATGTGGGTCGCACCCAGCCTCTTTTTGAATATGATTTTATATGGAGAATCATATCTACAATGCCTTAGAATCATTTTCCAGATTTGTTAGAAAATGCCCTTTTGGCAATAGCACACAATTTAATATACCAACAAGACGGAGCTCCTGCTCACTTTTTAGCCTGGCTGTGAGAAACTGGCTGAATAATCATTTCGACAGCCGATAGATAAGAATAGGAGGTCCCACTGGATGAGCATATATAGATCACCAGATTTAACTCCTTTAGACTCTAGGAAATTCATGAAGACCTACATAGCAATAGGAGTATGAAGTTGAATCTTTTTTTTTTGTTTTGAGTTTGAAAATTAAATTTTGGAAAACTATTAATAGGCTCAACTTAATTTAAAATGAGATTTCTGGCTTTCCAAAAAGATATATGTAGGTAACGTGGCATTGAAGGCCTTACGTTGAGATAGACAGAGACACCCCACTCTCATACGATTTTCTTCTTGTCTTAACCCAACCTACTCGTTGTAGGTCTTTGATGCATCTTACGCAAGCCACCCTGTATAGCATAAGTTCTATGTCTAAGAAATCCATTTTCCATTAAACTTTTTTATGATATGATTTCATGAATCTTTTCATTTCTTTACCGACTTTTTACTTTTGCGTACCTAGTTACTGTGGAATGACTATTTGAATACTAGAAAATTCTCTGTTTAGTTTAGCCTTACTTTTTAAATGAAAAATATGTCAAAACTGTAATTCTTAAAAAGCTAACAACATAGTTAACTAGACATTAGACAAACATACATAATACATCCAGGACATCCGCTACTGTAGTACTCAAAATTAGAAACATGATATATAATTCGAAAAATATAATTAAAAAAAAAACTTTACTTTCAGAATGACTTTATCTTACCTATCTTTTTTTTTCCAAAAGTATAAAATTAAATTTCAAGCTTTAATTATATTAAAAAGTTCTTTTTTATCAAAGAAAGCTGACAAAAAAAACTAAACCTTCATGTATAGATACACTTACCTTTGTCCGAAAGTTGCATTTTTTATATTAAATAATTATTTCCAAGTGAAATGTTTCCATTTAAAGGGGACTACCCTCTGTCCACAGTCCGTCGTCGTCGTCATCGTCAGCATCTACAGCAACTGCAACAGCAACAACCAGCCAAATTAATTACGAGACTACTTCTAGAGGCGAGCCAATTATCTTATGACTAAACTTTCTTTTACTGTTTTTTTTTTTGTATCCTTTGCGCATCTCGTGCACTCAAAAAAATGCAACTTCCCCCTTGGGGTGCTGCTATTAACAAGAAAAAAAACAAGTTTCTACATAGATACCATGCGATGCATCTCTCATCCTTTTTAAAAACAAAATGTATCTTTTCCTTTTCATAAACAATTTTGTATTTTTGTTTATTATTTTTTTGTCTTTATTTGTTTTTAGCTGAAAAGAACAATTTATTTCTTCTTTTTGTGTTTTTATTATCCGAAAATATTTTGTATATATTAAGTCACTTTTTATTATTATTTCCATATACACACAAAACCACCACCCCAAACCCCAACACCAACCCCAACTCGAAATCTGGATGAAGGTATAGGATTTGGTACCTGATGATGATGCTTTGTTGCATCCGCCGTCGCCGTCGCACAACCACATTCCACTTGTTCCTTGTTTTCTTTTGCAATTTTCACTCCCGGAAAAAAAATTATTCCATACATAAACAACAAAACAGAAATGAAATACATATTATGATTTCCAAACACAAAAAAACTAAACAAAATGTTTGGCAAAAAATACTGCATCCCTGCTGCAACAAAGCCAAAAAGCCACCCGGAAGCCCCTCGTTTTTGGGTGAGATTTATATACCTACGTAAAAGGACGAAAATCCTGCATAGGTAAGGTAAGGTATTTTATACATAGAATAAGACTCGTGTGTTAATTAAGCAACCATAGCGTCGTCATCGTCCTCGTCGTTGTCGTCATCAGAATGGACGTCTTTGTTTTGCCTCAACACAAAAGTATCATCCATACACACACATAACAAAATAAGGATGCTCTTTTGGTCGTGTAGTCCTTTTTCTGCATCAACTAAATTCCATCCCTTACACAGGTGCATAGACTGCCTTAACCCAGCTCCAGCAGTGGCGAAGACCGAAGACGGGATATACCTTCACCCATCGCCATCATCATCAGGATCACCAACAAAGGGAATTTGGTTTTCTTTTGCTTTTAGAGCCTCGGCCTGACAAAGGCACAGTGCGGCCAAAAAGAAAAGAAATCGAAATGAGTACCAGAAATCAAAAAGGGATTCCTCTCACTCACGTAGACCGACACGACGATGACGGAGAGTCCCGGGAACGGTACTGGTTCTGGTGCTGGTGCCGGTGACGGTGATGTGTTGTAGACTTTCGGCCGGGAGATCCTTTTGATTTCTTTCCGTTTGAAGAGGATGAATTTTGGTAATGCTTAACAAAAACAAAAGAAATAAATAGAAAAAATAAAGAAATCATCATTCTGCTCCTGATTTGATTCTGATTCCGATTCTGATTCTGCTTCAGCTCCTGCATGCTGCTGCTCGACTTAAACAGCAACAAGAAGAAGAAAAAAAGATTCCATTGCACTTCAGTTGGCCCGGGTTTCAACTATGTACGTCTACGGTTTATGTCCTTTTTCTCATACAAACAAAAACAACACCCAAAAAAACAATCCATTGAAGCCGTGCATATTGCCAAAAAATGATTTTTTTCGTCATCACTCATACCCTTCACCACCCCCTTTCAAAAATATTTATATATGCTATGCATCTAGGATTATAAGGTCCTTTTGATTCACCTGTGCTGTGTGTCGTTTGGCAGAGAGCAGCCTTCAGCGCCTCTAGGGCCTCTTGACAGAGATTTTGTTTCTTTTGGACTTTGTTTTGACTTTTAACGTGTTGCAGCGGCGGCGGCGCGGCGGCGGCGGCGGAGGAGTTGTGGTGAGCGGTAGATGGCGGGCGATATGGCGTTCCCTGTGCCATTAGCCATATGTTTTCTTCGATGCGATGGCATGGGGGATCTGTTTGGGGGTATATTTCGTGATTACCCTGTATGATGACAATTAATTACCCGAAAACAGGCACTTGACAGCGCATTCAAGGCAGAGAGGCAATTTAGTCCGCGTTCGTCGACGTATGTATGTATGTATGTATACCGAAACCTGGCTGATGGCCTGATGATGCCATATAATACTGCATTGCAGTGCCATGCCGCGCCGCGTCGCGCGCTGTTGAGCGGTAATGAAAAGGGTGGCTGCTTAAGTGAGCTTTGCGTATAGAGTGGAAAATTGAAATTTTTGAAATGAAAATAATAACATATGGGAGTTATTAAGGCACGAATGCATTTGCAGTCAAGTGATGAATGTGCCCCATCAGTGGAAGTTATTGCAGATTAACGAGTTGGCTTCCTTTTTTTGTTCCAGGTATCTTTGGAATGAGTTAATATGGAGTTCGAGGGTTTTGATATGAGTTAATTTTAAGAAAAAGAGATTTAGATAACTTTAGTCAACTCACAAAGATCAGAAACAAAAATCTAAATAATTAAAACAACATTTTAAAGTTTTTATTCAAACGGAATATTATTAAATCCAAAACTGATTTTTCAACAAAAAATAGGATTTATGTTTTTGAACGTTTTTCGAAAACTATCCGATTTCTTGGAACAAATGGAAAAGTTTGAAAATAGATAAAAACTACACTTTCAAAAAATTACTTTAAAAAAATACTTCAAGTGAAGACAGAGGGGTAAATAATGGTCCAGAATAAGGTTTTTCTATGCTGTTAAAAGGATAAGTTTTTCTTAAACTGTCATATGAAATGAATGTCAAAAAAGGATGTCTGATGGTATTGAAAATATACATATCCTATCACTTGTTTCTCAGAAGACTTGTCAATTATACTGATTTTCGCGGTTATTGGGAAAGAATAATCAATTCGTAGATTGCATTGTGGTCGAATGGGAAATATCCTTAAAGTAAAAGTTGGTTGGTTACCTTACTTAGGCACCAGCCAAGGCCAGAATAAAATAAAACCAGTGGTAAAAGGAAGAGAATTAATTTCGTTTTGACTGAAAGGATCTAAAGGATGGTTAAATTTTAAGGACCGATGTTGATTTTGTATTGTGTGAGCGTCTAAAGCCCTTCTGGAACACTATAGCTAATCGGCAAATACCAGTGTGGCTTCCGGTCCGGCAGGTCAATTGTAGACCAAATCTTCACACTCAGATAGATCCTGGAAATGACCAACGAATTTCAAGTCGAGACACATCATTTTTTCATCGACTTTAAAGAAGCATATGATAACATCTCCCGTCTAGAACTCTATGGCGCGATGGACGAACTCGGGATCCGGGAAAACTGAACCAGTTGTGTCGTGTAACTCTGGAAAATACAAGATGCAACGTAAAACTAGGAAATAATTCTTCTGAACTTTTCCAAACTTCTACAGGGTTTCGACAAAGGATGTGACTTCTTCAATATCGTTCTGGAGCAGATAGTACACAGTATACGGAGTGCACTATCTTCAACAGATCAGTCCAACTATTGGGGTATGCGGACGACATGGACATCATTACCCGCTCCCAAGGTGCACTTATAGAGGCCATTGAAGAAAAGGCGAAACTAGTTGATCTTGAAGTTAAAGAGGACAAGACAAAATACCTGCTATCAAAAAACAAAAGTACATCCATCCCCCGGATTGGGCGCAACGTCACTATTGATAGCAGTAACTTCGAAGTAGTTTAGGAGTTCATCTACCTCGGAGTCAACATCACTTCCACAAACGACACAAAGGAAACCGCTGCTACTTCGGTTTAGCAAAACAAATGGGTTCAAAACTCCTCTCTCGAAAGACAAAATGCTTGTCCTACAAAATTCTTATACTGCCAGTCCTGCTTTATGATGCTGAGTGTTGGACGATAAGCAAAATAGGAGAGCTGTTATTCGGGCTCTTTCGAGAGAAAAATTCTTCGTCGGATATTTGGTCCTGTGTGCGAAGGAGACGGATGGAGGAGAAGATACAAACGCAAACTCTATATGAGTTGTACAAAGATGTGGACGTTGTCAAAAAAGTTAAAACATATCGACTTTATTGGCTCGGCCACATCGATCTAATGGACAACAACGCTCCAGCTAAGAATATCTTCGAATCCCAGCCACCTGGTTCTAGACGACAAGGAAGACTGAACCTCCGGTTTAAGGACCAACCCATCGCGGATGCTAGAACGCTTGGTCTGGATGACTGGAAGCAACGTGCTCGGTATTGCAGAGGATGGAAGGCCATCGTGTCTCAGTCTGAGATCCTACATGGATCGGGAGCCTGAATAAGTAAGTAAGTAAGTATCGACTCGAATTAAATTTTGTTCAATAAGTTATAACTTCAAAATATGAAAATAAGGCTTTTATACAAATTTGTAGTACAGTTTTTCCACAATATAGCAATTTAAAAACAAAGTGAAGATTTTAGTTGGTCGCAAATATCTTGCTTTTGACTTCAAATAAATTTTATTGCTAATATTGCAATGTGATACAGGTTTGGTATAAATTTGGAAAAAAGTTAAACATACCGTTGTTTTTTTTAAAAAAAGGAAAAACTAAAAAAAAAATTGGTGCGCAAACATACAATGACGAAAAAATTATATCATCTTCGGTACAATTTTTTACTATAGGAAATGCTGTCCCAGACATCTCGTAATATTTTCGAAAAATATTGCAGGATTCACAAGGTGACAATGCATCCATCAAATTCACCCTGATTTATGCACCAAGTCATCAAAAACTTTAAATTTGAACAATCTTATATTATTTCACACATAATGTCATTGATAGGGCTCTCAAATAAAGATAAAACCTTATAGATTTCTCATATATAACCTTTTATAAACCTTTCCTCAGATTTGTCCACTAGAAAAATAAACACACCTGATGACATTTTTCAAACATTTCACATTTTTTGAAAGTTTTTTTTTCCCAAAAAGTCAAAACTACTTTGAAGAAACATACTTTATTTTGTTATTAAAAACTTATGTAAGACAATCTATTATTTACTTATTTATTTAATGCAAAATTCATTATTTTGATCGCATATAAAGTTCTCACCTCAACTCTTTTGTTTTGATTGATTGATCTTAATAGGGTTTTGAAAACATCTCTTGTAAAACATCCAACTAAGTCTTATAGAGAACAATTGTTTCATTTTGTTTCATCCTCCATTGGGATTATCATTTTTTTTTTTTTTTTTTTTTGTAGACGCCTCATTTCAATATACAATCATCATACACCCTATTGCACGCTACACTGACTAAACATGAGTAATAGATATCAAATGCAAAACGATGTTTATTTCATTTCTTTGTTGTTGGTGGTTGCTGCTGTTTTTCATATCCTGTCGCGGTTTCGGTTTTAAATAACCATCCATGCATCGCATTTCGATATTTTCTCATTTATCAAATGCAGATAAACCGAAAATCCGCATTCATTAATTTATTTCCACTGTTTCAAATAAGAAAAAAAAAACTCCAATGTAATAAGAAGACAACACACACACATACACACACAAATAAACACACGCTCTAAATGGTTCTTCTTCTTTTTATTTTTTTCATTTATTTTCCAGCTGCTGTTTTGAACAACATCAAGGAAGAAAACAGACTTTCCCCCCACTTTACACGTGTAAATCACGTATAAGCTCATTTTAATATATCATACGACTCGACTACACACACTGATACGCCAAATGATAGAGAGCAAGGACGAACAACAACAAAACTGCTATATGTGAAAACAAAGCCAGGGATAAGGAATAATGATCAAAAAATATATGTATGAATAAAAAAAAAATGCTAAAACGAATTAAACTTCTCAGCGACGCGAGTGTAGATGTGAGTGAGGAGATATTTATCCTGTGGGTCTCACTCGATGGAAGAATGTATGCATGTATGTGTGTAGATGTCGAATATACGTTTATTTATTTTTTGCTTTTTTTTTCCTCGTCGAACATAAGGATACGCACTTATACTCGTATTCCCCCTCGTCGTTGTTGGCATCTACATAATTATGCAAATTAGTTTGGAAATTTCATCAAGAGAACGCGTTCGCGTTGGAAACGCTCTGCGTGATGGTTGAGTGCAAGCGAGTGTATGCTTGTGACTTAACTATTTATAATACTGATACTGAAATGATATTATATATTTTTTTTTTTTTGAAAACTAAACACATTTTCTTATGTGTATCCGTATCTGGAGAAAAATAATCCTCAACATGAGTCGTTGGTTTTTGGCATTTTTTTTATGTAGATATATATATTTAAGGACCATTCAGAATCATGTATGGAAAATTAGAAGACTATGAAGCGACTATGATGAGATGTTAAGATGTTTTTTTTTTATTTTTTGGAAAATATAAAATGGCCTATAAAAACAAAATGAAACTGTGCACAGGACTTGCAGGCATTGGAAACTAGAAACAGATTATCTGTGTACCTACACAGAAATTGCTTGGAAGTTAAGTTTCATAATAATTTGAAAATGAAGTTTTTTACATGATATGAAATAAAAAGTTTGTATGAAATTTTCTATAACTAATTCGCTTATTGACGGCTGTATGCCCACGATAACTACACAAATTTCATATTTAAGGTCCTTAATGAATTAAGGAGCCTTATTTTTCATGTTGCTTCCAGAAGATGTTTAAATTTTTTCTTACCAATTTTATTGTAGGCATAAAAGGTTCTTCACAAGGACCCAAAAGTGAATTTAGTTTTGCAAACTGTGTCTGATATTTTTATAGTTAAGTTTGACATTTTCAATGTGTTGTTTAAGTTAATTTCTCGCAATCAGTTTTTGACCATAAGCGTCAAAGAAACCAGAAAGATTGAAAATTTGGTGGGCTTTAGACCTTAATTTTGATCAATTAAATCTGACTGCTTCTAAAGAAGCAGAATTTAAAACTTTCAAACAATCCTGTATTCGAGTAATGAAAGGTATCGAAGTAATGGTTAAGGAGAATTTTTGCTTGACAAGAGTTACTCTTGGATGATTTGTCAGTTTTTTAGAAGATGTAGTATACAATCAAAAAATGTTTAAAGATATCACAAGAGTTGAACCTAAGCTTCTGAAATGACAGACCTAAGAGAAAATCTTACTCCCACGGACACTACCATCAAAACTCATTTAATTTTTGAAAAGAGGCTGAATGTGACCAACGCTGATAACTTTCCAGTATGTGTCTTTAAAAATTTGGCGTTTTTAAAGTTGTTTTTTTTTTTTTTGTTAAAAAATTGACGAAAATAGAATTTTCATATTTTTTGCTCGATCTTATCATCTGTTTTTTTTTTTTTTTTTCTTAAGTCGATTTTTACTTTTTTTTGGTAGAATTTGTTGAAGTTTTTATTTATTCTTAAATCGTCGTCAATTCGATATTTGTCAAAATTTTAGCATTTTTAGAAAATTTAACAAATTGGATGTCAATTCTACTAATTTTTAAATTATAAAAGTCAAAGTTTGAATGTATGCATATTTGTTGCTAAATGGCACCACAATGCGTGATCGGTTTTGGATGAAATTTGGCACAGAGATGTTAGTGAGGTAAAGGGTTTTTCAATAAGAGCGCTACAAACGTTTTTTTTTAAATAAAACAAAAACGGTTTTCGATATCAATTAAATTCATTATTCCTGTGAAATGACGTTCGATGCCGTTATATGGAACTCGATTCCTTTTGCATGGCCACCACCGACCGGCACGCTTGCAGAAGTCTAGTAACGCGGCCGGTCCATAAATCACATCAAACCGTAATTTTTTCGGGATGCAATGATGACTCAAGAAGTACGTGTGGGTAGCTGCCTGACCAATACGGCATATTTTGTTTATTGACGAAGCCATTCAGCCAGAAATGAACCTAATCGCTGAAGATCATTTTTCGATGAAAATCCGAATCATCTTCAAGTTGTTGCTCAGCCCAATTCACGAACATACGACGCTTCTGGTGGTCAAGCGGCTTCACTTCATGCGTCCATTTAATCTTGTAAGGATGCTGGCCAAGATCTTTTCGCAAAATTCTCCACAACGACGCGACGTCACAGAGATTCCCCACGCTTAAGAACGACGTATGAGAGACACATTTGGGATTTCTGCAACTGAAGCCTCAGCGGCAGCAATATTCTCGACAATACGGGCACGGGAACATTTTGTTCTGTGCCTATGGAATATGGATTCAAATTTTTTCACTAGACGCTTAATTGTTGATTATGACGACAATAAATTGGACGTAGCGCTCTTAACGTTGAGGCCACTGACTTACATCGAATTTCGGTAGTAAATTTGAAGTAAATTTGGTTTAATTATTTTTTTGTTGTTATCAATTTCAAAAAAATCATTTATGTAGTTCATCACATCACATTGTGAGTTTAGAAGAAAATCTTTTACGTGGGATGTATGAAATGATGAAATTGATGACCCCTTTTTGGCGCTTTTAAATTCACCCAAATCTTGCTGTGTGCTCCTTAAATACATATGTACTTTAAGTTCCTACATCGCAATTAATATCTCACATTTAATGAAGATGCAAAATATATGAACTCCTATCTACGCCTCATAAATTGTTCCTTAAATTCTTCAACCAAATGACTTAAAAATATAAATCCCAGCCTTACTTACTTCTTCACCATCAAACGAACCTTCATTCCTCCATAACCACGATGACGACTATGACGCGACGCACGGTGGTGGTTAATTCCATATTTTATTTAATTCCTTTTTTATTTCATTTTTTTTTTTGTTCTTGTATTATTTTTTATAATTCCATTTCTTCCGCAGGACTAAATTTATTTCGCGTGTAATTTACATTTTTCCATTCGAAAGGATTTCTCTCGTATTTATCTCCGCATCTGTCGGAGTCGTAGTCAGAATCGGGATAGGGATCGGGAACGGGATCGGAACATCATATCCCTCCCTCCCGCTTTCTGCTTCTGTCTCTGTGTAATAACTTCATATAGAAAAGCATCATTATTTCCGTGACGTCGCGTTGTAAAAAGAAATTAAACAAAAACGAGAGAAAAAAAAATAACACGAATAAAATAAAAAAGTAAGAAAAATTTGCCGCATCCTTAATTTGCTGTTTTCCTCTTAATTGCAAGATATACGTAACGTCGTGGGTGTCCTGGTTTTTCTTACTTTTCGTTCGTTCGTTGGTGTTTTTTTTTTTTCCTTAAATTTTTTGGTTTAATTATTTTTTTTTTCGTTTTATCCGCACAAGTGAATACGAATGCGAATACGAATACGAAATGAACGCGCGGATACGAATGAAATCCCATTTCCTTATCTTTGTATCGCTTAAATGATGGAATTAAAAATTATATTCTCAAAAATATATATTTTATGCTGACTTCAATATTTTTGTGTGTTAGTGAGTGCGAGTGTGCGAAAAATAATATCCGTTATATTTGCTTACTATAGAATACCACTCACTCACTCACACTCCATGAAAGTGATACAAATTCTTGGCAAAGACCAAAGATTCATTATATCCTTTCAATATTCTTCTTCGCAAAAAGGACGTGGGACCAGCGAGCGTTTACTTACACTCTTCGTATCGGTCATAAGCAAAACACACAATATTGAAAATTTCTCTCCTGACCATTTCCTTGGCAACAAACCTCAAATTTATAGCATATCCTGCTTGCAAAAGGATAACCAACGCGACGAGAGAAGATTATTATTATTATTATTTTTAAGACTCTAAACATACACACACACACACACACACACTTGCAAAGACCATACAACAGAATATAGAAGACAACTACGAGGAGGAGGAGGAAGAAATTTATTCGTCTTGACCACCTTTTGACGCAAGAAAACACATAAATCCTGACATTTCAATAAAACAAAATCAAAAAAGGGATTGCATTCCTTTCGTCGTGTCGGTTTTTGTTGTATAGTCGTACGTATAGTATGGATGCTGCAAAGGGGGGCGAATATTTCAATGTGCATAAAATACATATACAAAAAGATACGATATACTTATAAGGGGTTTGAGGGGGGTGGTATGGTTAAACAAATAGTCAGCACAAAACACCAGAAGATAAGAAAAGTGGTCAGCTCGAGAATTTGCTGACCAAAACGCAACGTCTTCGATGGTCCTTTCAAGGATAAATAAATTGAAATATTTCTCTCATACATATATAAGAGATAACATTTCTTGTACTTCAAATTTTGCAGGTGTGGGAAAAAGATTCTATATTTATATAGGGGAAAATATAATGAAGAGTCGAGTAAAGGGTTAAGGAATTTCTTTTATACAATGAAATCAATTATACAGGAAATTTGTTAAAGGAAAAACAAAAATAGAATACCACTGAAATGTCCTTGTTGACAAAAATATATCGTTGATGATAAGAAAACTATCAGAAATTAAGTTCGCAGTATTTAAATAAAAATATATCTCTTAATATTTGTCAGTTCTTTAAGTTTTTTTTTTTTGCCAACACATCAATTTTAGGGACCAATTGTTCAGACGGAGGTAATTTTTTTCGCTAAGTTTATTTTTAGCTTCGCAGAAATTAATTTGCAAAATTTAACTTTTATAGCTCAAAGCAGAAGCTCATCTCCGTTTGCAAAATTTTCAGTTTCGCAAACTTTGAAAAAAGGAAATATAAACCTCATTTAATACTAAATTAGTCAACGCATCAAAAATGCTGTGTTGCCAAGTTTCCAATCCGAGGTTTTAAATCATCAATATTCACCCTCGACATTAAACCAAAAAATAAAAGCTATCTAAATAATTACACGAAAAAAAAACTTATTATCAGACGTCTAGAATAAGACAAGAATTCAACTTCACATATTGCCATGTCGTTTTTTTTTTCTTCTTTCATCTCTCTAAAAAAAGAGGGAAAAACACGAACAAAACGCAGCGTTTTTTACTTTTTTTCGTCTAATTTTTTTTCCAGAACTTTTAATCACCCTTGGTTGCTGTATACATACATTTACAACTCTCCTTAAACTTCCCGCTCGAAAAAGGACGATTTCTTAAGACAGAAAAGAACTATACACGCACATATGTATACGAGTATGTAGTAGATTGTAGGTATTGCCAGAGTGAGTGTGTTAAATATATGGAGGGTGGATATATTCAGCTTTACGATATGTATCCACACGAAGAGTTTTTTTTTTTGTATTCCTCCTCCTTTTGCTTATCCTTAATTTCCATGTTCGGTAATGAGTAACCTCTGCATGGACTTCTATACAACTTCGACAAAGAAGCTTTCTTCCAAGACAACTTAAAAAAAAAAAAAACTGTAAAAAAATATATACATAGACACCCTTCTGTGAGTAAATGAATGCCCCAAGTGGAGTTGCTGTTGTATTCGGTTTAATTTTTCGGGGAGAGGGATATGACATCCTTTAATATAGGGAATTTCTTCTTTTTTTTCATGCGTTTCAACACACACATTTATATACATAAGCTTAATATAATGCCCACTCTTACCAGGCGTCGCCAACGCCACCCACACTCCTCTGTCAAGTGCCCAGCAAGTCTCATTATTTTGCGTGGTGTTTTTTTTTTGTTCTTACGTTTTTCAGTGCGTTTTCCTTCGTATCCTGTTTTTTTTTTTGTTAACAAAAGTTACCCAAAAGTTAGTGAAAGGTCGTTTTTTAGGACAATGAGGGTATTTTTTAAAGGATTTCATATAGGGGGAGTTTTTTTTGTTTACAAATTTTTTAGAACTCTCATATTGTTGCTGTGTTTAAGATTAAAATGAGATGAAAAAAAAAAATATATAAAATTTAAGGATGCGAAACGCATTTTTAAAATTAAAAATTATACACGCAAGTGTGTTTTTGTCATGTGTAAAGTTTGTGCCTTTTCTTCCTTATGGGCTTGATTTAATGGATTTGATGGAGATGTGTTTATTGAGTTCTTTTTTTTCTCCAAAAGTACAAATTAGTCGTGGGGGGCTTTTGATTATAATTAAAATAATTGTAATGTAAAACCTCTAAGTTTAAATGTTTTGGAGTTTAGACTTGGAGGATAGAGAATTCGAAGAAGAATATCGATCCGGAATACTTACAAAATAATAGAAAAACATATCACATTAATAGTAGTTTTTGAGTTCAGTCAAAAGTTTGTTTATTTATTATATCTTTGTGCCAAATTTCATCAAAATAAGTTCAGTCGTTCTGGTTGAAAGTTTTAAAATCATAATATTGGTAGGATTGCCAAATTATTGGGGATTTGAATAATTTTCCTAGATACCCAATTTATGTCCAAAAATGCTAATATTCAACAGAAAACTTAGACATCATCAAACAAATTTGACAAATTTAGGTTTAGGTTTAAAATAAGAAAAAAGTTCCAGGTAAAAAATATTTCTTTTGTTATTTTTAGTGAAAAAATGTTTAAAAATAATTTGACAATATAATTTGGACCGAAAAGTTGACAGAAAGGGAGCTTTCACTGTATCTGCCAAATAGATAATAAATTTACAGTCTAAGAGTTAGAGTACTTTATAATCATGTCATCAGACGAGGGATCAGTTCTTAAAATTTTTATTTGGATTTCAACTTCTTTTTTTCAATATTTTACCCGACAAACGGCTTTCACTGGCAAATCTGGGATTCCGAAGGGTGCTCATTTAAGACTACTTCTATTTATGTTAGTTACTTATGATGCGAGGGCCCTATTTCACAAAAAACTTATCAACTTTTCACTTTGCACTTATCAAAATGATTTTTTTGGCAAATTGATATGTTTCTGTTCCACAATATTCTTTGCAAAATTTTAGTTCGCAATAAGCTAATTTTTGCAAAGACTATGCTAAGATCTTGGATTTAATGCAATTCTTCTGCAAAGTTTCTTATCACTTTGCCTTACTTTGCAAAATCAGAATTTGAAAAGTGCAAAGTGAAAAGTTGATAAATTGTTTTGTGCAATGGGGCCCATGTCATGAGTGAAGTAGTGTCCTAGCTAAAATTTTATATCGAAAATGAGCCTATTTATCATTAAATGTCATAAAATGTCCAAAAACCTCGACTTTAAAATTTTTAAAAAACCGCTTCAAACATTAAAATGTCCACGAAGGACTTAGATAAATGTGGTTGACTTTCTCGAGATTCTTGAGCTTCAATATTAAAAGACAGATCCCTTCTTCATAAATGTATGTTCAATATTCGCTTGCAAGAAAAAACTGTAGAACTAGATTTTTTTATATTTAAAAAAAAAAAACTGATTTTAAATTTCAGTTCTATAGTTTTTGAACAAAAAAATTAAAAGACTGACAAATTTTAAATAGACAATTAGCGGGCCCCAAAAAATACGATACGGCCTAGATTTTTTTCCAGGTTCCCTATCAAACGATTCCCAGATCTTAACAAAAATCCGAATTTCATTTATTTACGAACCCATAACATGCCCTGCCCATTAGTAAGGATAACTACTAATCTACATTCAACAGCCACACCAATAAAATTGATGACCATTCGGCCAACCCATGTCGAATCCAATAAAAACTAGAAACCCTCTCCATAACAATGACCACTTTATACAAAGTGATGGTCATCACACCTCTTTCAAATTCATTCAAATAGATAATCACATGTATGTCCACTTATCATGTTAAACTTGAACAACAAAAAAATTATAATGTTTATTTTGATATAACATTATATCGCCTATTAAAAACCGGATAAACCATATTTTTCTTCTTTTTTCCTTCCCGCCGCAAAATAGATAAATAGAATGTATAATACATTATACAACCCTCTTCAATACACCAACAAAAAACTGACCCTCGATATCCAACAATCCACAAATGGTCAAGAGGATTATGCGGATAACAACCCCAATCATCATGATCATGTTCCTATTTTCATTTTCATCCTTTCTTCCTTTCATCCATGGTCAAAGAGATACAGAAAAAAAATCCTCTTTTATTCGCCTTTTTTCCCCTAAATAGAAAAAGAGTGACCATCGTCATCCGGACAACCGAACAACCCATGTCCAATGGTCAGTTAAACCAATTATATCGAATCGACCCTTCAAAAAAAAAAAAAAACAAAAACATGGAAGAAGAAAACAACAACAAAAACCAAAACAACAACAAAAAAATAATAAAACGAAATAACAAAATTCCCGAATGAAACCCTCAATTTGAAATTATCATAAATTTTCCGGCACCGCAGCAACTTGTTGAATGAAAATCCCCTTCCGCAAAAAATCTATCAAAAAAAAAAAATAACAGGAATAACTGGACCTCAGGACTGCTTGACCATTGTCCTTGTTTGGTTCGTTTTTTTTTTTGGTTGGTCAGTGTATCCTTTCAATTGGCTATCATTACCGTTAAATATACATTGAGGCTATTAAAAAGTCATTTGATTGTCCATCGAGGACTAATTTAACTCAAGGGGTTGGAGATTTCGATAGTAATGATGTTGTAGTGTTTTTTGTTGTTGTTTTTCATTTGTGTTGATGTTGATTTTTCAAATGAACAATGTTGTGACATGTGAAAATTATGTTCAACAATTCAAATGGACAGTGAGTGATTTATCAAAGGAGTTCGGGTTTTTTTCGTTATCAAAAAAAAAAAAATATACTCAAAAGAATACGAAGACGTTTTCAACATCAAAATTCTTTATAAGATGATAATGCGAAAGACAAATCAGAAGACTGTGAGAAGGAGATGTAGAGATGAAGACGAAGACGAAGACAACCATGGAACCGTAAAGATGACGTACATATATTTTTTTTTTTATGTTGCGAAATGCGAAGGATACGAGACGACGACGATTGCATAAGAGATGCATCCAGCTGCTGTGTGACAATTGCAGCGGATGTCATTTTTTTGTATAAGAAAAAAAAAGTAACAATTTGTCATTTTATTTGAAGAAAGAAAAATATATAGAGTTGTACTGAAGGGAGATGAACTTTATTCATGATTTACATATTTGCAAACATTAAAAGGACAAAGGTCATTTTGAAAATAAAACTATTCAGATCTGTGGTTTCGAAAAATGGGATAAGAGCAAAAATATAAAAAAAAACTATGTCTTAAAAGTCAGTAGGCTTTGTATGTACGGAGAAATTTATCTGGTTAAAAGTTGTGTTCATATAAAAACAGTAGACTGATCGGTGATGAATTTTTTATTAATAAGAAACATTTTTTTTAAGCAACAACTAATAATCAAAATTTATGATACATATTATACCCGTTTGAAATAAAAGAAAGTTCTCATTAGCAGATAGAAATTTTAGTTTTATAGTTTTGCGTTCACAAATTATCAGTTTTTATAATTTCGCGTTTCAAAATTTTCGCAATTAGCATTTTTCAATACAAAAAATCTGCTGATTACTTACATTTTTTTTTGTCAGAGCCACATTATTTAGCTACAAACAATTTAAGCCTTTAAAGTTCGTTGCAATTACAATTGACTTATATTTAAAAAAAAATTCCACTTGAAGTGACCAAAATGAATTAACTAATTAAGCTGTTTTTCAAAATCACGTCGACTTTAAAATTTGTATTTATGTCTAAATTTTTGCGACGCATTTGTACCCATGGTAATAAAAGGATTTAACACGCATCTCACTGATATGCAAATGCATATGAATAATGAAGATGTCTTAGATATTTTCAATGTATGTACATTCGTCTACTGTTTATTTTGTACAACATTTGCAAAATAATTGTACTATAGTATTTAAGGGCACTATCCTTTTGATAAATGCAAAAGTGTTCCCTTAGCATTATAATCTATAAGTGTCAAAGATGTCTTTTTATGTATATTTACATATTAAAATTTGTCTAACATAATTTTTTTAGACTGTATAGATATAGTGCAAAACCTTTTCTTTTAATGGTCCACTATTGTCCTAGTGAATAATTGTCAGTCATTATTTTGAATCACACTCTGTCTTTCGCTGTCCCTATGTCTGCTTAGATCTTTAAAACTACGCAACGGATTTAGATGTGTTTTTTTTTAACAGATAGAGTGATTCAAGAGAATTTTTATTCGAAAATTAGTTTTTAAAATGTTATTCTAGAGTGCCGTTCATTCCACTTCATTTACTAAATAATTAAATACATAAATAAATAATCTTCTATAACAATTTCTGTTTTTTTGTCTCGCTAAAACTCGAGAACGACTTGGCCGATTTGGCTGATTTTGGTTTCAAATGTTTTTTCATAGTCCAGAGAAGGTTTTAAAAGTGATAAAATATGGTCATATAGTTAAAGTATGGTTTTTTATTGTTACTTTTGTAAGTTACAACTTTTGGCGAAACAAAAAATTGGTTTTTCACAAATTTCAATTGTAAATTCATTGCGTTTGTTTTACAAAATTAAATAAAAAATCACTTGTACTTACAAATTTGCAACGTTGCCGTGAAATAGGAGCAAAACAATGAATATAAAGTGATTTTAGCCTTTCGGCTTTAAGGTCCAATAACGTGTTTCAAGTCACTATTCACGGGTTAATAAGTCAACTTTTTTCTGACGTCGCGACTTTCAAAGTGCCTTCAATTGTGAAAACAGAAGAGCTCAATATTTGTATTTGTATCCATCTTTGACTTATTAGACTGACATTAATTTTAATATTGCTACTATACTCTTAATTATTTTTTAAAAATGTGTAAATCAGTTGTGGTTCCTTCGTCCATTTAAAAAAAGAAGATTTTCAGTATCTTCTTGGGTTTCATGTGTTTTGTTTTATCTTTTTTTTCATAAAAAATTAAAAAGACAAAATTAAGAATTACGGATTGTCTGTGATTCCTTTAAGAATTTTTATTTATGAACCACTAAGTTTTTGTGTCAAATCATTTATCGTTCAAAATCAATTTACATATAAGGACGCTTCACAGTAGAGCACAAAATAAATATATTATTGAAATATTTGAATTTATAAGAAATTAAAATTAACGTGATATTCCTTAAAAGACAAATAAAAAGCAATAGATAAAAAAGAAGCATAGCAGTGTTAAATTAGTGAAGAACCGTCAAATTTGTGAGTTATGTACTCGAAAAAAAAAATCAATTTCTAAATCTGCATAAGAATGTAAATTTGCTTTAGAAATTGGTCATCTATTATTGTTTCGTATGATGAACTAAAATCGTTGTTCATAATGATTTATTTATGTCATATTAAAATATAAATAATTCTCTATATTCTTTGATTCCTACAAGATCTATTTTTTTTTTTTTGAAAAATGGGCTACATAATAAGCTGTGTATTTATTTGATATTCACAACATTTCTTACTGTTTAAAAACCCTCTTCGGCCATGTTATTTTTATTAAAGATTTATTTTCTTAGTTCTCCTTTTTGTACTAAACACTAAAGCCTTAGAACTTTAAAGCATCGCTAATGAGGTACAAAAATTCGAATTTTTGAAACTTTAATTTCTTGCAAGAAAATATAGTTTTATAGTTTATTTTAGATACCAAATTTTAGTTTTGACAGTGAATAAATTGAATTTTTAGATTGTCTGTATCTGAATGTGCAGTATTTTATTTAAGAAAAATGTACGAAAACATTTGTAAGCTTAAACAATTTTTAAAATATTTATATTATTCAGAGTGCAATATTTTTTAAGAAATAGAAAGCTTTAAAAAAAATTCAATCAATGTATTTATATGTGTTCATTTTGCATTTTAAAACCTTACCCAAAATGTAAAAGAAAACTCGACAGTTGTTCTTATTAATGATGATAAATTGAACAAATTGAAAAATTCTACCAAAAAAATTGAAAAGACTCACATTCGAAATATATATTTATGGTGTTCCATCTAAACACCTCCTCTAAAACAAATTCAACATATTACAACTACCTAACCAATAAACGAAAAATCTTTCTATATATGTATATTTTTTTTCAATTTTTCATTATTGCCGTCGGCAAAAAGGATTCTTTTAATGTCTATACCTAGTCTCAAAGAACAAGAAAAATTAAGATAAACGAGTTTTATCTTTTTTTTGAAACTTCAAAATAAAAAAAGAAAAAAAAAAGAAACATTAATCAAAATCTAAGAAAACCCAAAAGAAAATATTGTTCACTCTCTTAAAACAACAAATAATAAGAATAAAACGGTTATATTTTGTCCTAGACAAGCTTTCCTTTTCATCCGGCTTAAGTTAAAAGAAATAAAGGATAAGCCAAATAGAAAAACAAAAAAACGAAAGTAGGTAGGTAAAAAAAGAATAAGTAAACCAAAAACAATGCATAATTAAGGAATCAAAATCTCTTTCGCTGAACCCTGCATTGTAATTGTATATGTATGCATAAAGACAGATAGTGCGATTTTTTTTCTATGAAAGAACAACAGAAAAAAATAGAAAATCAAAACAAGAAGAAGTAGAAGAAGAAGAAAAAAAACGAGATGAAGTAGAAATAAAATCAACAAAAAATAGAAAAACCCAAAACTGCCCCGAAAAGGAGTCCTTTTTCGCATATTTTTAACACGCTTATATTAGCTTCACTTGTATGTATGTATGTATGTATGTATGTATGTATGTATGTAACCGACACCTTTACACTCGATTTTGACCCACTTTACACGAATCGATTTTAATAAAATTTTGTACACATATCAAGAACCGGTGGCAAAACAATAATTTCATAAGTTTATCTCAATATCCTTATCAGGATTACCAGGATTAAATATTTTAATCCCACAGCTCCTGCTTTTTCCTGATTTTATTATGCTCTTATAAATATTAATAGACTGACTCATTTTAAGTGCTGCGGTGGCTCAGTTGGTTAAAGCGCGGTCACGTTTCAGTTAGAGCGTCAAGGGTCGTGGGATCAAAACCTAGCTATGGCTGACTTTTTTTTTTTTAATTAAAATTACGAGATTTTAAATAATAAATAAATAATTCCAATTTCATTTACAATTTCAATCAACTAAATGGGTCAATGAAATGTTTCAATGTTTTCTTAAATCACAAAAAAACATCAAATCTGTGAAAATAAATACAGTTTAAAAAAAAAAACTAAAAAACACGCTTTTAAAGCACGTTAAACTAAAAAGTTAAAAATAAATATTGTTTGAAAAAAACTAAAAAACACGCTTTTAAAACCCATCATACTAAAAAAACGGAAAATAATTTTTAATATAAGCTGAAAACAATAATGAACTAAAAATACAAGTGTTATTGTGAATAAGCGTGGGGCGCTCGATATATGAAAAAAAAAAAAAAAAATATGGCCAATGCGCCCAACGCTTTTTCACAATAACACTTGTATTTATAGTTCATTATTGTTTTCAGCTTATATTAAAAATTATTTTCCGTTTTTTTAGTATGATGGGTTTTAAAAGCGTGTTTTTTAGTTTTTTTCAAACAATATTTTTAAGAAATATCTTCCATCATATATTCTGAAGATTTTCTATGTGTGTGTATTTGTGTTCGTCAGCCCCCTCCCCCCTCCCCCATCATCAACCCAAAACCATACAAAATTATCTTTAAAATTTTACTTTCCATTATTGAAATAAAAGAAGCAACGCGCGAGGTGGACAAAAGAAAAGAAGAAATTGCGAGGACAACAGCGACGCCCGACGAACGACCGACGACCGAAGACCGACAACCAGGACGAAAAGAACGGTGATGGCGATGAAGAGTTTTTAGCATAAGAATTCTTTGGGATGATGATGGTTAAGAGATAAATACACAAATACATACATACGTGAAGGAGGGTTGCACAAGGCGAGACCCACACCCAACACACGAGAAACAACAACAACAGAAATAACGTACACCAAGAAGAAGAAAAAATAATCAGTTCCGACAAAGGATACGAAATTCTGTGAAAACCCAGTCAAGCCATCTTAATGATTTTTCTTCTTCTTACTTGTGTTTTTTTCGCGTCCGATACGACCGACCCGACCGACTGACGATGCGGACCGACATCGACATGGCCTCGCTCACATCCTGCCAGTCACTCATTCTCCCGATTGACATTTTCCCTTTCCCGTACCGTAGACAAAGCGTCCTATCTTATATTATTTGCTTTTGGTTGAGCGAGTTAAAATATAGATGGAAAGATATGTTGCAATAGATTTTTCTTATGTCGTCCTTCGAGGAGGGCCGGCCCCCCATCGCCCATCATCATCAGGCCATGGCAATGGAATCCTTATCCCGAACGAGGAATGAATCCTTTTTGAATGCGACCCCAATGAGAAATCTGAATATAAAAGGGTTACCCGGAGCGGCCCAACCGTTCGGGGCAATCTCATTCCATCCACATCATGGCAAAGGACTCATCTTAAAAAGATATACTATACACACATAAACGACAAACGGCGAGGACGAGAATGAGGATGAGGACGAAGGACTTTTTAGTGCGTAAAAAGGGTTAACATTATATTATGAATACATCGCATTGCCCGGGATGCCCGGAATGTCCTTACGCGTACACACGCAGAAAATAAATAAATAAAATGATCTAAGCACACTCAAGAATACTGAAACGGGAAGACACACATTCAAGCAACCAGCCAGCCAGCCAGCTAGCGCCATCAGGACAGAGCCAGCGAAATTGCCGCAGGATCTTAACAAATCGGCAGAATTCGAGCATTGGACGGTGGGAGGGGGGCAGTTATCCATTTGAGCAATTTTCACGACCCCCTCGAGATGCCAATGCCATGTCGTGCTCGTGCTCGTGGTACTTGTACTTGGTGCGGATGCGGAGCAGGACTTTCTTTCAAAAAGTTTCTTCTGGGACAACAGCTCTTCACATTGATTAGAAATCCTGGTTATGGTGGTTCCCTGGCGTTCGCATTAAACGAATGGCGAATACCTTCCTATACCCAAAACCCAACCCAACCCATACTCCCCGTTTATGTATGTATGTACATAGGGCTTACGCAATTTCCCAAAATTACTTATTTACTTTTTGCGTCAGTTTAAAGGGTTAAAATTACGTTGGGCGGTCATGGCGCGGCGGCGGTGGTGTACGAACGGGTGGAATATACATATCAGCTCATACATAGAATTTCGCGGAGTACATAACGCCTTGTGACTGATTTGTGCGTAGGGTAAAAGCGGTAAGCAGTAAGGATGCGTACACAGGGTACACATGGTCGGGCGGTGGTGGTGGTGGTGGTTGATGCTGGTGTTGCTATACTCCGGCTCCTTTATCCTTCGTCCTTATGTACTCGGTTTTTGTGTTCTTGAATTTATAAATATGTATAATGTATATGTGATGGGGTGGGTAGTTAAACCCTTTTATATGTTTGCTGATGCTGCGACATTGACGACTGCCAGCAGCCAGCAGCGGCGGCAGCGGGTGGTATATGTGGCGGTTTGGCAGAGTATTAAGCGTCAGCCATTTTTTATTTTGCCATAAACGAATCTAATAGAGTTTCCACATCGAAGGATAATTACTTGCATAATGGTGGAACGTTCGTTACAGTTATAGGGTTTTTTTTTTTTTTTTTTGTTCCTGACGTATACGTTCTATGGGTTTCGCGAGAGTTGAGTTGCTTAATTTTTAATAAATTACATTTTCGCTGATTAAGAATATTAATGATGGAAGATATTTCATCTTCTTAGGTAGGTATATATAAATATACTATATACTCATGGGAGATTGAGATTGAGAGAGAATATAAACAAAAATGATGCTAAGATGTCCACCAAATGACACATTTAACTAATTTCCTCAAGATTGGATTGAGTAAAGGGTAAGGGTATATCTATTACCTATAGAAACTCGGGAAATTAGTTTCATCCAGAATTTGTTATAAACTAAAGAATCCTTTTACTTTCAAGTAGATTATAAATTTTAATTAGTTAGTTTTCATTTAAATCAACAATTAAATGATTTATCTGCCCTATATTTGACCTTCAACTAGTGTAAGGAATACAAAGTCAAAAGATGGTTACGTTTTAGAACTTATAAACCTATACGTAGGTATTGATATTTATCATTAAAGTTTAAAAGAGAAGATGTAGTTATGATATAAGAACTTGCATAACCAATTATAAGATTTATACGATTTGAATTCGATTGACTTTTTTTATTCAATCTCATTTGACTGAGATCAGTCCCTTAGATCTATTTTATGTCGACTGCAAGTTGTTGGTTTTTTATACTTCATAATAAAGCTTTTAGGGATTTTTCTATGGAATTCAGAATGGAAACAAAAATTTTGAAAAGAAAAAATCTAGAATTGTTTTATTAATCCATATATACATTATATACATATTTATAAAAAAGAAATTAATTAATAAACTTAAAATATTCCTTATACCTTTTATTTTAGTCAAAATTATTAGAAGTTGGTATTTAAAAAATCATTCCATTTTATTATATTCACTTGCAACTTCCTTTTATGGAATATTTTTTGGTTTTGAATCACTGCAGCTTGATGTGCAATGTGCATGTGCGTAAGAATATATACACATAAATAAATACAAACATATAAATCAAAACTAAGTATTAAAAGTTGTTAAAAAGTGAGATAAAAATTGTGTTTTATTCACTGCTGGTTAGTATAGCTAGCGCAGCAAAGTTTCCCTCTTAAGGAAAGAATAATTTGATTGCTGGCGAAAAAGAAGCAAACAAAAATGATGTCAGCTATGCTGGCGATATAATTATGTAAAGTGAAGTTGATTGTTATAATTACTTAAATGTTTCACTAGCTGCACAGCAGTCAATAAAACACAACTGTAGTCTTCCTAGATTATGGGTAATTTCAGATTTATAAAAATTCAAGGTTTCTTAATTCTTGTCTATGGGCTAATTGACAAAATGAGACGATATTAACAATATTTGTGTCCCTTTTAAATCCTTTTTAAATACTTTTTTTAACTTCACGAGTCACGACTATGTTGGTTACAATGTAAAAATAATTCCCGTCGGTACTTAGCTATATGTCTTAGAGATAAAAAAATCATTAAATCTAAAAATAAAACACTTAAAAACATCACATTCGTATGTATAAAAGTTTTTTTACAATATATCGTATTCCTTGAAAAAAAGTTATGTACCTATTTATGTACATATGTAAAAACAAAATACTACATAATGATGGATGATTTTTTGCTGAAAAACACCTACTATTAAAGGAAAACCTATTAAACACTTATGGAGTTTTCAATTGGAAATCTGGAAGCAGAATAAATCATTCTGAATTCAATTGGGCAAAAGTGACAGTTCTGATTTTGAAAAAGGATTTTAAATGTCACACTCGATAAATGTCATATTTTTTTAATTAAAAAATTGTGCGAACTGTGAAGTGATTGCTTCAAATTAAAATTAAAATATAAAAAAAATGAAAAATAATATTGAAAATATCTTAACAACTGTTCCTAATTTGTTAGAAACATTGTTGGAGTCGTCTTCCTCATCTTCTTCATCAAGTCATGACGATGCAAGTGATGCAGTTAACTCTCTTGCAGGAGTTTTCCAAAAAGCCAAGCTTGCAAAACTACCAATACAATCACACCAAACGTCAAATTTATTAGAATTCAGAAAAACAATTCAATTGGGATTCTGATTCTAATTCCTATTCCGGATTGCCAATCAATATTCAATATTTTGTTAGTACTATTAAAAAAATTAAACATGTATTTACTAGAAATATGTAAATATTTGTATCAAGCATTACGTCAATGTTTAATTTGTATCAGGGATCTATAGTAAAATTAGACACCTAAAACCTCTCAGGTATGTTGCTGCTTCAAAAACGCTTTGGTTTAGGAAAGATATTACACAGCTTTCTATGACACGAAAACGATGCTAAATACAAGGTTTTTTTATTCAAAGCATTTTCAATTTTGTCGCATTTTTTCGAAATCTCAAAATGAAAAATGAAAACTTCTAAACAAAAAAATACTTATAGTACTCAACGAATATGCCTTCGAGATTTACAAGAGCTATTCAATTGTACCAAAAAAAATTATATCCGCAGTTGAATCCTACTTCTACTTTAAACCTTTAAGATCTTAGTTCACTGCAGATATTTTTCCCAAAAAAACACAATTACAATGATTATATTAAGGAGTTCCAAAGTTCAAATACACTTTTACTACATGACACCAAGATGTCATTCTTTGTTTTTAAAACTTTCAAGAAAACTTAGCCTCGGGTCGGAGTTAAAGAGAATCAAAGTGCATACAGGAATTTTATTAACGTTTCACCAATTTTTGTAATGCTAGAGAGAAATAGTCTATCTATTCTGTAAATAAAATTAAATTTAAATAATACTCTTTTATGTACCTACATACGAGTATGTGAAAACCGAGGTAAAAAAACAGCGATATTATCTGGCAAAAATTGACACCAAAATTGGCAACAAAATTAAAAAGAGGACATGTAAAAAACAGACATTTTCCATTTCAATAAGCTAACTTTAAAAATTCCTCCTCGCCGCCGCAAGTTTTTCTCAAAATCATTTTTTTAATAATGGGAATGTTATAAATAGTACATAAATCCAAATTACTACATACATACATACATACATACATAAAACAGAGTAAATGATGGAAGAAAATAAACTATTGTTGTACACTTAGATTTATCCTATTAATGGGTCAGGATATAAAACTAAAAGGATTTTTTAAAAACAATAATGTTTTTCAGGAATTTATAGGGGTCTTCCCAAATTTAAATTGTAATTATTTTTCAACTGGTACTAACAATTTTCGTTTCTATTTCTTCCCTCAATTTTTAAATGTTCCCAAATTTTGTTAATAGTTGTTGCAAGTGGTAAGAAGAAAATTTAGGTTGCATTCACAATATAAACTACAAACACACTTCAGTAATATTATAAAAAAAACTTAAAGTACAATTTTCAAAAAACTACTTGCTCTTAAAATTTTTGAGTAATAACATTTTATTAATAGCCAATTTAGTTTTCTTTTAATATTTTCAGAAAATTGATATGTTAAATTCAACACAAACTTAATCGAAACAAATACTTAAATTTAATTTTCTGTGTTTAATGACTAATGTTTTAATATTTTAATGTTTTAAAACAAAATTAGATTCACACTTTATTTTTTAACTAGCTGAGCCCGAAGACGTTGTTCTGCCCTGTTTTTCAAATTGTGTGAAAGAAATTGCTTTCAATCTTCATTTCCATCAGGTTCTAATGAGCACAATTTTTAATCTCAATTCGATTAATGACTTTTGAAAATCTGGAAACGCCATTAATTTTTTGTTTGCAAAATAAAAGCGTCATCTAGACCTTTTCTCTTCACATACAGTACCACATCATAGGACCATGAACAATAGTAACTTATATGATTAGATTTTAAGATTCAAAAAACGTTTACAGCTCCAATCCAGCATAATAACCTATAAATGGACCGTATATTTTGTTCACTATGTTTCCCTTGTATTTCTCTTAAACACAATCTTGAGGCACTATTTTCTGCTTCTTTCTATATCCAATTTATCACAAATATATAGCCTATGTTACTCACAAATTACGTATCTAGCTTTCTATTGGTAAAAGAATTTTAAAAATCGGTTCAGTAGATCTAGAGATTACCCAATACAGTCTTAAAAATTTTATCAACTCTTTCAAGAAACGATGGATTTAGGTACTGTGGCCGTTTTGTCAAAAATTCAATTCGACCGTTGTAAACTTCAATCTTCAATGTTATGTCTGTTTTGTAAACAGTGCTGTTTGGCAAGTCTAAATTATTTCAATAAAGAAATTCAGATTTGAAAAGTGGCAACCGTTTGCCTTGCCCATACTTCCAGGAGGACACTTTTTGTATTTTCTTATCGATAATAATAAATATCGATGTTTAATGTCAACTGTGACTATCAACTGTCAGTTAATTAGTTCAAAAACACGGCGGTTTAAAATATGCTTCGAAATTCGACACCATTAATCAAATCTTGTAAGACTTTTAATTTCGTAAGCAATTTAATTTAAAATATTGAAGGAACAAACATTTTTTTAATATATTATTATATGAGCCATAGTGTGTTAATTTTCATTGTTTTTAAGATGTTATCTGCTATTCGGGGTGGAGACAAATCCAACGAATCAATAACCATGAAAATTGGTTCAGCAGATCTCGAGTTATAAGTGTTGTAAACTTAAATCATTTATGATACTTTGACATAATTTGTAAATGGCCAGAAAAGATCAATTTTAGTAAATTCATTTTAGTAAGGTGATTTTAGTTGCTTGCTTTTAATTAAATAAGGCTGTTTAAAATTGTCTTAATCTTTAAAGAATTTCATACATACTTAAATCATTTTTCTAATTAGATTTTAATGATTTAAATACGCTTGAAATTTTTAGCAGTGTCTCATCATCTAGATAGTTAATAAAACTGTCGTCGTTAAATTTATGGGCTGTATCTTTAACACAAGTGATTGACTTGGATTAGATTTTTAATCTTTTATTTTTTTATAAGCATTAAAAGCAAAAGTCAAAAAATAATTTAACAAAAATAAGAAAAATAATATTTTCCTAAATTATTCGTATTTTTTTTATGAAAAAATATGTTTTTTTCTTATTTGCATTCATTGCGTAAGACAAAAAAACAACGAAGAGAATTTTAATCAATTTTTTACACATTTTTCTAAACAAAAAAACATCGTTTTTGATAAAATTTTAAAAAGCAAAACAATAATTTGTATTGAGGCTTCTAACTCTAGGAGTGTTGAAACAAAAATTAATTTAAAAGATAAGGATATTAATTAATCCACATGATCAAAGTTGACCTTTTAAAATCTTGTGATGTTTTATATTTATAAAGTAGGTACCTATACTGTTATCATTTGAAACAAGTTAATAATATATTTTTAAGAACAAAATTAACCAGTTACCTTAATTTTTCCACACTCATAGATGTGTTGTGTAATCGTTACGTTTAACAGTCTTTTAAATTTATAGATTAAATTTCAACGTAACATATTAATAACTAGTCTCTTCAAAAATCTAACTAACATCCTCTCAATTTTGACAGAAGAACTTTGTAAATAATAATAGTTTTTTAAGTTCTCAACATTATAACTTCTGAGCTAGTCTATTTCTACCCTCAAACGGTTTTTTTAAATTTCCCTTTTATGATTCGCTGTAAAAAAAATAGATATCTTGAATGTTAAAAACAAAACCAAAAAAGTATAAAATTGACTAACAAAAAAAGCCAAAGAACTACCTTCGCAGTCAAATTCTTGGATTCCAATAACTATGCCCTACATAATATTCCTCAGAAAATATATAATTTCTATGACCTCAACACTTCGCCAAACAAAGAAGACAGAAACGACCCTCCAATTTTTTTTTTTTATAAATAATAAATTATTTTCCACAACACACACAATAGATATCCCAATGGCAAAAAAGGTAACAATCATAAAAAATCAAAAATATTGATCTCTCACGTTGCACCTCCCGAAAAGGACCTCTTTTCCCCTTCCAACAAACACACAACATACATTTATTTATCATTCCCATAAAAAACACGCAAATGTTATCCTGATGCGATATCACAAAATTCCTTACATATGCAAATTACTCAAAATCACAAAAATATTCAAAATAGAATTTTTTAAGGATCAAGGAAAAAATTATAATTTAAAACAAAATATGAAACCTTATACAATACACTCATACGAGGACGACATACATACATATAAGTATGTACGTACCCAAGCCAAAATCGTAGTCGGAGCCGGAACCGGAGCCAGAGCCAAGGTGTAAAGTATTTTATGCAAATCAGGTAACGATAATCCATTGAATAAATCACGCACACATCACATATCAATGGATTTATGCACAATGCGGTGCGTTGCTTTGCCTCATTTGCATATGAGATGTTGTGTTCTACTTTAATTTCAAAAAATTTATTTCACGTCGATGGGTAAAAGGTTTTTGGTGCGGTATTGAAAATTACGAATAGTATAGATAAAGGCACAGGGAGAGGTAGATATGCGTGTGATTTTTCAAAAATTCGTCTTGCTCAAAGAATCATCAGCACACAAAAATGTAGGTATCGACTCAAAATTCAAAATGGCATCAATCAATTGCAAAATACGAGCATATCCTTAAACCATCATGCCACCCCTTTTTTCTGTTTGTTTGTTTGTGTATGACGGGCAGGGCACCCCCTTTTGCGTTTCAGGTTGAAGTTTTCCAAAAAAATGAAATTTTCACAAATTATGTTACAACAGCAGCGGGCCAAAATGGCGTCAACTTGAACTAATCCAATATATCTTGCCATAGAATCCGTATCCTTGCTCGGGCTGATAAATAAATCAAATCACCCTATGTGAGATTTTTGAAGTTGATTTTCGGCGTTTTTATTCCACCATCACCATCGCCACCCTCACGGATTCACAACCTCACGGGGTTTGCCCGCGCTCTCGATATACTCGTATGTAAGAACGGTCGATGGGCCGCCCCACCCTATATGATGTCATCATGTATGGATGCAGCACGACACGAGCACACATCCACTTTTGTATTATTTACTTAAGCCTCGTATACATAAAGGATATGTGTGATGTTTCCTTCCAGAAATCCTTGCGGTACATGGTGAGTAAGGATAAAAGTACTCATGTTTTACCCAATTTGAATTGAACTATTTTTATGCACCCTTCCCGACTGAGACTCACTGTCTATATGATAGAGGGTGAATCGCTTATAGTTGTTGTGGTGCGCTTGTTAAGTGCGGGAGATATATTTAGATAAAAGGGATGATTCCATCTTTTATACAAAATTTTTTCTATACGTATTTCTTTTTTTTTCATATTTTTTATTTGATGTATTGTTTTTGCTGATTTCTTATTTCCCGTTCGTGCTCATCTTTGTATCAACAGCAGTTACAAGGATTCTCCATTACGACAAGAAAAATATCCTTATCCCCAGTCCTATCTTCGATTAAGTTGAATTTGCAATCGAAAATGAAAAATGAAAAAAAAAAAAAAATGTCGATTGAAATGGAGTTTTTCTTTCATTTTGGTTTTGTTTTGAAAACAAGGTTGCTGGAAAGTTCTTTTAATATTTTTGGTGCATCGTTTCGTTGTGTTGTCTGTCTGCCGTGTCCTTATAAAATGTCATTCCGAAGCTATTTATTGGCAATTTCAAGTGTTTGGAAATTACTTTGCAATGATATTTTATTGCTTTTATATTCGAATAATGCAGCAGTTATGCAAGGTTTTTTAAATATTTTATATATATTTTGTCTATACATATTGATTTTGATGTAAGTCTGATGGATGGAAGGATAAACCTTTAAGGATGATATTTATGTTTTTTTATGAATTAACTTTTGATGGGAAAAGTTTGAAAGATTTAAAATTGTCAAAATGTGTATTAATAATAAATTTACATAGGTACGTGACCTTTATATATACATAAGTATGATTGTATGTGTTTCATCAAAGTGCAGCAATAAAGATTACTATCACTTAATTGCATTTTTTATTATGTTACGGCGGCGGTGAATCACCGGAGGCAATTTAATAATGTTTATGGAGTTCCTGTTTGACGTTCTTCAATGTGTGAAAACTGTGAAACTCTTACAGAACCCATTTAACTAAACTTTATTTAAAAAGAAGATTGGAATTTGTTAAAAAGTTAAAAATATAAATTTTATGATTAACAATCTAAATCCCAATCACAAATATCTAGAAAATTAAAGTTTTTGACCAAAAAAACACAGTCAAAACCTTAACTTAAGCCCCAAAGTATTAAAAAAAGGATTATTTAGATATTTGGTCACAGATATACAATTTAAGAACATACTACAAATTTGTATTAATTTATATTGAAATTCATTCAGTTAACAATAAAGGTTATTTTTGTATTACAATTTATTTATAAATTTTACAATTCTACGTATGGATGTATAAATCTTTAATACCAGAACGGCTGAACGGATTAGGATGAAATTTGGCACAGAGCTATTTTATAAACAAACAGACTTACTCAACTCAAAAATTACTATTAATATGATGTGCTCTTCTATTAATATTTATTCATCCCTTGCGATGCTGAAGCATTCATAAAAATTATAGCAATCGTTTTTGATTTTATCAAGGGCATTTCTTTAGTTTAAACTACGCACGTTCCAAAGATGTTTATCCCAGATAGAAGTTAAAAACTCGTAGCTCTAGAGTCACAAGAACGTGACTACATTTTTGACGATTTTTAACCATAGGTATGTCACTTTTTTAAGAACATTCTATTCTTTTATTATGTTAAAAAATTGTACCTCTAAGTGATATGGCAAAGGGGTTATCAACAGTCGAA
This sequence comes from Scaeva pyrastri, assembly GCA_905146935.1. Lineage (NCBI taxonomy): Eukaryota > Metazoa > Arthropoda > Insecta > Diptera > Syrphidae > Scaeva > Scaeva pyrastri. The sequence goes on along the minus strand of LR989927.1, from coordinate 22,018,364 downwards.
TCAACATTTCTTCAATATGACTAATGTCAAAAAAATCACAAAATTGACTCCCCTGAAAAGAAGAAAATATTGACCTAAGTTTTTGTGACACTAAGGTGACGAATTACTTAGGTATTTCCTGCAATTTTTTGATATATACATGATATGTTTTTTTGAAAATGGAATACTCATTTAATGACGAAAATATGTTGTTTTTTTTAATTTATTTTTATTTTTACGCTTCAAAAATCCTTTTTTATATTTGTGGACCATTGGGGTCTTAACTGTTACCTTTTAATTCCTTTTAATAAATTGTATGCCTATGATCGAAAATATACAAACGTCTTATCGAATTCTATCAATTTAACTTAATATATTTTGAAACACTTGCAAATGAACTTTAAATAATTTCAAACGTTAAAAAATAGACGTGTAGCACTTTCAAAAAGAACGTCTTTAATAGCTGACCCGATAGAAGTTGTTATGACTTTTTCCGTAAGTTTAATTTAATTCATCATTTACCAAATCTAGGCATTCAATTCAATTTATCATATTTGAATGACATGAAACTGGGAAAAAAACGTTTTTTATTATTTTTTGAAAACCTACAATTCTTACACACTTCTGTATAAAATGCCTCAATGGGAAACAAATATTTTTAAGCATTCAAATAATTCTTAGTTTCGAATTAGGTATAATTACAAATCTTAAAAGATTTCTGAATGTACTTATCTTTTGTTTCCTCTTTAAATGTAATTTTTGTTTCATATCTAAATGTATTTTTTTTAATATTTAAGCTAACCACTAAATTTTTTAATATAGAATTCGTTTTCTGTAGGCTCTCCGTTTCAATTTCTAAGAGATATGTTATCTGCCCTAGATTTCCTTTTCCCGGGAATCTTTCTCCTTATCGTTAATCTCCATCGGACTCCCGTTTTCGGGAAAGTAATACAACCAACTTTACAAAAAACAAAAAACTTCGAATATATTTCTTCGGAAATTTTGACAACTTCAATTTTGATTTTATATCAAAGGAAAACGATAACTAAGATCTTTAATGTCAGTAATGTAATGTTTATTATAAACTGATAAGGAAAATTGTGTCAAAAGGCAACAAAATTCTTTAAGGACTAAGCGAAGACTCTTAATTGGCAGATAAAGTCCATTTGATTTAACCAAAGCAATGTAAGTTTAGAGTTTATATTGTTAACGTTAACCTCAATAATGGTGTCTTTTTTAAGATTCAAAAAATACAATCTTACAAATAAGTTAAGGTTTTTTTCAAAAAGGAGTTGGAAATGACCATGTCGTCGGGGTTGCTCAGCCTTCGCTTTCAGAAGTTGGATTCGTGATTCTTGAGGTGAGTATGAAAAAGTAAAACTTAAAAATTAATTGAACATAGTAATAAATGTGTTCTCACTCATAAGGCGGCAAAAATTGCGTTTTTTAGTGTTTAGATATCGAATAAAAAAATCGGTGGGTGAAAATCCCTGCAGTCGTTTTGGAAAGTTGAGCCAAAATTAGCTTTTCTACTGTAAGAATTTTAGTTTAAAATTTAATTTTGAGGTTCTTCAAGGGTAAGTTAAAAATGTCAAAATTGTTCTATTCCCTATGTAAGCAAAGACAGAAATACTTCGGGGTAGAAACTTCAGTGCCGATAGGAATTTTAATAGGAGAAATGTTTCCTTGGAAATTTTTCCATTCAAAAAGTATTGCCGATACAAATTATTCGAACTGGAGAAATTTTTCGATGGAAACTGTATTGCCGATAGGGCAGAATATAACAAAAAACTTTCCATCAGACATAATCTTTTTTAGAAAACAGATACCTAATGTTTAAAAATGGGTGACATTAATATTTTGAAATAAAAACCATTATTAAAAACCAGCTGACCCCGCAAACGTTGTTCTGTCTTATTCTTCAAATTGTGTGACAGAAGTTGCTTTAAGTCTTCCTATCTAGGTTCTAATAAAGTTTTGGCATTTGGCAATTGATTTTTTGTTTGCAAAATAATATAGTGTCTCCAAGATTTTTTCTTTTCACATACAGGACCGACAATTTTTCGTAAGAATTTGCCAGAATACAGTTAAAAGGTCGAGAATCATTTTACTAAACACTCAAGGATGCATATGTGAGTACTCATAGGACCATGAACATGAACAGTAGCAGCATTATGATTAGATTTGTGGTCTTGACAGAATAGATGGCATGAAAATACCAGCTCCAGTCCAGCAGAAGAACCTAGAAATGGGCCTTATATTTTGTACTCTTGTATGTCTCTAAAACATAAGCACTATTTTCTGCTTCATTCCATATCCAATTCCATCACAAATTACGTAGCTTTCTATTGGTAAAATAATTTTCAAAATCGGTTCAGTCGATCTAGAGATTATCCCCTGCAATCTTACATATTTTACCAACTCTTTCAAGAAACGATGGTACTGTAGCCCTTTTGTCAAAAATTCATTCTTAACTTCAATCTTCAATGTTATGTTTGTTTTGTAAATAGTGCTATTTGGCAAGTCTTAATTATTTGAAAGTCGTTTTGAGACATCCCATATGTATTATATATATTATATGATTATATCAATTCAGATTTGGAAAGTGCAAAGAAACCTTATGCCGTGATCATACAGGAGGACACTTTTCGCATTTTCTTATCGATAAATATTGAAGTTTAATGTCAACTGTGAATAAAAACTGTCAGTAAATTAGTTAAAAAAAAAAAAACGGCACGAGGTACAAAATGCACGTCAAAAGAAAGAAAAAAATCCTGTAGAATCCAACTTGTTATCCTTTAGAACAGGATTTAAGAAATATTATCAAAATGTATAATTTCTTCAAAAGAAGCAAGTATTAGTCCGAAATTTTGGATATTTGCATTATGTATTTTGATTCAATTATCGTTAAGAACGATTTTAAAAATTCAAATTTCCTTAATTTTACTCAAAATACCTGCTAATGGATTTCTTATCAAACGTCTTGTACTTCAAATACTTAATAAAAATAAATTTGTCTTTGTCAATTCGCTCACTTTTCGACGATCTCATATCCTTAAAATTGCAAGTAAACGAAGGATATAAAATCGCTTCTTTTAATTTTCTGGTGGGGCTCCCTTCAAAAAATATTTTATAAAAAATGCAAGACGACTTCATCCAAAGTTTTAAAAAAACATTAATAGTAATTTCCTCTTAAAACAATTAAAATTATATATTTTTTTAAAAGTATTTTTGGTTTTTTTCAAATTGCCTGGCAGATGTATGGTTGCCAAAAATTAAAGGGGAAAGCAGAATTTTTGCTTTACATTATTTTATAGAGATTTATGGGTTATAGATTTTTTTGGGCATTTCGACCCAATTAATTAACTACACCACTAAGGCCGCAACAAGAAACTGCAAGACATAGATTTTTGTGGTGAGATTTTTCATAACATTGCACTCATATCCAATCCAAAATTATAGTGTGCTTTTATTATAGAAGTAAGATTTGACCATTCTGTTTTTTTATAAATTTCCATCAAGCTGAAAATCAGTAAGATTGCAAATTAAAAAAACATAACTAAATCTCAATCTTTTATTTGACACAAATTTCATTATAGTGAAAGCATTATGACAAAAAGTCGGTCATCGTTTTGCAGCTCATCTTTTTTAAAAAGTATACAAAAATATTCATTTTTATTTCAGAATTTCTCATACACACTTTTGACTATTTCGAACAAACAAAAAAAAACTTTTTCAGTTTATATACAAGTTATCTAAGTTCAAACTTGAACCACAAAATCTGTAAATGCAAAAATTAACCGGAAAAACTTGAATGTTTTTAGACTCATTTGTAACTAACAATTTAATCTCTTAATTCAATTCTTCAATTTCAAATTGAAGGTCCTTGTAATATTTTAAATAAATTCACCTTCGACCTTTAAATCTTTTTAAACGAAAATACATATACATATGGCATCTGTGTTCATCAAAAAATATTAAGATTTTAAGCCGTCGTCGTTTTGATACTGCCGTATGAGAATTTTTTGTCAATTTTGGTTAGACCAGATCTAAAACTTCTCTACACCTCACCTCGTATAATAAAAAAAAAGCTGCTGACTCTAAACTGATGACGATGATGATGATGACATACAAAAGTATGTAGAATGCAAAATATAATCAACATAATATCTTTATCTACATAAATATAGTCCCAAAGTGTCCATAGCACAAAATTCAGTTTTTCTTCAACTCCATTAAATTGAGTGAGAGAGAGAGGGTGCATTTTTTTTCATCGGTCATATCAAAAAAAAAAAATATTATCCTTTAAAAATCGTTTAACGATTCAAAATGTCAAACCATTTGTAAATGCGATAAATATTTATAAATAAAATTTATTTTCAATTTGAACCCAAATATACACATTTCTGCCTATCTTCTAAATTCACTTCTTTCGGTCACCCCATTAACAGCCTTAGATGTCCAAAGTAAAAAATTTAAGGACTCTCTCTCACTCTCTGTATCTCTGTTCAATTCAAACTCGTAATAAACACCCCCCGCTTTGGCTTCAAGCGATATTAAATGAAGGACAAAAAAATCATAATGATAAGAAGAAAAAGTCATTTAAAGTTAACCAAATACGAATGTTTCTTATCAATACTCTCGTACTTACATATCTACGAATAGAATTGATACAAAATTTTCTAAAATTCTGTAAGAAAAAAATAAAATTCCATTTGAAGGACTCTAAGGATATAGAAAGTTGGTGGGTCTACTCGTAGGTAAGGTATACATAATAAAAGCCTATCACACCCCTTAAAAAGGATATACCTACAAAAACCATTGAACCGAGACCAACTCGCACCCCCACCCCGAATGATAACTCGAGCACTTGATGCCATTCCAATGTCACATTTACTTCATTTCCGGTGTCCCTTTTCGCTCCATCCTTTGCGATAAAAATCTCGCGTAAACGTCGTCGTCGTCGTGTCGGTCGTTTGAAGTTCATGGCGGCCGGCGAGGAAGAGTCCGTTTCCATAAAATGCGCGTTTTCAACTTAATTCACATTCACACACATTTGTGTCTTAGCTTCTAGGTATGTATGCGTGTGTGTTCTGGTGTGTTAATATCGTTTCTCCTCTCTGATGCGTCCTTTCTTCACCCCCCTCACACTTTTCGTCCTCATTCGAACACACACACACACACTTAAATACATATCCAATAAATTTCTACTCTTAATTAGCATATTTTTCAGCATCCACGTACCACACTGGAAAAGGAAAACGCCACCCTCCTGGGGACCCCATACCCCGTCCTTGTCACCTCCTTCCGGGGTTCTCATATGCGTCGCCAAAATCACTTCGATAATTCCATCGCACTCTTATACAGTCAAACACTTAAGGATATTTTTAAGTTTACTGCTTGCCCGGCTTCTCCGACGATGATGGTCCGTCCTGCCATCGCATCCGCCATCTTCCATGCGACCGGAAGCCAGAAAAAAGTATGCGGAAGATCCTTTTTTTCCTCATCTCCGAAGAACGAAAAAAAAAAGAAGTAAAGTAGAAGCACTTCTACGTGCGTTAAATACTTCAGCCCTATATGTACTCGTACATGTACACTCACATAGAGCTAGCGTCGCAGACACCAATCTTCCCATCAGTTTCGCCGCCGCCGCTGCCGCCCGTTGGTCCCCCGATAACAACCCTTCCCCCTTTAAACGCTCCTCTCTCAGCGTAATGGGCATACGTCTACTTATTATAAATGTATGTACGTTTATCAAGGACCAACACAGGACTCTCGCACTGTTCCTGTTTCTTCGTTTTTAGCATTCACTTCCCGAACTATAGGTACTCTGTTCTCTGTACTACTTATCCCAACTCCGAACATCAAGAGGAAGAGTGAGTGCCAGAAGGAGGACAAGCAGCAGCAGGAGGAGGCATGTTTCATAAAATTTCCAGACGATGGAGTTTTCATTAAGGACTATTCCTACCACGACGATGTTTGAGTTTAAGAAAAAAAAAAAACTAGGAATAATCAAAAAATTCACTTCTTCCCTGGCCAACAAATGAATGCGAATACGAACACGAAGACGAAGACTAAGACGAGGACGAGGACGACGAGGTTGGGGTATGCTGATGTACTGATGTTTGGCCATGGGGAAGGGGGTTTGGTTTTAATGCCGCGGGGAACATTCCGTTTTTCTTTTTTTTCCTGTAAATTTTTTAAGAAAGTACGAATGAATAGAAAAAAACAAAACAACATAAAAAAAAAATCATAGAAAATCCTTGCACACACATTCGAGAGGATATTGTATATTGCACGATGATGAGGAGAGGGGACGAAGAAAGAGGAGTCGAGGAAAATCCTTGTTAAGAAGAAAACGAAGAAATTAAGGATGTGTTATGGGTTTTCTTTTACTTCAGAAAATAAGAAGAAAAAACGATTTTTTTTTAACTTATTTCCCTTCATATACTTTCTTGTCGTGTATGCATATTATTCATTTATGTACTTATTCCTATCGAATACATGTACGGGGGAATCAGAGGGAGGAGGAAGAGGAGAATAGAGAAAAAACGAAGACTTCATCTCTGAAGGTGGTTCGAAGCACAAAAAAGTCATTACGGTAAGAAGCTGGATTTCGAATCTTCTGGGGATAAACTACTATAGGATCCTATAAGAGAGAATGGAGAAATGAACGGATGAAGAACGTAATGTTTTAGCAAATTAAGGAAGGAGTGGTAAAAGGTTTTTAGGTACTTGCCAATATCCAGGTTTTTTTTTGATTTTTTTTCTGAATGTAAAACATCGAATTGGGGGTTAAATTGTAGATAATTATATTGAAATGGAATATTTTAAGTTGAATAACCTCATATACAGTATTTCAAACAGAGCCAAATACTCGTATAAATAAATATGGAATAAATATGATGACTTAAGTCCTTAGACTGATTTGCACTTCCCAAAGAAAAAATGTTTCCGCAAATACTCGAGATTAAATCGAATGCTTTTTTTAAAGAAAGATTAAGTTTTCGAAAACAAACGGCGGCGCTCGGAATATTGATAGCCTAGCCTTTCATTTTACTTAACAGAAAAGAAGAACATGACATGATGTGATAACCGTGTTTTTTTGTAAAATAACTCAGAAGTCAGTAAAAGTATTCTACTGAAATTTAGGAATCAGTTACGGAGTTCAAAAATTATTAAATGTTGACAGACTTGAAGGTGTGTTTGCATAAATATGACATAGAGTAAAGTACGTCGCTAATCATCACCCACTAGAACAACTTAGAACAACTTCCTGTAATTTTTACTTAGGTTGTGATTTTTGTAGTTAAGTTAAGTTGAATTACGTCTATTAATATCTTTTATACTTAAAAAATGGTATTTTTACTACCAAAATAACTTGCTTCTACAATCATTGATTTTATGATAATATTAAATCACTATTATGCAACTTACCCTTAGAGTTGCCGGAAACTTATTTTCAAACTAGAGCAACTATCAATTGCTCGGCTGAGCTACTTTCTTTAAGTTGTGATCGACAGACTTACATAAAACAATTACCGCCCTTCTACAATTTTCCTTAAAATTCAATAGTGATGAAAGCTTTCAAACAAATCGTCGTGTATTTCCATTCTTTTTCAAACACACCCTATAATTTATGTAAAGATATTATGTATATACCATTTTCTTGGAGTAAAATTAAGAGTCCGATCTCAAGACTCAAGACCATCCTCACATCGTACCCACTAAGTGAAAATCTTAGGCTGGAATAACTAAGTGCCCAGAATTGTGAAATCAGAAAATTGTTTTAATTTGACAATTTTCAAAAAACTTTTACAGAAGTTGCAGAAAGAGAAGTCATATTTAGTTTTCAGATAGTTGCCAACACAACAATTTAAAAAATGGATTTAGATCAAGCAATTCTAGTATTTGAAATAGTTTTGAAGATTTTAACATCATTTAAAGTTCTTCAACACAGACGGTAAATCGTTTACCATTAAAATAAAAAGAAAAGGAACGAAATGACCACCTTGTGGTGTGCTAGAATTAGCTTTATACATGTTGGATTCACGTTAATAGTAGGTTTGCTAAAAAGCTAGAGGTTGGAATTTGTCTTTAAATTTTCACAAAATTGCAATCTCTTTAACAAAATTTACAAATTTTTAACAAAGTTCTTGATTCCATTTCTGAGAAAATTGCAAAGATGTGTTTCATGAAATGTCTGATTTTTTGTCTTGCCATCATTTTCAAATTCATAATTCCTAGCCGTCAGTAATTTAATAATGCATCACAATCGAAACAAATTCTCAATGAATTTTGACAGTTTATGATTTTACGTTGGCATCTTCTGATCATCCCGAAGCACTTATGAGACTGACAAGCAGGATCGGACCAACAATATGTGCAAATGCATAGGGCACAAAATTCTGGGAGCACATTACAAGGATACATGGAATAAGAAAATGTTATCTGATATTACATTTTACCGATACAAACATTCTTCAAAAAATTCCAATTTAACATCCATCATAACTGTGCTGAATTATTTCTTCGACACTTACTAACATAACTTTCATTATTGGAGGAGAAGATATCGTAAATTAAAGATCCCACTAGACCCATCCATGCAAGTTCAATCTACCTTCTGGGTAATGTGGAAAAATCTTATGCAAAATATAAAAAAATGCAAATCCTGGACAGGGCGCAAATTTGGCCGAGCCCGGCTCTGCTCATAAGGAGCCCTACTCATAAATGTCAAAACCCAATTGGGACCGAGATGCAACTGATGCATAAGAATTCTTTGCCGAATTTTGTTCGTTTCGTGAATTTTGTTTTACAATGCTTGAAACTCCTTCCAAGATTATTGAAGTGTTTTTCAGACAGACCCTAAACTGTCAAACAAAAAATTGTGTTTCTTTTTTGACATTTGACGTGTGAAATTGAAAAGTTTTGAAAATTATTTTTTGGTTCTTGTGAAAAAAATGACAAGTAAATTGAAGAACGTCAAATACTGACAGATAAGTGTGACTCTGTGACTTTGTGGCTCTGTTTAGAACTCTTTTCTGACCTAAAACAGAAAAACACGCATTGAGTATTGAGGCCCAAACAAACTCCAATTTCTTAAACAAAATTTTTGAACATGAAACTGTTTTTTTTTTACTTAAATTGGTGGGAAAAATTTAATTCAGATCAGGTATTACTGGCCTTTAAAATATTGTTACAGCAAGATGAAAGCCTTTAACGCATATGTTGGTATAGATTCCTGCTTTTCCAAAACTTTGAGATAATCTATGAAAACTCAATGTTCATTGCCCCTACATTCCCATCAAAGGTCACCACAGTTACCAAGTTTCCAAAACAATGACTAAAGTTAAATATTCTTAACAGGAGAACCTTTGACGTAGAAGGAGAAGGATAAGTTATAAATGTTGATACTGACTTAACGCCAGTCACACTTCAGATCACTCCAATTGACCTCTGGATCATAGTGCAGCAGATGCCTGAATAGACAGACAGACCGGCAGACAGACAGAGAAAGAATGCAACAGTTTTATAGATATCATTCAATATCAAAGACAAATAAAAATGAATACCATCTCAAACAACGCACAAAATTCGATTTCACACATCAACGATGATATACTACACACAGCTACGGGCGCATCTGAAATTGATCTGATACTCTAAAGGTGAGTTGAGTATTTTTTATAGTATTTATGTATGTATATCCTTCACCCTGGGCAGGACTCTAAGGAGGAGAGGACATCAGCAGCATCCAACCAACATCCATGCTGCGCTATATCAGATTTCAATAAAACACAAAAAAGGACTTTGAACAAAAAAAAACTCCATTGAAATTGAATTTTTCCACAATTCACCTTCAGACAACTGCCACTCAAGGACTCAAATAAAATCCAACAAATAAAAAAAAAAAAAATTGAATTTAAATGCGAAAGGACGAAAAAGGGAATTTCTCTTCTCTATTTGTTTTCCAAGAAACAATAAAAAAAATAATAAAAACGACGAAAATGAAAACGAACACCAACTTACCGAGTCCTGATTTTGATAAAAAGGTGCATTCAAGGATGAGTCGCACTCGCTCTATCCTCAGTCCTCATAGCTCACCGCGACTCCAAATGATTGAATGAGTATATTCAAATTTTAATTCTCTCTCAATAAAAGCACCTTTCACATTCATAAGAGTTTACTATACATGCATAGAGAGACAGGACGATGTGTTATCCTTTCAAATGTCAAATGTGATCGGTGCCAACTACAACAGCTACAATGGGATGCTGTGCGTATGATCCTTTCATAAAATATCCTTCGTACCTACATACAGACATACGAGTTTAAGCGGAATGACGCCTCTTAATTAATATTCTATTGAGATCCGCTCTGCAGCAGCAGCATCCCCTCCTCAAATATCAATCCGCATCCCCCATCAAATAGAACAACACGAAACAAACGAATTAAAGAATCGAATCGAAACGAAGTGAAAGGAAAGGAATCCTTTCGTTCTCCAAAACTAACAACCCTTTTCCAATGAGCTGCAGCATCCTTAATTTTTTTTCTCAATTTATTATTCCAAATTTATACATACGAACATGTGTGTGTCATTTATAAGCGGAATATGCAAAGTAGCGTGCTTAGTGAATATTTAAATTTATTTTGTTAAGGTGAATTTTTATTGTTTAATGTTTACCCCCTCACCAAATAGGGTAGATGTGTTTATAGATGTCTAGGACTAGGATAGGTGCTCAAGGCTGTGATGTAAATGTACCTTTCTTCCCGTTTAACCCCAGCATGTGATCCTTTGGGATGTGAGTGTTGTATTTTTGTCAATAAGCAGCTGCATGGGATGGGATATCCTTTTTATTTTTTACTTCTTCTATTATTATGCATGCCTGCAAGGATTAATGATTAAAAAGTTGAATTTTTCGTCAGAATAATGTTCGAGGATAATTATTTTGTTCCTATATATGTATGTATGTATGTGTATATGTAACTCGGGGTCCTTTTTTTATTTCGTGTGGCAATCAAAGGTGAAATAGTCGTGGCGTATAAGGAAATTAGTTACAAACTGCTTTGCCTCTCACATATCCTTCCTAGTCGTCGTCGTTGACTGTTGTCGGTCGTCCTGATCGTGTCATAACTTCATCGATGTCGTGTTTGCACCTTTAGAAGGACACATGAAAGACCGTTCGTGACCAAAGTTTTTTTTTTTTCATGTTAAGAAAAATTTTTGTGAAATGCGATTTTCATTTATCTTTCTGGCAGGTCATATTTGTAAACATTACTTTTTTTTTGTTTTTATTTTTTTTTTACTTCGGTTCGAAAATGGAAAAAAGGACGAAAAGTTATATGAGTATAATGAACTTGTTGTGTGTTGCATGAGAAAATTTTGTGCTGTGATGAATTTAAGGAATTCATGTGGTCGATTTGGTGTGCTAATGTGGTGACATATATTATATATGTATTTAAGGTTGTTAAACTAGGAGCACTATATTGCCGCCGTTCGTCGTCATCCAGGAGTTGATTAGCATATCAAGTTATAAGAATGTGGGTGGAAGGAACCATGGGCTACAAGGAATGGTGTCATGTGATCCAAGTTTTGTCGTTTTTTTTTGAAAATGTTTATTGAGTGAAGTTTTTAAGATTAAATTTTGGATAGACTAGGGTATGATTATTTTCCGTTTTTTTTTTACTGTTGGCCTATAATGTGAGTTTGTTTCAAATATGAAAGATAGAAAATTTCCCGGCGGCAACATTGAAAATTTAAAGACAAATAAAATCCAAATGATTTCAGTTTAGTTAAAACATTATTGATTGATAATACTCATATCCTTGATTTACAAGAATTCGGGTTGAGGATTTTATTTTTAAACATTTTTCAAACAAAAAATTCCCTAATTGTTTTTGTACAAAGCAAGTTTTCACAGACATTAGATTTTTATTAAAAAGTAAAATAATCAACATTTAAAACAATTAAAGAATTTGACATAATTGTTGTAGAAAGGCTTTAAACATTTCTGAAAAGAGGATTTTGTGAAGATTCAAATTAAAAGTGTTTAATACACCCTATTCGAAGTTATTCTAATCGGCCCAATTAGTCAGAATCTAAATCCATCTTTTAAAGCAAAATTACTGCACATATGTACATTTGAGATACCTTTTTTCGTGGGACATAGGTACATCCATTCCTCATTATACGAGTAAAAAATATTAATTTCTAACACATTTTGATTCATAGATGATTTCATCAAGATATACAGAGAGGACTCCAAAAATTTAATAAGTAGATTTTGAAGACACCACACATACCTATTTAATTTTAAATTTTGTCAAAGAATTAATATACAGATAGTTTTAAGATCAATAATACTGTCCAAAATGTTTTTATGACTCACATATCGTAAGAGCATGAAAATATATTAACTTCAGAATAATTTTACATTTAAAAGAATGAATTTTCGGAGTCGAATTTTATCATCAAATTAAAATATGTATTGAAATTAAACTTATTTCATTTTTTGACAATTTTCAACTGACAAGAAAGCCTATACAGAAAAAGTTGTAAATTTTTTTTTACCAATCGAATACTTTATGCTATGCAAAGTAAAATAGTATACATGTTTAAAAAAAAATGAAAATAACCAAAAACTATCAGAAGTTGTTTTCAGGTTTGAATATTGTTACTTTATATTTGTTTGACTGCAGAATTTTTTGAAAAACAGAAATATCACATTAATGCCAAACTTTCAAAGCTTCTTTTAAGTTTTACGATAAATAATAAGAAAATTTAGGAAATCACAAACGTTTTTCCACTTAATTCGGTTGAGTAGTAAAACGAGTCAGAAAACTACTACAAGTCCTTAAAATTTACATTTTTTGATAAAAAGAAGTTGAAACGTTAGTTAATTTGAAGCCAAAACACGGCTTTATATTTTAGTGCAGTAAGAAACTTAATAAGTTGTCATCCGACAACTATTTTATCAGCTACTTTTTTTGGAACAATATTTTACTATAATATTCAGATGCTTGATAACCAACGGTGGTTAGGTTAGGTTAGGTAACGGTGGCTGCTGGAAAGAAGACCAGCCCATTTAGACCATCAATGGTCCATTGTGATACCACATGGATCGTGGGATCCTCCTACTCGTTGAACTATTTGGAGCTAACAATAAAGTGGCTGAGATTGTGAAGGTCTGTATTAATTAGATCACTGGGATCATTGTATAATAGAAGTCTCCGATGTGTATTTTACGTATTTGTGTAAGTACAGGACAATGGCAAAGAAGATGAGGAACTGACTTTTCTTCTTCCTCGTCCATACAGCTTCTACAGAAATCGTTTGCCGGAGCTCCAAGTCGAAAGGCATGTCTGCCTATTAAGCAGTGATCAGTAATATTAACGGAGCTAATGTGCGTCTAACTATAGAGATTAGTTGCTTTGAGCGTTTAGCATCAAGCTTTGGCCAAATTGATTTTGTTGCCAGACAGGTGAGTGAATAAGACCACCTGTGATTCACCTTCCCTCTTTTAAAATTTAAAAATGAAAAACAAATAATTTAAACGAAATTGAACAATCTACAACTGAAAAGCGGAACAAATTTGAGCTTACAAAATTACTGCATAGTTTTATTTGGAAAATATTATTTTCTTAATCGTTAGAATTGTTTCATTAAAAATTTTAATATTCTTTATTAAGAAATTCTAAAAATATTGAAATAGAATTTTTGTTACTTAGACCCAGTTATTCAGAGTGGGATCATCGTCGTTTTTGAGTCAAATTAGAGTAGATATACTCCGAATCATAATTTGCATTTGGATTTAACTCAGGATTAACCATAAACGTTTAGTGAGTTAAATCGGAATTACATAAATGAACAGATATGTTTAAGCGTGGCAGATTAATTCGAATTGTTAAATAAAATCGTCTTGGGAAGCCTTATAAGATCGCGACCAACATGCCATTTTCATGTACAGGGTCCGACAGCAAGGTATGGAAGAATTGAAAAAAAAATGTACACACTCATGTGTCATGTAAAGTGCTGTCCATTTTTGTCAAAACACTCCTGCGAACGTTGTGAGAAGTTCTGTATTTTCACGTAAAAAGTACGGACCAATAATGAAGTTTCGACTAACTCCACTCCAAACAGTAACCTTGGGACTCTGGGGAGGTCGTTCATTGAGCTCTTGTGGGTTTTCAGGGGCTCAATAACGGAAGTTTTTTTCATTAACAACTCCTCATAAATGAAAGTATGCTTCGTTGCTCTTTACCAAAACAGTGTCATCTGTCAAGATTTCAAAGTGGAAAATTCCATACCTCGATGCCAGACCCTGTATTATAGGAGAAATAGCTTTCTGAATTAAGTACAAAAGAAATAAATCGATGTTGATAGTTTTTTGAGATTTAAAATTCTAAAATTAAAAGTTACTCATCTTATCAGTCTAAAATTATTCCTGCACTTAAAAACTTCTTCTTATTGAGTTATCTCTGGATTCAGGATTAACTAAATCTGATTTACGAGAAACGAAGCCTAAGTGGGAAAATATTGTTTTCAGAAACCATTCTTGATATCCTTGAGATATTATCTAATTTCGGCGCTTTCTATCAGAGTTGACAGTTTTTTCGAAATAAAAAAAAATATGTCCTACAAAAACTATGTGTTAAATTATTTGTTTATGTGGAGACCTGAAACGTTTTTGAACAATTTCAAACTCAAAAAATGGTACTTTAGTTACTTTTTAATGTTTTTTCTTACTTTACATATAGTACGAGTACCTACATACTTATTTCATTTATCAGTCAAAATTCTTTTTTTAAGAGTCCATATTCCACTCCATATAGGAAAAAGTAATTATTTTAAGTACAAAAAGTTAAAAACCTTCTAAATGTAGGCAGATTTTTTGTGTTGGATGGAAACTTACTTTGATTGATGAACAAAATACCAATAAATTAACTCACATGTGTGAGAATACTTGAAATTGTTAATCTTCTGTATGTTAATCACTCCTAACCCAAACCCTACCCATGGCTACAACTTGTAGCAACTTTATGTCGAAACCACGTAAATATAAGCAAACGTCAAAACAAAACAAAATCTCTCATTTTTAAACCTAAGAAAAAAGATTCCGACACCATACAAAACCCCGGTAGCTACTAATGATTCATATTAACACCGTTTACACATACCCGCCGCCCGTCCGGTACATTGGGCTCCAACGGTGTGCTACCTTATCGTATAACTACCGAATAAGCTTGACCGCTCCGTGCGTCGCGTCATTCGCCACTGCGTGTACCTTTACACAATCGCCCCCGTTAACAAAAAAGTCTCACATACCCGAGACCGAGGTCCGAGAGGCGTGTGTAACTGCCAGTGTTAGAATGTTGCCTCTTTAACGAAACTGAAAGCGGGCCATTAATCTCCTGTTAACACAACAAGCCACCTACCAGGCAATCCTTTTATCATCTCTCCTCGCCACAGCCGCACCGCTCCACTAAACCGTTCACATCCACGAAATCGGTTTGCTGATGCTGCCGCGCCGCCGCATATGCGCGCATGCAACTGATGATGGACGCGATCTTTCATATATGCGAACACCATCAGCAACAAAAACAACAACAAAAGAAGCGATTGCGATCGGTTCGCGTAAAATGGGCGAACAACAACGGACGCGACGAACGATCATCGCCAATGATAAATGATAAGAACGTCACAAGGATCATGCCAGATCATCAATTAGTCCGCCACGGTAGCAGCTGAGACCGAGGCGATATGCCCCCTATCTTTCGTGAGGTTCAAACGAACACACATGATTCTCGATTAGGAAGGGTGTGAGAACGGGCACGAGAAGGCCAAAAGGGGGAAACCAGCCCAATATTGTTCGCCAGATCATGTTGTGTGTGGACGTGGATGTGGATGTGGACTGAACCACGATGAACGATGGAGCACGAAGTTTGACCTCTGCAGAAGGCTTTATTCTTCCGTTCCAGTGAAGAGTCGGCCGCTGCTGTGCTACCGATAGCCGCCTATAGTAGCTTCCCAGAGCAGTGTTCCAGTGTTGAATATATCAGCAGAAGGTATCGCGGCAGCTTGAAAGTGATGATGGATTGCCAGGACGTGTTCGGGTATTTAACAATGTGTGCGATAGCAACCGCAGCTCATTAATATCAATGCACCACTCTAGATCCGCAGTAGCTCCCAACCGTGAGTCCCCGTACCGCCCGCCACCGTCGAGTCGTCACCAAGATAAATTGCCTTTCGCCTCATTTGCATACTTTTGAGCGCGTTCGAGAATGTGAATCAAAGTACTTAGTGTCGAAGGTACGTTCGTCGTATGTATATGAGTTCGAGTTGTGTGCCTGGGTGTATGTGGGAGACAGAATGGGGGTGGGCGGGAATTAAGGGACTATATGCGCTACACTCCCGTGTGGAATCATCGTCATCATCATCAACGTCATTCTCGTCAGAGATAAACATTTAACACGTTTTTATCTCTGTCGTTGCTGATGTTGGCCTGGCAATGGCAATAGAGTCCTGGATCCTGGTCCTGGAGTTGGTCGTTCAACCAACTTCTTCTCTCTCTCAACTTCATTCCAAATTCACACTCTATACTCGACACTCCGACTCCAATTCCGAATCAGTCCTTAAAATTTTCTCATTTCAGGGATTTCCATTTGTTGTGTGTCGCAAGGATCAACATTGGATTTCGAATATGTCACGTAATAAAATATCAAAACTTTTACAGTTGTGTATTTAAGGACTTGTGTTTATTTTATTTTGGATGGATATTTTTTTTTTCTTTTTCGTTTTGATTTGGTTTTGTAGATATTTGTTTTTGTCAATTTCTTCTCATCAGTCTTATAGAAGTCTGGTAGGATGTTTTTTTTTTTTTCCTTATTTTTTTAACTAAGGGGATTTTGAAAGCCGTGATGTGGGGGTGTTTTTTTTTTTTGTTGTTGTTTGGGTGTTTGTTTTTGTTGGTGAACAATCAAATAGCAATATGAGGTAAATGATGGTATGCTGTGAAAATTGAAAAAGTCGAAGAAGAGAGGTTTTTGAAAAGTTTTAAAATTAACTACGAGTATGTGTAAGGGGAGTGCGTGAATCCCCTACCGGTTTGGATTGTGAGTAGATATACTGTTTTATGTTGAAATTTGTTGTGTTGAGTAATTTTTTCGATGATTTTCAGTGCCGAGTTTTGGTGTGTTGGGTAAACTTAACTATAGTAAGTTTTAAAGGTAAAATCCCTCAAAAACGAATTGAAACAAATGCCACTAAAACCAGTAACTATGTACTTATGTCATGTATTGTATTTTCAGATATTGTACCTTCAACCTATAATACATATCTATACATACATATATATGTACATACATATATCATAATACCCATATAATAATATTAAATAATAAAAATAGATTTTGGTGACTTTGGGCATTATCATATGACATTTTTTTGGCCTTATGTCATTTTTTAGTTGAGGCATATGATGATATGATTTTCGACATTTCAACTTTAGGCCACTAAAACATCATATTCAACATCAGTTTTGTCGTTGTTTGGAGTAGATTTTTGTATATTTAACCTCAAAATTTAGACTTTAATTAAAAATACCCTAATAAATGTTGGCTATATATTATACCCTTTCAAATACTTATGGGATATATTTAAGAACCCATTATCAAATACAAATAATTTATTCTATAACTACTTTTTGACGATAAAGAACCTTAATCAAAATCTTGATTTTGAACGACGAATCCCTTTCAATGATTTTATACCCTTTAAACAGTAAAATTAAAATGAGTTTTATAAAGGGTTTCCCAATATTTAGACAAAGTCTGACATTGACAAGATTTGTACACTACAACGTTGCTACACCTTAAAAACAACAAAAAAAAACTTATTAAAAACCAAACGAAGTAAGTACTTTTATTAAAAAAAACAGTGAAACTTTTTTTTTCAAATAACTTACTTACAAGAAAGTTGTTTAAAATAATTTTATATCGAAGGTATTTGGTTAAGGGTTTTTAACTTCCCGTAGGGAGTTATTGTTTTATCGGCCCGATGTGTCAGATTAAAATGTTTGACAATTAACGTTTCAAGGTTTCTAGAATCTCAATCCGTCATTTTTCGAGATATTTGTTTGTGAGCGCTAGTGTATGCATGCACCTACTTTTGTACGTTCGAGATACCCTTTTTAGTCCACAATATTTCAGGAACGTGTATTAATGATATCGACTCCAATTAAATTTAGTTTGACAGGTTATAACACATTTTACTATGTGAAATGACATTTTTGACATTTTGTAAAATTTTGGAAAAAAAATTCAGTTGATATTTTACAAAAAATAAAAAAAGTAAAAACAATCCTACCAAAAATTGGTTCAGATATATTTTATTTTATAGATTAAAAAACTGAGTACATTATGCTATAATTTTGACAAATAGTAAAGTGTCAATTTTTTCACAAAAAAAATTACTACAAAATGTAATGATACTACTGTTAACATATGGTACATTTTTGCCACAAAACAATTTGATAGTTTTTTTTACAAAAATAAAAATCTTAAAAATAATCTACCAAAATGTGTCAAAAATTGTTTTTCGTCTCATCCTTTACAAAAAAATAAATTTGTCAATTACTAAATGATAAAAATTTGACAAATCTCAATTTGAATTTTTTTTTTGTAAATAAATAAAAACTACAAAAAGTTAAACCAAAAATTGGTAAAAATGGATTTCCCACTAACAATATCTCGATAAATTTCTTAAGTCTGATAATAATTTTGGTTAATAAAATTGTCATCAATCAACATCAAAAGTAAATCGATTAATATCAAGAATAAATGATTTCAGAGTTCATACAAAAATTATATAATTCACAAGAAGTGACAAAATTATATTTTGTTTGAAGACTTCAAGGGATCACTTGGTACCTATCCTTTGATTGGCGATTTATTTATTTACACGAAAACTTCAGTGAATGCAAAATTTTCAAAGTAAAATGGAAAGTTATCAGTGTGGGACACACCAGCCTCTTTTTTTTTAAATTAAAGATTTTATTTTTATTACACACACTACAAACGACAAGTTAACGCCACAGTGACCCCATTCATTAGGTACTTTCCACATATGAAAACGAAGCATAGAAATATCAACCTTAACATTAAGTTGTATAACTATGAGAAAATACGAGTAAGTAAATATGTATATTACTTATAATTTGAAAAAAAAATCAGAGCCTCTATATATTTGACCCCACAATAAAGAACAGAATTTTTGAAGGTTTAACAAGTCCTATAGTATTTCAAGGACTTCAAATAAATGTTTCAAATGATTTCAATCAATAGATTGCATTCTTTTACAATTCCAAAGTCACCCGTATTATTTTTTGTCGCTCACATCCCCATTGAAAAGTCAAATGTCAAAAAAGGGAATTTCTCAATTTCTAAAATGTTACCTGGGTCATATCCCAAAAATAAAACTCACACAAAATTTCAAAATTTTCGGAAATCATAGTAGGAAAATATTTATTTTTAGGGAAATGACAGATGTCGTATGGATTTAGAAAATTACTAAAAGTGAAAGTAGTAATAAAATGTTAAAAGATGGTAAGACGTTAAAATTGTCTAAAATTATCAAAACCACTCTATAAGCTTAGTTAAATATTAAAAATGGTTTTAAATTTTACTAAATCGTTTAAAATTTTGGGATTTTAGGATTTTAGTTTTAACAATAAAAAAATTAAATATGGCTTTATTCCTTGCCATATATTTTCTTTAACTATCCTCCAAAATGTTGATATCCTTCGATAGCGTTTCTTTCTATCTTAATCTTGGCCTTCTCTCATTTAACTGAAATCTCTTTCTATGTAGTCACATTTCAAGCCTAGGAATAATGAATTAACCACTGACGGAGGGAGAAGAGAACCAATTCCCTCTCAAAACAAATAGTGTCTTAAGGAATCTAGTAACCAAGTATAATGGCTCTGGTCTCTATTAATTTGGTGGACATTACTATCTTGCTAAAATATTTATATGTATATGTAGGTTGAATAAAAATAAAACACTTTCGACATTCACATTCCGTGTATAGTCAAAAACTTTTTATGCAAATCACTCATCAGAAAAATGTTTAATCAAACCGCAAAACTTCATATATGATGGTAGAACATTTACACGACTTGTTTATTGAGTGATTCATTAATATTAAATAAAATATATAAGTATGTATTTCAAATCCTCCCCCACCCCATCCATATCCTTAACTCGTAGTCGTATTCGTATTTGTATTTTGTTGGAAAAAAAACTGTTCCCCCAATTATTCCTGTCTTTGGGTGTAATTAAAGGACATAAATATGCATATCCAGTTCGTTAGTTTTTTTTTTGTTTTTTTTTTGATTAGAATAAATAAAAAATAAAAAAATAACATTTAGACAAAAAAATAAATAATAAGAATAATAAAAATAACGAAACAATCTCGTTATTTGATTTTCGTGCTCATTCACAACTCATTGATTCGGGGAGGATATTCTTTTCTGTTTTTTTTTTTTTTTGTTTTTATTTTTGTTTTTTAACTTGAAGCCACCCTTATATGAATATCTAATTACTATTTTTTTTTCTCTTGTTTCATTATTTTTATTTATTTTTTTTCTTCGTTTATTTTTTCGATTTCCATCGAAAACAACTTATCAATCAGGCTAACTAAATGAGTATCGTAAAGTTGCTTGTAATGAATTGATTTTAATTTTAGATTACGAAACCGCAGGAATACCTACATACACACATCTACATACATAAATATAAAAAATACGAAAAAAAAAATACTTGGAAAAACTCATCGAACTGTGGAGGAGGACAAAAAAGTTTGTGATGAAAAAAAAATAATAAATTATCGAAAATGGGGGAAGGAGCAAGGAGATACTACTATGTAAAAATCAGATGGGGTTTGATTCGAAAAGTATATATGTACATTTGGGATGATAAGGAATTCGGCTTGAAGGGTTTTTCGGAATCGTTTTAATAACCCAAAACATTTTATACATCATATGTTTTTATATGTGTATGATTGTATGTGACTTTGCATACACTCGCATGGTAATTTTTTCGTGTTTTTGTTGCATGTTACATGCACATGATTATTTTATTTGTTTGCAGTTTAAAAATAGTTTTTTTTTCTTCCTTTTTCTTCTTCTTTTCCTCTGTTTTGTTTTGGTTTTGTGTGACTAAATAAATTAGAAGCTGGGTGTTTTCATTTTTTATTTTTATACCAATTTTAATAAAGGGTTTTTTGGTAAGCTGTCATCTTTTGACATTAGAAAAGTAAAAATTACACCGTTACTAAAATGGAACTTCCATTCTTCACTACAAAATTGGTGAACATTAGTCGGTCACAGTTCGCAAAACTAAAGGTCATCTTGGAGCACCCCTTCGGCCAGCAATTGTGAAAAACTGAAGAAGAACTAGGAACATTGGTGCTGTAGCCCAAGTGTTGACGAAAAAAAAGATTTGTCGGATCCTCGGCGATCTTTTGAATAGGGTATTCCGCTAACGACATTATAACACTGTTATCAGTTAACATTAGAACTTAAGAAAGAAGGCGGTAGCAGAAATGTCCTATACTTGCGGTCCGGAGCAACGTGCGATTATTTTGGTATTGAATTTGAAAGATTTGCAAACGTTGTTAAGGATTACGTCTATTCATTATAAAATGGCAATAAACCAAGTGATAGCTGTCAAACAGACCAACTCTGAAAAAAGTATTGCCAGATTCGAAACCACGCGTTTAAAAAAAACACCCTTTACAATGAAACTTTAAATGGGTAAAAACTTACCCAAACTTGTAGATCCTAAAATTATTCATGCTTCGGAAAAAAATTCAAAATCTCACCAAGAACGTGTAAGTATTCACATTTTGACAATCAAAGCTTAAATATTTATATATTTCCAATTAGGTAATCAAAACCAATTCTGACATTTTTTGCCATGTTTTTAAAGGTGTAAGTACTAAGTCCAAAAATAGGTCATGCCGTTTCAAACTTGACTGCTGGAACAAAAATTAAACCCGGAAAGACTGAAAACACCAACCGACGACGACTCGAGACAAAGAATTCGGCAAATATAATAAAGTCACGTCTCGACCTTGTCTCGGCCTTCTCTTGGATGTTTTTTTTTTTCCTTTTAGGAAATATCGTCTCGACTTGTCTCGTCTCAGTTTCCGATGACGAAACTGATGTTCCTAACCATCCCTTCTTTTTACTCAAACTCAACAAGTGACAGTTAAGCTTTCTTTTCATTAAATTACTCTCAAGTCACAATTCAACTTCTTCTACAATTTTATGATAAAATCGTCCCTCGCTTGGCTGAATGTTTTTTTTTTTTTGTTGATGTCAACAAACCTTCAGACTGTATTAACTGTCATTGATTAATAAAAACAAGCCTCCCTTCTCTAACACCCTTTCCCCTCGCCCCCCAGCCAAGAAGCAACAATTAAAAACGAAAAATACGAAAGAGTCCTTTAGTCTACATCATCACGAAGACATTCTTTTCCTTTCTCATCTCCTGGGCGTGCTATAAGTAATTTAGATTGTCACCGCACCTTGTGCTACCGTTCGTTGCAAGACGAAGAAATTTTATCATTGACAACACACATTGGAGCAGCAGAGATTCATCTGCCATTTTGGTATCCTTTCGTGTCACTCAACAGGCATATCTGCATCCATCTTTTTTCGATGCCTTGCAAGGACTCAAACATATATTCCCACCGGACAGGGCCGGACCCACCATATGTGCAGGATGTGCAAGTGCACAGGGCGCAGCATTCCGGAGGCGCATTCTCGGGAACAAAGAAAACCATAAGGTGCAGGTTTTTACTTTGCACAAATGTGTATTCCACAGTTCACACCATTCTCATACTCGCACAACACAAAAAAAAAGAAGAATCCTAATACACGCATCCACACCAACTCATCAGTGCGAGTATTTTTCCTGCACACTGGGTCCCAAGACTTACATTCTAAGAAAAGACAAAAACAAAAACTGATTCGAACAAAATTGTATGCGCCAGTAGGTGCAGGTTTTTACTTTGCACAAATGTGTATTGTGTATTCCATAGAGGCCACTGTCCACAGTCCACAGGCACACACACAGTCCACACTCATCCACATCAACTCATCAGTGCGAGTTTTGTTCCTGCACACTGGGTCCCAAAACTTACATTCTATTCCAATTACCACGGCGTACAGTGTGTTAATTTCCGTATTATTTTTGAATAATTATTTTTTTATTAATGAAATAAATTCAGTAGATACAATATCAGAGAATTGAAAATAAAATAAAATTAGTGGTTAATTATATACATTATGTTGATGGATGGGATGTTATAAACTTAAAGAAAAGGTTAAACTTGTAAGCGCTATTAATTTAATTCCCCTAAACGAGTGAAATGTCACACTGTAAGACGGAAGCGGCGAACGGATAGTTAAAGGATTGCAATGTTCGGGTGTTTTTACACATCATAGAACATAGAAGCGATAAAAAATGCGTGTGGGTTTTACAGTCGCCTTTTTGTTCCTTTTCTTCTTCTATTGAATATTTTTTCAGTTAAAATTCTTTGTACTCTGGTCTGGTGCAGATTTTTTAAAACTTTTTTTCGCTTACGATTATTTAAATAAAATCAGATTTGAAAGTCAAGTGACGGCTTGTGAAAGTGTTTAGTAACTACCTATTTACTATTAAATTTTTGTGTTGTTTTTTTTTTCAATATGGACAAAGAAAAGCCTTCGGGGGTAGAATTCAGAAAAAAAGCTTGTTGAAGCCGAAAACAAAGCATACATTTTACTAAATTTCGTATCGATGAGGTTCTGGTAGGGAGTGCAGTGGTGTCAGAAGAAGAGGTTTCTGATATTGTTTCAAATGAAGATTTGGGTGACCCTAAATTTTCGTTATTACGTTAAATTACATAGTACATATCAGATACTCATACATACAAGTATTTTTTTGTTAGTGAGGATTAGGCCTACCTCAATAAATAAAAACGCATTGAGAGTCTACCTCCTGGGTAATGTTGAAAGGACTGAATATGTGTATTAGTATGTGTATGTATGTATTTTATATGTATTTTCGCAAACATAAAAAGGGCGCTTTCTAAAAATCTTGCACAGAGCGCAATTTTAGCTAGGGCCGGCCCTGCCACCGGAAGACATAAAATCCCGAGGATTTTCTCATTTTCTCGTTCCATAAAAAAATAGGCTTCATTTGAACAAAACAACCAACTCACAACGACGACGACGACGAGAACGTCGAGTTATATCCTAGCGCCTCCTGACGATATAAGGCTCAAGGCTGGGTAACCAAATTCAAGTTAATAAGAAAAAGAAATTGTGTTGGCTTATAATTCCCGAATCCCGATTAGTCCACCCAATTCATTCCATCATGATGAGGCAACCAATCTGCTTCATCATCATCATCATCAGGATATGCATGTGACTTGTCGATTCAATTTAATTGTGTCTCGGGAGTTTTTTGTTTTGTGTCTGGGATGCCTCATTCCCCCCACAATCAACCCCACTCCCAACCAAAACTTCGATTTAATTCCCAAAAATTTAACGAATGACTAGCTGCGACCTGCTAGGTTTCGACGGAGGTGGCGCGGCGGCGCACTATGGGACCAAATGAGCTTGAGCGTCTCAAAAATGGTATTTAAAAATTTCATAATATGAAAAATCTAATGATGGGGTCTGAAACTAGAAAAACTCATCTTTTTGAAACAGTAATTTTTTTTTCAATTTTGTTGTTTCTGACACCTAAATTGGTTCCTGAACATAGCCAATTTTTTTTTTCTTTTTCTGTAATTTGAACAATGAGAAGTTTGAAGTCACATATTTCATACATTTGTGGATAAAGTACAATGATGTTATATATTTTTGAAAAGTTTGTTTTTTTCTCTTTACAACACAGCTATTTTTTTTAAATTTCAATTACAAATTTAATTTAAACAAAACAAAAGAAAAAGCGTTTTTTTTACGCTTTGAGTTTTTTTCAATTTGAGTTTTCTTTGTGAGCTCCACTTGGCTCCACTGAGTTAAAGGTTTTTTTCTATTGCTTTTTTAGTGTAAATTAAGAATCAGAAATAAAATTTTCCGCATACGTCCGCTTTTTTGATTGATGAGCAAAATTGTGTAAAAAGAGCATTTTTTGACAAGTATACGATAACTTCAGCGACAAGATATAATAACGGTTTTGTAAAGAACAGTTAATAATAAGCTTTTTTTTATTGTTAAGAATGATTGGGAGCATCGAATCATAAATTTTAAATTAGCAAATAATCCAAACATTTTGAAAAAAATAAATTTTGAACTTTTTTTAACCTGATTTTTGTTTACATTTTAACTTTATAACTAGTTTTTTCGAAAAATACGCATTTCTGTAACTTGATTTAAATATAGACCGAAAGAACACAATTTTGGCTTTAAATATATGTATGGTACTCGATTGTAAGTATTACCGTTATTTTTTAATAATTTTTTTATTGTATTAAAAGTATTTTTTTTAAACGCCCCTCCCGTCCAAATAGGTAGAGATAGACCCCCTCTCCCATAGTAAAAAATTCTTATTTAAAACTGTTCTAAGTAAATCCGTTATAAAATTCTATCACCTGTTGTATAGTCATCTATCCCATTTTTTATTTTCACTTTGAAACCCTATTAATTTACATAAAAAGGACCATAACTTTTTAAAGGGTAGTTCAATTTTGTTGGTTTCGGTTTTAATGGATTAAGCATTAAATTCTACTCTAAAATCATGTATCATACGTTTTGCATGTACCAAGTCGAAGAAGTCAGTTTTCTTACATGCAACACCTCCAAATCTCCCCCCTTAAACTGTGATTTTACAAAAAGCCAACTTAAGGGTTTTTGGAACACTTTTGCTTTGTTGCATAAGATAATCTTCTGCGTGGATTCCAATCATAAAATTTCATGCATTAATTATTTTGATGGTTTGGTTATATTTTTGCTTTATTCGCGTATTATATTTTTACAGCCAAACATTTTTGGTTAGCAAAAAAAAATTAAAAGTTTAATAAACTCTTCAAGTACAAAAATTATCTTATTATAACGTACTTTCAAAAACATTCTTTGATTAAAAGTTCGAAAAATATATATTTTATGAATATAATTTCTTTCAATTTTTAAGAAAAGCAAAAAGTGAGTATGGCAACCCTGGCATATTAAAATTTCGAATTTTACTTATGTTACATATACTTCAATAATATATCAGAGGTGATTTTATGCATTTATATCCTTTTATCCTCAAGATTTCTACATAAAAATTTTATTTTGAAATTTTAAATATTTTTTTTATACTCATAATATTAGTGGATTTTAAAAATTCATGAAAATTTATATTACATATATATTCAAGATTGTATATTCCAAATTTCATTTATTTTGATGAAGAAACAAAAAAGTTACAGATTTTTGAGACGCTCAAGCTCATTTGGTCCCATAGTGCGGCGGCGACGATGGAGCAAAAGCCTGACAACTACCTTCTCCCTGCCACCCGACGAATTTAGCAAAATAGAAAAAGGAACAAAAAAAAGCGGGAATCTCTCTCCCTGGAGTAGATTAAAAAAAAAGACAGTCGAACTTAATTGCTTTTCCACATGAAGTCAGTTGCAAGTCACTCTACTGAGTTCAGTTCGACGAAGGTAATGTGGATGTGGATGTGGATGTGGCTGTGGAGGGATTGCGTTCCAAGGGTTTGAGTTTCGTTGATACGCATCTAATGCTATTAGGACGACTTTGACTTTCCCAGGATAGGGTGATGGATGGCGGGTGGTTATGCTCGTACTTAGTTAGGTTAAAGATAGAGCTTAGTTCTTGAGCATACACCGGGGTCGGTAAACTTTAAAATTACATTTCCTTAACCCCCCACGGTGATGGTGGTGATGTGGTGCGGTAGTGATGGAGACAATGTCCTGATGAACATACATACCTACCTACGATGAATATGTTTAAGAGGGGAAAGTTGGCAATTTCTTCCCTCCCTTTTGTATTCCTATAGTCATCACTTGTCAATAATTATTTCCTGGAATTTTTGCCAATAAGGTTTATATTTTGATTTAAAAAATGTTCCACTTTCATGGCGATGTGAGGGGATATGAATGTGAATAAAAATGAAGGTACACAAATTATTTAATTTCTTGGCTTTAGAAAGTTCACCGAACTTTTCAAAATGTGCAAAAGCGATACCTAGAAGAAATTGGTTATATCCAGATAGTCACGTCTTACACGAAGGTAAGTTGAAGTCAGAAGTGGGATCAGACAGGACTACATACTGCCACCAAACCTATATTTATTGGTGATAAGTGATGCACTCCGGACAGCTTTGACAGGAAGTGGACGAATAAGATGGACTCTGACAACTTACCTCAAACATCTTGACGATGTATGCTTTTGTTTTTTCGTAGGATCATGGATCTCCATCAAATGGAAATAAGGGTGGAGAGAGAAGCAGCAATCTTGGGGCTGAAAATCAATACGGGAAAAACAAAGATGTTCAGCCCCGAGAGCTCGGAATCATCCGCTCCGATGAACATTGCTCAACATGCAGTAGAGAAAGTAGAGAGCTTCCAATACCTTGGAAGTATCGTCTGAAAACTCAAGGAGGAACAGATTTAGACATCATCACCAGCCTTATCGGAAAACCAAAGGCTGTATTCGGGATGTTGTCCAATGTTTGGAGGAACAAAAGTTGCGGCTGTTTAACTTTATGGTCGAATCAGTTCTGCTATATGGATTCAGAACTAAGAAAATAACCACAACAATTACCAGAAAGCACGAGTAGATCACGAACCCATCGATACCATTTTATGGAGGCACAAGTGGCGGTGGATTGGACACACGAAAAGGTAATGACCACATTGTGGGTCAGGCAATTCAGTGGAATTCACTCTCAACCAAGATGGAAGAAGAGTTGGTAGACCGAGAAACACCTGGAGGAGAACAATCTAGGAAGAATCTTTTAGATTGGAAAAGAGCTGGAGTGAGCTTAAATACATCTCTGGAAACCGCACACGATTGAGCGTACTACTTAACATAGTAAACAAATACGGTAAAGGTATAAAAAAACAGTGACGATCCTTTCAATCTCACCTGAGTATCCTTGGCTTAAAAAATAAATGGCAGTTTGCTGGAAACAATTAATCACATATTAGGAACATAATGACACACTTGTGGTTCAATAAAGAATACAAGTAGAAAGCTATCAAGTGGAGGGAAGCAATCTTTAAAGAGATAACCCTTGAGGAAGACCCTCATTCCGAATCTAGAAGGGTACACAAACGATATTTCGTTTAGATAAAGTAATTACTGGGATGCCACAAGGAAAAGTATTTGGTCCAGTTTTATTCGTATTTTGCTTTTAACTAGTCTTCAATATCTGTTAGTATCGGGCATCGAATTCCACTACGTCCAAGGAAGTAATTTTTGTATTTGAATTAATGTTTCTTTCAAAACACATTGACTAGGCCTATATTGAAAATTCGGTCTACATGCATAAGTCGTACAGAGCAATCTGAATTCATGTTAAATTCTTCCGACATTTCTTTATACGTTCGCCGAACAAGACTTCCCGATACCAAAAACCTCCTCTAATAAATTTTCAAATTTCAAACCAAATTGAAGCGATTTCTTTTTCCTCGTCAGCAATTTTGAAATTAATTGAACAAAAAAGTCCTCATTTCTTTAAAAATACAAGCCAAAAAGAAAGTTGAAAAAAAAAAAACACAAAAGAACCGCAGACATACATGTACAATGCTGTATATCAAAAACATTCAAACAAAACATACGCAACGAACAGAATTAAAAAAAAGGAAAGAAATTACCAACAAACACCAAATGAAATATTTCCTTCCCATTCCACTCTCCCCTAGCACCCAAAATATATGTACCAACAAAATATAGAAACAACACACGTTATCCTGGCTTCAACTTCAAAAAGACTCCTTCCGGGTGCGGGTGGCTCTCAAGCTTGTATTCTTCAAATTAAGTAAACATTACCTCATCCAAGTAACACACTTGAAAAATACATATCTCCTCGCCAACCTTCAAAAAAAAAGTAGGAAAAAATCTGAAACAAAAGTAAAAAATGTAGAAAACCGCAGAAAAAAAACCCTGCCTCCCAGGATACGAATGTTATGTGGTTTCAAAAGCAAAAAAAAAAACGGAAAATGTAAAAATCTGCAGAAAAAAAAACCACACACACACAAAATATATCCTTGAAATAAATTATTCAACAATCTGTGAGTAATTTAATGAGAGGCAACACACATCATAAATAAAATAATTCGCAGTTCCGTGAGTGTTCCTTTTGTACTTAGCAGCAGCATCATCATCATCATCATCTACGAGTCCTGCCGCACCACTCCACCAAATTAAAATATACAAGAAACCAAAGCCAGCTCCCCAATTTTGACGGCATATCCTGCATGCATCCTTATCATGAAGAATCGTAATTAAATTTGTATTTCTTTTTATACTTTTTTGCATTTTGCGTTAAAAAGACAGAAATATTTTTGCACACATTCGACGACGGCGACGGTACATATACGAATGTATGTTCGCATTTGAAATTTACCTGCCTTAATAATGCGATTCACGCAAAAAGGATCTGGAATCAAATTAGAACTCTTTTACCGAAGGAAATCTGTCTGGAGCGTGAATTGGTACCACCACCCACCGCCCACCCACCACGGCCGCATAGAACGAGTCAGCTTTTCGCATACGTGGCTAAGGATTGATGCGATTCCTTATACCGCCGCCGCCGACATATGAGCCATGCATGCATGTCCTGCTTCCACCTCTGGATCTTGATCCAGTTTTCCAAGAGAAGCAGCATTCCCAAAATAAAAAAAAACAACAAAACAAATACGCAAAGAAAGTCCTTAGCGTGTATTTAATATTATTTCATTTTTTACGCCCGGTATTCCCCACACCTGATGTCACAAAATACGAAAAAAAAGGAATCCTTCCTGAGGAGATACGTATACGAATGCGAATACAGAACTCGAGCCAGGACTTCTTTTCGGTTTCCATATATATTTTATATCCTGACTGACGTTGTCGTCGTCATCATATCCGTATGTGATGCTGATGACGATGTGGGACAACATTACGATGCGATGAGGTGAGGTTTCATATACACAACATAATGAAAAGCCTTCGGGATTTAAAAAACAGTGATTTTTTGGGGATTTGGCAAAATTTGACGTATGCGATGCGAGTTGTAAGGATTTTTAGGATTTATTTATTTTTCGTGCTAAATAAAGGGAAAATAATATATAATTCCCGCCCGGAGATGAATTTCTGTGAATGTCCTTGAGGAATGGGTGATGGTGATGATGATGACGATGACGATGATGACGACGACATAGACGACGGCAGGATGAGGATGAGGATGATGATAACCAGAAAACGGTTGCCAAAAAATTATTATATTTTATTTTTACTCTTTCTTCTTGTCGTCTTTGCTTTATTCGAAAGTAAAGTAAAGGAAAGGACTCAGTCTATAATTTTGGCTAAGAGGCATACAGGAGCAGAGCGCAACAAAAAATTTAAAGTCCAGGAGTGAGCATCATCGGTTATGATTCCTTTTT
This sequence comes from Scaeva pyrastri, assembly GCA_905146935.1. Classification (NCBI taxonomy): domain Eukaryota; kingdom Metazoa; phylum Arthropoda; class Insecta; order Diptera; family Syrphidae; genus Scaeva; species Scaeva pyrastri. The sequence goes on along the minus strand of LR989927.1, from coordinate 21,987,736 downwards.
ATGTTTCTAGATATGTTTTCAGGGGAATGGGGAATCGGTAGAGACGTGTGTGGATTTTATTTTATATTTTTTTTTGTCTTTGCCTGGATAGACTTTTGTGGTGGTGGTTGAGGTGGAAAGGATATGGGATAAGAAATATATATTAGACTAATGCATGATTGCTTTCTCTTTTGTGAATCTCGAACGAGGTATAGGTAGGTAAGGAGGAAGAGTTTGCTTTTGGCATATGGGAACAGGGAACCTTTTAGGGTTGATTGCAAATACTCTTATATTCGTACTTGTATGGGGGAGTTTTGTTTGATAAAGTACCAGAGAAATTAAAGAGACATGTTTGTAAAAAATTTTCTTGTTTTTTTTTGTTTTGGTTTAAGGATTGAAGTCAGGTGCTTAACTATGTCTGAACATACACAGTACCTACTACATTGTCATTCTAAAGAAAGCTTAAATAAACGAAAATTCAAGAACCCTTTTGAAGGTATCTTTAAGGGTATGAAATAATTTGTGGATTACATATAGTAGTTGCGAAAAGGGTATTTGTAATGCTAGAGCATTACAGTTTTTTGGTCCTTGACCGATTTTTGGTATTTCGAATTCTTTTAAACCGTTTCAAATACATTCGTCAATATTAGCAGCCGATAATAAGATAAAATAAGAAATACGAAGCTAACAGTGCCTACGATAATCTGCCAAAGTTCCTTAAATCCAGAACCCTTACCATAACATCTAAGCTGCTGAGTGCTGGTGAATAGGGTAATGATTCATCCAGTACTTACATTATGTTAGAATCCGAGACCTGGGTGCCTAGCAAAAGGAGCTCCGACCTGTTAGGCGAGCTCGGGAGGAAAGTGTTGAGAAAAATTGTTGGTCCCGTATGTGGGGAAGGACTTTTGTTGAAAAACTACAATTATAAATTGTATGTAATCTTCCCCGAATCATATATCGTGAAAAAACTAAGCTCGGAAGACTCCGGTGGATAGGTCAGCTAGATAGCATGTAGTACAATTTATAGTTAGGCGATAGCCTTAGGGTACGCAACTGGATGTTATCGGCTGACGAACAGGGCAAATGGAGAGATCATGTTGAATGAGGCCATCATTCCTGTTGTTGACTCCGCATGATGATGATAATGAACGGAAAACAAAGCTATTAGTTTCTAGGTTTTAGACGACAAATCAAGAAGTCTCGGAAGTTACCAGTACAGCAAGATGATTCGCTTCAGAAATTGAATATCATAAGAAAACGTAATTACTATCAAACAAAAAATTTAAAATTCCATTAAAGGCCGTTATATCCATTAACATTTTGAGGTAAAAAATTACAAATTTACCAAAAGCACTTAATTCTTCTTCTACATGCACTAATCAAACGAATACCTATTCAAAAATAAAAGGATATAAGGACATAAGGTAAAAACCCTTTTAAACAAGCACAAATTGGAACTCAAAAAGATTAATCAAAACCCATATCCAACTCGACAAGCCAGTTTGCACTTATGACTGACCGACCGACGACCAACGGAACAGTCAACATTCCTGCAGAAAGGACATAAATTATACGACACAAGCAGTTTTAGTCCTTGAAAATCATAGGCCTCGTATTGATTCTCTAAAACTGCCTCCATTCATCCCCGAATGGGACAACAAAACGCACACACACACCCTCTAAAATAAAATCAATAACTCACAAACAGTTCCATGGTTTTTAAGTTAAGGCTTCCTAAAGTCACTGGCTGGCTGGCTGGCTCTATGGTTCTTAACCATTTGTCATTTTCTTGAATAATTTAAAGTTTTAACATTTATAAAATCCTAGTTGACCCTCTACGTATTCGGGATACGACTAAAAGCTATCATCACCTAAATTTGTATGTGGGTAAGGGTAAGGGTAGTTGTGCATAGAAGTCGTTCAGTTCCATGAGTCAAGTGTTGAGCTCTGGTTAACAACACATTAGCATCACACTTTCCCCCCGACACTTCCATAGCCTTTTTGCCTAATGCTCAATATGGCAATGTGTCCCGTATGGAGACGTTATCAGCTTTTTGCAACCAAAAAACAATTTAACCTCTCTTGGTCAATGACTATGGAAATTTTAAACTTTCTCAATTAGAAAAAGGGGCAAGGGATCTATGTGCCCGGGATGTGGATATGGGACGGTCCGATTTCGGTCGTTTTTGAAAGTGTGAAAGTTAAAGAAATGTTCGGTCACACATTGATATGGGTACGACATTCTTATGTTGTGTTCGATACCGACACTATTTTTTTTTTTTTACCTCCCACCTCCTTTGCAATGATCCTGATCCGGTGCTTCAGAGGAAGGGCTTTGAAAATGTGTGGAAATTTCTCGAGGGATACAATTTGTAAATTATTTGCCAAATACAAATGAGGATTTCTTGTCACGTCACATATGGTAATTTGTTTGAGTTTGAATGGAGGTTAGAACGTGATATAGGTAGGTGTTGTGTATTTTTGACGGAATGAGGTGATTTTAGGAATTTGATTAAAATTGAAACTGGAGAACAGATTTGTCATTTCATAAACAAGTTTGATATGTGTTTTATTGGATGGGGGGAGCCGCTTGTGGACTGGGGGAGTTTTTTTCTTAATTTCATAATAAGATTAGTTTGAAAAAGACAGTGTCGTAGGTGAGTAGATAAACTAGAGGTTGATGTTACTCAAGGACAAGCCGTGCATATCGGCTTAGCACTCATGTGAGCTTAAGTGTGTGAAAGAAGCTCTATAGGAATTTGAACAGTCAAAATTGGTTGAAGTATCTTTTGATAAATGTATATGGTTGAAGGAATGACAACAAAAAGTCAATATGGAATGAATTTAGTGACAGCTACTGTGTGAAATTGATATTTTCACAGAATTCTTTTAAAATGTCTGTTAGTTGTCTGGAAATCATAATCGAAGCTTTGAACTAAAGTGAAATGAAGTGCCATTCAAGAAATTATTAGGCTGTGATTTTGTGACATTTGCTTATGATTCAGTTACGTCATTTTTCAGAGATTAAATGACATTTAAATTTTCTGGTTCAAGTCACGATTCAATGTCTTTTGTTGCATCGGACCAATATAATATTTTATTATGTGAATAAGTGATTCAGCAACGTCGTCGTCGTCTGTAAGATATTTCTAAATGACAGATTATTTAGTGACGTTATTTGGAAATCTCAGATAGATTACTATGCCTTAAACTATGATGACATCTTTAACCTCAAACCGTAATTTTTCTATAATTTATAGAAATCTTGTAACTCTAAGTGACGTATCAGAGAACAATGAGACTATGATTCTGAGTATTCAAATTTTTAATTAGTGACAGTTTTTTTTAGAGACAATGACTGACGTTTAAACTTCCACAAGTATTTTTTTCTGTTTCAGTTTACAATTCATTTTCTTATGTTGCCTCAGAAATGTATTGTATCTCGAAATGTCGTTAAGTAACATCTGTTAGGTTAGGTTATGACTCAATAATGTTTTCTGTTTCAGAGAACAATTATTTTACGATTGCACATTGTATGTGTATATGATATCACAAAATAACGTCATATGTCATTATAGATTGCGTTAACATGACATTGAGTGCCTGAGATTAGGGGCTAGGGAAGTTTACAATACCTGAGAAGGTTATTGAGACAGATTTTCCGTCTGAAATTACTATTAACAGATATAATGGTTTCAAACTGTCATAGGCGGTCATATTATTTTATGACGTCACCAGCCTTAAACCATGATTTAAGGACAACTTTTTACTGTCATTTAGTGACAACTGACAGTTCTAATTTTAATTTACTAACACTTCTACAACCTCAGATTGACGTCTAAAAATACTAATTAATTTAAGTGACGTCTTTTACATGACACTATCAATTAGTGACGTTATTTTACGATAATTAATCATTAAATTGATGTCCACTGTCTTAGACTGTGACGTCTACTATCATTTTGCAACGTAACTCAGTGATATTTTTTATCATAAACAACGTTTAGGTGAATTGCAATTTAGTGACGTCTATTGTGTTGGTATTGAGCGATTGATTAAGTGATTATTCCTGTAGACATAAAGAAGTGATTTAGTGACTTTGATGTGACACTTTTAAATTAAGTAATTTCAAAGTATACATATAAAGGTTATTCTTTTTGCGATATATAAAGACATCAAAAGGCACAGTCATTTAAGAGCAAGCAATTTTTATTTCCTCTTAAGTAATGGAACTTAAGTGACTCAATGAAATATTTCTACATACGCCACTGTCCTTAAACAATGTGTGTTTTTATATTTGTCATTTCTGAGATTTTTTTACATACCTAAAGCCTTTGAACCATAAATTTCCCTTTTTGGTCAATCCTAAAAGTGGTCACATACATACATATATGTAATGTATAGTGTCCCATTTCAAGATTTTACAACTCCTTCCACACACACACTTAAAATTCACATTCTGAGACACACATTTCCTAGTTACACATTTCAAATCGATAAGATACGAACGAACCCACCAGATGTTGTACCATACTCGTATATTAATTTCGGCACGATTTCCTTGAAAAAGTCACTCAAGGATGTGTGTCCTTTTTCCTATTCGAGTTTCCTATATAGATTCCATTTTGCCTTGTGTACTGATTAATGAAGTGTTGACCAAAGACCATATCGCAGGACAAAAAGTGTTGGAATAAGAAAAACAAGGGGCAAACCTTTTCACATCCTTCGGACTTTGGAGTATTGTAGGTGTAGCAAGAGTAACATGAGTTGCAAGGAGGGGATAGTGATGATGATAATGGTCAATAACAACAATAACAAGGATTCAAGCAGAGTTATAATTTATGAGATTTTATTTATGGTCACAGGACCTGAGGATGTGTGTGTGTGTTTGCGGTTAAAAGACCTTCGTCACAAGGATAACTCATGTTTGGTTTTAATTTCTTAAGTCAGTCAATCCACCCCATTCCGTTCCATCCCATCTTCATATCCAAGGTCCTGTAACAAGTGACCACTTCGTTTATCCGAACCCTGAATGAATCCTGATGGTGGTGGTCGTAGTCGTGGTGATGTAATAAGAGAGTGCGGGCAAGTGCAATGTACAGTACACACATAGAATCTATGATGGTAACCAATTTAACTCAAGTGTCAGAGACTGACTGCAAAACGAAAAGGATAACACTCTGCACCGTCATCATCGCTTTCCGTATCATCGTTGACTCCCATCGTCCTCGTCCTCGTGCGTCGCGTCGTCGTCGGTCGTCCTAGTTGTCGTCATCGTTTATTCGCGTAGTTGGATCGTATAAACACAAACGTCAGAGACTCCTAACTTCCACTTAAGCATCCTCGGGGCATATCAGCCAACATGGATGGCGATGGGTGTGGAATGAGTAAGCTATACATTCTATACACAGAATCCCCTGTACCATCAAGGATGCAGGATGTAGGTGCATGCATCGCCCTCAGGGAAAGGTAGAGTCTTATTTCAGCTGTCGTTGTGCGGTGCATTCATTGAAATATCCTTTTTTGTGTGCAAAGTGCAGTGTGTGGCGCCCCATTTTGGTTCTAAATGGAGCGAATTTTTGGCTAAAAACCCATGAAACATTCATGAGGGGCTGTGGCGGCGGCTAAGAGGAAGGACTTAAAATATGCATCCTTGCAGGAGCTTTGTCTTGCAGTATCCAGCATCTATAGCATCACAGGTGGAACTCGTAGTGAAGTTTTTTGTAACCCTGTCCCGGGACTTTACTGATTCTATATATTGCTGACTGCAGCAACAAGGACTTCCAGCCAGGATAAGAGTGCATGGTTAAATTATGCGATGCATTTGTATACGTATATCATGATGCTGAAGAGTGTTGATTATATTTGCGTATGTTGGTTTGGGTGTGTTATTCTTTTTATTGTATGTATATCTAAGGGCATCCTTTGTACTTTTTCTCTTGACGCAGAAATGTTGGGTGGGGCAGGGGGGTAATGGCTATGGAGGTAGAGGATGGTTGACTGCAGTTTACATTAATCGCAGATTGCTGGTTATGTGTGCGGTGCGGTGCACAGAGTGACTTCAAGTGCGGGTATTGCAATTTTACATAAATAAAGGATCCTGGGAGAATTCCCACGGCACTTAGTCCATGAGTGCCGTGCAAAAGGAGTGCCAAATTTTCTTCTACTACAGTCAGCAGCAGCGGTGGCGGCGCGGCGGGCGTGTGGGTAGAGATGACTGTGGATGATGTCGATAAAGTCAGAGGGCCAGGCGAAGGGATGGTGTTTTTTTTATATACATATAACATTGAAGGTGGTTGCCCTTCGAATAGAATCCTTGGTTATTTAGCTTTTCAAGGGTGCAACATTGGAAAATAGAAAATTGGTTACAATACGCAAGCAAATAGCCGCATTATACTGTTTCGCTGTTTTGTATTTTTTTTTTTTTCTTCAAAGGCAACAAGAAGGGTAGCGCTGAAGCCTTTGACCGTTTGGTGCGGTCTGTATGATGATTATAATGATAATAAAATCGGTCAAAGGGACACTTCAAGTGGAAGTTTTTTTTTTCATTGGAAAGGATTTTGATGGAGAAGTTGCCTTGAATATGGATATCTTAAAGGGGAGCAGCTCCCTTTGTTGAGGATTTTTTTTTCTTTAGACACAACATCATGAAAGGTTTTAGGTAGACTCTTGTCGATGATAATATCTTTGAGTAGTGACAAAGAAAGGTTAAATAAAAAGAAAAACTTGTGTTTAAGGAGAGTTTACAAATCTAAGCAAAAGTCAAGGTCATTATGGATGGATTTTGAAAAGGAAAAATCTGAAATGACCTTACAACTCAGGCAAAGCAGAAAATCCTTTGCTTGTAATAGAAATTTACTTGTTGTTAAAAAGCAATAGTTAAGAAGACACTTTAACTGAACGGATCCTTTATGCTGGCCTCATTCAACAAGTTTCTTCATTTATCCCTAGCTAGCTGACGCCATCCAGTAGCGTTCTTGCTTCTACTACAGCGTCCTGGTCTACGCCATCTCTCTGTATGGTCTGCCACGATGTTGCGTACCATAAAATGTACTATACAAAGAACTATTCGAGTCCGTTCCTCCTTCATACGAGCTAGGTCTACGTGATTTTGGAGTCTACCGAGCTCAATTTTGTCACGATATTTTCTTCAAGGTATAGATTACATTATACAGTTCATGATTATAGCATTTTCGAAATCGTCCTTCCTCACATAAGGGGTCAACGATTCTTCGTAAGACTTGCGTCTCCGATGTGGCTTGTTACTTAAGAATCAAGGTGCGCAGAAACTTGGGACAACGTTCAGAACTAAAAAATCAAGAAAGGGGACCTAGAAAAGACTGAATTCTGAACTTCGAGGAACAGAGTTCTGGGAAAGCCTATTTCTTGACAAATTTCTGATACAAAAAAGGAAGAAGGATAAGTGGAACTAAAACTTGTTTGACAAATTTAAGATTTCCTAAACTTTAAACTTAACTTTTTCAACTTAACGAGTTCTTATGAAAAATTTAAACGTTGTTTTTTTGTCAATTCAATTTTAAATAAAGTTACACAAAAGTCTTGGAGCTTCCTGACTCGTTGTCCTTCCATTTTTTTTTTTTTTTTTTTTAAGTACTTTTCTCTTGTCAGTAGTTGATGTTTATTTGTTTTTTTTTTTTTTTTTGTCCTCCCTCATCCCTTCATACTCGTATATACAAATGTCAACTGTTAAACTAAACGTGTTGACTTCTTTTGGCATTTGTGTTTATATTTCTATAAAAGGACATAACCTCTTCATAGTTTGTGGTTTCCTTGCCAAAGTTCTGGTTCATTGAAATCCACGTTTTCCTTGTGTATATAGTATACACCGAATCCTGATGCAATGTGTATGTACGTACAACTTGTATACCTCTCACGCTTTATGCACTTATACTCTTGAGTTGAACTGTATCTTTCTATTTACATGGTTTAAAGTTAAGGACGAAAGAAAACAACAAAAAAAATCCATGGAACATTGAACATCTTCTCTAACCCTCTGCTTCTGATGTCAAATAAAAAATATACCAAAATAAAAGGAATGTAAAATTACACACACACACACCCACAGATAGAGAAAAGGACATACATAAAATAAAGTATTTCATTTTGGTTAAGTTGATTTTTATGTAAATTATATTTGCCATCTAAGAGCATTCGATTTGGTATGGAGATAGACTAAACGGTACACGCGATACAATCGCTATATATTCGCAAGGATATTATACCTAGGTCATGTTGTGTTGTGTTGTTAATGAAAATTTATGCAGCCATGTGTGTTTTGAAACATTTTTATTCTTTTTTTTAAGGAGTAATTCAACCATGGATGTGGAGTTGAAAAAAAAATGTCACATCGATCTAAAAGAAGACGCTAATTAATTAAAGTTGGAATATCTACGGAAAAAAAACCTGTACGATTTGACTCAATCCGTTATATCCTACCGATTCCGAAAAAAATCCAATAGTCTTACGATTCCGCCTTATAACTCTGAACTAGTTTTCGGAAACTGCTTCGTGACGAGGAAAACCTATTCAACGAGTCTGACGATTCTGTATGAAAACCCTAAACGAATTTTTATTCTCTATATTTTTGCGTGATTCTGCTGGATTTGACTCGATAAATTTGAACGATTTTGGAAAACCTCCCGAAAACTCTGAACGAGTTATTCAGCTCTTCTGACTTTCAAACATAGGTAACACAAATTTTGTTTGCGAAATTTCTCCTCATTAAAAAATGTTACCTATTTTTAAATTTCTGCTACAAATTTTAGGACTACGAAAGACGCACGAAGACTTTAAACAAGTTAATGGAATCTGAGAGAAAGACTTAAAGTTAAATTTCTAAGGAATAAACCTGTTTCAGTTGCTTAGCAATTAATTAGAATTGATTTGCAAAAAAAAAAATTATTTTCTCAACAAGTTATAAAGAATTTCAACAGAATTCCAAACGAGATACAAAAATTATTGGAAATTAGTCTGTCGTAAAGACATTGGACAACCTCGAAGTTCTGAAAGAGTTCGCAAAGACAGAAAAATTCATAACAAAATTTGACGAATTTGATAAATTCCTTTGTTGAAATTACATTAAACAAATAAATAACAGTAATTTCTAGATTTAAGAGGGAACTGTCCATTTGCCCTTTATCCCAGTGTTTACCCAAGAAAGGATTGTCAAATTGTTTTTGGTTTAACCCTTAACCACCTACCATTCTGCTTCTAAAATACACAAATTCAACAATTTTTTTTTAACAATAACTAGAAATATGTATACCACAAAAATTCATATTTTTGAAACTTTGTAAAATGTTCTGCAAAATTAAATGGAATTTTGTTAAATGTTTCTTTTTTCAAGCTGTAAAAAATACAGTAACGTCTGCTAAAAAGTGTTATTTTCGACTCGAATATTTTGTTAAATTTATTTAATATTGGAAAAAAAACTTAAATAAACAGTTTAAAAAAGTTACCAAATAGACTGAGAGCCCACAGCAAATTTTTGGTTGTGAAAGTTAACCAAAAATGAAGGGTTTGAGTGGAAAGCTGTTGCAAATGTGTGTACAAAAATCCATGTCTTGCAGTTCCTAGTCTTGGCCTTTGCGACGAAATAGCTGGTCAAAAAGTTAAAAAAAAATGATTTTTGGGAATACTAATGTTAACCTAAAATTTATTTCAAAACTAGATATCGAACTCCTGATTACAAAAACTTGAGTACAAGACAAATTCATAGCGGCAATATGTATGCCAGACAATTTGAAAAAACCCAACAACTACTGTAGAAAAAAAAAAATTTGAATTTTTTCAATTTTTAAAAACAGTTTTTCTTCAAAAAATTCAAATTTTACTCTCAATGTTTTTAAAAATTGAAAAACATCAAATTTTATTTTCTAAAATAGTTGTTTTTTTTTAAACCTGCAAGACATGGATTTTTTTAGTCACATTTGCAACAGCTTTCCACTCATATCCTTCTTTTTGGGTTAACTTTCACAACCCAAAATTTGCTGCGGAATCTTAGACTAAAATTGTTGTTAAGAATTGAAAGTAAACCTACCTGATACCTTTTTCAATGGTGAGTTTTTTAAAACACAATAACTTCAATAAATATCAATTTTTAACTTCCCATATTGAGTTATTCAAACTTTTGACAAATGACTTTTTTCGCATCTGGTAAAATTTTGCAAAAACTAAAAAAGTACATAAAATTCTACCAAAAATTGGTAAAGAATATATTTTGACTTGAATTTCTATTCAAATTAATTTTATTTTATAGATAATACAACTGTCAACACATTGGTACAATTTTTGACAAATATCGAATTGACAGTTTTTTTTTTTACAAAAAAATAGAAAACTAAAACAAAAATTGTCTTACAACTTGGATATTTCTAAAACGGGTGATGTTTTTGACTTCAAATTTATTTTAGTTGATTTATGGTACTTGTTGTACGTAATATGTAGTTCATTTTTGACAAATATCAATTTGAAATTTTTATTTTACAGAAAAAAAGAAATATATACAAAATGGTAAATATTTTTTTTTGTTCACAACTATAACTCGAGAACTTTATTAAGTCAGATATTTTTTTTTATTAAAATTGTTATCAATCAACATCAAAAGTAAGTCGATTTATAAAGAATATTTATTAAGAATAAATTGATTGCAAAATTCTTACAACTATTAATAAATTTACAAGAATTGATAAAATTTTGATACCTATCCTTTAGTTGATAATTTATTTCGACACGAAAACTTCAATAAATAACAAATATTTAAAATATTTGTTATTTGTGTGGGTCGCACCCAGCCTCTTTTTAAAATAAATAATATTAAGTTATCAGTGTGTTACATTTTGTACAATAATCTTAAATTGAAAAAATGTCATTTTATTAAAAAAAAAAGTGTTGACACTCCTAAGTCCCAATCTTCTCAACCTTGATTATTAACTTAGGGAGCAGTTCTATTGTTTCTTTTTATTATTTATGTTTAAAAAATATTAAAAATAACTTACCACTTTTATTTTAACAAAAGACCTTCAGCCAACCTGCAAATGGCCTACTATAACTTCGAAGAATTTTATCGCTGAAAGTAAAAGAAAAATAATAAGATGAAGATTATATATTTATTTTAGAAAACAAGTAAGTATTTTTATTATTGTATTTTATGTTATTTCATGTTACTTTATTTCATTTTATTTTATTTTATTTTATTTTATTTTATTTTATTTTATTTTATTTTATTTGAAGTGATATACACTATTTTTTATTTTTGTAACCATTCAATTTCAATTTCAATCCAAATATTCATTTATTACAAGTTATCATTGTAAATGTATTTAAAAAAAAGTTTTTATGAATTTTTAAGCATTGGCTTAGCCGTCAGCTCAACTTTCAAAAATGTTCTCAATTTTTGTAACCATAAAGCATAGGTACATTTCTTTTCAAAATTTTCAATTGCACATTAAAAAAATTAAAAAATTGTCTTGTGTTTTAAAAAAAAAGCAAATGGCAACGCACTCACCTCCGTTCCGATTCGCGATAGCGGTAAAAAAGAATACTTTAAAAGAAAAATTACATACCTGTTTTCCAAGCTCCTCATTTCAATCGAATGTATTATTTATAATTTCCACTATATTCACTTATTTCACAATACAATATTTTCAAACACTTTATTTTTTTATAAAATTTATTAAATTAATTTCACATTAATCGCTCGCGGAACAATCCAATTAACTGCGCGCACTTTAAGAAGACTAGACAAAGACTAAGCTCTCCTTTGTCTTTTTGCTTAATTCATTAATCTCAGCTTTCTCCTGTTTTCTCACTCAGATTCAGCGACTCAGCAGAGCTGAAATTTCAAAGCACAAGGCTAATCGCTTAGCGCAAGCGTTTTTAAGTATTGGTAATGGTTAGTTCTAAATTCTCTTTTCTCAGAGAAATTTATTAAAAATGGCGGTAAGGAGAAACAAAATGGTTGTTCATTGTTGGGTTGGGTTGGGTGTGCGTGTGGGTGTGGGTGATGCTGGATGATGAGAGAATTTTGTTTGACAATAACAACTACATACCTACGAGAATGAATGGAAGTTAAATCAGAAAAAAGTCTACTTACTTTAGATGGTGGTGGGTGGTGACTGGTGAGAGAATTCAATATGTTTTTAGGTGGCGGAACTGATCTACATTTGTATGAGTTCATTTTTCCCCTCGGTAATTTTTGTTGGTTGGACTTTTGGAGTCAAATTCTCATTTGTCAAATGGAATATGTAGATACATAAATTTAAAGAGTTAATTATTATTTTTGTATTTTTATTTTTCCATGACGTTTTTGGCATTTTATACAATTTTCACAAGAACACAATTCACAGTAGTTATTTTGTAAAAAAAAAACTTAAAACAAAAAGAAGGAATGAATCAATATTAATTTTACAATTTCTGATCAAAAGGTTAAAACAACAAAATCCAATTTCTTTCGGGCTTGAATGTCTTAAGAACTTAACATCTAGATAAAAAAACAAAAACTATGTATACAATCAATTCTACTAAAAACAAAATTTTGATATGGACAAATTTATTATTACACAAGAACTTAAATGTGCCAGGTTTTAATTGTTTTTTTTTTTTTTTGAAGAGTTAACAAATTTGGCACAAATGGACTTACATATGTCATTATTTAGTTGTTTAAGTTTTAAGTATCCATTTTATAGTAGTTCAATTAATTGGTTCATATCTAATTATACTAATTAGTATAGAAGACAGAATTTGGAATTAGTTAATGCTGAGTTGTGTACATATTTCATGAACTATCTGATATAATTTAGGAGTTCCTCAGGGCAGTTACCTTGGGCCGTTACTATTAAATATATATTGTTAGTTAATATCTAATATCATCATCTATTAAAGTAGTAAAAATACGTACTGTTCTAATGAACTTACTATAAATAAAGTAAATAAATACAATAAAATTATCTATTATTCCAACAATTTGTCTGTCTTGTATGCTATTTAAAGTTATGAAGTTATAAAATCTCCTGTATAAGCTATGCAAATATTTGGAAAATCTAATTTTATTGAAGTTAGAGGCAAATCGAAAATCAGCTGAGTATATGTTCTTGTAAAATGGGTTTACTTTGATCTTTTATGACTTTGACACTATTGACACTAGTTGTGTTTTATTCAGTGCTGTATATCTAGAGCAGCATTCAAGTGAATAAAACGATCAAACTCACTTTAACTATATCGCCAGCACAGCTGCTATTATTTTCGCCAGCAATCAAATTTTTGTTGATTTGCGATAGCTACCCAGTATTAAATAAAACACAACTACTAATGATTGTAATCATTCTCTTAATCTCTTCCTCAACCCTTAATTGTAGTATGTGAAAGTGTGAAGTCATATAAAGATTCATATTTTGTAGAAATTACATCCTGCTAGTAAAACAAAAATAATAATATTGCATGCAGAACTTTTTGTGAGAGATTTATTCTTATAATTTCTTAAACTATTTAATCATGAAAAAAAAGAACTTAAGAAACTCACATTCTTAAGTATAAGTAATAATATTGAATAATCCTCAAGAATTTTCAACTTTTTCCTTCGAAACAGTTTCCCAATTTTACATTATTTATATTGTACATAATCTCGAAAATCTCCAACAATTTATATCTTTTTGTAAATTAATTTTGAAAGGCGTCTCCAAGGACATGTGTCTATTTCATAAAATCTCTCAACGCCATCCATTGCTATATACGAATATCTGCAGAAGTATGTTATTACTTATAAACTTATAACAGTCTCAAGTGAATCGTAAACTTAAAAAAATATATATATACATAGTAAAACCAAAAAAATAATATAAAATACGTACATACGTTAAAATATGAAACTTTCTTTTCCGTTTAAGCACGGTGGTGCTAAAAAAGTTAATGCTTAAACGTTTTCCGAAAGAAAACTCCTCTCTTGAATCTTTTTCGTCTTATTCTTGTGGGAAAAGTTTTCTGTCATAATATTATAATATGATGGGACACAGTGCGATTATCCTTTTTGATCAACCCCTCCCCTTTTGGTTTTGGCATGAAGGAACATATTTATCTACATATAAAGCTGTATAGCGAGACTTTAAGCCGCTTGCGAGTTACGAGTTACGAGTATTGCCTTGCGGCTGTATCTTCATACGTTCGTCGAGCACATGCAACATGCGACGCGCCACCATGAAGACGACATCGACAGACGGAAAATGCGGAAAAACTTTTTCCACACCGCCTTTTATTTTTATTTTGCAAAAATTTGGAAAACGAATTGAAAATTGAAATCGACAAGTTGGAAGGGGGACAGAGGCGAGGTTGTTGTTGTTTTGGTGATGATATGGGGTGGTGAAATGTTTTTCTTTATTTTATTTACTTCTGTGGCATACACACACAAAAACATCACTTAAGTACACATGCATTATGACTTTTTAAGTAAATATTACGTTTTGCAAATTTACCGGAAAACCAACCGGATCCCCTTGTGAAAGTTTTAAATTTCCTTGTTTTCCTGTTTTCGCAAATGATGGAAAAACCTTCATATGCGAAAAACTGTGGTAGCACTGGTGGCGAAGTGCGACAAAGAGGGGGTGGAAAATAACATGATTTGACGACTTAATAATGTGTTTTTCGCATGTGATATGTGAGCAAGTGGATGAGGGGTGAATGCTCGTACTCGTACTTGAAGTGCGTGCCAATTTCCTAATTGTGTGAATAAAACTTTTGTAACGTATGCGAACGATTCGTGACGTCGCGTCGTCGCGTCTTTTAAAGGACTCGATTTCTGGGGGGGATTGCGGGTGTAGACTAACCAAACCATCTTCTTAACCATATAATGAGCTTGTAGATGTGGTTAAGTGGTTGATATATGAATTTTTGCACAATCAAATTATTTTTGTACTTTATGGCTCGTATACAGTTTGGGGAGGGATGGGTTTCAGCTGAAGGATGAATTTGCGAAAAAAAAAGTTTTTCAAATGTTTCCTTTGGGAATTCATTGAACTTGTTGCGAATGGGTATGGAAATGTCTGTAGGCATAGTATACAGTAATTTTATGTATAGGTAATGTTTCAGA
Source organism: Scaeva pyrastri (assembly GCA_905146935.1). NCBI lineage: Eukaryota > Metazoa > Arthropoda > Insecta > Diptera > Syrphidae > Scaeva > Scaeva pyrastri. The sequence continues at coordinate 21,972,654 of LR989927.1, read as the reverse complement.
AGCATGCACAATTGTTGAAATAAATCTTAATTTTTTCAAATGGGAAGGGGCGGAAGAAAATTGAATTTTATATGGAGATGGAAGTAATTTGATAATAAATTGAATGTCGGGAAACCTAATGGGGATCTATACCAGCAGCATATAACTTTTCAAAAAAAAAGTAAAATATTTGACTCAAAGCTAGATAAGGATTTGTTTATAGTTTGAAAAATTGTTATCTGTCAATTAGAAGTGGAAATGACGTGACACTAGAGTTTTTATCAATCCTAATATACAATGATTAAGTGGGTTTAGGTTTTGTTCTAGAAAGGTTCCATATAACAGACAAGTGTTTCCTTTTATCGCGAGACAATACTATCCATTTACTAGGTACTCCAAGACTTGGGTGTCGTGGTCCACCTTTTTTAGCATAATCATGGGCTGCCCCTCTATCGCCTACCATAAAATGTAATTCAAAGAAGTTTGCGAGCTGGTTCCTCTTAGCTCTTGCGTGCTAGGAGGCACCTGCCCACCAGTGACTTACATATTTGGGATGCATTGGAAGCCCTTCGATCTCTGAATTGGGTTCCATCCAAATTTAACTATTTTCTAATGAACATTCGTTCAGAAGTGTACCTCATTGTTAAGGACGAAAAAATATCAAAAATATCTTTTTTTATCGGGCATAATTACGTTGCAATATTTAAATTTGTTCATTTTATCTTCGGCAACCTCATGGTCCTTTCCTTTAAAGTTACTGGCCATAAAATGTTAATTGCTTTCTTTTTTTTGTTCTTTTAATCGTAATTTAAGTTAATTCACTTCAAGCAACTATTCGATCAATTAAATGGTCTGATGTAACTAACTAACAAAAAAACACAACATAAATTCTTTTGTAACACGATATCATAAAATTTATTCATCTATTGCTCAATTCTTATGTACAAAAAAAACTAAAATAAAATATAAAAATGAACAAAAATTACTTCATTATTTTAGGTTAAATGTTTTCCCACATTTCTTAGCCCATAACCAGCACTTAATCAAATTTCCTGACTAATTTTATTACACTCGAAAACATTAAAACAAATTTCCGATCACGAAACATTATTTTTTGTTTTTTTTTGCTTAACACACACAAAAATATGAAATAAAAAACAGTTTTACACTAATTGCCTCTTGAACTTATGTTATGTATTTCAAAACCACGAAGGACATCTCCGTGTTATAAGTCGAAGTACATCATATTATTTTCAAAAAAAACCCAGCAGGACATTGCGTACAGCAATAAAAATTTGACCCTTTTGATTGACGATTTTGTTTAAAATTCATTACTCTGAGCATGGAACATAAAAATGAAAAATAAAAACTCTACAACACGAACCCCCCAAAACAACAGCAAAAAGGGTTAATTAAACAATTGGTCAAGGGTGGTAGACCGGTGCGTGGTGGGGGGATGGTATCACTATCGATTATAATTTCTTATTTGTGTCGTAAACGCTATCAATTAGCCCGACTACCTCACACGACACAGCCAGAGCTCAGCTCAGCCAAAACCAACAAACAGAATGTCCTGCGTCGTCGTCGCGTCTGTCCTCTGTACAACTCGCTGTATCTACCCATAAAACGTGTGTGCAAACAACACTTAAAACGAAAGTGACATGGGTAAACATGACCCCTGCACGGCAGTGTCACTTACAAATGAAAAAGAAAGTCCCAAACAATCCCCTGGAGCCGAGGATGGAAAAAAACAGAAACAAAACAAAAGAGCTGGGGTGAGAACTTTAACGCGTCTGTACTTTATGGTCACTTTTTTCCAGTGTCCTTCCACCGCTTCATCGTCACTGCCACAGTGCGACCGACTGTCCAAAGGGTGGGCAATGTTTGCATGTTTAATTATATCGAATCCAATTGGTTTTTTCGTCATCACTCCTTAATTTACATATGACACGCATATCCCTCAAGGATATATCCACTTTGAGTGCACACAATATATTATCTTCTTCGTCTTCGTCTCCGTCTTCGGCTCGAAGTTAGATAAACACGAAAGGGGTTGCACATCATGATAAAACGACGACGACGAAGGACGTTCGTTCTTGGTCCTTTCTTTGAATTTTTTTTCTCTTCTCCTTTGGATTATATGCAAAATTTATGACATTGTATCACGTCCTTGTGCAAACCACATCCTTTCGTATTGGAAAACAGTTTTCCTTTTTTGAAATGAAATCCCATGTCACATTGCAATCGCTTGTGGGCCAGACATTGCGTATATCAACCAGCAGAGATATGATGGCTCCTGTTCCTTCTCCGAGCTTCTGGTGTATAGAATCCAACTTCATATTGACCACAGCCGCGTCGGAATGCAAGGAAAGCATCTTGTGGCACAGGACTACCCAAACTCACACCCGTTTCGCATCCGAATCATCATTGTCCCCACATACGGTACAGTATACACGGTAATATGCTGACTTAGTGAGATTAGTTTCTTGGAAAATCTTTCGGAGTTTTGCTTGAGTGGCACTGAATATAAGTATCTAGGTATACCCGGGACAGGACTCACTGGTGCACCCGTTCGTCGTCATCATCGTCTTCGTCCTCGGGGGTAATATGGGTATTCAAGTCGCATAAGTCTTTCAAAAGTAGATATGACATGACATGGACTGTTTGTTCCTTCGGGTATCAAGGATATGAGTATAGTTTGTATCCAGTGTCTTGTGTGGGTGTGGGTGTGTATGAGTTGTCTGGTTTTAAGGGAAATCCGATATGAAGAAGACCACAGCGGCTAATTGCTTAATTAGCATATGGTTTCGACATCCAAAACAGACTCAGAGCAAAAGCTTTGTTTTGTTTGTTTTCTTTGGATTGGTGGTGGTGGACTTGTGTGAATGTGTGTATTCCTTTTGACTCCTTCTCAGACATTTTCGTATATTGACAGACATTACCCATATTGACTGAAGCTCATTCTTGGGTAAACAATAAGGCACGCGTTTAATTCACAATATATTCGTATACCTGGGACCTGAGACCATCACCTTCTATTTTAATGACAGGTTAATAAAGTTTTAATTAAAAGAAAAAAACAACAAGAAAAAAATACTACATGCGTAAGAAATTCCTTGAATACGTGTGTGTGTGTGTGTGTGTGTGAGTTTGTTTAATTACGAAATGTAATTGGAACAAAAAGGGTTGAAAATTGAAAATCGATTTGTTTAACTTTGTCTTCGGAAAATAGAGGCCATCACATTTGGAAAAGGGTTAAATAAGAATTTGTTTCTTTTATTTGAGTAAAGCACACATTGTGCGTGTGTTTTCTTGTGTTTGGCATTTATGTTCATATACTCATTTTCTAGGAAGAGTATATCAATTTCCTGTTATTTGAAAAAGTCTAAAGAAATAGGTACTAAAAAAAAGGATTCATGGTTATCTATGTTTTTGTTCCAATTTTTTAAATTTGACAAATTTAATTCGCTTAAAATTGAACGCAACAAGTTTGTGGAAAACAATTTTAAATCAGAATGTGCATTTAATACAGAAGGGTTCCTGAGAAAAACTTAGGTGTATAATTTATTGGGGCGGAAAAAATCAAGAGGTCTGGGAGTTTTCGTCGAAGACTCTGCTTCATATGTTAGGTCTACCAAAAAGTATGGCATAACATATGTCAATCTTAATTAATGTGGTATTAGGTAATTTGGACAGGCATATTATTAAAGTTTATTACCTATATCAAATTCGTTAGTAACATACACAATACAACAGCTCGTAAATTTAAAAAATACCGAGACGATGACAGATGGAACTTGCTTGATGCAGATACTATTTTTTACCAAGAACTTTTTTTCTTTTGCCTTTTCAGTTGAGCTAGTTCCAATATAGAAAAAGAGGCTGGCTTTTATTGAAGTTTTTATATGCCACAATAAATAGTCATCTAGTGTTAGTGTCCTTTGATGCTGTCTTGAAGCATAACATAATTTTGTCAATTTTTGTGAACTTGTAAATTTTTATTAAAACTGGGTAATCGATTTCTTCTTTTACTGATTTACTTTTGATAAATAGCCATCTAACAATTTCACTAAAAAAAATATCAGGCTTTAGAAATTTCTCGAGACATTGTAGTTGAAAAAAAATTTTTCGAGATTGTTGTAGTTCTATAATTTTTTTTGTAAAAAATATGTCAAAATTGTACCATATGTGAATAGTTCCATTTTGCATAAAATAAAATAAATATAAGGCCAATATCGTTGCGCGCTCTTAAGATATTCGAATCAAAAAACATTTTTTACCAATTTTTGGTAGTATTTTTTTCACTTTTTTATTTGATTTTTTTTTTCAAAATTTTATCAGATTTCAAAAACGTCATTTCACGTAGCACAAAATTATTTTGAAGGTTATATAATTTTTCCTTCATTGTATAATTGAGTGCCAATTTTTTTTTTTTGTTGAAATTTTTCTAAATTCATACCAAATCTGTATCACATAAAATTCCACACAATAAAATTTATTTGAAGTCAATAGTGTCATCCGTTTCTGAGATATTTGTGACCAAACAAAATGTTCACTATTTTTTTTAAACTGTATAGCAGTGAAAAAAATTGATCAACAAATTTTTATGAAAGTCCTTCCAGTTTCTTTTAAAGTTATAACCTGTCGAACAAAATTTAGTTGGAATCGATATTTCTTCTCGTTCTTGAGATACCGTTTACGAAAAATGGTAGCTCGAACGTACGAACACACAGACATCTCTCTACAAATGACGGGTCTAGATTCTAGGCACCCTGAAACATCCAGATTTGTCAAAAAATTCAATTTGAAAAATCAGATCGATAACAGTAACTTCCGACGGAAAGTTAATAAACGTTCAGAAGCACAAGGTCAACCTTAAAAGTTGCTAGAATTGACTAAACTTAACCACTCAATACTATTCACATTGACAATTCATAGTTTTGCCGGAAAAATGGCACAAGTCGGAATTAGATGATTTTCAGGATAACCTTTTTTTTAAAACATTAAAAAAAAAACAGGAATTAAAAGCCGAACTGTTGGGATAAAAAATAACGAACCATCCTTATAAAATGAATTGTTTAAATTTTTATTGAAATCAAACAAATTGCATCGAAATGTTGGTATACCTCCGAACCATTTGCCATATTCTGCAGTAGGCTGAGCTTTACGCCCAATCTCGAAGGAAGATGTCACTGCTGTGCTTAAAAAAATACCCATCTATTAGCAGATTAATTTTGGAAAAATTTACATTGTTAACCATGATCCGTTTCGGCCTCAAAACTATTCCAGAATACACTCAGAAGCGATAAAGGCTGAGACCCAGTTTTCATAAGCCTTTCAAAAAATTCTACATATCTTTGGAGAATTTGCACTGAAATAAGTGGCACTTAATACCTCAAAAAGTGTCACAAACTATCTAAAACAAAAGTCACTAAAGTTATTGACTTAAGACTTTTGGTTTTTGTAAGTGGTTTCTTATTTGAAACGAATTTTTTACTAAGCTTAACTATGAAAATGTTACTATCTACACTTTTTTGACACTTGAGTTTATACAATCTAACATGGATTTGCTTGACAGTTTAAGTTCACCTTCTTTGTTCTGTTGAGTGGCCAACAATATTGACACCTCGGTTTATCAATCAATTTGGAAACCAGCAATAGCGCCTTCTGTTGGAAGAAAAAACAAGAGTTTTTTCCAAAATGACTGATGTGTACTTAGCGCCTACTTCCAAGTGCTGAAGAAAATTAAGGTTTCAATCCATTCACGAGTTTTCACAGTTTTAACAATTTTCAGAAATAAAGTTAATATCAAATATTGGAAATCAAAGAGAATCAAAAATATCAAAAGGAATATAATAATTTACCTACTAAATTGAATGCTTAAAGCCAACAACATTCCCAAACCATCATCAGAGACAATCTTCAGACAGTTGTCATCATTCGTCATTTGTCTTTTTTTATTTTTAAACAAATTCAATCCCGTTTTGTTTGTTCTTTTAGTATTTTAAATATACTCGTACATAAATAAAAAAGAATTCGGTATAAAAGTTCGGTCACCCTTTAAAATGTCTCTCTTCTTGCATTTTTAATCAAAATCTCTCAGAATTGCAAAATAAGAACAAAAACAAAAAAAAAAAATTATTTTGTCCGATGCCCAAGGGAAGGATCAAATAATAATAATTTTTCTTCCATTTAGTCTGGCTTGTTTGTTTGTTAGATAATATCCTATCCTTTACCAAAAAAAACAAAAATTAACAAAAAAAAAAAAACATAATACTTTTGGTCTTTCCGTTGTAAAATTAATCGTCTGGGCATGACAGTATAGAACTCACCACCATACCAAGACCGACCCACCAACAGACCGTCCGTCCGTCCGCAATCGCATCCAGAAGAATGGAAAAATAGGACCAACTGAGACAAAAAAAAAAATGTTTTCTTAATTGTTGCATCATTGTTATCCTTATCGCAACCCTCTCGGAAAAGTGCAACAATCGTTTGCCTGCAAGGCATTTATCATCATCTCATAAGTCCCCCTGTTAGGGAAAATACTTGAACTTGGGTTCGGTTTGCGGCGAATTGGCATCGGTGAACCTTTAAATTAATTTTCCCACTGACCTCTGTCCGGCTCTGGGAGTTCCTACAAGAAGCGCATCAAAAGGATACAGAAACACAAACACAATCACACAGACGAAATTAATTCAATTTTTTCTGGTGGTTAATCCCGAGGATATGGGTAGGGAACGGACATGGGCAATGAGCATATGCAAGGCGCAACGAGACTCCATTTTATTATAACACATCGGGATCAGCCATCAGGGAGATCCCTCTGGGGTTTGCTGATGTTGCTGTTGCTGTACTGAAAAACCGGTCTATCGTGTGGCATTACGTAATTGAGTCCTTTGGACAGGAGTGCGAGTTCGAGTTCGAATTGTTAACTATACAAGAGGGCACTTGGGAAGGGCAGTTTCATGACAAATTGGCCGGCACTGATTCCAGCAGCGGTGATTTGTAGGCTCAGCTAATGAGATGACCTGAGGTCACTCGCAGTCGAAGTCGCAGTCACAAAGTCAACCCCTATTCCTGTGATATGTTTTGTTATTTATGACTTTTTGTTTTGTGGTATTTTTTTTTCGAGATTACCGTGTTTATACACATTAACATGTTTCATTTGTGTGGATTTAAGGACTTTTTGATCGCATGTCACCTCCTGGAGTGTGACCACTGTCCAAGCAGGTTTTTTTTTCGTTTTTGTTTCGAGGGTATACAATCGGTCATTGGATTGTTAGAATCATGTCCAGTTTATGGTAAGCCAATTGAAAGTTGGGGTGAATAAAATTAAGTTGTTTGTATATGTAATTGAGCATTAGTGTGTGGACATGTAAATTAATATATGCACTTGACTTGAATTTAGGTTTAATTGATATGTTGTAATAATATATGGGATTTTTTTCTTTGATAAGTGACCAGTTATTATTTTTTGTTTGTTTCCGGAATTGGGAAGGATTTAATTGGAGGGTAGGTGGAATTTTTGGTTGAAACCTTCGGTGGAAAATTTTATTAATTCAAATGTTCTTGATCTTATTGCTTAAGCCTCAAAGAAACTAATTACGGTTTGCTGATTGCACATAAGCTCTTACTCAATGGGCTCTGTCTAATAGACATTCATGGCTTCTTGATTTGGAGTCGGTAGCTCACCTTCTATGTTCGCAAAGATGAAGACTCCACCTCAGATCTTATGATCCATGTGCTATGCCAATGGACCAAGTATTGGTCTAGGTGTTCTGACATTTTCCGGCCAACAGCAGCATCAGCAATACAATTAAGTAGCTTGGAAGATTCAGACAAAAGATCATTTATAAAAATAAGAAAGGGAATAGGACACAAAACGGAACCCTGAGGTACTTGGCAAGAAGTGACGGAAATGCATTTTGGCGATAGTTGGAGGGGGGAAAATTCTCCTTTTTTCAATATTGGTTGAATGCTATTTTCCATCCACTCGGAGAGCTTAGAGTGGGACAGATGGTGAAACTAACGCAGTGGTTGCGACAGCGTTAAAGAATATATTTTCAAAAGAAGATTTGTACAGGAGCAGTCATGGTACCCTCTGACAGAGTTGATGCAAACAGTGCTGCAGAAAAATGAGCTTTATCGATTGAGCTTTCAAAGTACGAAGGGTATTGCGGTACCGAAGTTTGATTCGTCAAATATGACTTATACAAATCTTTCTAAAATTTGTTGAGCTCATATCGGTTTTCTTCAAATTTAACATTAGATAAAGAATTAAATTTTTAACCCTATCTGCGTAGAAGTCCACATGAAGCTATTCCTGAAGAAGCTATTGATTGAGACCATACAAGTAATCTATCTCATATTGCCAAACGTTTCTTTAAACATGTTGTGTATCATTTAAATTCAAAATTGTCAAACTTTGAATTGGAGCAATATGATTACAAGTTTCTCCGAAAGACAATTCTTTTGGAGCCCAAAAATTGCAGAATTTTTCGTGACTTTGAAATGCAACTGTTCAGAATTCAACTAACCAGTGAAGAACGGGTGCAAAAAAATTGCTGAATTTGACAGTATACCAATCCACCCGAAATCCTAAAGAAGACACTTTTGACTAAAGCTTTGGCTGGCGTTATGTCGTAATGGGACCAGATTTTTTGGAGTACAACATTGACTTAACCATCACCTTTAACAACGAGTACTTTTGTCAATGATAACCAACTTTTTTTGGCCTAAAATTAATGAATTGCACAAAATGACAATTCTGACTTGGAATCCCTCAAGGGTCCATGCAAGGGCCAATATTATTTACTATGGTGTTTAATACTTCGATGGTAAATTCGAATTTAAATTAACTTCGTCATGACACCAAAAAGTCATCTGTTGTGCTGTGTAGCCTTTAATGCTTATTGGCAATATAGAGTAAGGGTTTTTAGTTGTCTGAACAAAAATTCCTAATTACCAAAATCTTTCATGAGTAAAAACATAAAAACACTTAAGGCTACAAAAAATATTCTACATTTCAAGTTGAAAATATATGTGCAAGCCTTAAGACTAATAGCAACTCACGTCTGTCTTTTGTCATCCAAATGAAAACCTTCTTGTACCTATCTTCTTGTAGGTATATCTAAGTATAGTGCAGCCGGTACTAATCAAGCTTCAGTAGATTACGACGTTAAGTGCATACCTGACATCTGACGTCATGATATTCCCCCCTTATAAAGAAAATCTAGAGATATAGGGTTCTTAATAAATTTCTAAGAACTAAAAAAACAAAAAAAAATCAACAACAAAATAGAACAAAAATGTCAAGAACACAATAAAACATAAAATAAAAAAAAAACATCACATTTCTTCTAGGATGGAGGTACGAGTATAACATCTCTCGGACAAGGGATGCACTGCATAGCACATTATTATTAAACCAACCAACCGTCCATTTCGTCCATCCAAGAGCGTCCTTCAAACTCAAACTCATACTTTATAATATGTATACGGAACAAATACCTACCTAAGCTATATGCTCGGCATTAACAAACCATTTTTGCTTTTTACGAATTTTATTTTTTATTTTATTTAAATTTATTTTTATTTTTCTGTTAATTTCTTTCTGTGTAATATGCAAAAATCAAGCCAACCCCAATGAAAATGTAGGTTTTTGCAATCCACTTTCGACATCAAACGAATGAAAATTGTAGAGAGGCAGGTTTAGGTGGATTTAGCCCCCGACCGACGTTAGAGAGAGAGAGGGAGAGACAGTGATGGGTGGGTGGGGAGAAGGGGGTATCGTTGCCCCAAGCAACTTCTCGGTTTTGGTTACAAAAATAAGAGTAAACGTACACAAAAAAAAAAAACTAATTTAAACATGCACAAAATATATCCGTCAGCAGGTGAGTTTCTTTCTTTGTACAAAAGCAGAAAAAACCTAAATACAAAATTTGCATCCCCCCTTTAAAAAAAATTTAAAAAAAACGAACCCCCTAGCCCAAAAACAACACACCGAACTGGGCCCTCGCATCTTTTTCTTCTATATACTGTTTCTCTTCTCCTCTTCATCCATATTTCAACCCATTCAAACAGAACAACAAAATCATTAAAAAATTACTAATTTTTTTCTATTTTCCCCATCATAAGTTTCTTTCTTTATTTAATATTTTTATTTATTTTTTTTTTTTAGTTTTATTTTTTCATTTTTTATTTTTATCAAAAAAGTTGCAAAATGCAACCTGAAAGCTTGGACAGGACAGGACAAAAATATACACACACACACATACACACAAAAATAAGAACAAATACCAAAAATAAAAAATAAAAAAGAAGAAAAACTGAAAAAACAAGGATATTTTCCGAGCTCATTCGGTCCTTTTGCTTATTAAGTGCTGCTGTTGATGCTGCTGCTAGAATTTATAAAGTTTTTCATCGTGTTGTTGTTGTTGTTGTTTTAGTTGTTGTTGTATTTGTTATATTTCTTTTTGAGGTTATTTCAAGCGCATTCTGGTTTTTTCAGTTCTTCTTCTTGTTCTTCATTTTTCTTCATCTCTCTTTTTTTTTTTTTTTTTTGTTGGTTTTTTGTTTCTTTAGCTCAAACAGAAAAGAGGAACAAACGGTAACAACATTTTACGAAATAAAAACAAAAAACAAAAAAAGTGGAATAAGCCATCATATACATACATATAAATAAAATACAGAAAGAAGATATCCTTTGGTCTCTCTCGTCTAGTTGGTATGAGGCGGTGTGGAAAAGAAAGTCTAAAGGATATTTCATCACTCGTCGCTGGTATCTATATGCCCCATCACTTCAAGGATAATTCACTTCACATCATCTATGTGTGTATGTGTGTGTGTTGGGTGCATGCAACAAGGATCTCATCTTTTAGCCAACACTACAAAACCGCAGAAAGACCTCCCTCCCGCCATCTGTGATGCACAACTGCCCCCCACTACTATACACTATACCCTCCAGGCTAAATCATTGCATGCCCTATTGTATATGCGATGATTTCACTTGAAACACTCTTGGTAAAAGTTCAAGTGGAAAACTCAAGGATAGAGATTCTGGGAGGGGTAGGGAAGGGTGCCAAGTTTTTGTACCCACAACTCACCTCTATACTTTGAGCTGTGATGACGGAGGAAAAGAAAAGTTATCTTTAGCTAAAGTCAACAACTTATCCACGGGGTTCTCTCATGCACATATAACCACCACCAAGTCTGCCTCCAACCTCGAAACACCTTACCCCCCCCCTCCTCCTTCACACACACTCATGCATAACTCACGAGCACTTCATCACCAACGAAAAATCAGCAAAACTTCTGTTTTCTTTTATTAAAAGTGAATGTGGCAGAAAGAAGCAATTCTTTTCTTTATTTTTTCTTTCAAAGGATGGAGGGGGGTGATTGGGGTTGTGTAACACCCACCCTTTTTGCCACATGCATAATATATTAAGTCAAGTCAATTCAGTGCCTAGGATGCCACTCAATATGCATGTTGTTCGTTCATTATTACGAAAAGAGGCTTCGCGCATTTACGTATAATACATATATCCTTTTTTTTCGACAGGCTCACCCGCCCTACGCTGCTTTGTTTCGGTAGATTACATAGAAAAATGTTTGTTTTAGGATTCCTGGTGAACTTATTCTTTCAAACCAACCCTCCCAATGTGATTTTTTGGCAACAAATAAACTGCCAACTGCCTATATATCCATCCACACACAAGGACGAGAGTGTATGAAAAGTCCTCGAATAAGGATACAAGTTAATCCAACAAACATACAAAGGAACAAAAAAAAAAAAAAAACAAGCACACATTCTTGTACAACATCAAATGAGATGAATTCTAGAGTGGGTCTGCTGGCGCTGCTGCTGGCTGGCTGCTCTAGCTCTGGTACTGGGTTGGCTTGGTTATCCTTTCGACTTCGATGGGGGTTTGAGGGGGATGGGGATGATATTTTCGGTCGATTACCATGCACCCTCTCTCTTGTGTGTGTATATCGGGGATAAAACGCTTGTTATCACACATTGTTCCTTACACCATGTAAGTCAGCGGCAGAAGATTCAGCTCCAAAAATAAATTTTATATCAACTTTCGGAGGAGGCGGGTGTACTCGCGTATATAAGACAAAGTGGAGCATGAAGTTTATGAACGTTCCGTACATCATGCCACTCCAGACCGCTTTGGTTCTGCTTCCATCGTTTTTGTCGATTGTGGTGTTATTATGCATGTTAGTGCCGACAGGGGGAGTAGGGGTGATGTGAGGGAGTATAATAGACATCATAGCGGGTATAAAATAAAACGATAAAGAACTCGCGATAAAGAAGAAGAAGAGTATAATATGTCCTTTCTGGGATTGGTAATGTTTTTTATATGGGTTTTTTGAAAGTGTCGAAATTGCTGCTACATGCGTTCAAGTGAGTTATAGAGGATGTACGAGTATAAGGATGTTAATACAACGTATATACCTATTTGAATAATGTCGTTTGAATGTTTATGTCATTTAAGCGAATGGAAATTAATTGATCATTTTGTGTTTTGTATTGATTTTTTTTTTAGGTTTGTCGAATGAGCTATAAAACGGAGTTTGAAAATATTTATTAGAATCGTTTATATAATGGGGCTCCCTGAGGGAAGTATTTATTAAAATCATATAAAGGACCATATTTGGTTGGGAATGTTTTTATTTTTATAGATCATTAAAGGAAGAATATAATAAGGAGAGAAAGATGCATTAAGTTAAGTTTTTCTAATAAGGTTTTACTTTGCAGTAAACTAAGATTATAATTTTTATAATTTGGTTTTACAATACAATTCACATTTAACTGCTGTCATTTAAGGAGATGGTTCATTACAAGCCTTACAAAGACGTAATGCATCCGCTGATTAGGTTTGAATCAGCACGACTGCACTTCTAAACGAGAATATCATTAACACCTGCGCTGGGATTCGCCCTCGAAGAGCTCGATGGAGGGAGAGTTAGTCCTGGTGATAGATGGTTAGTTATTCATTTGTATACTGCCAACTCCATTTTAGGTTAGCAGTCGCAAAGATCAGCCTGTGAAAAAAAAACTTGATCTGTAAACTGAAAAAAACCGAAAGTAGTGTCCACACCAGGCGCGAAAAATTCTGCACATATTCCAAGGACGGAAAGGGGTGAAATGTACTATGAACTGTCAGCTCACTAAAGAAGGATTCCATCACTTAAAAAAGAAGACCCTACGTTACCGTTAGAAGAGGTCGAGAAGGCTCTAAGTCGGCTTAAATATCATCGAGCTAATTCAACATTACATCGAGTAATTTTAGAGGTACCCCCTTGTTAAGTAGCACCTGTAAAATAATACCCTTTACCCTCCAAGAACAGATAGCCCCATACGCTTAAACTATCTTCGGACGATACCAGTATGGCTTCAACCCAGACAAATCAAAAACCTTAGAACCAACTTACAATCTTTTAGGATACTTTAAGACCGCCTACGATAGATATTCAGGGTATAGAACTATGAGAAAATTTGGAATCCCAAAAAAAATACATATGTAGGTTGACCATGACGTACATATATATCAAGCCAAGCTATCCAGACTAATCGACTCCTATACAACGAACTCCGACAAGAGAATATCCTGCAATCAGTGACTCTGACACGCCAACAAGAAGGACCATAATCAGGTCTAGCAATATAATGAGTTACGTAGATGACATTGACATCTTTGGGAGAACCAAATAAGCTGTACACAGTTACTTCAACCAGATCTAGGAGATGGCACAAAATCTGAGGGAAAATAAAGTACATGCGGTGGCGTCGACTGCAAGAGAAACAGTTGGTCAAACAATCAAGTTATTGGATCATGACTTTGAATATCTTGGGTCAATTGTAGCAGTCGATAAGAACCTAGAAGAAGCGTGTCAATTCAACCTCTTAGCCAAGTTCAAGTAGAAAGTCGTACCGAAAACTGTGACCACATTATCTTGAAGAAAAATTAGGCTCTGTAGACTCCGATGGGCAGGACACCAAGCTCGCATAAGAGAAAAGGAAGCTCGGAAAGTCCTTCGAAGTACATTTAATGGTATAAAAAAAAGGCGCCCGAAGTCTTGTACAACACGTCGTCGTCGCGGTCGTCTCGTCGACTTGAGATTAGGATAAATGAAGAGGCTTATTGAATTAGGTCAGTTCTGAATTCTGGCTATCGAGCCGATGATGATCTCTATTTTATAGATTTGATCTGTTCGCATCCTCCAGATTGATATAGAACTTTTCAAAATCTTTCCGTCCATCACAGAAAATCCCGAATCTTTCAAGTCCAAAGGTAGCTAACATTGAAAATGTAAATGTAAAAATGTAATGGCCAACTTGGAGCCATTTTTTATAAAGTTCTTAAATCAAACTTCTTTGAACAAAATGCATCTTGCATCAAATCTTTGTGACAGAAGTTCTACCGCAGATTGACATTTTTGTCAGTTTTCTTTTTACTTTTTTTTTCCCTGACTATTAAGAAACAATTTGCAATATTTTCATATTTCATCCCACTTGAACTTCCCTTTTCTGTCTCGTCGTCGCCGTGTAAAATTTTCATAACCACAGTGTTTACAATTCATTTCAAATTCCTGTCTGCCTCATTACATATTGTGAATGCAAACAAGCTCGGATATATGTCCAAAATCTGACGACAAAATTCTCTTCTTACGAAATCCAGTCTCAAAGTCTTGTCCTCCTTTTGACATGCAATCTGCGTGCCATACTCCAAATCCACTGCGGTAAGGTGCCATTAATTTATTATTATAAACATTACTCCACCAAACCCAAAAAAAAAATGAGAAAAAAAAAACAAGGATATTTGGCCAACAACTTTCGACTATTTACTGCACCATCAGCATTAGGATGTTGTACGAGTATGACATTTTTGCCACAACCATATCGTCAGAGTATACCGAAATAATACAAGGAGCCTAAGTGAGGAGAGTTGTCATTGTCATCCGGCAACAATGGGTCCATTATTCTTAATTTAGACATGTCAACCGAATGTACACAACGGAATCCATAATCCTCGGCAATTGTTCACAAGGATATACATTTGTTTAACATTTTTTTTCTAGTTTTTTTTTCTTTAAGTTTGTTTTTGTATATGATTTGACGCGGCAGGACTTCTTCCTCTCTCATATATTGTATGCACATCCTTAACCTTAGCTCATATTGTATCCTTGTTCCAGTTCGAGTACGAATATGGCAAATATATGCATTCTCCTTTTTTTTCCATGCACATGCAACCGCAAATTTGTTCCTCCAAAAAAAGGAAGAAAAAGTATTTTTCGTCATCTTATGTATGTGGCAATACAATGTGTCCTTTGAGAATTTCGATTTTCGCCCAAAAAAAAAGGACCCATTCCTGCAAATTTTTACCTACACACATTATACGAGTATTCGTCGTATTCGTATTCTTTTGTCCCCCTATTCTTTGTTGAACGGTTTATATTTTTTTTAAGGTTGTCATCAAATATTTTGTTTATTTTTTTCATGTTTTATTATGAATTATTCCTTTGTCATTCAGCATTATGAGGATACGAAACAAATTTTCGACTGTCTCTGAATTTAATATTTTTGGCTGGGATTGTATCTAGGTATCCTTTTTTTGGAACGGCCGTACGACCAACCAAACGTATATCGGGGATCCAGAGGAGTGGATTGCAGAGATTCGAATAAAATATAACCAAAAATTAAAGAAACAAAAACGAAACAATCATCAGAAGTCTTTATTTAAGTACTTTTCCTCTTTGGAATCAGGAGAAAGGGTTTTGAGGATGGATGGCGTTAGGCCAGACTTCAAATTTTTTTTTGGTTGAAGGAAATCAATTTTCACGAGGTATTGTCATTAGAATGACAGACAAACAGGTACAAAATATGAGTGAATATTTTAAGGACACATCAGTAACAAATTTCATTGGCCCGTCACCAATTTGGTGTCGGACCTAGAACACTGCCTTGTGGTACCCAAGAAATTATTGCTTTGAACTGAAGTCTGTTTTCTGTGTCTACAATTACCGTGGATTTTTTTTTTAGATAGTATCACATGTCGGATGAGGACCAACTTAGAAGGTGAAATGAGCGTTTTGCTCTAGTTCTAAACCATGTTTATGACATTAACATGCAACTGACATCTTCTGAGTTGTCCGATACAAACAATTCCCGATTACGCACCAAACCCCCCAGTAAGGAAGAAATATATACCGCCATCAAAACACTTAAGAACAACAAAGCCGTTGGACTTGACGGCATTCCCGCAGAATTGTTACAATCATCGCCAACAACATCTAGCGAATTGCTCCAACACGCTCATAGAGACACCACAAGAAAGAAGAAGAGTTGGTTGGACCGAGAAGCACGTGGAGGAGAACTGTTGAGGAGAAATCTACGAGACTTGGAAAGAGCTAGAGGAAGCTTAAATACATCGCTTGAAACCGCACACGATGACGCGTAGGAGTAGTTGAGGCCCTGCCCCGCTAGGGAACACCATAACGGACTTCGTAGGTCTAAGGACCTAAGTAAGTAAGTAAGTAGGACATGTCTTAATTTAAATTTGAGAACTTCGTGTCATAAACTTTCTCACTAGACGTCCAAAAAGACCATAAAACAAATTCGTGTGTCTTCTAGACCCTTCTCAATTGTAGACTTGATCAAATGTAAATATGTTCCCATTTCTAAATCCAAACTAGTCAGGTATCATGCCTTTTTCCATTATTGCCTGAAGACGTTGAAGATTTCATCTTTTGAGTTTTGAAGTCTTCCAAATGTATCCTGTCATTGTGAAAGGTTGAACATAAGACAACTAAAAGGATTATTATTATTTGGAAATGTTGATTTTGGGACAGGGTTAGGTTGGTTACTTGGAAATTGGTCTAAAGGGCCCTTGTAAGACTTGGACTTTCTGTTTTATCTCAAATAAGTTTTTACTTAATGACTTAACAGCGCAAGTGGAGAGACTTAGAAATTACTTCGACCGACATAACTTAAAAACGGACAGTAACAAAAAGTATAAAAAAAAGTTGAACCATAATGCTAAAACGGTTTTTATAAGAAAATTGCAAAAATGGTTCTGATAAGAAATCCGTCGTCACATCAAGTTTTTGAAATGCATATTAAAAAAATTTAAAAATTGTGTTGAAAACGGGGATTTTTTTTAAATTTAAGGTGATAGGTAAAATTAAAGGGTGGATTTTAAATAAACACTAAAAATCAAGAAAGCATAAGATTCAGGATTTTATCAAAACTTCAAATAGATTCAAATGAAGACTCATATTCATAACTAATAATAAGAATTACCAAAAACTAAAGAACTACATTATGTTGTGTTTTAACTTTATCTAAGAAACACAGTATTATGGATTTTAAAATAGATATATTTCAAAACCTGACGTTATTTGAAAAATGTAACCTGAGCATAAAACATATTCAAAATGAATAATAGATACTCTCTTTGATTGACAGTAGATTTATATCGAAAAACATGTTTAACTCAGCACTGGAAAAACGGGCCTTAATCAAAACTAAGATAGCGTTAATTGTTACTCAATTTTTACATTCTTTAAAGTTTTTAATCTTATAAATTCCATACAACTCCGAGGTCGGAATACACAAAATAGGGGGGGGATTAATTGATAAAAATTCACCACTTTGTGATTTTAGTCAAACATTCTCTCTCAGAGATAACCCCCAATTTATCACAAAGATAAATCGAAAAATAGAACAATTAAAAAAAAAAACTAAAAACCTTATCAAATGTTTACCAATAACGCGATAACAAAATACGCCACCTGCTCATGCGCTCCAAGTTGATATCTTAACCGATTCCACAATCATCATAATTTAGAAAAAGCAAAGCACTTATAAATTCCAAAAATTCGCAGTATTTCAATTGACAGAGGAAACACTCGCTCGAGGTGCGTAAGCGTTTTCACCTGCCGGTACATGGATATACCCAAACGTATACTCATACTTCGACTCCCTCCGTTTGTGTGTGTTACATTTTACACCTTACCTTTTGAGTCTTATCTTATCTTCGAGATAAAGGGATTTTTTTTCGAGATAAAACTAAAGAAAGCTTTTTCAGGCGGTGTCTAATTAGGTGCGGCTCGTTGGTATTTAGTTCGAATCTAACGACAGGTGAAATAAGGCCTGTTCAAAAAATATACCCTAACGAATAAAATAAGTTTTATTTTTTCAACGATCCAAAAATAAATACAAAATTTTGGAATATTTTTCGAAAAGTGAGTTTATTTCATAAAATTGTGAATTAATGACAAAATGTCAAAAAACAAGTCTTCCACCCACAAAAAAATCGAATATAAAAATAATTGTGCAATTTCGTATCTTTATCTATGAATCATTTTAGTGTTGAAGTTTTATCTTATCACATTTTATTGAATGGTTTACCACTGACACCGATAAGATGGATTATTCCACACTTCCATCATATAGTGAAACATATTATTTTTTATTTAGTGTTTCAATTCCAAGAAGTTTTTCATTTGTAATATAATAATTCTTGTGTCTTTCTTATCAACAGAGGTGTAATATTTGCCATGAATTATTAAAAAATTTAAAATTGAGTCATTGAGTGTTGCTTCATAATTTATATCAAAGTGGAATTAATTGTGCGTTAGTAGTAGTCAAGTGATTCAATTTTGGTGAGGTGAGGTGTCAAAGGAAATCGAATAATAAAATTATATGTGTCATAGGTTATCAATCAGATTGATGCATTTACGAGTAAGTCCAAGTTTGATATATTTTATTCGAAAAAAAGAACAAATAAATTGAATTACTGAGAAGATTCAAAATTTCCACATGACGGCTAATAAAATACTACGCCTACAAAATTCAAATTTAATCAAATTTGATTTTTATAAATTATGCTGAAAATTTATTGTATTTTCTAGAAGACCATATTTCAGAAGTAGAAATGAAAAATGTTCTTTATCTGGAGTCTTATTTCCAAATTTTTGGCTATCTTTTGTATACACATTGTAAAACTGTACATACATAGACAAGACATGCATACATAGGTATATCGATCAGTTAAAATGTTGCTTAAAATTCTATACCGTTATATCATTCAGCATATTTTTTACATTGTTGCCAAAGTTTTATTGTTTTAAATTTATCCTGATTGGCCATTAAAATTTACTAAATTTTGAAATCGGTGTTTAATGTAAATAATATTTTTAAAAAAATTGACTTTTGTAAATGTTTTACTATAAGTTTCTATTTTGTTAAAAGAAAAGTACAAACAATTTTATCTATTAAAGTGGCTTGTTGAATTCCTATCATTGCTATCAATGATGCATATATACATCAAGATTATGCTGATAACAAATTATGTGTTGATGATATATCGGTTATGTTTACTTAAAAATTTATACATACATATGTATATTTATGTACAGTACATATTTATCACTGTTAGTGTATTTGATATTTTTAGATTTAGTTTTTTCTTCAAAAATTATGCTTTTTTAATTTTAAATTCTTGGAAGTCCATAAACGCAATCGCAACTACTCATCACAAAAAATGGACTTTAGCTCAAATTTTTAGGAGTTAACGATGACTAAGAATTGATGACATTAATTGAGTTTGTTTTTCTTATGCAAATATACCCAGCACATTTTTTTTTTTTTTTGTCTACAAATTTAGAAGAAACAAAAAATAGCTTTTTTCTTCGTCATTTAAGATTGTCTTGGAAAAAATTTTTGGGGAAATAAAATGTATGCTCACCTCCTTCAGAGTTTTTGACGTTTACTACGGTCATTTGATTTTCATAAAAGGTTTCACATGAAAACATATGTATGTTTGATTTTGCCAAATTTTATGGAAACCATTGTTTGTCCAAAATATTTAAATCCAGCTGGATTTCATTTTAACTTCACTAATTTCCCCTACCTCTACGAAATAATGAAAAATCTACATTTTAATGCTTATTTTTTTTTTTTTCTTTAAGAAATATTTTATATATACACTCACAATCAAACAGTCCTAAACACAGTGCTAAATATATTTATGCATTTTACTCGTTTTTCTTGATTCTATCCCATTCGACAACCGTTAAATGTAAAAAGCTAATATTTTGCAATTTAAAAAACACAACATGTTTTCAATGAAACAAGGTACAAAAACTGACTTCATATAAAATGTTAGTATATTAAAAATCTAGTTTTTGGAAAATTCCATTTCTAAGGTTTAGGACTTAATTTTGAGAAAAATTGGCGAAATAAATTTTTCAAACATTGATGCAGAATTGGTACAGTTTATCGAAAAAATATATATTTTTGACTTCAAGTGCCTAAAATCAAAAAAAAAAGAAAAAAACATAATGAACAAGTTTTGTTTAGTTTTTTTCCATAGACAATACACCTTATTTCTTTAAGTCTATTTCAATGCAAGGTTTTCTAAATTATCTTTCCATTGAAGCCCTCGTACTAATAATTTTTGTGTTTCTATCTCATTTTACAAGAAAGTAAATCCTTAACCACGTATAACACGCAGATTTCCTAACTTTAATGAAAAAGTGCATATACGCCCCAGTGTACCAATCTTTCTTTGTTTCTTTAAGGTACATCATTATTTGTTAATTGGTTGTACGTACATTTAGCACTTACCTTCAAATCTATTTTCGGTCGGCAAGGTTTTGTAACTGACAATTAAATTATATTTTTCCGAAGGTTTTGGCCTCAATTGGAATCCGACTTTAAAATCACTTTAGCACGTCAGGTTTTTGAGATATCACCTTTTAAAATTTGAAAAACACTATAAATTAGGCTTTTTGAGACTTTGTGAATTCGTGAAGTACTTTTTTTTTTAATAAAATTTGTGATAATTTCTCAAAATCTATACCTTATCCCATCTTCAATATTCAGTTTAAATATTTTCAGTGACTCTTTTACTTTTAGAAAAATTCTCATCAATTGGTAGTCTTCAACTGTCCCACATTGACTTTCAAGAAAAGTTGAACTATTATGCTAAAACGGTTCTTAACAGAAAAAGGCAAAAATGGTTTTAAATGTTGTTTTTTGTCCTGAATTCGAATCACATCAAATTTTTTAAATATATTTAAAAAATATAAAAATAATGTTGAAAACGGGTATTTTTTAAATTTGAGCTGATATAGCTAAAATCCAAGATTGGATTCAAAATCATCGTCAAAAAATAACTTTAAAACGTATTTTTCAAACCCATGAAAGCATAAGATTCAGGGTTTTTTCAAAACTTCATATAGAAGCAAATGAACACTCATAAGCCATTCAAAACTAATGATATTTTTCAAAAACTAAATGAGATACTCAAAAGATTTAAATTGTACCTCGAAGACAAAGAATTGTACTTTGCAAAATCATCATAAAATTTGTTGTAAGGAACTGTGTTCTGTTTTACATATTTTATCGTGTTATGGATTTTTTTACATTTTTTAAAAGGTATATTTCAAAAACTTGAAGTGATGGAAAAAATATAAACTGAGATTCGAATTTAGGACAAAAAAATCATTTGGAAAAAATGCGAATTTTGTCTAACAGTGTAATGTTTTTCCCAGAGTTGGTTTATATTATGTTTTGACATTTTTGACACTCCATCAATAACAATCTTCGTATAGGTCAAGAAGGTGTTTGGTAAATCAAATTACATATCTTGGTCTTTGAAAAGTTTGAAAGTAAAAAACTTACTAAAAAGATCACAATGATGAGTGACAATATTTTTTGATTTCTGCACTTCCCAGCCCCAGAACTTGTTCTAAAATATTTTATGGAGAACTTTTTCGCTCTATCAATCAGTGTTGGCTTATTGTGTTAACCCAAAATTGGTTGAAAAAATATCCTCCATAGAATTCCTAGTGTTAATGAAATTATTTCACAATTCTACAAAACAACTTTAAAAATACCAGAGGACTTTTAAATGTTGAGAGGTTTATATTCTCAAAAAATCACAAATCCATCATGTCTGTCATTTTGATAGATCAAAAGAATTAAAAAGGCAAATGCAAAACTTTTTTACTCTTAAAAAATGTCTATGTTTATTTTTACCAATTTGAAATATTTTTAATGCAAACGAGTAAATAAAGTGAATACAAAATTTTAATACTAAATTCTTCACAGAAATATTTTTAAAATGTTTGAAATTGTAAATGCATAATGTCATTTTAAATAAATTTACATCTGTCACCGCTGGCTGACTGGCCAACTAAAATATGCTCAAAATTTGAGCTTCATCGCCACTAGGCAACTTTAAATGACATTTTTTGGAGTTAGCCCTTCCGCTTCTTCTTTTCTTTTTGAGAATGAATTTCATCATTGAAAAATTAACTCTTGATATTTTCGACTCATTATCCAATACGATGTAAAATACATTTTTCTCTCACTTAACCAATTATGTTACAAACAAAAACTGTCAAATCGTTTGCCCAAGGAGTTCAAATGTCAATTTTATGTTATAAACCCTTGAAAAAAATACCCTTTATATCAAACAAACTCCAAAACATTCAACTATACATTCATAGATGTGCCCCTGATCCCTATGCCTATATCTTCCTCATCATCACAACCAGCCAGACAACCTCTCTCATTCTCTCATTTTCCGATATTCAATTAAATTCTCTCTTTAACTAAATTATACCCTCTTTTATACGCATTTACAGATTATCGCCATAATGCAGCATCTTTTGCCGCATAATCAATTAATCCAGCCCTTGGTGGTGTTGCTCATTGTCATAGCAGCACCTACTTTGACATGGGCTCAGGAGAATGCCCAACTACAAATTCCACCATCCCTGGTTGAGTGCTACAATACGACTTATTACATGAACCGTGACAATCGATTGCCGTCGACAATTAACACGCTCATCGATCTGATTCGCAAAGTGGAGAATAGTCCGGAATATAATATGGACGCAAGACAATTGTCAGTTGCGTTGTTGCATCGCTTCCGTCAGGATGGAATTCAGAGAGCTGCAGGTGTCCAAGCAATTCCCGGAGTTCTGCCCTATAGTCCGACGGGATTTCAGTTCCCCAAATTTCGTATTCTTTTGACACGTCTTATTCAGGGCAATGCCAATACTTTCCCGAATGCATCGTTGACGCAGCAGGAACGTTGTTCGATGCACTTTATGCTCTCGAGTTCGTACAATCTTCGGGTGCGTGGCGATGAGAATATGGTGTGCAATCGGTTGTCCCAATATCGTTCGAATCGGTTCAGTCGAAGTGTCAATGATAAGCCCTACAAGTCGAACTTCTTGGGCGACGTGGAGTTCATCGAAACCCACAAGAACTCAAAGAAGGAAGATAAGGTCAAGACCAATCCGTACATGGACTTCGATTATTGGAACGATGGCGGTGATGTGAACTACGGGAACGATAATTCGGTGAGCCAGTGTCCGGTTGAGAATGGTGTCATCTGGACACCGTGGGGAACGGTGGCTGCTGGTAATTTGATTGCTGGGATTGCGGCCGGTCTTCAGCCACAGACCATACAGCTCAAGACACTTCTGGCTCTATCGAGGCGTCCTGGTCAATTCGGAGGCCGACAAAGTACCCTCACCGTGGATAATCGATGGGCTGCTACTTTGGCGGGAGACCTTGCGGAGGTGGCTCTCGTTCAAGTGCCAATGTCATCGTCCAGCAGTGCTTCTGTGGGAGCCGGTGGAGCGTGGAACGATACCGTCATGGCCAAATGGTATTTCATGTCGAGAAGGGACAACCTGGAGATGACTGACGCTGAAATTCGGGGTGACTTAGACGGTTTGATCATTGCCATGAATATCGCCAATTGGAAGAACCAAGCTTCGGGCTTGAAACTGAGTCAATTGCTCTCGATGTACTACTCTCTGGGAGGTGTGCTTGATTCGGGCATCAAGGCCTGCAATAGGCAGCAGCAGTTTAACACGGTGGCTTCGGTGAATGACATGGCTAGCCAGACAGCAGCCTTTGCTCAAGTCCTCGATGCAGAGATGCAGCTGAGAGTGACCCTCCAGCAGCCAGCAATCCAGCAGTTCTCCCAATCAGCCGCCAGCGAACTTGGAAATTATGTTCGTAAGTAAAGTCTGGCAGCGTTTCTTGTCAAAAACAATACATTGTATCTTTTCTAGCTCAATACTTGAATGACATTTCCTGTCAAGCTTCAAACGTTCAAACGGGCGATGTGTCAGAAAAAATCACAACCATGACAGACATTTTCGTTTTCATCGATACTTCATGGGAATACAATGCAATCACTGATTATGTCAGGTAAGTTTGACAGAATCTCCATGTTTGGAACTGTTTACAATTATTTCTTTTTTGACAGCTATGTTCTCGAACGAATTAATATTGCACCATATGCCAGTTCCGTAACATTGCTGTGCGCAGGTGACGGACGAATAATTGCCAATACCACCAATCACATGAGTGACGTCTATCAGCAATGGAATGTCTCAACTCAATCGACCTGTAAGTTTCTTGGTCATCTGTCAAATTGAACTCATTTACTTAATGTGTAATTTTACTTTATAGACAGTCCTGGTTTCAACCTACCTCTTATTCTGAAGTCTGTCCAAAACCTCACCCAATCTCTAATGATTGGACAGCAGCAAAACAACTCGGTTGGAGGTCGTTCGATGGTGGCTCTCTTAGTACCAAACATGGCCACCGTGAACGACGGAGACTCAAACTACGTACAAATTCAACTGCAGTATATCTACGAACAAATTCCTGACCTGAAGTTCCTCTATTTCACTGGCGGATCAGCAATTCGATTCAACTCGTTTGTGGTCGATCCAGCTAAGGATATTTTCCAAATAAGCTTGGGTCAGAACAATTATGCCTCCCAGGGAAGACCAGTTGTTCAGCGTATCAAAGAACGTGAGTGTCGAAATAGGTTTTCCATTAATCAGATCAATTTTTGACAAAACGAAAAACCTCTTTACAGTTCAACGCCGCATCATAAATCCCCGCTGTGGAGCCTATTGGTACAGTTCAACCTGGGGACAAGACCAGATGTACCAGTACATTCGCCCCAATTTCATCAACTTCTATCGACTGATGCCAAATTACTTCTACATTGCCGGCGGAAGTCGGCAAGTCAGTGTAAATGGAGCTAGTGGAACAACCTTGACAGTCTGCACATCCCGTTACAATGAGCGTCCCATGCAGAATGCAACAACATCATCGTCGTCATCTGGACAGAGTGATGTTAGCTGTCAACAGTTGACAAATACCGGAAACAGCATGACATATGATCTGTCAAATGCATGTAATGGATACTATTCGATACATAGCTGCCCTCCACTGTATATTTCTGTCCAAGCTACATCTACCTACAGCTCGCAATCTTCGTGCATGGACAACGCCTGTCAGTATCCAGATGAAGTTCGGTATCAGGTGACAGTTCAGAATTTGGGTTGCTACAGCGGTGTGGGTAAACTGTTGGCTAGTTTGACAGTTGTTGTCATGGTTGCCATTTTAAGACACATCGTTGTGTAATTAGTGGATGCTGTTTGACAAGAACAGTTTTGTCTCTGGAGCACTAAAAAAGATACTTAGGAGAGAAGAGAGCGCTGGGAGTCCTTCCAAGAACAACATTTTTTTTTTAATTTTAATAGACTAAGTTATGAGTACTTACCTTAAAAACAGTTGCCTTTTTTAAACTTTTTACATATAATAAAGAAAAAATTTACCGTAATAATAAGAATAAGCTTTTAAAGCTTAGAAATTCAGATGGTTTTATTTTTGTTTATTGTAATCTATTTTGACATCAAGAGATCCTAATGTTTGACGGATGAGTGAGGCAAGAAGTTTTCCAAATGAGTCATCTTCAAAAGAGTTCACTATTATCCCTAGGTCTGTTCGTTTATTTCCTAAGAACGTGTTTACAGTGCATTCATTTTTGCAACTCATTTTGACGTTTTATAGAATTGTACTGTTTGTATGTACTTTGACAGTTCCTTGGACTGAAATTATGAAAAGTAAACAAACAGAGGCTTTGATTGACAGTTTACATTTTGTTCAAATGGAATTTAACAGCGATCTAAAATTATTTTGACAGATTCGAAACAAAGTTATTGAACACCCTATTTCCATAAATGTCATTCCGCATTCGTCACAGTTACACATGAGACAACTTTCTCTCTCTTCTAAAAAAGTAAAATAAAAACTAAAAAAAGCAATTTAAAAGAGATAAAATCACAGTCTCACATTCAACTCCAGGCAACAACCTCCCCCCTCCCCTCTCTACACCTCCGTAGATATATAACCACTTATAATTATAAAATCCACAACAACATTCCAGTTTGAAATTGAAATTTCCGGAACACACCGACAACGAACTAAAACGCCAAAGAAAATCTGTCTCAATCTAAAGATGTTGGAGGAAAAGTTTTGGTTAAAGAAAGATTTTTGGCTTTGATGCGTTCGCCTCCATTGTTAGACTTTTATACATAATATAGGAGACAGAGTGCACATCTGTGTAGTACCTATACACGAAGAATAAAGTCCCCTTGAAAGTTATTCCAAGGATGTATTATAGAAAACTTATCTCAAGACCGAAATGTATAAGACACTTTTATACTCGCCCTATGTGGAAAAGTGAAAAGGATATGTTTGTCTGAAGTGAATTGTATAAATGATATCTCTATATATTCTATTGTTATGTGTCTGCATCCTGGATATGAGGAAAATTGAAAAATGAAATATTATCCATGATGGATTAATTTAAATTTGAATTGGAATTTATGTGATTGATGTGAACTGTGGAGTTGGGGCGATGTTATGGGCTCTTTCATTGTTGACATTAAATGTTTAGGAAAAAGTGATAAACTTCAACTTTAACTTTAAAATTTAAATGTCAAAAGAGGTTTATCGGGAAAGTTTGTCTTCTTGAAGGTAAATAACCTGACTATACCAAATTTAGCCATGTGTCAACTTTATTTGTTAAAAAAACCGATTTGACTGAAATTTGGCACCAGAAACTCTGGGATAGTCTTTACAGGCTAGTTTTGATCCCGGTAAAATGTATTTTATTAACACAAAAATTAATTATTAATAAAAGTTCATAGAGCACTTCTTCTATTTTACAGTGTGCAAATGACGGGTGACAACTTTATTTCCAGAAGTGATCCTATTAACAAGCCCTCTCGTTCATGCGACTCAATGACTCTTGATTACTTTTTATGGGACGGTGTGAAGTCATGGACTTATCACTTATGCTGACTAACCAACTAAGCTTCTCTTTCTCATACAAATTTGACACCTATATTCTTTCAGTTCAACGACATGATTTTATTATTTAGTTTTCAAATATTTCGCTTCAACGGTCGTTTTTTTTTAATTCAAATATTTCCCAACATCCGGTGTACGTCTGCCATCAAATTAAATTTCCCCAATTCATAAAATTCCAATTCGCCGTATTTGATTTTGGTTCTTGTCACTAATAGTGGTGTTTGTACAAACTACGCATCACCTCAAACTATGACTGCATTAATTTATTTAAAGGTTTGAGGATATCTGGAACTTGTACACCCATCACAAATTATTTTAACAGAATGGTTTCTGTCTTCAACTGACAGTAAATGCCACCAGCAGATGTCGTTGTAGTGTACTTTTTTGGGAATTTCCTAAAAACGAAAATGAAAATGCATTTCTTCCTCTCACAACACAGACTCAGTCCAAATCACGCATAAACAATACCCCATCATGGCCCATGTCTCTATAAATGAACCATAAGCCATGAGCCATGAGAAGAGTTTTCCGAAATTTTTGCGCGCTTTTCACACCCATCACCCCCCAATACTCCAGTTAGGCATATAATTCGCAAGCCATCTCACTCATTCTTTTCGGGTTGGGGGAGCATAGACATAGACAGTTTCCACATTGGGCATTCCTTTTCCATCATCCATCTACTTTTCCACGGATATTTTCGAGTGTCGTGTCGTTGTCATCGTTGTCGTCTCGTCGTCGTCGTCATGTTAATGATGTTCGTCGGTTCGGGTGCATCTCCATCTCATTTCTTCGCCCACTAAAACAAAACAATATTATACGCCAAGTAAAAGAGGGAGGAAAAACCTAACAAACTCTACTCCACTCTACTCCATTCCAACATCAACATCAACGCCAACAGAAGCAAACACAAAATAGAGCTCCCGCTCCGATTATTTTATTGATCGATTTTCCATTCCATGACTGAAACAAATAAATTTTTCCCCAACACTCTGCCTGCTGCCATACACACTACACAGTTCGTCGGGAAAAACGTCAAGTGCGGGTCGTTGTCGTTCGTTCATTGACGCGAAATATTTTCCTCCTCTTCCTTGGGAATTCATAGTAAAAATCTAAGTTACATATTTTTTTCAAATAAAAGTGCGTTGTTATTATAATTTTTCTACCCAATCTTCCGGTTGCCATTTTTGTTTTGTTATCATTATCAATTGAACAAAGAAGCTACAAAATTGATTGCCTTAAAATTGAGAATTAAAAATAAAACGAAGTGTGTTCATTGCAATTGTTGCAATTACTTTGCAAAGAAAAACGATTTTTCAGAGACGTCGTCGTCATCTCGTCGTCGTCGTCTAGGTCTCCGTGAGGATTTTCTGGAGAAGGGGGATTTATTTTTGTCAGCTGAAAGCCGTTTCGAATTAAATCTGGGAAAATGTATTTGTTGATAATGGTAAGACAGTTTGTGTGAAATTATTGTTAAGAAGCAAAAAAAAAAAGTCAGTCCAACAAAGTTATTGATTTTTCGGGTCTATATTGCAATTAAGCAATTTTTTTTTTTTGCGTTTTTGCCTTTTCCATCCCTATACCTGAAATGCATTTGTGTGTAGGTATGTATTTGGAAGGGGTAGAGGAGTATTGCAGGGTCATAAAATGGGCTGTGTGTATTAGATTATGCTCTTGGTCGGTAGGTAGGTATAGGTAGCTGCCTGACTGCCAGCCTGCTTGCCAGTATTCCAGCCAAATTAACTACCCCTGACTACATGAAGCTAATTTATTATTATTTTTTTGTTCTGATAAGTTATACAATTTAAATTATAGGTAGTCCTTGTTTATTGGAAAATATGTTATTATTTTGTGTAGTTAAAATTGTTCATAATTATGGTGGAATTCAAGTGGGCAAAGTGGGAGATTTGTATTTATATTTTCCTAAGTTAGTGCCTGTTCTACCAAAGAAGCCACCTTCTTTCCATTTCCAATGTCATGCGCCCTTATCACTCCCTCTTTGAATAATGACAACAACTTCTCTTCTCTTTTTGCATCAGAGAAGAGGTAATCAGGGTTCCCAATTTATTAGTTTACCTTGGGAAATTGGCCTTTTTATGGTAATTTGCTAGGAGTGAAACCTTCAATTTTTAAATGTCAACTACATATGTATTTGGATAAAACAAATTTATATTTCCCGTTGACCTTGTTTCTATTTTCACATTTTGACACTTTAGATGTAACAAAGAGTTCCTTTTTTTATACATTATGTCATGTACCTACCTATGGAAAATGTCATTAAGTTACAAATGTGTTATACATTTGTTTAAATATTTATTTTTGTATATTAAAAGAAAAGCTCTTTGTTTTTGACACTAGAAGAGATAGTACATCACTTAAGTGAAACTGACATAAAGAAAGAATTTTAATGTCAGTTTGGCAATCGTAGATAAAAGCAATTTTGCTCTGGGGCTATTGTGAGTTGATGAAGGTTCTCGTTCTGAACTCAATTTTTGTTAAAGTTGCTAAAAATCAATTTTAATAGACTTAAAACCTTGTTTGAACATCAGTTAACTCATCGATTTTAAATAGCTGGACTGCGGATCAAAAATTAGCAGTACCTAAATTGATTCAAAGAAAACTTTACAGCAACAAAACAAGAGCAATATGAATATTCGTTCAGACTGAGGCTCAGAGCAGGAAACTGAGTTGTCAAAAAAAGACAGACACAGTTCTGTTTATGTTTCTTTTTTCAATCAGATCTAGCAAAGAATGTGCTGCATTAGATCAGTGTAAAATGACCGTGCTAATGGAGTAATAGCTAAATTTACATGGATCTGTCAAACGCCCACCGGACCAAACGTTTACGATATAAAGCTGTCGAAACGCCTGAGTTAAAATTTTAGATTGCCTTATAAAAGTCAATTGCTTCTATTCGAAATGTCAAAGCCGGACCGACCGAACGCGAGATTGTGTTTTGACATGTGGACAGATGGCTGTAGACAGTGCAATGCCTTGGAGGGTAGTCCAAAGACTCTACTCCAACCTTTAGGAAAAACGGTAGCTAACATTTTTGGTTCAATGTTAGATCCTTGGTTCAATAATGGGAATATCCGTTTCTGGTGGATTAAATTTATGTTCAAAAGTGGTTCAAAGTTGGTATACCTACATAAGTATGTAATAAAAGTCAATCACATTCTAAAGCATTGGTTAAACTTCAGTTAATCGGTGATTTAAAACTACTTTGACAAGGATCAAATATTAAATATCAAATGTACAATTGACTTTTATTTATGTAATGTAGTTCTACCGTATGAAAAATCATAATACAAAAGTAGATACATATATGTATGTTTGTAAAGTGGGATCTCTGTCAAAAACGTACCTCAAAAAGAGTAGCACGACCCAATGCTAAAAACACTCAGTTTCAGTTGAGACTTGAGAAATCGCAATCACAATGACAATTTATATAGACAACATGATTTTCCATTTTGAATGAAATTATATTGTCAAATTGGTTTTCTCTGAGGTTTTTGTTTTTCCTCCAAAATGGATGGATGTTTAGTGTTTACAGAGCATAATATTGATAAATGGGAGTACCTACGACGCACGATTTAGACGATAGACAGTCTATTGGATTCGGATTCTATTTTTTGCAGGGTGGTTGAGAATGGGGAGTGGTGCTCTTTGAAAATAGTATAGGTACGAGTATATTATTAAACGGACACATTTTTCCGTTTGTTTTATTGGAAATCAATTGAATGGATTTGAATGGAATGAGAGGGGTTGTTGATGTATACTCTTGTATGAAATGGCATATACTAGGGTGTGTGAGTTGAGTAGAGTGTCGGTATGGTACGGACAAAGTGGGTTGGGTGTAGTGTAGGTACCTATTTCCGGGTGTTTTGTTACTGTGAGTGTTTTTATTGTGATTTTGTGAAGTAAATACCAATACCACACTCGAGCCCCCATAAGATGGGTGGTGAAAATAGTTGGGGAAAGTCGCTTCTCTCACTCTCATTCTCAGGGCTATTACTTCACTATACTTTTCACTACTTTTAGTGTGATGGATTTGAGGTTGGAAATATAATTTTTTTTTTTCGGTTTACTTTAGGTATAATGAAATGGTTTTGTTTTATAAAAGAGGCAGGAACCTATTATAAAAATTGTTTGGTGAACTTAAAAAAAAAAATCGTGATAAGTGCTACTATATCTGATTTTTACAGTTGAGTTATACATATGTACATATCTAGTTGAGTATGCAAATGTCATTTCAAATAGGTAACAGGTTTAACGATTAACAATTAAGTATTCATTATTGTTTGCATATTGACCTACCAGATTTAGGTATTTTATTGTAAATTATTAATTTGTGTTTAACACATACTATTGTGAATTTAAAATAGGTCGGTCTAGGTACCCTCTTTAAATCTGTTTGATTTTACTCATTTTAAATTCTGTATCTGCTTTCAAAAAGGCGAATATTGCATTTCAAGGAGAAAAGTTTTTATAGACGTAGCCATACAGAAATGAAGTTTGACAGTTTATATTTTGACAGACCAAGTTCTGACATCTAAATAATGTTTCTTTTCAAATGTCACCTTAAAGTTCTTAAATCACTCAATTCTTAATTTTTAAAAAATATTATAATAAAAATAATGAAATACATAGATTTTTATGATCTTCTGCGAAAATTAATAGGTATCTATTCTTCATATTTAATTATTCACAAGTTCTACAAAGGAAGTTATGAGATGATCTGTGATATTTACTTATTTATTTTCCGCTTGTCAAATAAATCATTTTTAAAGGTAGCATTACATGTAGATATTCTTTTCACAGAATATTAAATCATATATCACAGTAAAAATAAATAAATCAAAATCAAGGCATTCACACTTTCACAGGTTGGAAATCACAGGTCGTTGTTGATGTCAAACTGTGACATATGATTACATGTTGTAAATTAATGTAACAGAATATTTTCCCTTTATTATTAATTTTTGTTCATTATGTCAATTACAAAATCTTATGAATGAGTGGGAATGAATTCGGAGTGATTGTTTCACATTTTTAATTTCAAAATTGACATTTGACTTACTCCGTAGCCTAGAACCGCTCTTTACATGTACAAAAATATGTTTTAAAAACGCAATAACTGAGATAGCTCAATTAACATCATTGACAACTCTTTGATAGTTTAATGTTGTCTAAAAAAATTAGGTAGGTTTTTAATAATTATTCTCAAACAGTTAAAATATTTCAATTTCTTTCAACTTTACACAGTTTACACTTTTGGTGAAAGCCTTCGGCAACACTAGATGTCCTTAATATTTTTTTGTGCATATGTATTTGTAATGTATAAAAATTAGATAATGGTTTGTGTTTTCTGAGTTTATAGGGTTCATTATGAGCCTTAAATAGTTTTCGAAATCAAAGACTATTTGTTGTTGTTGGTCGTTTATAATCAACTTTGAATCCAAATTTAAACTAAGCCTGACAAAACTTGATCGTAAAACTGTATTTATTGGCTTTTTCACAATTGAAATTTTTCAACTTAGGTAGGTATTCTAAAAAAAATAATAAATGATTGACTTAGAAGAAACGTAGTTTAAGTTGACCAAATACATAGGTACCTATACGGACAGAGACCCCTAAATGGAGTATTGTGATCCGAAAATCGCCTGGTCTCCAAACCAAAATTACAAAAATGTCTTCACAGATCGGCACCTAAAGGGAAAAGAACCTAAACTAGGTACCTACATATATTTTTACGTTTTTAGACGTGGTGTGAAACTTTTTGAGAATATAGAATTCTATATTATGGCAAAAAATTGTAGGTACCTACTTCTAAGTGATAAGGCTTAGGAGTTATAACAAATTGTATTTCAACATTTTTCCCATAAGACCAATGCGTACAAAAATCAACAAAATCAACTCTACGAACTACGACTGAAAATTGACTTGTACGTTTTTCTGTCTCTAAGACGACGAGATTTTATTGCTCATGGCCAGTAAGCATAGGGATAGGGAAGGGTGAGTGAGTGGTGAGTGTTACCATTATTATTGTCCCTATCAAAGCTAATAGGTACTATGTAGGTTATAATCGTTTTCAGAAGAATTGACTTCCAGGGAGAAGAAGCTGAACTAACTTCATATAGGTACCTACCTAGATAATTTTCAATTAGTAGGTACATTCAAGCAAAGAAAGTCTACTTCTTTCTGGATATTTCTTCCTTTTTTTTAAATTTTGTTAGGCTCTATCATTTTAGGTATCTGTATTTTGTATTCCCTGGGCTTTTTATAAAGTTAAATTTTAGTTGTTAACTATTCTCACTAACTAGATACCTAGATAAATAATTACCCTAATGAAAATGGTTAAAAATATGAGTTCCAGCAATACCTACCTACCACTATATTCCTTACGACGCAATTATTATCTATCCTGCCTGTTGAATATAAAGGAATGTTAAAGTATAGGTGGATATAACAATCTATCCTGTTTCCCTTCTTTCGTAAAAAAAAAACAACCTTGCTGCAAAAAAGAAAGGGGTGTCCGTTCATATTCATTATTCAATGCCTTATTCTACATCTACACGATCGCTGAAAAACTAGTTTTCTTGTTTTATATCTAGGTAGGTACGTACCTACCCTTCCACTTCCACTCACACACATCAAAATATTTATTTAGAAAAAAATCACCCACCATGCCCATGCATGATGTTCCAAACTCAACGCAAAATAAGCACAACATTTAAAAATACCTACCCAAGAATAAAAAAAAAAAGTAGATAAGGATGCATCGGTTGTAGACTTTACATTCATACACCGATAGCAAACACTGTCAGTCAACACACCCTACTTAAGGTCTACCTACTTAAATCCTACGCATTGCCACCGCACCGTAGGTACAATGATGGAATTGTCGGTGGCGGCGGCAGCGGTGGCGGCAGGGTACCTTTAACCGTACATCCTGTCCAAAATTCTTGATAGAGAGCCTTCTTCTTTTTATTCAACCCAACTTAAAAGAAGATGTACTGTTGTTTGGAGTTTATCGTACAACAATAAATTGCACACAAAAAGAGGGTACAAAAAAATAAAAAAAGGTACAAGTACACAACTACCTACTAACCCATACAAACGAACGAGAGGCAGAAAGAATAAAACTCCCCCATTTTTCCTGTTACTCCCGTGGGACCACATGCATACATGTAAAGGTACATGCATACATCTTTGCCTCACCGTCAAAACAATCGCTTTTTCACCAATACAGTCAAACTATAGTAACGTACCCTCCGCACTCAGTTTTTTTTTT
Source organism: Scaeva pyrastri (assembly GCA_905146935.1). Classification (NCBI taxonomy): domain Eukaryota; kingdom Metazoa; phylum Arthropoda; class Insecta; order Diptera; family Syrphidae; genus Scaeva; species Scaeva pyrastri. The sequence goes on along the minus strand of LR989927.1, from coordinate 21,938,164 downwards.
TTTGCTTTTATGAAATGGTTTGCTGAGATCACTTGAATTTGGTGTTGGAATTTGAATTTGAACCCCGTTTTGCGCCCAATGAATGAATAAGACAACACATTAGGAAAAGTGTTGCCATATGCGAATTCAACATCAAAATGAATTATTCTTTATTAAATGTCTTACGTTTTTTATATCTCAGTTTTTATTAGTAAATTTGAAAAATAAATTGAGCTACGAGTATATTGTCGAGTAAATTGCAAATCATCGTTCTTAAGGCAACTTAAAGCAATTTCTTTAAATTTTAATGTTTTATTGTAATTTTAGTTTGACTTTTTTTGTCTAGGTTATATATATTTTTTATTGAACAAAGTCAGTTTTTACTACCTAATCCCTAATTTACACCATTTAGCCTTTATAATGTAAGATTAATAGAAGCTTATATTGAACAAAGTGGTTCTAGAGTTGCTGGCAACTTTGTTCATAGTTTGTGTTTCTGTGAGCAACTTAAATTGTAGATAGTAGACCATAGATCATAAACCATAACAATTTTGACAGTTTAACTAAGAGTGAGTTAGAAACTGAATAAAGCGTTTTTTGGAACTGGTAGGTATTACATATTAAACTTTCTTAAGATTACCAATAAAACACAGTAAATATGTATTTTGGTCTGGCAGTACTGTCTATACACCCTTCTTCTTCTTTTTATTTGGTACCCAATCCACCGTTTTGTTTATTTACGCGCACTATGGGTTGGGTACCTATGTAACTATCTACCTACAGCAAATGATCCTAGGCATAGGTATGATGATCAACCTCTGAGCTCTGAGTTTGAGTCGTTAGCTACCTACCAATACAACGGAGCGGTAGCGGCGGCATCGTCGGGTGTTTGTTTTCCTATTTTAGGTTATTTTTTTTTTACGTGGGTGGAAGAGTTTCCGCCAAGCCAACCCGAACGGACACGACAGCAACGACCACTCTGTGGCCTGCCTGTTAGTGCGCGGTTTGTGGGTTGCATTTGACTTTACTACTGCCACTGTAGAGTAGACTGTCGGTGGTCATTTAATACATTTTGTCAACTGAGGCACATACTCGTAGTCGTACATCACACATCACACAAGCGCTAATTAAACAAATTCCTAACGGATGCATTTTAAAGCAAACATTTAATTTGCACAGTTAAGAACAGAAAAATAAAAATCTCCCCCTTTGAATCTTCAACAGTGACAGTGCTGATTAGCACAATCAGGGAGTTCCCCTTACAATAATAGCTGCCTAAGTCAACCCTGAACCCACCCACCATGACAGTTTTTCTATCTGCTTTTGTATTACTGTACTTTTGCAATGACAGCTGCTGCCAATTTCTTAGAAAGACAAACAAAAATATTTTTGTTACATGTGTGTTTTAAAATTGGCGCAATCAAGCTTATTCACCATAAGCTTTATCTCCTCTTCCAGCTGCCCTACACCACCGCACACACACCACCCATTACCAATGTTTCATGCATACCTACCGACAACCTTTTTTTTATTATTAATCTAACATAACTTGGTCATCAGTTTCGCCAAAAAATTCGAGGTCACACTCACCCACCACAGCACAGGCACAGCGGCAAGCAGCTAGAGGTCTTGAGACTTGAGGAGAGAGATTTGAGATTTAGATGAATTTTTAAAGCGTAGAAAACCCAAAACTCATTAATGCGCCCATGAAACCCAGAAAAAGAAGCCAAGAAGAAAAAAACAAAAAAGATCGGAGGGGGATCGTATACGACGCGACGACGACGACGATACGAACGTCAATCTGTCATTCTAGGGAGGGGCAAGGAAGGAAGGTATAGGTACGAGGGGCGATAGCAAAGAGCACAGAGTACAGAACAGAGCAGACCAGAGCAGAGCACACAATGAAAAAGAGGTGGTTTGGCGTTGGATGGTGGTGGTGTGGTGGTTCCGTTGTCGTTGCCGGGTGCGTGATATTTTTTGCCCTCCACATTGTTCCCTCTTTTTTACGTCGCCTTGCGTCGCGTCATTACACTATCCACCTCATCAGTCAACAGAACAGATCCCAGAAAAAAAATATCGCCTCGCCATCACCACCACTCAAGACGCAACCACCTCCTGTTTCTTTAGTTTTTTTTTTTTTTCATTTTGTTTTTCTCCCTTGGTTTATTTTGAATGTCAGTTGCTCTCTCTTTCAGGGGTGGACTTGTTATATTTGTTCCTTGGGAGTATTTTTTTTTAACTTTTTTTAGAACTACCTATATACATACATTTGTATATAATTAAGTTTTGTTTTGTAAGGGTCTTCGGATTCATAAATAAAATGTGTTGTTTGGTTACTTGAAATTATTATAGTTGTAAAATTTATTATCTGTCAGAATATGGGATTTCATTTTAGGTTTAAATTTTCAAGCAATGGATGTACATATCTATAAATTAAAATGAAACTTAAAGGAATACCAAACTAACGACGAGAAATCTCTAATACAGTACTTTTTAATGAAAATAAACTTTTTCAAACTGATAGCTGTCAATTTTATAAGTAGTGGTAAAAACTTTTTTCATGCAAATTAATTCGATTGAAAACACTGATTTTGACAATATGTATTTGTTTCTGATGGAATATGAAACTCAATTTTAATATAATTATTATTGATCTCAAACAAATTTTGCATTTCTCGATTTTTTGACAGATCTAACACTTTTTACCTACGCAAATACATATATGTACGTCGATCAATTTTCACATAGAAATCTTATTTTAATAATAGAAAGCAGCTTTATGTTTTGACAGATACATAGTACTACATAATTAATATGAGGTTTGGTCTTAAATTAAGATTTGAACTTAACAATTTTGATAAAGAGAAAAAACACTGCTGTCACTTTAATCCATAAGTATATACATAATATGTTGTTGCTTGAAACGTCAAAATTTATAGATCATATCTTAATCAAAGGATGGATCAATTGTAATCTGTCATTTCGAGTTAAACCAGTGAATGATTTTGTTGAAGAATGTGAAATTGAAAAAACCGATTAGCGCCAAGTATGAAGAACGTCCGTCCCTGTATATTTTATGATGTACCGGCATTATTGTGTTCGCATCGGCCCTCTTTCCATTTCCATCCATTGTGATTGTGATGTGACCTGTTTGCATGCCTGCCGGGGCCGCTGAAAACAACCACCATCATCGCCATCGCCGCCGCCTGTTTGCCTGCCTGCCTGACTATGACTATGAATACGACTGCTGTTGTGGGTTGCTCTTTGGCGTTTTCATACGCCAACAACAACAACAACAACGACAGTCCTAGTGTGGCGGCAGCAGCAGCAGGCAAACAAAATGTTGATGTTGATGATGATGATGAGGCCGAGGCGCAACGACAATGGTGCGACACGATCAGCTTCAGCAGCGGGTGGGTAGTCGTTCGTACTGTCGTAGTCGTATTTCGTTTTTCGTATATGGTTGAGTTGTTGTCTTTTTATTTTCTTCTCTGTTATTTTTCTTGTTTTTTTTTTTTTTGGGTTGTGTGGTGGAATTGAGAGTTGGGTTTTTTGGGTTGATTGCCTGACGCCGAAATTCGCTCGGGCAGTCTACAGGAATTTTTCATTGAGTTTGGATCGGAGGTGGTTAAATGTTTTCAGAGTGATTTAAAAGTTGTGATTAAACAAAACAAAAAAAAAAAAACAAAGTGAAACAATCGCGTGCAGATTTATAAAATAAAAGCATTTTAAAAAAATACGTAATAAACAAAAGAAAATAAAAGTGACAAGTTACACAGAATTAAGCGGAACATATCCGTTTTTAAGTGAGAGAAGTTTTTATAGACAAAAAGAGATCTTTATGCTTGGAGACAATATCAAGGGTAAGATCTTTATCTAAGCATGAGTACCTAGAACTAACTCCTATTTGGGGGCGGTTTCATCTGGTTTAAGTCAACCGGGATATTATCTAAGTTTATAAAATAATTGCCCTGTTTTTGTTGCCCCTATCAGTGCGTTTCATTGTCATTGTCCTACTTTTTTTTTCTTGTGTGTAAGGCCCCCTGGGCAGAATGGAAATCCTTTTGCTTTTTGTTCTCCCCAAAATTGCACATGCCGTTGTTTATACTCTCAACTCTCACGCACACACACACACACATATGTCCACTTGTGGAAAAAGAAGACGAAAGACGAAACTCGTCATAATTACATCCTCAACCTCAACCACATGGAGGGTACAAGTTTAAACATAAGTAGGTTCGTATCGTAACGTAATATACAGCCGGCCCCGAACCCGAAGACCAAACCGAAACCCAAAGATTGTTTTGTTCAGTTTCCTTTGCCCCATTTTTTATTTTTGCGGTATTTTGTGTGATGTTTTTTTGTCTTTTTTTTTAATGTTTATGTGTGTGTTGTGTTTGTGTGTGAATATGAATAACAGGGTGGTTGAGTAGGTAACATAATGTATATAGGGTCAAGTCGAGCAGGTGATGCGAATCAAGTTGTCATCTTTTTTTTTTATTTCTTTGCGATGATGGAAAACGTAGGTATTCGTTGATAAGGAGGGGGGTTATGGAACTTTATTTGAAATTCTTTCATATTTTGAATGATGTTTATTTAAAGTTAAAAATTATTTTTGGAAAATACCTTACCTTACTTTCATAGATTCCCGTAAACTTTTTCAATGAGTTCGAAGAGGGGGGGGTGTTTGTAGTTTTACTTCTTTTTTTCATATAACCGCTTTACAACTTCCTTGAGCATGGGAGACTTCGACACCCTTAAATACATAAAAGGGGTTTTTAATCTCAAAGGAATGCAGTTTATGCTTAATTTGTTATAAGTCTTGCAGTTTTTTAACGGTGGATTATGTTTTAATCTGTGATCTATAATCATAACACCGGGTTAATTTATCAAACTAAAGCTTAGACCTGCGAAAATGATTGTAGATTGAGACTAAACGCACTGTGAACAAACTGCTTCTAAGAATCTATTGAAAGGATGAAGGAGTTTTAGACGAAGTATTTATACTACTCCCTCTATCTCTCTCTCTCTGTCTCTTGTGGGTGGAATATTGATTAAGCTTCTTGAATTTAGGCCGTGCGTTGTTAAACTTCAAAGCACATTTTAACTTGGAATGAGCTGAATGCACCCATTTGTTGATTTTTTTTTCGTCTTTCAACTCAATTCAAATTTACCCCCAACAAAACAATTTTTTTTTTTAATTTGTTGAAGGGATTCGAAATCTAAAGAAAATTAAGTCCGTCAAAAACTAGGAACACAAAAACTAAAAATTAGGAAGATACCTACCTGTAGATTTGTAAAACATCATTAATCTCAAATTCATGATCATTTTACTACCGAACTTCTAACAAGTGTCAAAAGAGATTTCCAACATTATTTAAAACCACCCTGTATACATAGTTTATTCCTCCAAGGTGAAACATCCGCTCATGAGGTTCTTTTGTTTGTATTCGTCGTCGTCGTCGTCGCCGTTCTCGTCCCACTCCCACAATATCGTTTTTTTTTTTTTTAAAGCAAATGCTTGGTTCTTCTAGTCTTTCCCGCCCGAGTTCCATCTTCTTCGGCTTGTTCTGCACACACATGTTGAATGTTTGATATGGCTGGTCACCTATCTACCTACATCTTGATGGGTTTTGTTTGTCCCTATACATACCTATCCACATTTACTAGCTCTAAACTACAGCTTGCTTGTATATTTCCTGCCCTTCTCGATGGGGTGGAAAATTATGATGTGCTCATACATACATAACCCAGCCTGTCTTTTGCGTTTGGTTGCGATCGCTGCGACAAGAGCGTAGGGGAATCTTTTTGGCTGTGGGTTATATTTTTAGGTACAACGCATTACTCACTGCACACACTGTATAGGGGTGAAAGAAGAACGAAATTATTTATTTTTCCGTTGCATGCGAGAACTGCAGCAGTGAACGTGAAGTGAACCCAAAATAATCCCTCTGCGCCCACTTTCCTCCTCATGTTATGGTGGTGAAAAGAAGGTATAGGTAGGACGTACATAGATAGTCTTCTCCTTCTTTATATGAATGTACATACATATGTAGGTATGTATTTCTGTTTTCTTAGGTTTTTTTTCGTCAGTTTGTCGGTTTAACCTTCTCGTCCCTTTTCTCAGAAATCGCCTTGTGTCCATATGACGGTGGTGGCGGTACAGCAGCCAGCAGCAGCAGCGGTACGGTTATGGTGAAGACTCAAATTAATGGCAATTTGGGAAGAAGTGAAAAAAAAAACACGTTTCCCCTTTGTAGACGATGCGTGTAGTGTTTACTATCCCAATTCCCAAGATCCCACTGTCGACTGTTGCTCACCGTGTACCGTCTCACCGTGCGTTGTTCGCTCCGTCGTCGACGTTCGTCGTCGGGCTAAATAAAAATGGGGTTGAAGAAGTGCACATCACAGCCTGAGTTGTTTGATCTTTTTTTTTTTTGTTCGTCGGTGTCCTAAATGTTTTTTTCTGCGCACAAGCAAGCAGGTAGGACGGTAGGCAGACAGGCAGGTAAGGTAGATAAGTAAGGTTGGGCAGGTAAATTGTGTTATGGAATCGTTGTTGTGTTGCGGTTCATTTCATTTAGTCATCATCATCACGTGTAAATATCTACGTGGGATCATTCTGTGGGTGAATAAAAAAAAATCATTCAAACAGGTTAGAATGGGAAGTTGAGACTTGGGAATGCGAAATTGTGTATAGGGAGTAGGAATCCTTTGTTCAAAAACAAAAACACAACCAATTTTTTGAATGTTCATATAATGTTTGAACGTTTTACAACCCCTAGGTACCTTTACATTTTACGTGCAGAAGAACATACCTAGCTAAGATTTTCTACGCTGTTGCATGCGAGTTTATGGCTCTTAAGCCGAAAGGATTGAGTAAATAAGTAAAATACATATAGGTATCTATCAACAAACATGTGTTGGTCTTGGGTACCTACATACGTATCTTATAACTAGGTAGCAGCCCTAACTTCTATTTACTTGTTAATCATTAGATAATTAGTTTAAAGGTAATCTTACATCGAGAAAAGTATAATATAAAAAGGATTTTTTAAAAATAAAAGTGGGTAGAATGACAAAACATTTCAACTCTACAAATTTCCGACCCACTTGCTTCTGATTCCATATTTGGTCATCGACCTGAATTTAAACTGTCGCATCAGCTGGTGCGATATCCTAGTCCGTTAATGGTGACTTGGCAAACCAAACCAAATAAATGATAATCAATTTGACAGATGAACCTGAAACTATCAACAACTGTCAAAGTCTAGAAGTCTTTTCTAGGAAACACCTTCCAACTTATTCATGTTTTAATTATTTTTGCATAATTATCCTTGAAAACAGCTTTTAGTACTTTTTTTACTTGCGAGCTTATTTCAAGCTTATAAAAACCTTATTGCGAATAATAATTTTGATTCCAAGAAAACCAACTAAAGTGAAATCTTATTAAGAAAGAAAAAAAAATGTCTGTAATGTTGATCATGATATAGGTCTATATTGTTAAATACCAAGCCATTACGCATCCCAGCTTTCAATTAAAAAAACGATAATCAATATCTGTGGGCAGGTAGGTGCAGATATGTACGTGTTTGTTTCTCTCTTTCGACACAAGATCACCTTTATTATCTTTATCTTTCTTTTCTGATACCTATACTGATGCCACGCATTCAAGCTTCGAAATAAGACCTTAAAAATCTGAATAATTGATTCACTCAAATGAAGAAGAAGAAGATATACAAAAAACACCCAACCCAGCCGCAACCCATAAATCTTCAAAAAAAAAAAAAAATCACACACCCAACAGTCCCCCAATAACAACCACATCAGCCAGCATCACCAACAGCAAGAACAACATCAACAGCAGCATCAACTACTTGTGCCGCTCAAGTCGATGCGGGCTAATGTTGTTGATGTGCTGTATTTGCTATACAGGCTTGACAAAAAAAAACAATAAAAAAAATGCCTGCGAAATTTCGGAAAACCTGAACTGCTCCTCTGCCTCATTCCCACTGCTACCACCCGCTGTTTGTCCCAATCAAGCGATCTTTAACGTCCCACACCCCATTTATGTTTGGTATGCGCGCCTATCGCCACCCACCATAACAAAAAATCAAAAAGAAGAAACAACAACAAAAAACTGGTCAATGTGACCACGATCGGCGACTGTCGACTCCGACGCATGGCGACGTCGACGACGATGGGACGGTGGCGACAACACCACACCACACCGAGGAACCTTTCACTCGAATATATATGCGCATGTTTCCTAATCACCCTGTGTGTGTCACCACCAGCGCTCAACGTAGAGAAGATGAAGAAGAGATTTGCTTTAATCAGCAAAAAGGGAAAACACCAACAACAACGGGCCCCATCATGAAAAAAAAAACAAAACGCGACTAAAAGCATCGCCATCCCCACCCGCCGCCTCCGCTCGGTCGTCGTCGTCGCCATGCTGAAGATCGTCATGTGTCGTTGTCACTCTCGCCTCCTAGGGTCCAGTTAAAGTGGGAGAGCGCACAGCAGCGACACAAAAGTGTGGACAAAAACTGACTGACCATCTCATCGTCGTCGTCGGTCGGTCAGTCGGCCCAACTGAATGACGGACGGTTAGACTGGTTATTAATTTTTTCGTTTGGTTAATTTGTTTTTGCGGTGGGTCGGAAGCAGTGGCGCTGATGGCGGTTGGTGGATGGTGGTGGTGCTGAATTCTATGGAAACTGGGGAGCCTATTTACAACCCACTCTGTAGTCTGTATAATTAGTAAACTGACTGTCGGCGGCGGGTGTTGGGCGTGTGAGACCGCGCATGTGTGCTGTACGATTTATACCTACATACACACCTATGTATACAGTATACACTCCACATTTCAGCTTGGTGCTTTTTCCCCCGAGACGAACTTTATTCCTCAATAAACTTTGTTTTTGTTTTACTTTGTTTTTTTTTTTTTTTGATTAAAATGTGTGCGCTGCTGAATTTGCCTTTTTTCATATTGAATTTTTATGAGAGTGCGATCTCTCGAGAGTTTGGCCATTAACGGCCCTCGTCGTCGCCTCACCTATAGCTGTGCTTGTGCTATCACATGGGCTAAAAAAACTATAGGTATAAGTTGCCTATCACAGATTGACATCTCTCACCAAAGACGTTTGATTTCGTCGTCGACGTCGATGGATGGCACAAGTAGACTTTATGATAGAAGCTAGACTGGGAGATCAATGTCAACGGCAAATACAGTTTTTGTTGGCCACCACGGAGGTGGGGAAGGGAGGGACATAAGAAAGAGTCAAGAGTTGCCATGTTCTTTGCATTGTCAGTAAATGTGAGATAAATAAACAAACTTTAAGTAAATTGATATTTTATTGGGATAAATGAGACTTTTCGGATTGATTGTTTGTTATCATAAGGATACGTTAAATGTTTCTGTCTGTTTCTACAAATTGTATACAAAAACAGTTAAAGGTAAGCAAATGCATTCAATGTGTAGGTAGGAGGTATGTATGTAAATAATTTTTTTTTTAATGATCGCAACATTTATTTACGTCATACCAAGCTCTTATCAATGTTTTACCGAGGAAACTTTTGAGAACTAACAATTACAATTACCGTTCTTAAGTCATCAAAATGACATCGACTCGTTTTACATTAAATGTCATAAGTCGTTTTATACGAATAGTTACATATTTTAAATACAAAGCAAAACAGTTATTCAGCACAAGCGATTAATCTTCGCCAACAATCTGACATGTTTCGATCAATATCACCCACTTGAAATGGTGAGTACTTTGACGTATGAAGTTATGTTTCAGTGGCATTCGCAGTTGTGCAAAAAATGATAGACAAATTTCAGTGAACTTACTTTTCTATATAAAGAATTTTGACATTAGATGTTGCGTCTGAAGGAGACTTTTAATTTTCTCCCATCCGACAGATGGTAGTAACGAAATTTTATTCTGATCGGAGTTAAGTTTCATGAAACTCTTTTTTAACAATTTAGTAATTTAATTAACAACTCCACGGGGGAAGTAGGGAATGCGTTTTACAACTTTTTCTTTGCAGCTCAAAAAATGTTCTGTCAACTAATTTAACGTTGCTGGTAAGTCTTTTGTCGACAAGAGTCTGTTCTCTCCATTATTGCCCGAATCAAGTAGAAATCAAAACAATGTAAATATCTATTGTATTGATATTTTGCAAGTTCTGTTTTATTCTATATAGCAACCCTCTTGCTCAATCATTCAACATTTTATGGTTCTCATAATAAGAATCTTATCATTTTATTGCTCATATTTCGAAGAAAAACCAAAATTGAACTGAGTACACATAAATCTAGACCTTTTAAAAATCTCAATTCCAACTAATACAATCAATCGAAGTATTCAAAAGAATCGTTAAATACTCATCTCGTACAGAGGCGTAATCAGAGGAGGGTGAACATGTCATTATTCTTTCTAAAACTGACACACTGACTCTTCTGTCAAAAGTTCTACAAACACGGGAGATCAAAAAAAAAAAGAAAGACAATTGTTTGACATTTAAAAATTGTTTCATCAAACTGTGAAATGATCATTCTGGTTTTGCTCTGTTTAAATAAATAAACTTTTGTCATTCAGACCGGTCAAAGTACAGATTTGAATAAAGTAAAGTACCTGCATTAGTTTTGCAGGTATGGATCAAAACATAGACGCCATCAGTGACATTGCAGGAGTTTGACATTTGTGTTTGAATTCTCTTACGACTATCTCTTTCATTCTCACAAAAAATATGAGATTTAACCTGATCACAGGTCCCCCTCCTCTTCGCATACGCTTCTGATTTCATCCCATTCGTTTCGCATTCGAAATTCCTTACTATGTATGTATTTTTTATGTATAGTTATCGTCATCTGGGGCGAAAACCAGCATCGCACAAAAAAGTGGGTGGATTATGAAAATGGAGAATTAGGTACAAAGAGAGAAAAATAAAATAACACATTCTAATAAAAAAAAAAAACAAAAAACTACAGAACTTGTTTATTTTGTTCGTATTTTTTCTTCTTGTGTTTTGTTTTCTGTCGAAAAGACTCATAACAAGGGTGGGTTGCAGATTTCCAACAACAATTTCGAAAAGGAAGAACATTCACCAGCATTAGCAACACATGATCACCCATTTAACTTCCCTACGACGACGAACGACGAAACCCAAGTACCCAAGAACTCCGTCTCGGTCGGGCCACCATTATCGCTGCATTATGTATGTATGTAGTCGTGGTGTGTCCCTGTCGCCAAGGGGTAGGGAATTGTCTTATTTTCTTTCCCATCTTGGTTTTTGGGTGAATTTTTTTTTCCATGCCTAAATTTTCGTTGAGTAGGAGCGTTCCCTTTTAGTTCACAGCACTTCAACAACATGGAACTCTGCTGAACATCCTTTGGCAAGTCTTGTCCTCATTTTTGAGTAAGATTGTTGTTGTTTTTTTTTTTTTGTTTGGTTTATAAATAGCGCGATGTGATGGTAGTGGTAGAGTGGGTTCGGCAGGTGGTCATATAATAAAGCCAGCACCAGCAGTAACAGCGCGGTGCGGGCAGGTAGGTTGAGAGTTTTGAGTTTCTGCTTTTGGATGATTTGGTTACCTTCAACCCAAAAGACAACTACAACAATACCTACCTACCTACCTTACCTACCTACTTTATGATCTCATGGCTTTGGCCTTCGTTTCGGAAAGTTTCACCACCATCGAACGTCGTCTTCGTTGTCGGCCGTCGTCATCGTCATAGTTGTCGTCGTTTTGTCAGTTGGTCGGTTCTTGTGGTGTTGTTTTGCTCATCGTTTTTTGAAAGTAAACCTAAACGATAAACGATATGATGAGGTGGAGGAGGTTGAGTTGAGTTGGGATAGAAGAATGGAAAATCCCAAAAATCCCCTAACTAATCCCTCTCTTTCTGCTCTTCTCCAAATACCGTCGTCGTTATGGAAGTCGCCACCACCACCATCACCATCAACGAACGGTCGCGACGACGACGAACGGCGGCGGCGGATGTACCTACTTTTTGTTGATGCTGCTGCTGCGGATGGTACAATACCAATACCAATCAACAATCATAACAACAACAACGAATCCAATACCTTCGACGATAGCTGCCTGTCGTGTTAGTTATAATGACGTTCGGTGGACCTGTTGAATAGAAGTAGAAATTATAAATGAGGGCGGCTAAATATACCTACTTCGTTGCGTTTGAGTTTGTGTGCGTAGGCAAGTGTGGGTGAGGTAAGGATAAGGCGAGGAATTTTTAAGTAGCACTTTTTTTTGAATACCTACAGTGGCGTAGTTGTTTCCATTAAATTGTCTGGGCCCAATGTCTGCCAGTACCTCAGTTTCTTAAAAGTAAGCACCATTTCTGGGGCTGATACTTGTACTTCAAGGGAAGACGTATTGATGAAGTATTTGGGTGCTTAAGTGTCTACTTGATCTTTTGACAAAATACAAGTATGTACTTCAATACCTACCCAAACACAGTACTTAAATAATAATAATAATCAGTAAATTCATTCTGTGTCTTCAAGCCGTTTAGTTTGTTCGAAATAATTTATTAAGATAAGTTTTTGTTAAGAAGCTTATTAAATTTAGAAACCCGATGATCCTCATGTCTTGACTGGACGCCTCAATTATTTGCAAGAAAATCCGCTCCTGTTAATTATCTCTTTGTGATCAAATGACGCCGTTTTGTCGGCAATGGTGGGTGATTTATACTGAATCGAGGTATCAGCTTGCTTTTGAGTTGAAATTCTCGGAATATGACATCGTTTTAGGTACTCACACCCCCTAAGGATCGGGGAAAAAATTCCCTTTTTCGCTTTCTATATATGAACCTATCTATATACAGTGTACACTATACATACCTACTCTTTGCATTTGCAATGCATTTTACTGACATTTCTCAAAGAAGTCACATCGTATTTACGCTTTCTTTTCGTCCTTATTTTTTGTATGTAGAATACACCGGCCAGCAGTGGGACTAAGCTATATGAGACATGGCAACACTAATACAATCCGCATATGTGGAGGCTGCTTATGAAGATATGTTCAAAGAAATCACACGCAAGCTGTATGGGGAAGAAACCGGAAATGGATTGCATACATTGGGTACACCGGTCGCACAGGTGGCCACAAGTGGACCAACGGCACCAGAAGGCGAGCGTTCTTTTACAAACTTGGTAAGATTGCCGGTAAGTAACGAGCATTTAAAGTTTTTTTTGCTGTGAATCATATAACATACCCTTTTTCTTATTTAAAAAAAAATCCAGATTGACCGTTCAGTTGCACCAACAATTGAATATGAACATAATAATGGTGGAGCCGGAGGTAATGGAAATGGTGGAGGAGGTACTGGCCAACCAGATACATCCGCTGCAACAACTAGTGCTGGCAATTTCAAATCTGAAGATCAACTTAGTACGGCATTTGGTTTGGCTGCTTTGATGCAACAAAATGGATTTACGTCGGGCGGCACGATCTTAGGCACTCAGACAATACAGAAGACAGTTAACCCGTCTACATCGAATAGTAATGTTGTTGGAAATGCAGGTGGTGAAGCCCGATGGACTGGAGCTATTCCGGTTACGGTGTCTGGTGGCGGAGAGGAGATCGTACAATGGCCCACAAGTGGCAAGCTGGGCAGTTACAATGGAGCACTGAAAGCTGCAAAGTGAGTTTTTAAATATTTTGTTGTTATTTCCTGAAGCCCTAAGATATTATGCCAAAATGTTGAAAAAGATCCAAGGAGTTGAAAAATAGAATTCATAAACCTGAAACACCTAAGCATTACCTGTAAAGTTCAAAGTCAATACCTAAAAGTTCGACCTTTTTTGGTCATCTTCTCCTTTAAAACAACATTTTTTGCAAGACATTTATTGTACCAACTTATTTTTTTCGCAAAAACTTCTTCTTGGCTATGAAGGCCTGAGTTATACCGGCAATATTTAAAATGACTGCCTTATTGGTAGCTAATTCTTGTTTGCACCTCTCTACCACATCGATCACAAGTCCACCGCTCTTGATATACTCGATAACTTCGTCTCGCCGCTTCCATTTCCTAATCAAGTCCTTATCGTATTGAAATCTGTTATCTTTGATGTAAAAATATGACTCGAAGTGCTGATTTCCCTTGTCTTTGATCGCATCAAGTTTTGGAATTTCCAAATACGGTTGTCTAATCAACCAATACGGATCATAATTTTCCGAATGTCCACGGTCTCTCAGTTTCTCTATATCTATCGTTAACATCGTATTGTAGAGGGACTTCGGATTGCCCAAAATACCATGTTTAACATCGATCAAGCAAAGGTCACTGTCCGGAATGATGACTTCCAATTCGAGTTGTTGCATTCGAAGATCATTACCTCGGTACTTTTTTTTTCCAATCCATAATATGGGCAAATTGCTTCGAGATACATTGCTTATTTCTTGGATCAACGGGGAGTTCTGTCGTCGATAGTTGACTCGCTTATTGTTGTATCCATAGAGTAACTCTTCTTCCACAGGACTGAAATGAATCGAATCCTTTCGATTCAACTTGAAATGATCCGATCGAAAGAGTCGATTCATTTCCTGGTCGATAGTTTCGTACGCCCTTCGATGGTGAGTTATCCAAACGACTTGTGTAGCAAAAGCTAAGAGATTCTCATGGAGGCATCTATCTTGATAGGTGTTTGAAATTTTTACCAGTGTGTTGAGATGATAAAACGAAGCCATTTCACCACTTCCCATAACTATGGCACTATACTCCCGAGCAAGAATTAAACGATATTGAGAGAGGTGCTCCGAAAAAATCCTTTTGATTTGCGTGCTTTCTTTAGTTTGCACTTGAGCTGTTGTCTCGCCAGAAACTTCATCTCGTCGAATGAGTATGAACTCGACGAGACGAAGAAAATACTCAAAATAAATAATCAAGGCATTTAAAAATTTATCGATCGTCTTGTGGTGAATGAAGGTTATAAACTTATTCGTCATAATATCGGACGGAGCCAGAAACAGAACAAGGTTTTTGATGTCTTCAATTCGAATTATATCACCATCATCTAAGTTGTCAGTATTTCGTGCGAATTCTTGTCTGAATATAACTTCTTCAATCTGATTGATAGATGCTTTGAATTTGTACCCGCTTGATGACTTAACGTATTGCTCATGTTCCAAGGTCTTACCTTCCCATGAAGAGAAATTTAACTCCTCCTTGTTAGTGTTCCAAGACCATTTACCAGTCGAATATTTTGGTACAACGCTATCCTTATGAATTCGAATCATGACGAGAAATCTTGAAATTGATCGACTTAAAAAAAATTTGTTTTGATTAAAATATAAAAAAAAAAACTAAATTTTACTTTAATTGTAGGTCTGCAAAAGTACGGGATACACCAAACGAAATTTACACCAGCCCGACGAGTGTCGTAACCAATAACAACACAACACCGAATTCCAATACACCGAGTGTTGTCCAGCACTCACAACAACACGTTGTCAGCACCCCAACAACATCCTCGTCCAATAGTCGCAAAAAGAACGCTGCTGCAGTAGCAGCCGCAGCTGCGTCTAATCAACAAAACGCCCAATTGCAAATACCAAAACGCTATGCATGCACCCACTGTCCGTACTCCACCGACCGTCGAGACCTCTACACTCGCCACGAGAACATCCACAAGGATGAGAAGCCATTCCAGTGTTACGCTTGTCTGAAACAATTCAATCGAGCCGATCACGTTAAGAAGCACTTCTTGCGTATGCATCGTGAAATGGTCTATGACATCAACAAGACACGTCGCAATGTCCCCAGTACAGTATCGACACAACAACATCAACAACAAGCCCACCAGATCGACCAGAAACCAAATATATTCTTACAGCAACAAGTTGGCGGTCAGACTGGCGTTGTGCATGGAGAAAATTTCATGACAGGACAACGACAGGAGACCTCATCCAGCCTTAGCATAGCCCAGACAATTGAATCTGTTGCTACAGCAACACATACCGAAACCATGCCAGTTATGAAACAAGAAAAGAACACCGGCGATGATATGTCCGGCACAGGGGCAGTCAAAGTGAAGCGAGAGAAACGTTTCACTTGCTGTTATTGCCCATGGTCGGGAGCTGATAAATGGGGATTGAAACGCCATCTCAATACACACACAAAACCGTTTGTTTGCATGTTATGCGATTATAAAGCAGCTCGGTCCGAGCGCTTGGCTACACATGTGCTTAAAGTACACAACAAGAAAGCTTGCAACAAGTGTTCATTCTTAGCCGATAACCAGGACGAATATCAGGCGCATATGAATGATGTGCAGTAAGTACCATTTTTGAATTCATTTGTTTAATTTTTCTTTCTCTATAAATCTGTGCCTTAAACTAACATTTTGATGTAATCGAATGGTTTTTTGGTGTCTTTAATGGATAAAACTGTGTGCTAACTTTATCAGCATGATTAGTAAGGATTAGGTTACTTATTTAAGGGCAGAGACATCTTGAAATACAAAAATTACATTATTTATATATAAACTTTATTCAAAAATGCTTTGAAGTTGTACTCACTTTGAATCAGTAAATATTGAATTGTGGCCTCATGGGGATAAATATTATCACAACTAATGTTATTATTCCTTCATGCAGTAATGTCCATTTATAAATCAATGTTTAAATTTCTCTAATCCTTTCTACTTAAGATACAATTTTAAGATTTCTCTGTGTTTTAAACTAAATCCTTACAACAAACTATGCCGAAGCAAGATTTCAAGAACAAAAAAATATTTTAATGTCTTTAAGCAAAACCTACAAAATTATTTCCTCTCTCTCTTTTTCGCATGCAGCCCACACGATAATAGGTCAGCAAGAAATTTTACTTTTAATAATAACAACAATAATCGCACTAATATAAGTAATAATAATAATAACAATAATACAAACAATAACAATAACAACAACAACAATAATAATAGTAATAGTAATTTAAATGTGCTTAGAACAATTGGCAACACTTTAGTATCAAATAATCAATTAAATAACTTCCAGAATCCTAGCACTTCTTTTGGGTAAATATTATTTATTTAACAGAAAAAAAAACAAATAGTTTATAAATGTTTAAATTAAAAAAGTTTGATAATTTTTGTTCTTAATATACGGCGGGCGGGTCAACTGAGTTGCCATATTGCATGTTATTTCAAAATACGAAATTACTAACTCGATTTTAAAAATAAAAATTTACAAAATTATTTAATTGGTAAAACAAAAATAATAATATTATTGAGGTGCATTCTGGCGCAAATGTGGTTTGATTTACAAAATTTTACAAAAGCAAATACTAAAAATGCTATTATCAAAACATCCAATCATGGCTTCCGTTAATCCTCCTCTTAAAATTTAAAACAAATTTGTACTTAGTTTTAAAATATTCATATATTTTTTTTTTGTTTCGTTTCTAATTTTGCTTTGGCTCAAATATTACCAGGCGGACATAAATATTGCAATTCTGAGATCATTTACAATGCAGCTGTACTAGCTTAAGCTTCATTCGCTCTCTCTGTCTACAAGCAAGCAAAACATAATTTGTAATTAAACTTTTTAATAATACATGGCACGCACATCATCCACAAAAAGCCCAGAATTCACCTTTATCCCCAGCCAGTCATAATAAAAATATAGAAAATTCAAAAAATAATACAAAAAAAAAACGCGATAAAAGAGAGAGATTACATTGTGTGTGTTTGTAAAAGACAGAAAAATATTCAATAATTCTAAATTTATATTTAAAAATATAAAAAATCCTATTTCTGTCCTTATTTTTAAAATAAAATCAAAACCAAAAATATTAACACACTGACAACTTCAATTTTCTCCCGTGATTATAAATTAAAAAAAAAAAAACAATCCTTTACATTTACCATTCCCATCCTTCCAACTCAATCATAGTGCCCAATCGACAACAAATAGCAGCAACACCAGCGGAGTTAATTCATATGCAACAACTGATTTGAATGGTTCCAATAACGCCATGAACAACGGCAATGCTGGACCTCTGCAAGAGATCATGGTTAATCCAACATCTATGGTCGGTTGGCGTTTGAGCGCAAACGGTTCACTTATTCCACCACATGATCTTATAACTGGTGGATTGGCGGCGAATGCAAATCAAAAACGTGGCGCCGAAAGACTCTTTCAGTATCTCGAGGCAGACGGAAGTGATCCTGAAGACTATGCGCGGTATAAAGAAAATTAAATTTGTTGGAATTTTCTTTTTTACCCGTTTTTGTTTCGTGTGTTTGCTTGTTTTATAATTTATTGCTTCGTTTAAACAATTTTTTATTTGTTATACAAAAATGTATGTTCATGAAATGGAAGACTTCATCATCATGAAAATCAACTGTAGCTTCTACAATTTGATGTACTTAATTTTTTGTTCTTATTTGTTGTCTTTTCTTTATGTTTATTATTTTTGGCTAACAATCATTATTTTTGGTGCAATTATTATTTAAATTTTATAGTTGTTGGACAAAAACAAATTTAGTTCCAGCTTTACAAACTATTCGTTCTTGTAATAAAATTGCATCCCAAAATTAAAACAAAAAAGAACGAAGATCATGTCCGTTAGATCAATACTTTATATAGGTATATTTTACCTAGAATAAAGTTGTTCTAGTGAAACCTTAATATTGGGCTATGTTGAAAGTCATAGTGGCAACATATTTAAGAACTCAAAGATGAAGGGAAATTATTTTATATTATTTGAGTTGTTCACCACTTCGAAATTATTTTTTTATCTTTGTTGATGTTCTATTTTTAACATAACATTTCTTTTCCACTAACTTTTCTTTCTTTGCTTTTGTTGTTCTTTTAATTGTTTATCACCTTTTACCTTTCCAAATGACCAACAAATACTAATATTCAACTTTTCTGTTCCTTTTATAGTTTACTTAAAATGGACGCAATGAGCCGCAATACAGCATCAGTGGCTCAGGATTTTCATAAGGCGGGAGGCGTTGACTTGAAAAATCAACATCAATTTTTCAACAACAACACCACAACCTCAAAACATGCTGCTGCAAGTTTGCTTCATAATAATAAACATAATCAACATCAACAAGATAAACACCAACGCAACAAGCAAACAAACCACAATCTTCGTAAAAAAGGTTTCTCCAGTTGTGGTAGTACATCTGACGAAACTGAAGAGGATTACGAAAATATGGAAAATATTGAGAATTTTAACTCACCAAGCGATCAGAGAAAGGCGATGTCCGCATTTTTGAGTCGAAATTTTGGTTTACAAGAAAAAATTCATCCGATTCCATTGATTACCAGTGATAATATTAAAATCGAGAAAGCAGAAATTAAGATCGAAGTAGAAGAAGAAGAATCAATCACAAATCGACCATCATCATCACCAACACCACCAAGAAAACAACGTAATAGTGTAGATTCTATTAAGCAGCAGCCAATGAAATCGCCTCCCGCGCAACCAATAAATTTAACAAATAACAAAAAGAAGAACAACTACAATGATACCAATAATCTTACCAAAACCAATCAATTGAAAGCAAATGTGAAACAAAACAATAATACAAAGACAAACAACGGTCGTAGATCATCATCAACAACTAAAACACCTGTGATTAATAATAATAATAATAACAACAACAATAATTCGACCTTAAAAGGACATCGCCTTGATCTGATACGCGACAAAGAAAATTCAAATTCAATATTCTCAACAATGGAATATCAAAATCTATCCAAATTCGGTACACAGTTCCAGAATTATGTCAAAGATATAATAAACAAGTACTATGCCGAAACACCATTACTCTTTCCAATTGTTCCACATCAGCAACACTTGCATCACAATGTGCAACAAAATCAACATCATCAACAACAACAATCATTGTCGCCACCACCAGCAAAACGTCAAAAGCTTAGTGAAACCGAAGAGTATATTGAGTATTTGAAGAACAAAGAAGACATCACCCTCACAATAACACCAAAGATCAACCATAACAACAACAATAGTACCAAAACAGCAAACATAAATATTAACAGTACGAAAAACCAATTCAACAACAACAATAAAAACATCAACAACCAAACACGCCCAGCAGTCATTGTCAAACAATCACGAACTCCACCCAGAATTGTTGAAGAAGAACCAAAAGTTCAAGTCATACCGGTTATCAATTACGCCCATGGTAACCTACAATCGCTAGTCAATGGCAACACTTTCTATCCGTTGTCATCGTTGAAACCATCCAATATTTGTACCCAATTCTCAGATGATGACAATTCTGCTCCCATCGATATGTCCTCAAATTCAGCTATATACGATTCCAGACGCAGCAATCGCAAGCAGGCTCAACCAAAGAAAATAAAGACCTCCCCGGAAGTTGTGATGGCTCAATTGCGTGATAAGTACCTCAAGAAAATGGTAGACCGAAAAAAGAGCTGCGTCGTTTGTACAAACAACAGTCGGAAGTCAATGCTTGTATTCCCTTATCATACACCCGCTTCGCTTCGCCTGCACCGCTTGTGGAAGCATTCCGAACGAACACAAAAGTGTTGCCACTGCAATGCACGATTCAACAAAATGTACAGTCTAAAAGTTCACTGTCGGCTTGTGCACCGCAAATATTGATCTCTCTCTTGCGTTCTCTTCCCCCTTATCTCATGACAGTTGACACGCATGTCACAATAGTTCAATAAAATATCACCACAAAGCTATAGTGTTATATTTTGTTACAAAAAAAGCAAAAGCAAAAACAAAAACAAAGAAGAAACTTGCGATTTTCCAAGTAGCCGAATGCTGTTATCATTTTTTCAATCTAGTTTTTTTTTGTATTTATTTAAGTTTTCTACTTTAGTTATGGAGTACCTGAAATATGATTTAAAATTTTATTTGTTTGTATAGAAGAAAATGCATTTATTGCCATTGATAAGAAAACATAAGCTTTATTTGCCATTGGCTCTGTATTTGATATGAA
This sequence comes from Scaeva pyrastri, assembly GCA_905146935.1. Lineage (NCBI taxonomy): Eukaryota > Metazoa > Arthropoda > Insecta > Diptera > Syrphidae > Scaeva > Scaeva pyrastri. Next base: position 21,917,200 of record LR989927.1, on the reverse strand, counting down.
AAAAGCTCACTTTTCGATGAGCTTTTTCGACTATTTTCCAAATTTTCAGATGTTTTTTTGTTGTGGTTTAAAAAATTTGTTGGTCACTTAAAAATTTTGTTCACAAAAGTTTGCATTAAGGCCCAACTGAGCTTTTTGGCAAAGCTTTATTTGATTTTTTTACATCAACCCAAATGATTTGTTATAAGCTCTGATGAGAGTCACAATAAAAGGAATAGTTTGAAATTTCCAATGATCTTTCGTTGAAATTCCTGTCTTGCCTGCTACTTAAAGTAAGCTTTTGAATTTTCAATCAAGAAGAGAATAGTAGATACATAAGTATATTTGAAGAATGAAGTCAAAATACAATGCCATTTTTGTTCATACCATTAAAAAAGAAAAATTATATATAATATTTAATTATTATCATTACTTTATTTAAGTTTTAATTTTAAAATTTTTGAAAAAGTAAATATATTTGCCATTAATTGCTTTAAGTATTTTTTTATAGTTTGTAGTCTATAAGTTATGAAGTTTTCATTATATGAACATATTATTATTCTGTTTTATTATATTTCTTTATTATTATAAAAATATAAACCTCTATTTCAAAGAATTAAACAAAACAAAAGAAAAAAGTATAGTAAACTAATTTTTAAATATACTCGAATATAAAAGATGAAAAAAAGGATATAGTAATCGACTGAAACATTATTATAAACACTATACATTAAAACTTAGCGTAATGTAATGGAAAGTATGTGAAAAAAGAAGAAATAAAAAAAAAAAAACAAGTAAAGAACACAGAAAGAATGTCTTTCTTAATGTTTAGTTTAAATTTCCCAATAAAATTTAAAAAATTGGTTTACAAAGATTGAGAAATGTGTTTTTTATTATTACGATGATTTTGTTATATTTTTTTTTTTGATAATCAGGCTACGGCAAAGCCATTTGCTTTTGAAAGAGAGATAATTATAAATGTTGAAACGTTAAGAAAATAAAATTTGAATTTTTGAAGAAAAATGTACTCAATGTTTTTAAAAATTTCAAAAAAATCAAATTTTATTTTCTTACAGTAGTTGTTGGGTTTTTCAAATTTTCTGGCAGACGCATGAATGGGCGTTATTTGTCTTGGACTCACCTTTTTGTGATCAGGAGTTGGATATCTATGAAGTTGTGAAGAAAATATGTGGTTAACATAATTATCCCCATAGTTAATTTTTTCGATTTTTAAATTGTCTGACAGAGGCATGGCCGACATGGATTTGTCTTGGCCTCACTTTTTTGTACTCAGGGGGTCGATATCTATAGAAAGGTAAGAAGAAAGACCAGGAACTGCAAGACATGGATTTTTGTGGTTAGATTTACTATAGCTTCCCATTCCCACTCATACCCTTCATTTTCGGTTAACTTTTCTGTGGTCTCTTAGACTCGCCTTGGGCAAGCTCATAAATTCATTTGTTTGTAAAACATTAATTATTATCTTCACAATCATGAAATGTTGAAAAGACATCCACAGCTTAATCTTTCTATTGTACGAAATTATCTTTATACAAAATTTATAATTTATTGAGCCAAAGGTTTACCTAAGTTTACCAAAGCTTTAGCCAAGTCTATATTTGATATTGAATGTTCAACATCACAGTGCCACCACAAGGGTTAAAATTAAATGTTTCACCGGTTGCAGATTGATTATTTGTGGTGCATATTCTTTGACTCGAACATAAAAATTGAAATATTTTTTTTATTACCATCCACTTGGTTCCTTAGCAAGTCCGTAAAACAAATGAATTGACATAAAGTTTGTAATCGATGAAAACAATTCGAATTTTATTTAATAATTTTTTGTTACAAACTTAGAACTACACCAATTTACGTCCATAGCATTTTGAAAGAAAATTCCAAACCATTTTCAGCGAGCATCAAAAACGACCACTGAAAATAACATCACATTATGAGACACCTTAAAAAAGTAAATAAAATAATAATAGTAACTTACATCGTTTTGTACGTTTTTTGTACATAATTCTGTAACCACATTCACGGCATCGAATGGGATCTCTAGGACGCATTTCGTTCTCATGATGGCATTCTAGAAATTTTCAAAACATTTTTTTGTTGAAAAGAAGCATGTTCCACGTTTTTAAATTGAAAGAAGTCACTTACCCCCACAAATATAAGTCATTGCTGTTTTTAAAACCGTGTCTTTTGAACTTGTTTCAGACATTTTGATTATTTATTAACGATTAAAATAGTATTTATAAGGAAATTCTTTAATATTTCAAATAAACAAGCAAAATTTCGAACCGCTTCTAAAATCTAAAAACACACTTTTGGTTCTGTTCTGTGACAGTTGCAAATGAAATGACAGCTAATAGGACAGGGATGTAAGAAAGTTTGTTCGATTTCAAATTTGTATGATGGAGTTAAGGTCTGAACAGTGGATATTTGAAATTTAAATTATAATTGTGTTTAGTGACATCCAAATTCCTAAAAGTTCCTAAACATTTTTACAATTTTCTAAAAAAATCTATAACGGAATAACTCGGAGTAAAATTTCTAAACATTTCATGTTTTTTTTTATTCAAATTTTATAAAATTTCTTGTATGTAATTGTGAGCAAAAATGTGAACTTGATTTGGAGTTTTGTTGAAACGGTATTCAAATCAACAGTGAAAAAGGAAGTGAATGTATTTCGCTACAAAAACCAGTATACATAATTGAAAATACATATTTCTATCAAAACGCATATCTATTGAATCGAGTACATATGTATTTAAAAAGAAAAACAATACATATGTATATGATCACTTCATAAGTTTCAAGCTCAATTTTAGCTCTCAAATGTTTCAAGAATTTTGTTTAATTATTATTTTATTTCGCTGTTGTGAAAAGACTCAGTCCTAGAATGCAGCTACAAGAAATGATTTTATCTATAGGGGTATTCCCATTCCGATGCAACAGGTCTAGTATCATTGTAAAAATGCAGAAGTGTAAAATTTTACAACACTATAACAACAAAATATACGGAGTGCAATCTTACAACAGTTTTGCACTTTAGCTATACCTGAAACCTATTGCAAAAGATAAATACAACAGTGTAAAATTTGTAATTGTGTTTTTGTAAGCTCAACAAATGTTGATTTGGAAAAAGAAAAAAAATAAATAAGCAATTAAAATTGGATGAGATAAGACTTAAGCTGGATGAAGATAAAATGAAAAATGATTTTGAATTAAGGAAGCTAGAATTACAAAAAGAAGAACGAATTGCCATGATGAAAATTGAAATGAAATATAAAAACAAGTAATTTATTAAAGAAAGATGATGAAAGTACAAATAAAAATGTAAAAAATTGTAGGTACAAATACACAAATATGTAATCTCAAAATGTTGTCTAATGAAGCTAAAATATTTTGACGCCAAGTAATAAATTTAGGTACTTTGCTTATACAACCACGACGAGATGCTAGGACGAATAGAAGGTCCTCTTTCAATTCGTTAAGGATTTTATCCACAGCATCTTCTTCTTCGCTTTCTGCATTTTCTGAAAATAAAATATACATATGTATATGTATGTAGCTTTTATTATGATTTTGATACCCTCGATCCAATTAACTTTATCTGCAGCATCTTCTATTAAAAATTGTGTGATATTTTCTTTTTCCGTTTGTTTTGTCATCTTTTTATGAACAAACATTTATTCTTATAAAATTGAAATTTTCAAAACAAAAAACAAATGTGAAACTCATTTTGGCATTTGTTTCAGTGTTGCGAACAGATTAGAAAAAGTGCGTTCACGATCTACCTAAAAAAATAAAATTTCGCTTTTTAGCTAGGCTCGTTGCACCAAATCGGGAATACCCCTTATATTCCATTAGAAGTCAGTACTACTAGTACTGCTTGTATTTTTAGCGAGTACCGAGCCCTAAACGGTTTCATATGTAGTCAGTGCCTAAATAAGATGGAGTTGGCCTAGAATGTGATATGTCAATTTGTGACGTTTTAAGTATAAACAAAAACATTCCAAAACGTTTGATTCTGTAGAAATTATAAATGTTCAAATCTATTTAATAAAAGGAAACAATCATTTAAAATAATGTCACGCAACAATCGTATGCATCCGAGAAATGTATTTATCACCGCACCAGATTATACAGATTTGGCCATAAAATATTCAAACTTTCGTAGAGTTTGTAAGCTTGTAAGTTTTTGATTCCTGAACCGGAAACCCGAGTACTAATTGTGTTTATTCATCTATAGGCTCTAAATGGTAAAGTTATCATTGATTTGAAAAGTGAAAAGACTCTACAAGCCTTAACAGCCACCTTGCTTCAGCACTATTTCGATCTAAAGGTAGAATTCGCTCCGAATAGCTTGATTCCAACTTTGCCTCTGCGTCTGAATTATGTTCTTTGGATTGAAGACATTCTAGCGGCTCTGAATCTTACCAACATCCATGGAATCGACATTGGTGAGTTCTTCGACTAACACTTTTGTGAACTCTACCAAAATCTACGTTATTCTTGCAGGTTGTGGTTCATCTTGCATATACGCCCTTCTCGCAGCAAAAAAGAATAATTGGAAGATGAGCGCCCTCGAAGCGAATGCCACAAACATTCAATTTGCAACTGAAAACGTTAGAAATAACAATTTAGAGCATCTGATACAGATCTTCCCTCAAGTCGATAAAAATGTGATCTTGAGTGATTTTCTTAACACGAATCCAAATGAGGTTTACGACTTCTGTTTGTGCAATCCTCCTTTCTTTGATAGCAACGAAAGAAATACCAAAGCAGATCGAAATCCTGACAAACGGAAAGAACCAAAAAATTGCCAAACAGGAAATCCAGATGAACTTTATTGCGAAGGAGGTGAAGTGGCATTTGTCAAGGAAATCGTAAACGAAAGTCAAAATTTCTCAAATCGAATCAAAGTTTTCAGCACAATGTTGGGTCACAAAAGTAGTGTTTCAATAATTTCGGAGTTTTTAAAAAGTAATGATATTTCGAATTTTATAACAACTGAATTTTGTCAAGGCAACACCACTAGGTGGGGTGTAGCGTGGGCTTTGGATGAAAAATATGATCTTTCTAAGGTGAACAGTAAATAAGTTAGGAATTTTGTTGTATCTATTTGTAAATAAGATTTTTCATTTTCACCAAAAATGTTGCCTTTATTTTATTTGTTTTAGATTGAAAAATGGTACCAGTGACTGTTAATTAATTATTTTACACTATCTGTTCCCCGCGACTTCGTCCGCCTCAATTTATTATTATAGCAATTAAGATTAAGTTTTAAAATATATATATTTTAAAGTACTTCGTAAAAGATATTTAGGTTTTATTTTATTATGGCTGAAGAACATACGGATTTTCTGTGCAACCCGATTTTGACAATGGAACGGAAGCCCTTTAAGATGAATAATTTTCTTTCCTTTTGCAACATTTTCCACTTATTCTTCGCTAATATTTTGATGTTATATAGCCTATAGCCTTCCTCGACAAGTGGACTATTCAACACAAAAAGAATTTTAAAATTCGAACCAGGAGTTCCTGAGATTAGCGCGTTCAAACAAACAAACTCTTCAGCTTTTGTATATTAGTATAGATAGATATAGATAAACATATGTTCATATGTTAATTATGTGTACTGAATATTATTTATCATAAAATGTCTTTGGTCATAATTGGTCTTTGGTCATAAATGGTCATTGGTCAATATGGGTCATTGGTCATTATTAGTCTGTGGTCAAAAATGGTGTATGGTCATAAATGGTGTTTGGTCATAAATGGTCATTGGTCAATATAGGTTTTTGGTCATTGGCCTGTACAGGTCATTGATGGAAGGTCAAAGGTCAAAGGTCAGAGGTCAAAGGTCAAAGGTACAATGACCAATGACCTATATTGACCAGTGACCTATATTAACCAAAGACCATTTATGACCAAAGACCAATAATGACCAATGACCATTTATGACAAAAGACCATTTATGACCAAAGAACATTTATGACCAAAGACCAATAATGACCAGTGACCTATATTTCGCCTATTGGTCGCAGCGTAATTTTGTATAGCTTAAAGTCTTCCTCTATAAATAAACTATCCAATGCAAAAAGAATGTTGCAATTCAATCACGTAGTTTTTGAGATCAGCGCCTTGAAACGAATAACGGAAGCCCTCAAAGATGAATAATTTTCGCCGTTTTTGCAACATTTTCCACTGGTTCTTCTCTATTATCGGTCGCAGCGTGATGTTTTATAGCTTATAGCCTTCCTCGACTAATGGACTATCTAACACAAAACGAATTTTTCAATTCGAACCAGTGGTTTCTGAGTTTAACGCGTTCAGACAAACAAACTCTTCAGCTTTATATATTAGTATAGAATATAGATAAATACAATGGCGTTACCCCAAATATAGCTTAATTCCAGGGAAATTCATGAACAGTAGTTCAAGTTCAATAAAATTCAGACCAAATTTAAAAAAAAAAATCAATAAAATATTTAAATTTGATAGGGTTGAGATCAATCTCAAAAATTATTAAGAATGGCTTCTTGCACCAAATTTGATTCTAATTTAATTAGGAACGAATACGAAAACAATCACGTGCTGTAACTATTTGGGAATGGTAGAAGTGTGGTCATAGCCTCTTCTTGGCGGGAGTTTTTGAATTAGATCAGGATCTCGGTTGGCCAGCCCTTGATGATGAAGATAATAATAAACTGGACTGGTAAAGATTTTAAAACACAGTGGGAAAGTTTGTTTTTTATTTGGTTTTATTTCTTACTATCTTTAACATAAGTACCATTTCCGACATAAAATTTGCCATTTACATAACAAAATCGTCTAAGGTTCACATTGCTACTATTTTTGTTTGTCAATTTTGTTTTTCTTAAATTTTTGTTTTATGTGATCTTTTTTTGTGTTTAACTTTGTTTTTTTTTTTTTTTTTCTTTGAATCATTCTGCTGATTTGATTTTGTTTCCTTTTTTCTTCTCTCGGTTTATTTATTCATTTATTTAACAGCGTTTCCTTCATGTTTATAAATTAAGTTTTGTTTAAAATAAAATAATTATTAACAACTTTTAGGTATCTCTGTCTGTTTTTCAATTTAATAAGTGTTTTGTTTCCTGTATGTGTGTGTGTTGTTTTAGAGTTTAAGTGTATAGATTAAAAGCTTTTCATTTTGTTTAATTAATATGCATGAGTGTTTAGTTTAGGTTTTTCTTATATATATATATTTTGTTTTTATTTGCGTTCTTTAATCGGTGATTGATACTTACTAAACAGTTAAAATAGATATAATATAATTTATGTAGATTTTTTTTGTTATTGTTTAATCAGTAAAAATTAAAAACTATAGAATGATAATAATAATTATAATAACAATATTATTTGGCAAAAAATGTTTTTCTTTGGTTTTCATACCTATTCAATAACCCTTTGTGTTTGCCTTTGGTATACTTAGGTTACTTGATGTTTCAGTTAAAGTTTTCTTTTGTTTTTATCTAGAGCAAGTGCAAAACTGTAAATTTTTTTTATTTAATTTGAATGTCATATTTTGTATCTAATAATTTTGGTTTTATTTTAAAAAGGCGTGTGATTTTTGACAGGTGTTAAAAATAGGTAAAAATGTTTCATAAGTTATAATAAATGCTCTCACAATATATGACAATCTAAGGTTGTTCTTGGAGAGGCTTTGTTTTTAATTTTAAAATGTTTCAAATATTGACAATTGACATGAAATGGCATTTCAAAGGAATAAAATTGGTGTTTTTTTTTTATTGTTTGTTGCCCTTTTAATGTTTAAATCTTAATGACGATCAACGCACGACGAACGACGACGACCGACGACGCCGGCGGAGCTTAACAGACACACAACGGTTGTATTTTAATTAATAACTGTTTTTGTTTTAAAATTTATTATTTCTTTAAATAGGAGAATGGTTTTTTGAAACAGCCATTAAAGTGCTCGCATTTCAAATGTCAAAAATTCCCTATTAATTTTAATTCTTGTTTGTTTTGTTTGAGAGAAAAATACTCGTAGGTGTTTGTTTTGTGCTTTTTGATTGTTGTAATATATTTTTTGTTTTTACTTTGTTTAAATGTTGGAAATAAGTTAGAAATACTGAAAATAAAAATGAAGGATTAAAATACATATACATATACTGGTATGTATGTACGTAGGTATACTATAAAATATTTGTTCTTATGTTTTAAGCTCAATTGCTGGTTGGTATAGATCATGGTTTTGTAGTTTTTTTTTTAATATTTTTATAGGATTATATTCATTTTACATTTTATACTAAATATTTTTTGTTTTGTTTGTTTTTACTCTTTGGTTGCAAAATATTTGCTTTGCTCTTGCTACAAAAGCCAAAAATGTGATTTTTTTTCTTACAATTTATATTATGTTTTTTATTTATTTTTTTGTCATAATGTATAATGGTTTTATAATTTTTTGTTAGATTTGTCTTTTCTTTTTATTTATTAATTAAAGCACACATAGTTAATTATGTGAGCTTTCTTTTAAATTTTAGGATTTTATTTTTTATTATAATTAAGAATTTTAGGCAGAGAATGGACTTGTCTTCAATATTTTTTGGTTTTTCTTTAAAATTTTTCAATAAAATATTTTCTTACTTTATATATTATTTTTTTTTTTTAATTTTTATCTTTTTTATTTTGTTTTTTAATGAATTTGAATTTTTTGTTTTATAATTCTGATTTTTATTTGACAAAGTTTGTTGACAAAAAACATTTTTTTTTTTTTTAAATTAAGCTAAATTAAGCTGGTATGTCTTTGCGACTTTTGTGTCCTCGGAATGAGGCTTGAATTTTAGTTGCTGCTTTATTAAGCTCTGGATCCGATAAGTCGATATCCAATTCTTCAGCGACTTTTTTAGTTATCTCTTGGATGTCAATATCCTCGGGCTCCTTGACGCCAACTAATTTGCGTGATAAATGACCACGGAATGTTGCTTGAATTTTCAAAGCTGCATTGCAAAGGTCTGAAATTAAAAAAAGAAAAAAAAAGTAAATAATTTTTTCTCCATTTGATTTTTTGTCAATTATTATGAGTATAAACGTCCACGGGCTTCAATCGGTTTAAATTCCTAATATTTGAAAGAACTTAAATTTAAAGAGTTTTGTGAATTCTAAGAACCAGTAAAAATGTGTCCAAGACATTTTATATTAACAAATATTGAAACAACTGAAATGTACTAATTTATTGGCGACGATTAACATGAATTTGACCGTGTAATTTACCAGCTGGGCGGTAGTTGTCGTTATCGGTCCTTAATAAAGTTATGGAACTCTGACATATTCACCAAGCCATAAAATTCAATACCTACTCGTATTTATGGAGGCTGATAAGATTTATGGGCGCTCATTTGGAAAATGTGTTAACAACATTTCAGAGTAAGCTGTGAGACGAAAGTTTTTTCTTGAGATATGAATCTCGTGAACTTAAGAGCGCTTGATAATTAAGGTCTTTGGTCTATGAGAGGCAGTAGTATTTTAGAGGAATGGCTGTAAATATTATAGCCAAATATAGTTATACATATGTATATATTTTTTTGAAGATACATATATGACTTGGATATTTGTATTTACTAGCATACATAAAATCTTGGCTGTTTTATTTCGCATCTTTTCTTAAAGAGTATTTTAGGGTTATTATTACATTAATTAATTATGTATTTTACAGTGCCCTTTGATAAATTAATCAAAACATTTGTCAAACTTAAATAGAACAGTTGGTGTTAATTGAAATATTTGAATTCTATGTTCATGACACCTTTTTAAAGACCAACAAGTCTATGTTACTTAAACAAACACAAAATAAACTATTACCGGATGTCATTGATGTCCTGAAAAATAAAAGGAATGAAACATTGCATAGTAGAGTAGGTGTAGTCACATTCACATAGTGCAAACATAACATTTACTTAAGATAGTGACACAAAGAAAAGTTTAAGCAGTTCGCTTAACTTTTTAACCTCCTTTTTTTAACCGATTTAAAATCGATAAATTGCATTGCTTAGCTTTCCTTACACCGAGTCCACATATTCAAAAAAACTTTATCCATTTATTTTACTTTTATATACATACATTATGTAGGAATAGAAACAACAAGACAAATATTTGTAGGAGCAAGGAAAAATAGACTGAACCAGCAAGCAAAAGTAGAGGACTTACAAGAGTAAAGCCTTATAACTACATACATATACGTATGTACTTTATACTCATATGTACAAATAAAACTATGTATAGTTGTAGAAAAGTTGGACGTAAAGTTTGAGTAAAATTCATAAAAAAGTCGGCATGCGGTTTTAGTTTTTGAAGTTATTTTTATTTTTACAAAAAAAAAACTTCTCTCAATTTTAATGAACTCTTTCAAATTCGTCTAGCGTGACGAAAATGACTTTGAAAACTATTGAGTTATAATTAAGCATCCGTTTCAAATGGGGCTTCATTTTTTTTTTCGTCACACAATGATTCCAATAAAATATGCAAATATAAATTCATCCTTAAAGAAAATCCAAATGGAAAAGTTGAAATTGAAATAAATACGAAGGGTCGAAGTTTTGGTGGTTTTGTAATGTATAGCTACTAGAGAAGAATTTCAATTTCAATTTCAATACTTGGGAATAAATTTAAATGTTTGAAAAAGTTTTATTTCCTTTTTTTTTGTTAGTTATTTGTTTAGCTTTGCTCAGATAAAATCTTTTTGTCCCTAGCAGGATAAAAATAATAGATAATAGTTATTTTTGTAGACGAAAAAGTTTGATTATGAACTTTTATTATTCAATTCCAAATTTATATTCTGGAATTTCATTATTGGCAGTGTGTCAAAAATTGACAACGAACAAACATACATACATACATATGTATAGAAATTGTAGGCTTAACCTTTCTATAGAAAAAGGGAACGCAAAAACTAATTGAAAAGTTGAAAAAGAAGGAATAATTTTGTGCATATGTATGTATGTATGTAGATAAATAATTCTTCAAGTTGATAAAGTTTATTAATTCTCATAAATTACCATATTTTACTTCTTTTTCCTTAAACTAAAATATAGAAATGTGGCTTTGTAGTTAATTTGAAGTAAATTGAACTTGAACTTTGTTCTTTTCGATGAGTTACAGTAAAACCCAGCTATACTTTCTTGAAAGAAACTGATAATGATAAGTCACCAACAAAATGTTATTTAAGTTTTCAACAAGAGTTTCAGCAATTTAATCTTAAAATTATATACATTTGTAATACAACAAAGCACTAATTCATATTTGGTTATTAATTTTATCAAACAAAACAATAATTAAAATTTCAGAAAACAGAATTTGACTCCAGGACGAATACAAAGCTCAACGAACAAAGCTACAACAACTGAATTGAAATGTCACTTATAAATTAAAAGTGAAATTAAATGTCACTAATCTTAAATGTGCACAAACTTCAAAGGGGATTTGATTTGATTTGATTTGTGTGACTCTTTTTAGACGATTTATTTTGACATCGTTTTATCGTTTTATTTTGTACTCACAAATTTGAAAAAAAAAGTCAAACTTAATTGTGAGTTCAAATGATTGTATGACATAAGTCATTGACAGATCTGCTTTTTATTAAAATCTGACAGTCGTTTTAAGGTGGTTTGCATATCGTGATCTTTTGATGTTATCCGTCCAATGAAATTTTAAATTGAAATTTTTAACAAATCTGGACGATTCAATATCACCCTAGAGTCTATATACGTCATTTGTTTGCGTAGGAACGAGTAGATAGCGACTAGCAACTTTTCAGTAATTTAAGAAAAACTAAAAATTGTAGTTAATTTTATTTTACAAATATTTAAATTTCTTAAGTCTGATAAATAATTAAATTGTTTATCAACTACTCAAATTAAAAATACACAAAAGAAATACACAATGTCAAGTTCTCAAAGTATAATAGAAAGTTATCAGTGTAGGTGTCGCACCCAGTCTCTTGTTTGAATACTCGTAATAGACTGAATTTTAAAAAAATTAATAAAAAATAAGTTTGAAACATTCCGAACTTTTACTTAAGTTGTCAGAATTACACAAGTACCTACATACTTGTTAAAAACTTTCTAATACAACTTTTGTCTGTAGGTTATGTTGTTTTCTGTTTTTTTTTTTTTTTGAATTACGGAAAATTCGTATTCTCGCTTTACGTGCCAGAAAACATTATTTTTTTCCATTTCCATTAATTAATCGATTTCCGCTGAATAAGTTTTGATAATATTTTTTTTACGTACCATAATTTTATAAACCATAACAATTCAATACATGAGTAGGTTGATATACAAAATTAAGTCACGAGGAATTCCAAACAAGAGAAAAGAAAATGAAATGAGAAAAGAAAAGAAAAGAAAAAAAGAAGAAATTCAAGGACCTACCTTACCCTTAAAAAACGAAGCGATATCTCCATTTTCTTTTCTAGAATAAAAATAAAATACAAACATTTTTTGCAAAGAGAATCGTGATGATGGTATGAATGAAGTAGTATAGCTATCAAGGAAACGATACAACGAAAGAAAAAAAAAAATACAATCAAATTAACCGGAAATTTAATAAGAAGTCAAGGGGCAAAGAAAGCGAAAGTATCCATATTCGTAGATAACTTTTTTTTCCCAAGGATAATTCAATTTAAAAATGAGGTAAAAAAATGCCTTTTAAAAATTTGCAATGCAGAAAAATATGTAAATTAAATTTATTTAAAATTCTGCACACACGCAATTTTTTTTGTTTCTGTTTGAAGGTCACGAGGGTAAAATTTAATTAAGGATCAACGTGTTTTGGGTTCTGTTTTAATTATGTAAACTAAGGATCCTCGAAACTGAATTCAAGTTGAATAAAGTAGACCATTGCAATGCTCTTAACATTTATTATAAATTGAATTTCGTGTTTTTTTATGGAAACAGAAATATTTTGACAGTTGGAAAGCGAGTGTGACTGGGTTTAGGTGACGTAAGAGTTTTGAAGTAAAAAAAAAGTGGTGGGACAGCTGTCAGAATATTGACTTCAAATGATGTTGGTTTTATTGAACTATTTGAGTGAATCTTTTTGAAGTCTTATCATTTTATCTTGATCATACTAGATTGCTTAAAAGAAAAATGTAACGCAAGCAAGAAAACGAATGAAACGTCAAAATAAATTGTCTCTTTTTTCTTTTTATTCTACCTCTTCTCATTTCTTATGCTGGCACTGTGGTCGTAAGGATCATTGAAAGGACAAATAGTTAAACAATATAAAAAACTGATTTGAAAAATTAAGTAGTTCTTGATCCCTTAAAAACAATATAGTCTCTGTCTCTAATTGGTCAGCTGTCATTAAAGAGCTTTTAATACAATTTATTCTTTAGAAAGTTGACTGAAAATTAAGTCAAGGAAAGAAATGAATGACCTTGACATGCATAATTATTCCTTTTTTATTCATTTTGTACACTGTTAACATTCGTCACTAACAACATCATCTGACATATTTCCATTACTCTGACAATGTCAATGTCTTAATGAAAATAATCAATTTCGGAAAATTCGCTATATTTTCAGTTGTAAACTTTCCAGAAGTGCAAAGTGATTCTAGTTATGGTTTCCTAACGATAATTTTGTAATATTCAAAACCAATCAAAAACTAAACCAATTTGTTGTTGCACACAGTAGAAGTATCGAACAGTTCTTTATATTGGACGCATTCAAAGTTGCCGGAATTTCTAATGCATCTACATACGTCAAATGTATTCAACTTGTGTATGAAGGTTGAACGCGCAATTTTTACGAACGTTTGTATTTACCTGTGCTACATACGAAAATGTTAATATTTCCGTTGAAGCCTTTCAAACTATGTGGTGTAACTTTAAAAGTGAACTAAGTTCAACGTTGTTGTAGGGCTCCATACATTTTAGTTTAACTTTCCCCAAAAGTTTCTGTTTACACTATTTGCCACTTCTCATCTATATTTTGTCTATGTAAAGTTTTTTTTTGCTTTGAAAAAAAAAGAAAAACATGCAATTCGGCGAAACTTTTCCTTCAAATAAAACAACGGCAAAAAAAATAAAAACCATAAATTAATTTTAACCATATACAAAACTACTACTTTGTTTTTTTTTTTTAAGTTAAAATTATTGTTTGTAGTTTTTCCGCAACCATGTTATATATTTCGTTGAAAGAAACGAAACAAAAAATTGAGTAAAAACTTAAAAAGCCACAAACATGACAAATGCAAATTTGTAACCTCAAGCCCGAGTCATCGAAAGTTTTTTGTAGTTGTATGTCATCGTTTTTTACTTGTTACTGAGTTTGAAAACAGAGAGAATGGAAATACTTGTTTAAAGGTCCTTTCACACTTTCGCACCGAGTATTTACTCATGTCAAAAAAGTTTCTATGAAAGTGTGAAGTAAGTACCTACATGAAAATGCATCTCACACAATTTGACAGTTCATCCAATATGATTTGACATGCGTTTTAATGTAAACACTTTGCAGATTGAGTGTTTGACGTAACGCAGAAGTAGAATAGGAAAGTCAAAACTGTCACTCGTGCTTGCTTGGGAATTAAAATCCTTTCTCTTTTTGACGTCTTGTCAATTCATTTCGCTTACAGTTATTAGTGGTGGTCAAATAATGAAATGCCAAAATGAGTCGCATCAAAAGAATCCAATAATTTTCATCCGTAAGTTTTATGAATTATGGAATTTGTATTTAAAATGTTAAAAAAATGGCTTATTCTAACTTAAACATTGAAGGTGTTTGCAGTGAATTGAGGCACGTCTTTCTTTTTATGGACAGTTACATCGATAAAAAAAAATTTAATTTTCAATCGTGTTCCATTGGCTTTTCGAAAAATAAATCACTTCTTACCGATATTCAAATTTGCCAATGGAAACCCCCATAAAACAGAAGGTCAAGACCGCGCGATCTATCTGTGCTTTCAATATCCCTTGTTATCTAAATTGTCCCATCAACAATGCATTAACTCTGGTGTTTCATCATTTTTGATGTAGGTGTTTTTTTTTTTTTTTGTGACACATGGAATTCAAATTGTGTCCTATTTTGAACTTGTTGAAGGAATACTCGTAAATTGATGATATGAATAGTTCATGTTGGATGTTGTCCTTTTTTTATTGCTTCTTGTTTTATTTGCAAGCATCAAATCAGAAAATAGACAACATTAAACTTGCACCCATACGAGGCCACTATACCATCATCCATTACCCATCAGCCATCAGCTCCTGCTCCTGTTTGTGCTCCATGCTCCTGCTTCTGCTCTAGAATTCGTGTGGTGTGATCTCGAAAATGTTAAATTGATTGTTGGGTTGACATATAATGTAAACTGTGGTATTATTTCTTGACTTGGGGGAGAGAAACTTCATTCCAAATGTGGTTTTGGTTTTTGGAGAAAACTTTGTCTCGAAAACGAAGCAGATATTTAATGGATGCAATCAGTATTTGTGTGTTTATTTATTTGGATGCATTTGGAATTTATTTGTGTATTATAAACAAGAAAAGGGTTAAACGAATGTAAATGGTAATGGTTATGGTATGAGGGCGGTATTTAGAATATTTATTGGTGTGTTAAGAGACAACATTAAATTGATTTCTTGCAGAACATTTTCCTGTCTGCAGAAGTTGCAGTTTATAAATAGGATACATATTTCAGATGGTATTTGGCATTTGGTCATCAAGGAGAACAAAAGATGAAGTCACTATACCAGCTCCATAGCTTCGGAGGATCAAATAAATTTATGTTTCAGTATAAGAATTTTTACAAAAATTGGACTACAATTGTGAAAAATGACAAATAAATGAGGTTATGATAATTTAAAAAAAAACACAGAATTTGATGAAACATAATGACAAAATGTCAAATCTGTGTATAAAAGCGGTAAGAATTTTGAAAAGCAGAATTATTGAGGAAGAATTTCGCCAACTTTATTGTGAAGCCAAATTTTTGGATCAGCGTTTAAAAATATGTCCATTTGCTGAGTGAGAATGTGCGAATTATTGCATCCACAAAGATTGAGTGCTCGTCGTTTTGTCATGGTGTTGTCATTCAAGTTAACTGATTCCGAAGAACATTGTTTTTGTAACCTTACTGTAAAAGCTTCAAAATATCTCACAGTTGTTGGTTTATATGTTTGATCTTATTTGTTCACCTTGTATTACTAAAAATTTGTTCACTTTGATTCTTTCTTTAAAATGGTAAAACGAAAAGGTGCACTGAGGCGTATACGCATTTTTTTTAATTTTCACAATTTTTTTTAAATGTTCCTTTTATTTACTTTGGATAATATGTTTAAAATTATACAGTTAACAAGAAAAAGCAGAAAGCCGTCTGCATAACCGAAGCACGTCCCATCCAGAACCATGGTCTATTATAATGTGATCATCTCAATCACGTTGTGCTGCTGATAGTTTTCAGGAAAAGCAATAAAATAGGAGCATGCTGGTCAATGCATCTTCCCAACTGTATTATTTGCTTTAACAAAACATTTAAGTTCCCCTCAGGGTTAAAAGAAAGTAATGATGTCGATAAAACAATCAACTTACTTCAATCAACCACGTTTGGTCACTAAAGATAAAACATGGACCAATCGTTAAATGATAGAAAAAAAAAACGTTTGGCCTGAAATTAGATCAAGGCGAATCAAGAGAGGAATTTTGTTCAATACACTTCATCATCCCTAAAACAACCATCGTTGTAGAAAATTTAAATCAATTTTTCAATTACTTCACAACCATAAATATGCTACACACCACCATTGTCTCTTTATCTAACGGAATGCATTCATAAAAATAATGCTATTGTCATATTTCCATGGCTTGGATCGATATCAACTCCGATACCATCATTTTCTTTCCTAACAACAAAACAGGAAATACTTATATCCTCTTCATCTATCTATGTATATGTGTATGTGTATACCCAACATTTATGGGTATTCTCTTATTTTCTGCAATCAAAACCATCGTGTCGTCGTAGTCGTCCTTGCTCAAATGACAGTCCTGAGTTCTCGTTATATTTTAACAGACATAACTAAATTGTTAGTCGTAAACCACAGCAGCAAAAGCACTCGTTCTCAAAGTCGACGAAGATGACTTTTGTGTAATGTATAGTACCACGTCATAGTACCGTTCATTGGTATATTACAACAGCGTATAAAGAATCACAGGAAATTGATTTAAATATATATAACACCATTACAGAGCGCCAGCTACTGTCAGTTTGGTTCTTATCTTTGGCGTCAGACATTTGACTTCCGTTTTGGTATGAAAAGGATCCAACAAACAATTCTAAAATAGGAAAAAAGGCAAACTAACAGAAAAACAAAAACGGATCTTTTGTGCGTCATGTCAGGTTTCTTGTTGCTTTAGATTTTCTTATTTAACAACATAAAAAAGCGACACACAATCCTTCTTTATGGTGTTTCTTTTCAATTTTATTTATTTATTCATGCAACAATTAAGAAAAAAAAAGGATGAGAGAAACAAAAGAAAGAAAAACTAATTCTCTTCCTTAGTAAATTGAAACTACAACAACAAAAAGACAACCAAAGAATGCATAACAGACTTAAAACTAAAGCTCATGAAGCATTGCAATAGAAACACAATCAACTTTTTGTTTCGAAATCCTTGTGTTTTGTTTTAAACAAAAAAAAAATTATCCTTTTTATTTTGTCGCCGTGAAATAGGAACATACAGAGAACAGGAAAAAAAGAACGAAACTTTCCCTTCCGGCCGGTCGGTCGGTGGGCGTAATGAACAACGAGATAAAGACGTGCATATGGAAGGTAAAATGGGATTAAGAGGCGATGGGTGTGGTAGATAATTTTATACGGTGGTGGATTTAACCGGGTAGATTTTCAAAGGCCCAGGACTTAAAAAACCCATCACGCAGTGCATTTATTAAATTGACAATTTGAGATTTGTTCTTAATTCTGACATTTACTTGAATTTTTAACAGATGGTGAATCGTGATATAAATGGTTTTTCTTTGACGTTTGTGATCTAAAATCGAACAGTACTAGTCGATTCCTAATTCACGTCAAATCCACTCCTGGGGATGTGAGGAAATCGAGGAAAAAAATCACATTTCAACAATGGATTCAGTTTCCACATCCAAGAAGAATTAGAAGAAGACTACCAACGAAGACGACGATGACGACGACGAGGACGAATAAGACGACATTTGTTTTTTTTTTTTATTTTAGAAAATCATTTCAAACTTGTCACGTACACGATAAAAAATGGGTCAAGAACAAAACTCAACCTCACGATTATGTGAATGTGCTCTCCAATCTTACTTTAGCTGTCACCACTCCTGGGCAACGTCGTCGTCGTCATCATCATCATCATCGTCATCAGGACGAGGTGATAGTGTAGTCGTTTCTTTACCAACATCATCCCCATGGCTCATGGCCATCAACAGCGTCAAGCGTCTACATGCAACTTGAGGCACTTTTGACGATGCACAAAGGAGATGATGAAAAAGAATGTATATATATAGATTTTGAGTAATATATAATATGTATGTATGTATTTTTGAGTGTAAGTGTATCCTTGTAGAAGAGAAGGTATATGAGGATAACTTAAAGCTTAAATAAAAAAAAAAGTTTAAAACATTTTATACCTTAGTATATAAAATATTTATAACGGTATACATAAAGACAGAAGTATTTCAAACAATAAAATGTTTTTTGGTTTGAAGTGACAGACTACGTTTACACATTCGGATTTGTGTCCTTGGCAAAATTTCCAATCTTCTGTCAAATGTATGTAAAGTGGTGAATAAAAAATGATTTTGTTTTCTAGATTTACATACATATGTACATATGTACATGTACATACAAGTACATATGTATATTACGTATGTATGTATGTACATAAATCAATGAATAATGTTTATTTCATAGTCTAAAATTAGCACTCTTCTAATCGGTTGCACACCTGACAGGCACAAAATTGTATTTTTTAAGAGGTAATTTATATCTTAAAGATGACATTTGGAACATGAATCTAAGACAGTGTTTACATTGAACTCATTTGATATGAGGTGAATCAATTTGACGTTTCATCATTTTATCTCACTCCTACTGTCTTCAAACAGAAAGTAGGAGTGAGATAAAATTAGGAGCCGTCAAAAAAATTTGCTATAATTGAGTGCAACGTGAAACCACCTGAAAAAATTGACGTTTTTATATAAATTTTGAGAGCTTCAAGTAGATCTGTTTGTTTACAGTTTATAATTTCTGTCAAAGTTTACTACGCGAAAACAATCCCAGTAATTCACAATTTTCAGAGTAGAGATTTTTGGGGGCTAATAATACTATTTGCCAAAAATAACTGGATTGAAAATATGAAAGGAGTAATAATTTGATCTAGCATACAATCTCGTGACCTTAATTTGTTGACATATGAAATCGAACACCCTAATTTAGTCACTTTTCCAAATTAATCAAAAAGTTAGATTTTCCAACAATTTATATCCATTAAAAGTTCTAACAGCGTGGAATATCTTACTTTAAAACCTAAGAAATTTATTCATAGTTAAAACAAAAGTTTTTTTGGGAACCAATAAGACTTTTTTTTTAAAGTTTCATAGTTTTCCAAAAGTAGTGCAAATAAGAAAATCTTATTATTTTCTTAACAGGACTTTCCTCTGAACTTATGTATGAATAAATAACTTTTTCTGACTGAAACTGAAATTAACTCAACCCAACCCAACTCAAGACTCAATTTACTTCATCGCATTTAAAGAAATTCTATATAGTTTTAAAATTTACATTTTTAAACTTACTCAAGCAACCAAACATGAATTCAAAGAATAACTTAGTTTATTCATTTCTTTGAAGTGGAATATATTTTCAAAGGAATTCCAATCTTCCTGACAAAGGTTTCATACGAATATGTACCTATCTTAAATTCTAATAAAAAATAATATTCTCATACTCATACTTATGCCAAGGGGGATATTCAATTTACAAACTCCATTTAAGAGATTAAAAATATTTCCATTTAATTTTTTGCGATGAGCAAAATCCGAGTAAGGTACATACAAATAAATTCCATCAAATTATTTGCTCTACTTGTCACTAAAAAAATGTTATGTTATATGTATTAAAATTCCAATCTACTTAATTTTTATTTCGCAAGCAAAGTTCCTTCCAAAGAATTAGAATCTCTGAATTTTGTTTCTTCAAAAAAAAAAAAAAAAAACTAAACAATTTTAGCCTCCTTCCACAGAGTTGCAATCTAATACGCCTCAGTGCACAAAATTGCAAACAAAACATTCTCAACTTTGGTATGGGTTCTCCTATCTAAATTATCGAATCTAATTTTCTACTTCAACCCACAAAGAGACCTTGCAACTTGCAAAAAGTATCTAATCCGATTATACAAGATAGCGTGTACTTCAATCTTCAACAAGAGAAACGAAACGAAAAAAAGAAAAAAAAAATCGTGATTTGTTTTTTGTTAATTTTCTGCTTTCCCTTTGTGTTTCTATTTTTTTTGTTTTGTTTCTATGGAAAATAGATTTCATCGATACGATAAATTTAACTACAACCCTTTCAGCTAGTTTACTTTGAAGTTATACTTGTAGTTGAGTTTTAATCGATAAAGATTTACAATTTAATTTAAAAATCACTATTTTAATCTGGTTAATTGAAGGATGATTTTCGTCCTTGTCTGATTAAGTTGCACGCAACTTAATGTGTGTATTAGAATATAGGGTGATTTTTCAAATATCCCTCATGGGTATTGTGGAGTTTAGGGAATAAAATCCTCAAATTAAAATATACATCAATTTTATTTGTGTTGGATAAAATATTATTAAAATTAAGATACAAAACGCATCGTTAATTTATCGATGAACTTTTATTGTGATGGTGGATAACTACGTGCGAAAATGAATCCAAAAATATGAAAATACTTTTTATGTTCACACTCAGTGTCAACTAATTGAGTTCATTCCTTCTTTATGGACCTTGAATTTGAAAAAAGAAATCAATTTAAAAATAATAAAGAGGTCAATAACTAAGAAAAGTCTCGGTCTCGTCCCGGTCTCTAGATTTATTTAATTTCATCTTCGAAAAATGTCGATTGTATGACTTGAAAAGAAATATTATAAATGTGAAATTCATTTCAAAAACAATACGACTTTAAATAGTTATGTGTTGCTCCAGGCAAGTGCCGTTTTAAAGTTTCAAGTACACATTAAGCAACTTTTATGATAAAATGGTTCAAGAACTCGAGACGAGACTTAAAAGCAGCGCCACTGACTTTGTGTCAGTTACACTTTATGAACAGAAAAATGCAAATCATCTGTCAAAATTTTTTAAACATTAGCCGAAACGTAGTAAATTTTAAAGTTTTTAAATTTTACTCTATTTAAATTTTAAGTTGAAAAAAAAAGAGTCCCACATTTTTCGATTTAAAGTGTGTTTATTCCGTGTGAGGCAATCGAAATTCATGAAATGAAATTAATTTTCAATTTGTGTCAATTGAAAATGAAAATGAAAAGAAAAAAAAACTTTACATTACAATATTCAATTTGAATTCGAAATCGAGGTCTCATTTTGTTGTGCGATTATTCAGTGTGACAGGTCGATAGCCAGCAATACATATTTATCTACCATTGGTTGGTGATGTCCATGACCGACCGAAAATGAAGATAACTTCGACATCCATTCAGAAAATGTTCACAAAAAAATAAATTTACAATAATTAAATAATGTTCATTGGGTTGAGTGTCAAAAGATAAAAATAAAGTTTGAATGTGATTGCACATCATGGTTGATTATCGATTTTGCGATACATAAAGCTGACCATACAGGATTTAAATTTAAACTAAAAATTTGTTCAGTATCTGGTCAACTGTTTTTAAATGAGGGATATTGATTGGTCAATCAATCTTCTTTGATTATTTTTTTTGTGTCTTTTTCCAAAAAGAAAGATAAAAAAGGAAAATTCATTCTATAGCCAGAATTGTCCATGTATTATAATCAACTAAATTGTGTGCAACTTAAAGTTACTGAGAGTCGCTAGTGGAACTTTGTTGTCAGTAGCACAAAGTACTTTTTAGTTGCTAGAAACTTTAAAATAGATGTCAAACAGAACTCTTAATTCTATCAAAAATGTCTTACCATTTGTGACTTGATTTGTAATTGACAAAATTGGTTTTCTATACGATATCACTTTGACAGTTGATAACTAGGGTCGTTCTGAACTTGCCCTAAGCAAGTTCTAGCTTCTTTTTCTGAGCCAAGTTGAGATAACAAGTAAATTAGCAAACTGACATGAGATGCAATATTTATGAAAAGCAACATTTGCAACTTCAAGTTGCCTTCAAAAAAGTTGCCTGTATTTAATTCGTGAAATTTACAAAAAAGATAATACATATCCTTTTAAATGTGAAGTCGTAAGTTATTTTGCCTTTAAATTATACCTTAACCGAAATCTACACAATTATAGCATGTTTTCAAAAACTAACCTTTAAAATTCGTCCTATTCATGAATTGTATCCTAGGAATCCTGCCCTACAGGCAACTTAATATTTTTTGTAAAAATAAGTTGATTCCCTTCAAAAAACGACCACTTAACTATATAAGTCCATGTACATTTGAACCCTTAAACACGTTCTATGGCAAGACAAAGCATCCAGCGGTTTTTCTCCCTTCTTTCAACATTACATTCACACCACTACCCCAAGCAATTTAATTTAACCTCCTATACCATTCTAGGGCTAACACTTTAAATCATATCTCGACTCAACTCAACTCAACTCGACAAAAGAAGCTCTCCTAATTACATAATAATACTATGCTATATTTATAACACTTTTAATGGCCCTCATAAAAAACCATTGTTTTCTCTCACCACTTTTCACCTTAAAGAACCTTGTAAATACCATTGTTAAACACTTTCCCTCTCATCAAATTGACATGCGAGGTTCCATGACAGAGAATACAACTATAAGACTATACTAGTATGAAGTGAACGAAACTTAACGAAACAAAAGAAAATATTTGTGTTTTCTTGCACAGGCCTCTGTGTTCATTCTTTGTTTTGTTTTTGTATAACAAACGTCAACATCAACAATCAACGAAGTGAATTATCTTTGCATTTGCTGCTGCGTTTAGAGTTGGACAAACTTAAATGTCAAATGACCGAGAAGGGGCACAATATGGCATCATAACCGTTTCTTGTGTACTCGTATCTGTGCAAAAATTTAAATAAAATATTTACTCCGTAATTCTCTTTCTAACATAACTAATTCCATTTCATGTGCACAGCAAACAGAACAGGCACACTCCATTCCACAATTCCACTCTTGAACTCGAGATGATAATCTTCTTCACCTTTTGTACTACGTTCGTGTTGGTATCGCTGTCAAGTCGACCGACATTGTGTCACGTGCTGGTGTCAGAAAAAGAAATTTCTAAATGAGTTTTATGATTGAAGGAGCAAACGTGAATAAGAATGTTGAACTCTTGAAGGTGTACTAACATATGTATGCAGAGCAGATTATGTTCAATTGAAGGTATTGTTGTTAATTTAAGTATTTTAAGTTAACTGGTGGAAACATTTTATATGTCAATTTGTTTTATGTATGAACCTGACACATTTCCTAATCAGCTTTGTTTTCTTGTTCTTTTTACTGAATGAGGTTTTTTGTTTTGTTGTCATGTGTTTGTATTCGAAATTATTTTAATTGGTTAATTGCTATTAGGAGAGAGTATATGTAAACATTTCATTAAAAAAAAGATTTAAAAAACAAACAGATCTAATAAAAAGTAAGCTGTCAAAATTTGAGTTATATTTTCGATTCTGCCTTTTTGACAGCAAAATAAGAACTCAGTCATTTCATTATAAATAAATTGAAGTCAAGAGAAAATTTTCTTGTATATTCTTCGTAATAACGAAACAAATGTAAAACAACTATCTGTCAAATCTACATAACTTCCACAAAGAAGGTTAATGTATTTCACCATGAAGTTCGAAGAAAAATAGTTTGAAGTGTCAAATATCTGACTAATTTACATACTATGTAAAGTTTGAAAGAATGTATTTCATAAGTTTCCTTTTCTTAGGCTATAAAATCAACGGTACTTGATTTTATTTTGTATACACTAACTTCTTCGATGCGAAACAAAAACAAACTAAATGGAAATCTGATACAAAATGGCGAAGTTCAATACTAAAAGTACATAAAATGAGTGTTTTTGAAAGTGAAATAAGACTTTGAGGATATTTATATGGAGATTTTGACTTCTGCCATCTTTTTTTTTTCTTTTCCCAGCTGCAAAGTGTAATCTATTTATTAACATAATCCAATATTCCATTATTTCCCCTTCAATATTGGACTGTCTTCAAAGAAAAAACCATTTCAATGGAACTGTTCGATTTTCTTTTTTCAATTTGTCTTATTTGTATGTATGTCAAAAACTAAAATTCGTACCTTTGTCGTTGGGATCGAATTCTGCCTCTAGCTCCTCTTTGGTTGGATCAGCTTCAACCGCCGCCGCTGCTGCTGCTGCTGCTGGTGTCTTTGAATTGACATCAGTATCAGATGCTGCTGGTGTATTCTTATTGGTTGAGGCGGCAGCTGCTGCTGATGTGTCATCGGATTTCTTCATGGTTGCTCTTACTTTATGACCTCGGAATGCGGCTTGGATTTTTGTTGCGGCTTTTTCTATAAAAAATAAAATAGCAGAATAGAAAATAGTAATTTTAGCATAACATTTTTGTGTATATATATTAGTAGAACTAAGATAATAAATGGACACACATACAACTCAACAGCGAGCGTATCTATATACAAAAATACAAAGGAACAACGCCATCGTCCTGCATCAGATAATAATGATGATGGTCTTTGGTGGTTTTGCTAACCAAACCATATCGATCGGCAGGAAGCCTCAACAAGAAGTGAACTCTGACCCCATTAGTTATTTTTTGGTTTTAGAACTCGGTCGCCAGGCCTTTCTTTCGTAGTCGTCGTCGTTCGGTCGTATACACATCGTCCTCATCCTCTCCACAGGACGAACGAAATATTCTTCGGAAAGTGAATTAACTAAAGTAGTTCATTATTTTAGAAGTTTAAAGTTTATAAAGGTTTCTCATCGTTCAAAGATTCCAGCAGAAGGGGGGGGGGGGAATAATTCAAACTTATCGGGTGGAAGTATGCGGTTTCTTGTTGCCATTCAAAAAGGGGAGGCTAATATTTGAATATGTTGGATATAATCTTAAATTTTAATCAGTTAGAAACATTTTAGTTTAAGTTTTGATGTTTTTTTTTTCCTTTTTGTTGAAAAGGTCCTTTCCTAAGGGTTTTTGGTTTTTTTTTGGGTAAATATGTACACAAAAGTATACATATCTTGATTCGTACACTCATACACGTGCATTTTGTACGCAAAGAAGAAATCGAGATCAAATTTTAATATGATCCTAACTGAAACTGAATTTTGTCCTTTTTCATTAAAATACAGTTTTTCGTTTTTCGTTTTTCGTTTTACTTTTTTTTTTCTCTTCCTTGTATATCACTCATCTAAGGGAAAGAATTTTCTCAAAGAACACCGAACAAGGAAAAACAGAAAAAAAAAAACAAAATAAATAAGTATATATTAAATGTCCTTAGTCCTTAAATGCGGGTTTGCTTGGGAATTTATTTGTTTTCTCTTCTTTTTTTCTTGCCAGCTTAATTTTTAGGGACGAAAATAAAATAAGAAAGATGGTAATGATGACAGCTTTAGTAGGAATATAGAGGTTGAATTATAATCGGGTAAAAAAAAGAACAACAACAACAACAAATACAACGTTTTTAACGTTTAGATTGAAGCAATTTGCATTATTTAAGAAGATTTACTCTTAAGTTCTTTTAATACGAGAAGATGTTGTCTTTTGCAGCAAACGAAATGTTTTTGTGTTTAGTTTGAACGAACAAAAAATATATATAAATATAAATGAATGTAAGATAAAGTTGTGGTTTTATTTTCGCATTAACACGATTTTTCAAAAGATAGCTACACTATTTTATGTGTTTTTTTTTTATGTTTGTATGTTCTCGAGTGAATTACTAAATTTGTTTTAATTTCTTTAATTTTAGAAATAAAGAAACTGCTTTAAAAATAAAATAAGAGACTTAATGTCCTGTAGACCAATTTCTTATTTTAAGATCATCTTTTTTTTCGTTTTTTTTTTTTGTGGTTAATTTTGAATTTGATGTATCTTAGTAAACTTAAGCCTTGTTTTTGTAACCAACATTTATGGGCATTTTTGAGAAAATACTGTGGTATTTGAGGTTTCGGAATTTCAATAAATCTTCTTTGAAATGTTTTCCGACAAAATAAAACTGCTTCTATAGTTTTCTGTATGGTAACAGTAAGTTTCAGGACTAACCAAATCGAATAAACTCAGTTGCAAAATTAAAGGCTTTTGTTTATCAAAAGCTACGAACCCGCATATATCCATCATTGTTAAAATCAAATAGTCTCTAAAAATAAGTTTTTTTTTTTTATTTTGTTGAAATGATAATAGAAATAATATGTTTAAGTGATGAAATTCACAAAGTTACTTAATGATGCTACTTAATGAATGCAAATTGCGTATACGCCCTGGTGTACCATTTATGAATTATCATTTTAAGACAGATTAAAACTATTAACGACATAATTATTTGCATAAATTATGAAAGTATGACAATAGTTTTTTATTGCAACTTATATTCCCTGAGGGTAGATTAGTTTAATTTTTATTGACAGATTTTTCCATTAGACTAAATTGGTTGAAATTCTCAAAAAGGAGTGTGTAAGTTTGAATCAATTAATATAATGATAATGTGTGTATGTGGTTATAGACAACATAATTATTGATTTTTAGCTTGAAAATAAAGTTATCTAAGGAATTTAACACTTTTTAATGGAGTCTTCCTTCATAACTTTTCAACTTTTACATATACATAGTTGAAACTTTATTATGTCAAGTTGGATATTATTAAATTTAAATTTTTGGCATTTTTACTATAGAGGAATGTATTTAACGTCATATTTTCCAGATCCAGAAGCTCAAAGTATAGTACTACAGCTTGTTGTGATAAGATGGGTTCCGGAGCAGTTAGACACTATAGACCATAAACTTAATTTTCTTCGAAAATGGGTACGTTAGCTTACAAAATTGAGGAATTTTTGACAATTAAAATTTTTTAGGCCAAGGATGGTTATTTAGTTTTCAGTGGAAGTAGGTTATTCCTACTTAATCATATAAAGTTTTCTTACCAAGTTCGTTCAGTGTGTCAATACAATCCAACACTATTTTCAAACTAATGAAGTAAGAACTATTGACTATCTGACAATACTCATTCACATTACAGCCAAGATTATCCAATAGACATTCGAAAACCAGCTTGAATAAGTCACAACTTTTTCAAAATATCATCAAAATCTTGATAAAAATAGCAAGGGTCTTATGTGAAAGTAACAGTGGTCAACGGATAATTAATTTCACACATTTCGGAACAACTCTTTCTTACAATACAATAATAAAATTAATCCAAAAAATCTTAAAAAGCTAAAATAATTAAAAATTCTTAAAATAATAGTTAATAAAATTAATATTTATATTTCTTTCAAGATTAATGTAAATTGCATTAATTTTTTTTGAATTCAAAAACAAAATTTGACAGCAATAAGTTAAAATTGTGTAAAACGGACTTATGCTACCAAAAGAGAAAAAATATGTTTCCATTATTTAAGCTTTCCAGTTGATAAAGTTAAATCAGTATTCCGAATTTCAACTTTCGAAAAAAAAATACTTAAACCCCCCTGTCAGTTGCATTTTGACTTACAAAAAAATGTCTACCCTCTCTGAAAACTTATAATTAGTTTTTAAATTATTTTACTACATTTACTATTAATAAATTAAAGTTTGTCATTTCTATATATTCAACAAAATAAAATTCTTCTCATTGTATGTCACTTTGACAGTTCGTTTGTTACTCCAACACGCCCCAGAAACGAGAATTTTCTTTTCTGGGGTTAAAGTCTTTCAAAATTCGCTTCAGGCCAACCTCGATTGACTGTTGAGCTTAACCAACAAACCTACTGAAAGGGAAAATACGTTGATGTCATGCTTCCATTTTTTTCTGACCTTAAACTGTCACTTGTCAAATTGTGTGTCTGTTTTTTTTTTTGTTATTTGCTTTAGGGGTTGTTAACACTATACTACACAAATGACAGTAAATTCAAATCATGCATTTCTTTTTCGTAAGAGTGATATTTCACTTAGTTCTGAATTAAGTTCAAATTAAATGTAAATTGAACATTATGACTTTCTATGTTACTTGGAACAGTTAAGTTAACGATTAGTTACGAACCTTGTGCTTAATCTTAATTCTTGGAAAGAGGTTAAGTTTCAGACGTCTTTATTTGTTTTCTTTAACTAAAATAAAAAAAAACTTTCTTAGTCTTATCCCCTGCTGAGGAGGAAACAATATATTTTTTTTAAACACACACCTAAATACAAAAACATACACATACCTGTATATAGTAATTTAGTCTCACACTTCACTTTATAGTTGTGAGTCTTACCTTGGTTTTTCATTAGTGTTAGGGTGGAAAGATTATTTTTTGAAATGTCATCCTCGCCACTACCACCGTCTCCTTTTTCTGCACAAAGGTGAAATATTCGGTTCATTTATTTTACAGGCTTAGCTGCGATATACATACATATTTATACGCTCATTGGGATGTATCTATATGTACGTAACGTATGTATGTTTATAGTGAGTTGGGGTTCAAGGAAAATGTGAAATGCAAAGCTCGCTCCCACTTGGGATTCAGGGGTTATGGGGTTGGAGCACACTTGTATACACTCATATAGTTTCTATATATGGCAAAGCAACAAAAAACAAAAATATGATTTGTAATACATTTTGACACATGAGGGTTAAGTAATATTCTAATGTGTGCACGGCAGCAGCACTCACTACACTCAGTACTCACTCACTTCTCACTCGTTGAGGGTGTGGTTTTTTGCTTTTACACGTGTAATTATGTTAAGACAATAAACCCTGAGGTTTTAGGTGGATATAGGTACTCGTACTCGTACTCTAACTACCATTGGAATGACATTGACATTTTGCCAGGTCGGAAATGAAGTTATTTACATTTGAGTTGACACAAACAAGAAAACAAATTGTTTTTATTTTGTGTTTGAGAAATTTATTATTTTGGGCAGTTTGCATTTACTGCAAAGCAATTATTATTATAATAATACTAGAGCTGTTTAGTTTTTTAAGTATTAATTTTGTACATTGATGTGTAAATTAATAAATAATAATAATAATAATATTATTATAATACTAACTCTTGCATAAATTCAAAAAAAAAGAAACAAAATAAAACCCACAAAAAGACCACAAGTTTTATGAGCTATAATTTCCTGAAATGAATTTAGGTCGTTATTTTTTTCCTGATGTAAGGTTAATCCATGCGAATGCGTTGGACATTTCACTTAAGGGAATTTATGTGAAACACGTATAGGAAAGATTTCTTGTTTCGTAATATTTATTTGTTGTTGTTTTTGGTAAGGAATATGGGTAGAAAACTTGTCAGTTACAATCTACATAATTGAATCAATATTCAATATAAGATATCTGTCAAGTTCAATATTGATATTATTTAATAATAATTGACAATGAAATCCAATTCAATTCTCATAAGATTAAGAGATTTTCTTGAGGGACAAGACATGGGCTTCGTAAGACAACAGTGATGAAATAAAAGAATTGAGAATAATTTTAAAAATATTTCAAAATTCAAAATTCAAGGCTTTTTTAATGTAAATGACGAATTCATAGAGCCCAAAAATTGCCATGACACACAAGGACCTGGTAATATATTGGGGTCAAAATTAGACATTCAAAATTAAATTTTTCTCAAAATTCTCGGTAATAAGAAAAAAGAACTTATAGAAATAAATAAGGCATAATTCTGTAATGCAAACAAATTGCAAAATTTTGAAAAGATGAGTTTTTGTATTCAAAGTAAGAATCATGGATGGACATTTAGTATTGTCAAAGTAGCACATATCTTAGTACCTCCCAATTTTATTCTCTTCTTGAAAACTTAATTTACATGTTACAAGGTTAATCGAAATTTGTAAGAAATCTTTCAAAATTCAAATTTAACATTTCTGTGGCAGCCCATATATTTCAAATTGTGTCATCAAACCACTTTTATTTCTTGTTTAGTTTTTGACATTTACTTAATGAAACTTTCGTCTGTCAATTCTCTATTTTTGTATTTTATTGTGAAACTTTAATGTTACAATAAAGTTAAATAAAAACCTTATCCATCTATTTAGTTTTGGAAACTTCAATTTCCATAAAATAAACACTACTCTTTTTGAAAGTACTTTCCTTTTTGGCAACACTGAATTCCGATTTATTCCCACTGGTCAAATAAAACAGTAAAGCTGCCCACTATTGAGTAAATCTAAATGAAAACTTTTACACAAATCGAAAATCCCCTTTTTTGGTTTGATGCTACGATAGACAAGAAGGACTTCGCCCCTTCTATCCTGAATTATTGAAATAGAGGGAGCTTTTTAAACTCAGTCTAAAATCAATAATTTAGTATTCTCTCACCATAATGACCCACAGCTACTCCATACATTCAATTCGAGATTACAAAACTAAATTTGTTTGGGTTTAAACGTTTTCCATTTCAGGAGATAACAAAAATGGAATAACAGGAAAGTCCTCAATATTGAACTGTCTCAAATGCCCTATTTTCCTCAAAGTGTTTGGGGGGAAGGGTGTTCTATCTTATTTCATTCAATATTCCCTAAAAACACTTTCAATGTAATGGAGAATTTAAAAATATCCTTTTCCGATCGAAATTATTATTATTATTATTATAAAAATCACTCTCACACATGCAAGGAATATACTCCTTGTACGAGTTTATGATATTATGCTCGAGTGAATTAGGATGTTGACAGCACGCGAGTATCCTTCACAAGTGGGGACAGAGGGGAGATGAATACAAAAAAAAAAAAATGGTATTATAAAGAGAAATCGATAAAGTGGAAATTTTCATATAGCTATCATACTTTCATCCTGAATATCCTCTTATGTGCTTTGTGGCACCATACCAAAGTGTCTCTATACTAATATGATGCTATATTTGAATATTTGTATGAAGTATAGGTATACGAAAAGGATATGCATGCATATGCAAACATAGACATACTCACTGTATGCAACATATGCTCTATGATGTGCACACAAAATATATCATGGTTTATCTATCTACGAGATGGTTCTCACCCGTAAAAGGTTAATCTATTTTGAAAATTGAAAGAAAAATAAGTGGAAAAAGAAATAAAAAAAAAATCCAAAACCAAGACCAAGAAGATGTAGAAAAAGTGGAACTAAAAAATATAGATATCCTCCGAAAGGCAATGTGGTGTGGATGTGGGGATGATATCATACTGCAACCGGTTCGTCCCTATTCCTTATTCCTAAACTTGTATCCTTGCAAAAACCTCTATAGATAGATTCATATAAAAATGGCTGATGGTATTATTGGGTGTTTCCTAGACAGAAATGATGAATATTGTACGGCCACCTATCAGCTAGGTGTTATTTTTTTATGAATCTTTTGCATACCACCAGTCCAGGACTACTATAAGGACGACCCACCCGTACCTGGGTCAGGACGAACGGAGTAACTTCCCTTCATTTGAATCCTCGTTTTTTTAAATTGCAAAAATGTGGAAATGAAAGTAAGAAAAAAAAAAATATGTAATGGAAGCAAACAATGTTTTGAAAATTTTTATTACCAGACATTTGAGTTACACTTTTGTTGGAATTGTTGAAGTTTTTATGCCCACGGATGAGATGGGAATATGTTACGTGTATGATTTTATGGTTTCAATTATTTACTTCGTGTAGAAATGTGGAAGGTCATTTAATGATTTAGGACTGTTTCATTTCCCCATATAGAAATTATAAATGAACTGAGTTTTTGAATAAGTGTTTTTTGACTATATTTGCATATGTGGTTTGTTTCTAAATTGATTGCTGTATATTAGAGCATGATGAGATGATTTATGGTGGTCTTTTTTTTCAAACAAATTATCTATGACTATGTAGCAAATAATGGTACATTCTATAATAAATTATTCAAATTGAATTTTCATGGATAATATATGTATCTCTGACGGTGTTTAATGACGTGTGTTGTCCTCACTCCAATATTTTAACCTATTTTGGAAAAATATCACGCAATTCATGAATTTACTTAATGGATTTGGATGAAAAATTTGATGTAATTTGACATTTATGTTCAAATTTGCAATTTTTTTTATTTCATATTTATATTTCATATATAATTTCAGACTTTTGAAGCACTAGAGACTAGAATATTTTTAGAAGTAAATTGAATATTTTC
Organism: Scaeva pyrastri; assembly: GCA_905146935.1. NCBI lineage: Eukaryota > Metazoa > Arthropoda > Insecta > Diptera > Syrphidae > Scaeva > Scaeva pyrastri. The sequence continues at coordinate 21,884,739 of LR989927.1, read as the reverse complement.
TATTTTCAGATTTTAATTAATTTTCGTCACCGAATTAACATTATTTAAAAAATCCACAAATCTAGAAAATCAAATCCAAAAATAGATTCTAATATCGATTTTATTATTTCGGTTGAGAACATTTTTAAGTGAAGGAATTTAGCTATACTGATTAAATTTTGGAATGAATATTAATTTCTGTGAATTCAGTGGCATTGGCATTGTTCACTCAACCCATTTGTATGGATTTTTTTAATCTAGTCGTCAATCTTTAACCGACGACTATGGCACTCATGATGATTTAAGACCAGTTCATTTACTTGTCGTTGTTGATTATTTTAAGAGGATGGTCATTGTGATCTTGGTTTTAGGATTCACTGGAATTAAGTTCCACAGTTTGACTTACATACAAAAAAACCAATCACCGAACTGACCAGAACTGACCAGAAGAACTCAAAGTTCTATGTAGATTTCTATGGTGACATTTTGTCCAAGAATTCGTTGTTCCATGTCCTTTTTTGATGAAATGTCTTTACCTCATTAGTATCTATTTCCATCTCCTCCGCAAGCTCACACATGCTCCACTGACATCAGTCCACTGACATTATGCCGCGTATCCAAGTTATTGAATGGACCCTTGGAAGATTGTGTTTCTACTAGAAACTTTCTAGTGTTAACGACTGTGCAAAGAATTCGCTATGGCTTTGTCTTAAACCTTTAATGACATAAAATGCATTGGTAAGATTTTCTCAGAATTCCGTGCATTTCCCAGAAACAAACAAGTTTGACAGGAATGCCAAGATTTTGACATTCCTCTGTAATTTTTTTCTTTAAAGAAGCATAGAGACCTTGAAATCGAAGAAGATGTATCGGTATCGATTTGTAGTTTCTATAGTTTTTTCCAAGATCTGTGGTAATGATAATATTTAGTCAATGGTTGACTTTCCTGATACAGACTTATCAGCTTGTTGACAACTAGCAGAAAAGATCTTAGATCGATATACATACTCAGGAGATTGATACCACTGTAGTTGGCTCAGTTCAGAGGGTTTGCTTTCTTGAGAAATATGCTTTCACTGAAAACGCATTCTTTTAACCATATTTTGTAGATGAGTTGGTTCGTATTCCTTACCAAGTCATCGTCTCTCCTGCTTGGAACACTCCGGCAGCGAGGCTGTCAGCACTCAGTAAAGCAGAAAAACGAAAATTTTTGAAAAACAACCTGTATACTAGAATTTTGATGAAAAACCCTTAACATAAAATGTAATAATAAGAATGACTTTCCCTATGTAAAATGTTCATACTTCCACTCAAGTAATGAATCCACTAAAATTTTCAAATCGTAAAAATAAGGTCCTTTCAAAGATATTGACTGACATCAATTTATTTTTTTTATGAAAACATTAAAGATTCTTAATGTCTAATGAAGTAAATCGCAAACCAAGTCAACCAAAGAAGTACATCAAAGAATTTCGAATGCAAACATTTTTTTACAAAAAATGAAAAAAAAAAAAAATAATAAAAGCGATAAAGAACCCGTTAAAGAAAAGGTTGCTAACCCTCATAACTTTCCAGAGATTGATTAACTTCACTCAGCAGATATTAAATGAGGCTCTTTAATATTTCCAATAGAAGTAAAAAACCTTTTATTCGTATCTTGTTCGTTACTTTGTTGTCGTTTTTAAATTAAACGACTGACAAAAAAGTTTTTATTTCAAACAAATCATATCATTTGGTTCGAGATGGTATAAATAAAATTACCGTTACACCTTCAATTTTTTTGGCAGCAGTTAAAATAAAAAAAAAAAAACAACAACAACTCAGGTGTTGCTAAAATCACTTATTGCTTAAAGTATTACACTTGGGAGCTTATATCCGCCAAAAGAGATATGAATTTCCGGTATGAATGTTTGTGTTTGTGTATTTAGCTCAATAAAACATTTTAAATGAGTTTCGCTTCATTTGTATATGTATAAAGCTGGTTTAGCATATAAGCCTGGCTAAAATCTACATAGGTTGTTAATGCATTATTTATTTGTACTAAAGTACCTTGGATTCGAATATAAATTCACAAGCACATGTATTTCAATTTAAAAAAAAAAATATTGTTTTTCAAATAGGACATCAAATTTATATGCAAACTAGTTGACAACAATTGAAATATAAAATACAATTAAAAATTAATGAATATCTGAATAAAAAACAAAAAAATGTGTAGATTTTATAAATTCGACGAAAAAATAAACTACATACATAAATCTTTCTGTTAATATTTAAAATGCATATGAAATAATGTCAAAAGTTCAAATGGCTTTTTATAAAACTGAATCGAAAAGCATGGATGTTTTTTTTTTACCTACCATATTTCTGATTTTTTTCCTCTCTTATATTTTATCTACTTTTAAATTGAATTGAAATGGATTTTCCCACGTGTGTGAAAATTCAAAATAAGTATATTTTAACAAATACAAAATGTACATACATGTACATAAATTTGTATGTTTTGTTCATGGCTTATGTTTTTGTGTGTTGAAATAAAAATTATATATATTTTTCATGCATTAAAAATAATTCTAAGAAAAAAGGCTAAAAGGTGACTCCCACATCTCTGATAACTTCCCACTAGTGGCCATGAAAAGTAGACATCTATCTGGTGATTACATATGACTAAATTCTTGTTGCGAATAAAAATGTTTTACATTGGTATATATTAATTTTATTTTAAAATTCAAATATGTATGTTTTTGACAGGATTTCACGCCTTTTTGAAAAGTGTCTAATATATTAGACTTTTTTTCAGAATAAATTATAGCATTTATGGAAAAGTAGATGCTTGTTACCCCCTCTGTATGACAAATGTAAAGATCCGTTAGCCTAGAAAGCTCTTAATCTTCTACTATCCTTTGAATAAAATTTAGGGATACCAAGAATCTAATTGGAAAATAAAAAAGGCTTAGCGGGACCCACACTGATAACTTTCCATTTGGAAGTCTGAAAACTTGGCATTTATTGAAGTTTTTGAGTCATAAAGTGTTTACTTTCAATACCTGCAAACAAACTTAATTTTGGTAATTTTTGTGACATGTGTCAAAACTTTATCATTTGTCAACTCAGTTGTTTCATATATGAAAACTTAAATTGAACCCAAAATCATTACATGCTGTTGAGACAACAGTTTTTGTAAATTTTAGGAATCTTGTTTTGTTTTTGTCAAAAAAATGTCAATTCGATATTTTTCATTTTTTTTTAAATTTTATTAAAAATTCTTAGAAAATAAAATAAATTTTAAGATATTCGAGTTGAAAACTTTTTTAACAATTTTTGATAGAACTTTTTGTAGGTTTTTAGTTTTTGTAAAAAAAAAACTGTCAATTGATTTTTTTCATAAATTCTACAAGATGTCATAGTAAAAAATTGAATTTAAATTGATATCATTTTTCGTTCATCCTGTAATTGAACTACAAACATTTCTTTTTACGGTTTTGAAATAAAAAAAAAATTATATTGATTTATTTTCTAAAATCTAAATTGATACCAAATCATAATATGCAGAACAAAATTAATTTGAAGCCGATATCATTACTAACTTGTTCCTAAGATAAACGACCAAACAAAATTTTCGCTTCTATTAAAATTTATTTAGTGAACATTTTTATAAAAGTTAAATCCTTAATTAAAGTCGATATATCTTTACTAGTTCTTGAAATATCGTAGACGAAAAAAAGCATCTCGAAAGTAAGAACTTAGAAACGTACGTACGTCGCGTCGTACACTCACACGCACTGCACAAGCATTTCTCTAGAAATTACCGACTTAGATTCGAGGGACCTTAAAACGTCTAGAATTGTCAAATTATCAATCTGACAAATCCGACCGATAACAATAACTCTTCATATGAATTTTAAACGTCGCGTCGTAAGTCCCAATATCTAATCCTGTACAATGTTAATCCATGTCAATGTCATCCTCGAACCACGAGATTATCTTCAATCGATAAATAAACATTCAAATTTGAGTTTACATATATGTAAAATTTAAATTTTCGAAACACGCTTCAATTATACCCAAAACTATTATCAAAAACAAATTTCACTCAAATAAATTATACAAATTATGTTGTTTGATGATAAAAATGATTGTCCAATCAAATTAGCATTTCCCTTCTGTCGTTGCTTTGACTCTCTAAGAGTATTCTACGAAAATAATTTTGCTAATGAAGGAGAATAAATTTCACAGAATAGAGGGAGGGGGACAATAACACCCCCCAACATTTTCTTCGTTCTAAAAATAAAAGCGCTATTTCAAAAACAAGACTTTATATAGGGACAACCTTAGAATGGAAAATAAGCCCCTCCGGGAAATGAACTCCCCTTGTTATTATAATAAGTTTCATGGTCAAGTATTATGTATATTAAGGATCTTCTAAACGTGTTATCTACAGCATCATTAAGTCGGTTCTTCAACCGAAAGCAATAAAATGAAAACTCATGACAATTTGTTTGTTTTTTTTTCTGGTCGAGACTTTTCACATAAAAATAAACCTTTTTTAGTTTTGTTTTATATTTTTTTTTTCGTTCTTCTCCCTCAAAATTCATCGTCATCTTCTTTTTTGCTCCTTTAGCTTTCTTCAAGTAATAAAAGTTTGTATTTAAATCCAAGGGATGGGAAATAAACGAAAATGGATGAAGTTTTTGAGTACGAAATAGGGTCGTATGGATAATAATCAAAAACATTTTTAATTTGAAAAATATAAATTCCAAAAAATTTTGTCAACTAAGTATAGTTAGTGTTGATAGAATGATAACAAGAAAAAAAATTTAACCTTATTAGCTTATTTATTGTGGATTAATTTAAAGTTTTTTTTTTTAAGATTCAAAATTAAATGAAATAATAAAATGGAATAAAAAATATCGCTGAAATATTTATTACGGCCAATGAGGTTTTTTTTTTTTATTTTGTCAGGATTATGTTTGCCATTCAAAAAAAAAAACATGAATACATAATAAAAATAAAAAAAAACTGAAAATGTTGTGTTTCGCAAATACCTTTTGAATTATGCATCGATGTAAAAAAGAAGTTATGTGGGTGATGAAGAAATTATGCCGAGTACACTAAAGTGTAAGGAAAAATTTATGTTTTTTAATACCCGCAGATGGCTTTAAGGTTAAAAACAAAAAATACAATTTTTTTTTGAGGTTCCTTCAAGGTTATTAAATTCAACAGAACGCGATAAACTACGGTGGTGGTATTTTTTTATATTTAAAATAATTCATATGAGGCTGAAGGAAGAATTTTTTAACGTTAAAGTTTGTTGCCTGCTTCCCCATTTTGTTCCCTATTCAATTTATTATTTATTATTATTATTTATTTTTTAAATTTAAGGTCTTCTCGGCGAACGGTTCGATTTTAACTTCAAAATGTCTATCCCTTCCAGATCTTGATGGGAGAGAGAGTCACTTTGGACAGGAGAAGCCTCGTCGGAGGCGTATACTCAGACAAACTAAATCTATTTCTCTCCTTTCGTCTACCCTTACACTATAGTGTGTTCCAGGCAAAACTTCAAGGCGTCAAGGAAGTCCTCTCTTGACTCAAAGAAAACGTGTTATCGTCTACTGATATACCCATCTTCTGGGACAGTCAAGCTGCCATAAAATCTGTCTCCTCATATTCAGTCATAGCCCAAAATTGTCGATTATACCTCTGGTGGAGATGGCAGAACAATTCAACATTCACCGGGTCATAGAGATAATTTAAAAGCTGACGAACTTGCAACAAATGGAACACCATTTACCTCTATACAAATCCAATATCTGTATACCCCTAGCTACATGTAAACTTATGCTGAAGCAAGATACCATAAAGAGGACGAACCACATGTTTGGCAACAAAATTAATTTGGCCAAAGCTTGATGCTAAACTCTCAAGGCAACTCATCTTCTTTGGTGGACTGCATATAGCTCTGTCTTAATAGCCAGACATGCTCTACGGCTTGGTGATCCGGCAAACGATTTCTGTAGTAGCTGTTTGAATGAGGAAGAGGAGGAGTCAGTTCCGTAGACTACATCTTGGTGATTTCTCCTACAATGATCCCAGTGATCTGAGTAACTCAGACACATACAGTCTCAAACGCTTCATTGTTAGCTCCAAATGGTTCAACGAATAGGTGGATCTCTTGTTTTATGTGCCATGTGGTACCACAACGGAACATTTATTGGTCTAAGTGTGTTGGTTTTCTTTCTTTTGACCACCAGCCACCTTACCATAATCTAACCTATCGGTGAAAGTGTCCAAGCATTAATCTAATCTAAGACACTTCAAAACATAAACTGACTAATTGTGTTCGAAAACTAAGGAAGCATTAAAATTTAGAGAACATACTTATTGCAGTGACACATAAGATATTTTAAATTCGGTAAAAATCCAGGACATTCAAAATGACACTTCACTTGAATGCTGTTACTTCAAAAAGCAGTAATAATCTAGTACTTTCGTGAACAGCAAACAAACGATTGATAAATTTTCATTTCACAGTCCTTTTCTAAAGTCTCTAAATAAAAGTGTATCAATTTTATTCTGAAGTTCTCCTCAAGGACTACCATGAGTAGCTTAAAGAACTTCTTCGCGATATTCCATGTTTTTCAAAGAGTTTTTATCCTTTAAAAGTCTTAATTTTTGTTTTTGCTTTTACATATGTAAGTGTGTCTTACTTATTCTTATTCGAAAAGAGGCAAATTTTCGTGGAAATCAAAGACAAAGAAAATTAAGCTTTGCAGGTAAACATAACATTTATAAGTAAATTGATATTCTGTTCGTATGGGAATAATAACAATTGTTATGGAAATAATTCGAATTATATACAAAAATTCCATCAGTATTCAGAAAGTATCTATGTAGCTAAAACCTACTTAAGAAAAAAAAAAAGAAGAAAAATATCTCCAAGAATTTGTTTCCCAAAGTTTTTTGTTTTTTGTGTGACAAAGAATTAATTGCTTTTTTTTTGTAAATAAGTCCTTTATTCACTTGAAAAGTTTTTCCCATTTAGCCAAACTTTTTTGAAATATTTTTTTTTGTAAATTTTTCAAATTAATGTCTGTTAGAATGTGATTTTTAAACCTCGGCCTAAACAGGCAAACGACTCAATTACTTTTTGCTCAGCTCATCCTCCTGCCGAGATTTTTTATGTTTTAATTAAATATTTTCCAGAATCCAGCCTCTCTTGTGAAAAATTGAATTCACTTTGAAATTCATAAATCCGTATGGGAATTGGAAATAAAAGAACGTCCGGAAGGATGACAAAGTCGAGAAACTTTCTTCCATATGGAAAAACAGTTTATTATTCAAGTACCTTGAGCACTCTCACTCAAGGATACAATCCGCATATACGAGTATGACAGTGAAAAATCTTCTCTCAAACTTTTGATCCTTTACTGTGAAATATACGAGTACTTGAGATTATCTTGAATTGCTGCAGACTTTTATGATTTTCCCGGTTGAGCCCCTAGATTGCGTTTTCAATAATTCGGTTAAGGATGTGGAAAATCAGGCATATTTTTCGCTGAGTTGTGTTATGAATATCTTTGATGCAGTTCTTGAGATTTGGCAAGTGATACTCCGGAAAGGACTAAAGATCCTTGTAACAAAATATTTCGGTTTCAAGGTTCCTGTCCATGACACCTTGTCTAGGTGAAGAAAGTCCTTTTATTTTGCAAATAGGAGTGGTACGAATTTCAAATCGGAAGTGGTGGAAACTTTCAAGTGCCCTAAAATGAACACACTCACACACTTACACAAACACACATCAAGGCCTCGTTACATTCATTCATTTGCAATTCGAAGTTATAAATTGACGAAACTGTGTGTACGAGTGCATACGGAAATGCTGCAAATTTCAGAGGTGTGCATTCGAGGTTATTTTTTTTGCATCTGATGGCACTCTGACACCACGAATCGACCCTGCCTGTCGGTGACGCCATCCATCCGTGACCTGCCTCGCCCTGACCGCACCCCTGCACCCCCGGGCAATGTGTAATGGTGACAGACATTATATTCTGGGATTTGTTTTACAACTCGAATTAATTAAGTTGCACTTGCATGTTAAAAAAGCCCGAGGAAGGAAGCAGAGTGCCAACACTTTGTCAAGATTTATAATTAAATTGTATTTCCGTACAATGTGCGAGGGTTTTTTTTTCGTTTATTTTTTTGAGTTTCAGTTTTCCTTTTCAATTTTTTCATTTTGTGGTTTTATTTTTTTAATTTTTTTTAGTTTGCTCTCAAATTCTTGTTTTTTAAAATAATTTCCAGCTGAAGTTGCTTAATTAAGAGATTGTTGGGGTTTTATGATGGATTCCACCTATTTCTTTTTTAACAACTTTTTTTTTTTTTTAATTTGTGGATGTAAGGATTTGATGAATTTCAATGTAAATTTATTATGATGCAAAAAAATGTTTTTAATAATTGTTGGCTTTTGAGTTTTAATTGTCATGCTGAGCTGTGTTCGAATAAATTAATTGAGTCTTTATTTGCATCAATTTATATTTTGTATCAAGAGTTTTATCAATGAGGATTTTTTTATTTTTTATTTTGGGATTTGTTGTCAAGTTGTGTCCCGCTTGGATTTTGTTAATTTTAATTAAAATATACCAAGTCATGTTATTTGAGCTTAAAAAACTCTATTGCAAACATTGTCTGTCCATTTAAATTAACTTTATGATAAATGATTTAAGTCGATTAAATTAATTTTAATTCATAATACTCATTCCAAAGTACATTTTTTCCACTTTTTCACCATAAAAAAATAATTATAAATATTTATATTGATATTTTAACTAAGACAATGAAAATGGTTTTCCAAACTTATTTTAAAATTAAAGTGATTTATTGAAATAATCCAATATAACATTAAACACAGCCAAAAATTCCTTTTAACTGACAGATACCAGTTCTGTTAGCCCAAAACTGAGGCATATGTATCATGACATCTGTTTTATGAAATTCTTAAGTAAATAAGCCAAGCACAGAATATCAAAGACTGATTAAGGATATCCAAGCAACAACCGCTGGATAAGCTTATAAAATTTCCAACTTGATTTATAAACTCATCTAATTTTCTCACGAACAAAATAAATTTATGAAGTTAAGAGTGTCAAAAATTACGATTCCTAAACAATTTTGACAGTCCTTTTATGAAGGTTCCTTGCCCGTGTAATTATTGCAACGAGTTTTGATAAAAAATAAGTCAAAATTCTTCAATTTTTAGAAAAACAAAAACAATATAAAATAATCATTATAAAATACTATAGAAATAATAAAATACTATAACAACAAAAAAAACTCTATATAATTTTTGAAGCAGTTAAAATAAAAAAATGACATTCAACTGCAAAATATTTTTCAATGCAAACGGCACTTACGTCCTCACGCTGTCAGTTAAAGAATTCAATTTCAGACAGTATTAAATCGTATTTTATTGTTTTGTATTCTTAATTCAAAAACGTCAAAGTTTGACTTTAGCCAGTTTACTTTTCCACATTGATTATGTATTAATTCCGAGAGATAATTTGGTCATTTGATTATAAAATAAAATCAAGAATGATTCAAAATTTAAAAAAGGATTTTGCTAGTCATAAAATGATTAAGTATGGCATTTATTTTATTTAGTTAGTTTAATAACATATTACCACATTATTATAATTTAAATTTTATAAAGATTGGAAACATTCAGATGATATTAGGGACAAGTCAAATGAGGCTGTAGAAAATTAATGTTTAAATTAATGCAACTTATTTTTTAAGTTAACTGGAATTTAAGGTCTAATATTAACTTATTCCAAAATTTTATAAATTTGTGTGTAAGTTCTGTCATATTAAAAACCTGGACTGATATATGGAACGGTATTTTTTGACTGATTTTTTTCAGTCTGACTGCAAAAAAAAAAAAAGAAAAAAATGTAAAAAAGCCTATAGTTAAGAAATCTGAAAAACTACACGATATTATTTACTAGTGTCTCTCAATGAAGGTTAAACAATCATTTGACAGCTAATTATGAATCTCCTAATAGTATGTACTTTCTTAACATGTCAAGGTTAAGGTTACTTACGCAAATATGACATTTAAAAATGTAAACAGCTCCTAATCCAAAAAATGTTAAAAAGTAGGTTGTTAAAAATTTTGAAATTTGAACAAATCTACATTTAATTTTTGTTTTGCATTTATAGCCAATTGTTAAAATGTTTTAATATTTAAATATTACCTTAGACAGTAACATACATCATCACTTAAGGTGGAATACAAATTACATTTTTTTATTGAAAAAGATCACAACCAAATTTGTTTCAAAATTGAAATTACCAAATGAAACTAGTAAACATTTATTATAAATACTCGATTCTCCCAATTTTAAATCCTTTGATCTAACCAATGAAATGGAAAAACTGTAATTGTTACACTCTAAATTTAAGACATGTCTTGAATAAATTAAATCCCATACCAACTTATAGAACCAAGGACATTCTTAAACCAATTTTTTTTCTTCAATTATTATAGTCCTTGTTTTTTTGTTAAATTGAAAACATAAATATGCCATCCGAAATTCAAGTCCATAACATCGCCAAGGGCAATGTCACACTTAAAAACAAGAAATTACATAAAATTGAATTGGATTTGATAACGATGGAACAAATCATGAACCAAAAAAGAATTATTCAAAAACTTCTTTCTAAAAATTAGCAAAGTTCTTTCAAAACTTTACAACAAGTTGGTCACAGTTCCTTGGAATTTAACACAACAACATTGAGTTTATTTTGTGTGGTGAGTAAGAGGGGCTTGTTTGCCATTATTTCAAATGACATTAAGTTTATTCATATACACTCTACATCTACAGTCCTGTATAAAGTATAGACCCATTATTTTTTAGTTTAATGTTTTTGTTATATTTATTTCTGGACATTGTCTTGGGAAAAAACTGTCTTCTCCTTAATGTTTCACAACATTTAGCTGAAAGGAACACAAAAAAAGGACTCTCTTCATATGGTAATAAAAATAATGGTTCTTTAGAACCATTAATAGTGATTTTTTTATTTTTATTTAAGGTTTTTTTTTTTGCATAGTCCCTCCAAAACGTAATTATTTATATGAACATCGAAGTTCTTCGTTTAAGGACATCCCTATACAATATCCTTAAACCGAACAACAACAAAAATAAACACATAAATATTTCTCAATTGGATAAACATGAAAGGAAATGACAAAATAGTGAACATATAGCATTTTTATTTTTATATTTATTTTTATATCTTGGTTAGGTTTTATGTTAAAGACGCAAAAAAAAAGAGAAAAAAGAGAAACGTGCTTTCGAGTCACGATCTATAAATTCAACTGAGACACGTAATAAAGTTTATCATAAATTCTATAGCTTCATACATACATACATACATATTATATTTGTGTATATTTTTATATGTATGAACATTAAATTTGGTTTGAAATTCATTTGGGTGAATGAACATCTTTTATGTGTGTGTGTTTGTGTGTGATGATGATGAAGAATCGATTGATTTATTGAATCGCAAAAATTAGGTTCATTCTTAAGAAAGGAAGTCCTTATTCGTAGTATGTAATATTTTTACGATTCAAAAGGAATCAACCGTCAAACCGTGTTACATAAGACCATGTATTTTTGTATGTACAAACTATGTATATAAACAGATAGGAAGACATTTGTCATTAAATCAATGACATTCTTCCGGACAGTAAGAGCGAGAACCAAAACATCAAAAAAATGGACAATACCAATCAAAAAGAGAGGAATTTTATTGAAATCATTTGTAATTAGCAAGCGTATTTTATTGAATGTTTTCTTCCCCCTCCCAACACAAGGAAACTGAAATCCCAGCAATTTGTATTGTTATTTATTTTTTTTTGTAGGGAAGTAGGGAATACGGGCTAGAAACAAAATTGCCAAGGATATTTGATGAGATTTTCTTCGCTATTTCATTCGCATTCCAATTTAGACATGAAAAAGGGAATTTCTTTGGCAATTTGGTTTTTACGTGTTAAAAGTAAACAAAGTATTGTTAAGACGAAAATCAAAAGAAAACGTAAAAAAAAAAGTTTTACCCTTGTGAAAGAGGAAGAACTCTAAAAAACAATTTATTTTTTCTCAGAAAACAAGCAGAACGGATTAAAGAGAACGTTGCCATAAGCAAAAATTAATCTGAAAAACAAAATGTTCAAAGAGTGTCAAAACTTTGAAGGTGAATTCAGTTATTTAAAAAAGTAGCTATAAAATATTGTTTGGTATTGGTGTATTGTTTTCAAAACTGATTTCTTTGGAAAAATATATTTGGGTTTGAGATTTTTGAAGTTACTTTAAACTTTTTCGATTTTCAAGAAAAAAATTTGAGCTTGAAGTTGGCATACCATTAAACGACAAAATTGTTTTCTTTTTTCTGTCAACACTGAATTCTGAATTAGTTTCTATAGTAGGATTGCAAAAAAAGTTTAAAAAAATAAGAAAATGTTTTTTTTGGGTAAAATTTTTTTTTTTTAAATAAATCAAAACCAGAGATCTCATGGCAATAAAAAAGGGTCAACGTTAATCGTAAATTTAAATCCATTAAGTTGTTCCAAAGATAAGACCCACTAATTGCAAAAAAAAGTGAAACAAAATCAGATTGACATACATATGTATATTTTTAAAAACATATGAAAAAGCTGGTATTTGCAAAATACTGAAAGATATTCCCAAATCTCCTAAAATCGTCAAAATACAACTTCTAAGTTGGAATACCTTTATTTAAAGGTGATTTTCTTCAAAAATGTAATTAAAACCGACAAAATTAAGTTATAGGAATTTGTATTAAATTAGTCTTATACAATGTTAAATGGCGCCCAACAAAAAAAAAAAATAAATATCGTCGATGACAAATGTATTGCTATACAATGCAATAAGGTACCTTAAACACTTAATTAATAACTAATAAAAATAACTTCTAATTTTTCATCAGGAAATATTTCAGAAAATGCAAATATTTTCTAAAATTTTATTTAGAAAAACAAGTTTCTAATGATCAAATACATACAAATAAAATTAATTCAAAGTTTAAAAATCAAAAATTGTAATATCCTTTTGCTAGACATTCTTGCCCGCATATAAAACTGAGATCATATTAAATGACGCCCAACGCAGAAACCTATCCATTTTGATAGGATTATTTTAAACATAATTTGAAGACAAAAACTAAATCCAAAAATACCTTGAACATCGATTATCGAAGGCCCTCTAAATCCCCACTATACAAAGCCAACCTTAAGATTGGTTAAACTTTTACTACATCAAACTATTTAGTATTATGGTATCCACATGCATGTTCCTTGAAAGCTAACATAATCCTTAAATTTGCATCTCATTTTCTTATAGCTCCTTTAGGTACACTAGTATACCACCAAGCAACCAACAAACCAACTTTTTTTTTGCAAAAGAAGATAAAAGATGTGTGAATTTTAAGTTTTCATCAGGAGTTTTATAGCCAACATACGAGATGAGATATATTGTCTCACCCATGTTTTGTTTATCCTATGCTAGTATAGGTGTGTGTGTGTGTGTGTGTGGTAAAAGTTCGAATTTCAAACACAAATAAAAAAACAAAAATAAGATTTTCCTTAAATTATACCCAAATGTAATCTAAAAAAGCATTTCAAACTGCGTGTGTGTGTGTGTGTGGTGCCATAAACATAAATATTTGTTGTATTTTTTTTATACAAATACGTACGTATATATTTTACTGGCTTATATTATATTAACAATCTAATGGAAGAATCCTTACATAATCCTCTTTGAAGGGGCCTAAGATGGAGTAGCTTATTGCATTCAAGCCAATGTTGCTAGCCCTTTGACGCGGCGCGGAGATGACGTAGACGACGACGGCGACGGACGGGCAAGGATTACAAAATGTGCAAAAAAAAGGAGATTTATACCACGTGTATCTGTAGATGGCTTTTACGCATTTTATAAATAATGTATGTAATGTTATGTTATGCGATGTACGAAGTACCTAGGTATTACTTTTTTACTATGAAAATGAATTCATGGACCTTGCGAGACTGAGTGACATTTACAGGCTTACTCAGTCCGGAAATTATCTTGATTCAATTCAATTTGCATAATGTATCTGTAAGATACATAGTACGAGTAGTACGTACATCACCACGATGATGGCCATGGATGGATGGAGACGAGACATTATCCAATGATTTTCCATTACACATCGATTTTGGAACGGTGTCGGTGGTCGGAGGAGGCGTGGCGGCGGCGATGATGGTGTTGAGGATGTGGAAAACCATTTCCAACCCGTCTGCCATATAATTTATGGTGTGAACACGATAAGACCCAATTTCAGCTACTCCGCAGCGTACTATCTATGGCAGCGTTGAAGTAAAAGATACATAACACCATAGAAATTCTACAGGAAAGACCACATACCACCACATTTTGTATCTCGACGCTAGCTGCTCCTGTGTGAAACGTCAAAGACAAACTACGAGTATCATACAACACTAAGAGCGCATATAGTAAGAGAATTTATATCGGGCTCAGAAAATACCATCATTAATTGTTAATTAAAGGAATTCATAATGAAGTGGGGAGAGCAGATTGGCAATTTGTATCCTGTTACTGGTGCGCATTAAAGGTGTAAAAATTCGAATAGATACATTTCCTGCTGCGTTGGCTAACTGGGAGTAAGCCATTGAAAAAGTGTATATAAGAGTTTTATGAGACACAAAAGGTGGACTTGGAGGTGTTTTGTATCTATACGCTTGCATCCTGTGGACCAAAGCATCGTATCTTATTCCGAGGACATAAAATATGGTGCATATACTATATTGGTCCTGTAAGTAGGTCAAGTGTCTTAGATATGATTAATTTTGGCTTTAATATGAGCATAATATGGAATAAATTCAATGCTTTGCTTGATTTAAGAACAATTTTAATTAATTAGCAAGGACATGTGGAGATGTAGATCAGATAGCTTACAAGTTTTGAAGAAAAAAAACGGGTGAATTGATGTATGTTGGACATAGAAATGGCGGTACTAGTTGGAAACACATATTCAGTATATGTCAACACTAGAACTAAAGGATATTTAATTTAGATTGATATCAATCTTGGGAAATGGGAACAAAATTATTTTCGGATAAGCCAAAAATTTTCTTTCAAAAACGCATTGGATGGATGGAGACGAGACATTATCCAATGATTTTCCATTACACATCGATTCTGGAACGGTGTCGGTGGTCGGAGGAGGCGTGGAGGCGGCGATGATTTCTTTTAAAAACGCATTCTCAATGTAACAAAGTAATTTTTTTTGACAGAAAATTCATCTAAATTTAAGTTCTATTCAGTTATTTTTTCAAAACGAATTTTAAAGCACAATTATTTTTAACAAATTTAAATTAAAATATATAACTGACAAAACACGGAACAGACTGGAAAATATTGGTTTTGAAACGAAGAAAGAAAGGTGGTAATTGAATTCCTTGTCCAATTTTTTTAGATTTTCAAATAGTTGGTATGATTTTTCATGATTATAACATTTTTGAACCATTGACACAATCATTTCTAAATCCATGTTTTATAAAACGACGCTCACTCATAAATTATAAATTATTTTTTTTTTCATATAATTTGTTGAAATGATTAAGAGAAAATTACTTAAATATAAATATTTAGAAAATAATAAAATCATTTCTTATAATTTAAAAAAAAATATTACAATTTTTTGTTTAGAAATTATAAAATTATATTACAAAAATATGTAACCACTAACAACAATAAATATGATCGGAAATGTTTTTTGGGAATGATTATTTAAAAAAAGGTTTAAAAAATAAAATCAACTACAAGAATTGATTGATTAATTGATTTAAAAAGAAATGAAAAGTTTAGATTTTTTTAAATGACAATTTTAACACAAAAAATATTCTTAGAAAAACAATAACTTTTAAAATATAAAAAATAAAAATAAAAAAAGAAATGGTCAACCTAAAAAAATATATAGGTACAAGTAGAATCAGGTACAATCTGTTTAAATTTATTTAACATCTGTTAGGTTTAAAGGGATTTGTATTTGAATAACTATCATCCTATTACAAAGTTGTTAATTTCTATCCATTTGTAATAAGTAATTGAAAATAAATTACTTTCACTATTTTGAGTTTGTTTAATAACTTTCTCTTTTCAGTATTAACGAATCAAATAAGACACATGCCTATTTGAAGAATAAATGATTACAAACTAAGGTATAAATTCCTTGGTGTAAGCTTGACCAACCAAGTTTGGACTTCAAATCACAGAAGCTACAAAATATAAAAGCTTTTTAAAGATAAGAACTTTTACTTTTGAACTGATCTTTAAAGTAATAATTTGTATTGATCTTCTGCTTAAAGACATTGTAAAATTGGGCATTCATTCAATTCAATTACATTTTTTCAGAATACTATAAAAATTTATTGGTTAGAGTCTCAAGAAATATATGTCCAAAATGTATAGTGCCGGCTTTAGTCTTGAATGGCATTTAGTTATTATCGTCTCCTCTTGGTTTCAGAAAACCAACTATAATTAATATTAAATAATTTTGTTCAATATTTATGCAAATTTGAATGTTTATAGAATAAATTCCTAATTAAGAAACAATAACAACTTATTTCAAACATTTTTTAATATTTTTCAAAGCCTTAAAATTATTCTGACCAAAATCGACGCAATCGAAAAATTCTGGTGATTATAAAATTCAGATGAATAAAATACTAACTTCTAAATTTGATTAAAATCGATTTATTGGTTTAGATTACAAGTCAAGCTCACATAAAAAAAAATGTATATAATTTATTTTCAATGTCTCCATCTCGAAATTCTGAATTTTTATTCTTTTTCTAAGAACATAACCAATTTCACCTCAAAATTTAAAAAACAGCTGAATTTTTCCGCCTTCAATTTTAATAAAATGTTACCTCATTGTGAAGGTAGAACTTAAAAATAGCTTCTTTCAGTAATTGAAAAAAAAAAACGAACACAATTTTCAACCTTAAAAACTGAGGCGGCGACAAGAAGAAACAATATCCTTGGTCATGTTCATATATCCTCGGGACAATTTCACACAAATGTACATATGTGACATGTGTTGTGTATGTTTGCACATACATACATACATATATCACATTTGTGTTCAACCTCAAGCCATTTTAATACACAAAGTTTCACAGCCTTTCTAATTAAAAAAGGAGTCCATATGATGGGATGCTATTTATAAGCCCAGGGTTTGACACTTTTGATTTAGAGTTTAGGCACATAGAAAAACCACAAAATTCTAAATTTCATCATATACATAGATACGTACCTATAAATGAAAAAGAGACTACCAATATCTATCTTTGACCAATATCCCACAACATTATTTATAGCCAAAAAAAAAAATACAACGAACCTTCCCAAAAGGTTGACGTTAACGTTTAAAATCTTCCATTAATTTAACTTTTTTTGTGGTGAACTTAATACCCAGCCGAGGTCAGTTAATCTCGGAAATGGCCATTTGTGGGCTTAAAGAATATATTTCCAATCCGATAAAAGTTTCAATTCAAACAGAAATGATTGTACTTTTTTTGTCGTTCTTGTTATTGTAGCTGTCAGTTCTTTAAGGTATATCATTTTGTTTTATTAAGAACTGAGTTCATAGGATTTTCAGCTAATGACCCCAGAGACTTTTTTTTTCAAAAAAGCCATAAATCATATCAGGAATGCCAACAACATTATCTTCATTATTTTACCATCAAACTTGATGGCTTGGCCTTGTACAAGATAGATTTTCAACTAACTAAATACAACCTCGAAGTCTGTACAAAATAAAAACATTAATTTATTAAAGATTACACAAGGACTAAGGCCTTATGTTTATAAATTTAAAGGTTTTCCCCAATTTGAGTTGTATCCAATTTTTCTTTTGCTCCTGTCAAATCCATGAAACTGCAGAAGAAGAACGAAATATCCATGCCAGGACCCAGGAGAGCCTCTACGAGTATATACGTCATTAGCACAAGTGTTTTTGCCAGTTGTTGTGAGCCGAGTCCTGATGGAGGCAATTCCCAGCTGGATCTTCAAGGAATACCAAGAGAAAAATTACGAATATGAAAAACTTTATCACTGCGTGAGTTTGCAGCACCAGAAAGAGCACAGGAGCAGCAGAGAAGTAGCACAGAAGCTACCATATAACAGCCACGACGCGACGACGGTTGGTCATGTCCTGTGGTCTCCGTCTGCAGGCCAGGAGAAGAATGCGTCCTCTATAACTTTTATGATGCTAAATTAAAAACAAAACTGAAAAAAATAGAACTCATTTTTCCAACATTAAAACTAACAACATTTTCTTCTTCTTCTTCTTCTTTTTTTTTTTTTTGTGTTTAAGTTGTGGTACTTATGTTATAAACGTTGGGTGATTTATTGTGCCATTTTTTGTATCCATGGTAAGTTTTATGAGTGAATCTATGAGATGCGGTGTTTTTCTATTTTTTTGCTTCTATGTAAATTACTTAGGAAGAGTTCCGTCACCGTCATGATGATAACAACCCAGGCCATTAAAAGTAAGTGCTTCGACAGCACCATACTCGGTTTAGGGATGGGCTGTGTGTTTGAGGAGGCGTTAAAGACGGACGACAAAACCGCCTCCAATGGATTCATGTGGAATAAAAAATAATCGATGCAGAAACGTTGTTTTTTTCGACTTAGCTATTATAGAGCTTCCCTCTTGAATAGCTGCTACCTGATACCTTCTACCTGATACCTTCTACCTGAGGGGGGAGGGGGGGGTTGTGTATGGAACTTCAATAGTCACGCATGTAAATGTCGAATACACCGAGGTAAATTACATTTGTGAAAGAAGATTGTGTCTTCATTTAAATTTATGACCGTGAAGGAAATAAATAGCTGTCATCCGGAGAGGAAGAGCCAAATTAAGTCCCTGGTATAACGTCTATGTTGTATTATATTGATACCACACTAAAAGTCGTGAAATCAATGAATTGTCATTTTTGTTGTTGTTGTGGTGGGAATTTGTTTGTCATGCAGGAAATGAGACAGAAATCACAGTTGTTAGGGATTTACAAATCTAACCACCACCACCGTGGAATTGTTCGTTTTTTTTTCATGGATGAAAAATGGGAAATATCAATAAATCTAAAAATAAATTTTACGCTTCTACTTAATTTTTATTTTTATCTTTAAGAGTATTTAGTAGAGAAGTGTTGTTGGTGATTAATTGAATTAAATTTGATATTCAAAAGGTATAGGCGTGAGCGTCCTTGAAAGGAGTCGTTAATAGCTTACAAGCTTTTCACTTTTGACATCATAATATCGAAAAAATTAACTACTAGTATGTCTTAATTATTCAATCTTATTTGTTTTAGATGAAATTTGTTCTCAATCATTTTTTTGGGAGTAAGGAAGCTTTCATCCATGTATTAATTTTTTTTTTATAATTTTTCATAACAGAGTTTTTGTAATCGATTTTTCAAAATAGAGTACGACAACAATTTTTGCTGTTTAGAAGGTTAATAACAAAAACCAATTTGTTGTAAATCACTGAGGTTGAAATATAGAAAAAAAAAATAATTTCAAACGAAAGAGAAATTTAAAATATTCATTCAGATGTGTTGACAAGTTTTTGTTAAATTTTAAGCTGAACGGTTGGTAATCAGGAATGATTGTGACATCTTTTTTATCTTCATTTGGTTTCTTTACTTTTGCTAATATTTTAATTAAAAATAAATTTTCTGTTAAATATCTTAAAGGTGTCATTCAATTTTTTAAGGTGAAGATTCATCAAGAAAATCATTAAATTCAGTCCAGTTGTTCCACAGACGTATGTACATATATGGTTAAATTAACTCAACTAAAGTCTAACTTTTGTATTTTAAAGTCTTAAAAATCAGAGTATTTTATGATGCCCAAACAAAAGGATCAAAACGACGAAGAACTGAATTTTTGTCAAGATTCCATTCTAAAAAGTGAACACATTCATAAATGCTTACATACATATAGTCTTAAAGACCAACGAATTCTTAACAAAAGTTACTTTTTTAAGCCATAAAAAAGATTAAAAGTCATTTACCCACTTATAAGAACACAATAACTGAAAATTAACGTAGTTTAAAAAAAAAAATAGTACGTATACGCCCAAGTGTACACTTATTACATTATCACAGTTTAATCCATTTCAAAATTCAATTTCTGCAAGAGATTTTTTTAAATTAATTTTATTGATTTAATTTCTTAATGAAACTTATTTTTAAAATTATTATTCTTGTCACAGTTTGTCAGAAAAAAAAATTAAATAGATTTGAGAAGTATTTTGTGAAAAGCAGACGATAATGTGCTACAATTCTAAAATACATTGGAATAAAAATTACTTCTTCTTGAAATCATGAAGAAAGTGTTAAAAAGACCGTCATCAATCATGGACTTTTAACTTGTCCAACAACATACGTGGATTTTTCAGATATTTCACTGTCACTCTGTAACTTTTCATTTTAAATTCAGGGAGCAACATTTATCTTTCTTTTTCTCAGTGTCTCCTGTGTGTGTGTGTGATTTGTCATTTGATTTTCCTGGCCAAGCCTTTTATTAAAGGTTGCAATCACAGAAGCAGCATGATGTTTTGGTCTTTCTGGTTTGAAAAATGTCAAATTTGTTTAAATTTCTTAAAATCCTTCATCAAAATACATATATGCATGTCAAGCTCTTTTTAATTCTTTATATTTATAGAAAAAGACATCAACTTCTTCTTCATATTTCCGCAACTCATCGTCATCGCAGCTGAGCCAAGCATGGAGAGGGGCGGGGAAAACATATAAATCATGTTTATTTTAATATCACTCTATTATGTTGTAGCGACGCGCAATGTTCTCGCTTCAATTTATATAAATTTATTATAGAAAAAAAACCTCTGCTGTAGGACGACACGACTGACGACGAGTGACAACGGTTTTTCGAAAAGTCTCTTTTTTCCATATCATATTTTTATAATACACGAGTATATCTTGACATTTCGTTTCCGAATTATGCCGGCGCACATTTTATTTGAAAGTGTCCTGTTTTTTAATATGAATTTTCCATATATATACATATACTAGTATAGTCTACGGAAATCAGATATGACAAGAAGATTATTATGCGTAGGAAGGCTCCAATCTCCGATGCTTAATATTTAAGGCTTCTTTTTGGGTAACAAAAACAAAAAGGAACAAAGAGGACACACCAACTGAGGACAACAACGACATTCATGTTATAATCTATGTATACGTGACTTAATGTTCGTATTTGAGATTATGATATAAAAATTGTATCTCTTAGACGAAGCCTCTAAAAATATGTACCTAATTGGAGAATTATGAATATTAACAAAAGATAGATAAAATCTTTAAAACAATAGAATAAACAATGAGTCGTAAAAGAGGTAAAACCGTTATTTTTTTTAATTTAGATATCAACGGGAAAAACTGTTTTGAAAAATGAAATGGCTACCAGATAATGTTTTTTTTTTTTAATTGTTTTTGTGTTTCATTTTGTTTCTGCTGTAGATAGTGCATCTGAAACTTATGAAGGGATGTTAAAGTCTTGTACATAAAAATGAATTTAAGTTTTAAGAAATCAATGAAAGGTTGGTGAATTTGATTAACACATTTGGATAAAATTAGGAATGTTCACATAATTGTCAGCGATTCAACATTTCGAAATTATTTTGAAAATAAAGTTTTTTAGGTCAAGCCTACAATATCACAATAAAACTTAAAAGTTATAGTACTTATAAAAAATAAAAGTTATATTTTTAAGGGTGTTTTCTTAGGTTACGGCATTCTGTCATTGGCTAAGTTTTATGTATTTTTATTTTTACAGGTGTATTTATTTCTATTTTTCAAGCTACTCTACTTTGACATTTAACGTACAATTAGTAACTCATATTCAGTCTGCCAACTAACATAAAATTACTCACAAAGATTTTGCATACAAATCGACAACACTACGGTCTCTACTCCAAATAATGTACCCGAGAGTTATAATTTTTACGAAATGGAGATAAGGTTGCATAGGGCAATAGAACTATAAAAACACAATTCTTTTAAGAATAAATCTGTTGCAGTTTTTGGGCCGAAACAGTTTATAAACAAACCTTACTTCAACATTAACCGTGTTTTATTGGTAATATTTATCTAGCGCAGTAATCTAAGTTTAAAAAAAAAAAACTACATACATATGTATTCAATTGATAGCACACTCTTAATTTTATTCGACGTATAAAAAAAAATTATAATACATTTTCAGGTCGAGTAGAAAAATGCATGAAAACGTAGATCGAGTTTAAAAATATTCATGGAAATGCAAAAATGTTAGTTCAAGTTTTTCTCAGTACTAAATTTTAAGCAAAACTTAAAAAAAGGCGTTTTTTATTTTAAGGTCTTACGGAACAAAACTTCAGAAGCACAAACTGTGGATGGAAATAAGTTGCCGACAACTTTAAGATTCAGTTGTATAACTGTGGTTCAATATTTTCTTCAAAATACTATACAACTTACTTTAAAGGTTAAGTAAGTAGACAAAAGTCAATTTGAATTTATGAAAAACACTAAGTAAAATTTCCGGAAAGTTGCTCTCAGTTGCCTCAGAGGAGCGATGATGATAATTACATGTTTTATGTTTCTTTTCATTCCAAAAATGTTTGTTCTGTTGTTCTGTAATTTGTTTAATTTTTACTTTGTAGCTCACTCCGTCAACAATTTTTTTTTTAGTTTTTTGCACAACTCAACTGCCCCTTACATTTTTTCACAATATCCGAAACTCTGGCTTAAATTTTCTGTCATCACTGTTTTTATCTAAATATTGTTAATAAATCGGTCCTTGAATATTCTTTTTGATACAAACTAACAAAAAGAAAGCATTGTCGGCATGATTATAAAAGGGTTGACTTTGCTTTATCTGCCTATAACCAAGTTCAAGGTCCTTATATAACAATAGGTCAATTCATATAACGATATATTTTTTAATCTACCTTAGTCAAATAGATATATGAATATTTGCCAAAAAGGTAAAAACTCTAAAAAACGATTTATTCATCAAAATGCAGACTTAAGAATTTTATTTATCTTCCAAAAACCCAACAGAAAAAAAGTCCTTAAAAAAGGAAAAATAAATAAAATGTTTTTGGTCTTTTTTTCTCTCCCTCTCAACAATGAAGTTACTTATATTTTGTATCCTTCTTTCAGAAAGCAAAATAATTTGTCTTAATTCAAAAAAGGAGTAGAAGATATAGTATGCAAGATTTATGGGTTCAATTTCTGTTGATCCATTGTTATGTGAAGAAGCAGTATGATTCAACTTAACCTTTTAGCAGGTTTGATCCTTTCAATTTCTTCCAAAAGAAATTTGTATTATGTCCTTTTAACAAATCTCAGAAGAAGTTGACTTTTCTTTCTTTATTTTTTTTTTGGAATAAGTAAAAAAGCTTATTGAGAAGAAAAAATACTGATACGCCTACAAAATTTATCCAATCATTGTCCCGTAAACATATAAACATAAGAAGGTCCTTTTTTGGCCTCCCTAAAATGGCTTTCAAAACCTCCTAAGTTTTGCCAAGAATGGTACGAATAAAATTGTATGCCTATTCTACACTCTTTACTCGTATATTATTATTTCGTCCTTAGGTCCCCGAAGGAAAATTTTACTTCATCTCAATTATAAGACTTGGAGTTTACTTGTCCAAATATATGTGCCCAATAAATTTATTGAGCAAATGAAACTTACTTTCAGTAAAATAAGGAAAAAAAAAAGTCAAAGGACATTATTTGTAGTTGAATGTTTCCATATAGTAACATTTTATCGATGTTTAAACAATTCTACGAGTATTTACTTGTACTTGGAAAGGAAATCTGTGAGCAATTGCCTTAAGTCACGTATAATATGATATTTAGTTTTATCTTTTAGGTATATGTATCCTGGGAAAAGAAGTACTCAAAATAAAGAACAAAAGGACATTAAATGGGTGAAATATTTAATAGCTCAACTTTTATAATTTTCCATAAATTTAGTCTTTCATGGAAAAACTTTAATTCTTCCCGAAACTTCCTGAAACTTTTGTCACAAACTTTATTTGTATACATATGTACATTGTGCATCTATGTGTGTATAGTTTAATAGACATTGTGACATCAGGTATTTAGTGTTATCCCGCAAAAGTCATGAGCTTAATGGCTCGCTACGTTATTCCCAATCATATACGAACATATTATTATGAAGAAAGAAAAGCCTCTTCCTGGAAGCTGGCAATAAGGAAGGATGCAATCATGTTCGGACTTTAAATACACTCACGTTCCCTATACTTTCATACAACATACGAAATTCGAATAAACGACTGAAAGGACGAAAAGAGCCTAAATAAATACATAAGCTGCTTATACATACATACATACATACATATACAGACGATCATATATGGTTGTTTTATAGTATACTACACACATAAAGTATTATATGTATGTCCTGATAGCGCAAGCAAGTGTGTCCTCGGCAGTTGCCATTTTCATTAATATTTAATGGATAAATTCAATTTTCTCCCAATTTTTGTGAGGCCCGTAAATATCAAAAGGATCTAAAAGTCTATATATGTAGGTTTATACGAGTATAGTATATGAATAACGTAGGTAGTATACTCGTGTATTACCTCTAGAAGCTTTCAAGAGACAGATAGATATACGAGTATGTGTGATGTGAGGTAGCTACAAATTTGTGTCCTCACACCGAAAAACTAATTAGCATTGAACTAAATTTTGAGTGAGCGCGTTTCAGACATAAAATATGCTTTATACGCTCGCTGTGCCAACAGCAAATAAACTTAAATTAAAATCAGAAAATAAGAGCATTGAATAAGAACAAATTTCACGTCTAATAAATAGATACAATTTGCGCACTTAAAATATGAATCTGACATGGTAAAATATAATTTATTAGAAAAGTGAAAATTTGAAAACGAAGTTTAGGGAAATTTGATTTTGAGTTGATAGAGTCCACTAAGAACAAAATATAGATGGCAGATTGAAAATAATGTATTTTTACTTTAAAATTAGTCACCTCAAAAAAGTCCAATGTTAACACCGTTTTGGACTTCAAAATATGATTTATTTTGGCATGAACTGTCAAGTTACATGAAAAAATGGCTACGTTCTTTACGGATTAAGAAATTCAGAATTTGTAGTACCTATTCAAAATTGTAACGAAAATATGAGACCGAGATAAGACTTCATTATTTAAGACCAAGGCTAATATCGAGATGTCATAAGAAAGTTCTCATTTCTTGGTTTAAATTTCAGTTTTGAAATTATTATTCGGTTAAGGTGTAGATTCGAAAATTCTCCGAGCCCAAGCAATGACGCAGAATTTTAGAACAATTATTTCGTTTACATTGTAAATGCATTTTTCTTAGTTACCTGGTCTGAAATCTTTGAAAATGTATTAGTGATAAATTTGACATTTGTACACAATTATAAGCGTTTTCATTTTTAAACTTAAAGCAGAGAACTGAGCTGTCAAAAAAAAGATTTGTTTTGTTTTTTAACTCTGATACAAAAGAGTGCTCAGTTCAGGTTGCATTTTATTTTTCAATCGGAGCTAATCTCATGTCTTATGATAGACTACATTTGACAGTTGATTGCTTCAGTGTGTTTCATAAATAAACCAGAGAGATCTGTTCACACTCTATTATCTACTTTGTACTTTCACAGTACCCTTAAACCAATCACACAACTGTCATCGTTAAGTTCAAAAATGAAGAGCATTTTCAAAATATCAAAATTTATTACATTTTTAGTAAGTGACTGTGATTTTAAGACCGATTTCTTCTTAAAAGCTTTAAAAGTATAATGAAGCTCACTTTTAGCTTGAACAATTCCTTGAAAAATAAAAAATTATGAACAGTACAAAAAAAGTCGTTTGATGAATTATTATTCACTAGAGAAAATGGCCGTAGTCTTACATACTTCCAATTAAGTTGTTCCTCTGTGCCAAAAATCTCCATCTTTGAAGGAGCTTGTGCGCTCGAATTTGATAAAGCAACTGCTGAAAATGTTTCCGAGGATTCGTTGAACTTCAATTTTGCCATATCCATTTTATTTTGACTCAAAACAATAGTAAAATGTTCGAGAATTTTAGAAATAGACTTGTAAAGTTGTTTTCGAACAACCCAAAATTTTCAGGAGCCTTATATTAGAGTACATTTTAACGTGGGAGTTAAGAATTGTGAAAATCTCATTGTTCTGTCAAAATGTCTTAATTAATTTTGAAATTCAAATTCTATTTTTCTGTTTCTAATTCCTCTCTTGCTGTCATTAAAAACTAGCACAGTCACAAGTTTATTGATAAATCATCAGCTTTTGAATGGCTTTGTTCCTTTTGTATAAATTGCAATATGTAATGTTATTCAAGGACCTCGAACAAAAGGAGCTATAAAAAATGAATCATATTTTGTTACATTCATGCTTTTGATTATGGTTAAATTGCATATGTGCGTGTTTGTTAAAGGCACTATATACATAAATACATCCACACACTTATACATACATACATGCCATGCTTACACCCCCACATATGCTTATTAAAAACGAAAAACGAGACAAAACAGAGCCTGCCTCTGCGATTCCTTTATGATGTGCAATATTATCATGTTAGACAATTTTTCCTTTGATCCTTTGCCTTCTGCCATTCGTAAGCAATTTTCCGTAGAAAACACCAAAAACAACAACAGAAACAAAAAACACATCATCAGAACGAGCGCCTATTAAGATATAACGCACGGATATCTGCTTCTCTTCATCTGGATTCTGGATAGAATTCTGATGGGGAATTCTGTAAGCCACAAAGCTGCTTGTGTTTGCAAATTAAGGCATCAACATCATGTATGTCAGTATATACTATGTATACATATGAATATAGTCCTTACGCTTCATGTTCATGATGACGACGACGACGACGATGAGATATATAGGCACATTCATATGATAAAAGAAAAGGGGTTTTAAGATGCTTAGGAGGGAATTGGTATATAGCTACATTACATGCATGTATGTGTGTAGACTATGTTAATGTTTATAAATTAAGAAACACACGGAAGAATTTAATAAGATAAAATTGTTAGATTTCTTTTGTTTCTTCTTTTTTTAATCAAAATAATAAACAACATTATGTCTTTATTATGTGCAGTTTGGTAACATGCTAACATGCTAACAAGAAAGAAAAGAATTTAATTTAAGCAGGAATTTACTGATATGAAGTTTTTTATAAGATTTTTTAAGAGGATGATTAACAAGAAGATACGAACGGATTACAACTTGAGAACAAACATTGGAAAAGATTTCCAACATCAACATCCTAAACAGGCCTTTCTACGTGTGGCTTTTATACCAATTGACAAATCCTTCGGGATGTCTCTTAGCTAGCCATAAGGATTTGGCATACAAATTGTAAGTCTCCTCCATTTCTCTCCATTAAAAGGAATTTTTTTTTTAAGTTAACATTTCTTTTATTAGTTATAAACGATATCACAACTGTATTAAAAGTGTTGGCGCAAGAAATTTTAGAGAAAGTTAAAAGAAATAGTTAAACCATTTTTCTATATTTTAAAATTGTATAAACTTTGAAATTTTTGAATTTCAAAATAGCTAATTCAATTTTTAGTCAATTCTGTACTAGAACAACTGTGAAACTTTGACATTGCTAAAGGGTTCGTTTGTAAACTGTTTTGAGTGCGTTCAACTTAAATCCATAAAGAAATTAAGAAATTACTTTCGTTTGATACATATTAGGAAGTTAACAAGTTGTAAAATTTGAATATTATGAATAAAAAGCCAAGGATTTATAAAAAATTATAATAAATAAATTAAGAAACTTGAGCTAAGAATAGCTTTTGGGTATTTTTAACTTTGAAGGAAGACAAATATTTAAGAAATCATAAACGCGGTACACCGTCACCCTTTTCCATTGTTACAAATATTTTTGATACGCAACTGTCTTTTAATTACTTTCATGTGAGTTTTTTTTAGAGTATAAATTATCTTGTAGATAAAATGTGCATGGTATAAACTTGAAAATTATTTCTTTTCCTTGTTTCAGGACAAAAAAAAAATCTGAAAAAAAAATTAATAACAAGGATAGACAAAATAAAATATAGTATCTACATTACGTACAATTGTATAATTACATGCATACTTTGAATAAAATTACTATAATCTTACCCTTTGACCTCGATTTAGTTGTATACATATTTGCATTGCACTGTTATGTTAGGCAGTGGTACAAAAGATATATCTGAATATAATGTACGACATGTACGTTATATTATAAACCAGCATTTTCTTGATAATGCAAAATGCAACATTACTCCCGGGGATAAAATAATATTAGATATTTATTTAAAATAAAACATATTTGCAAAATACATGTATTTTCTAAACGAAAAATAAATATTGTTGGTTTGGTTGGTGTAATTTTGCCAAAAGGGTTCGTTTTGTTGTTCATATTGTGATTGTGTATTCCATGCATTTAAATAAAGGAACAACAAGTCTTTTGAGAGAAGATTTTTTTTTTCAATTATAATTTTCTTTCAAATGAAATATGTATACCCAAAGGGTTTTTCAATTTTGGAACTTGGTAATTTTTAACTTTCACTGTAAACCCACCCTTAAACTATTGAATAGACTGTCAATGTCATAATGTAAATGTCAATCGTTTTTTCTTTGACGTTTCTCACTATCACGTAAACATCTCAGATATCTTGAGTTATTTTTCATTAATTCCCTTGACATGAACTGCTTTTTCCTTATCAAAAGCGGTCAATCTATAATGGTGAGCTTTTCTGTGAACTGTCCCATGCCATAGTCAATCAGAAAGTCTGTACCTTGAGTATCTAAATTAAAAGTAAAAAACAGTTAATATCAAGTACATACCTTGTACCCAACGTAAACCCAACTTTCTAAATAGAATCTTATCGCCGATAAAAGGTTAAGCACGAGTGCGAATTCCAATCTCAATTCCAAAAGGAGCTAAATCCTGGTTAATTGCTTTTTCACAGACAACCAAAAAGGTTACATGTATGTATATACAATATGACGTACTGTACATCTTTATCGCTAACCCATTTTGATGATCAAAACAAATGACAAAAAAAGGCTCTACTGCTCAATGTCCTTTAAATAATTAAAGGCTCTTAATGAATTTAGGACTTTATACGTAGTTTGAATCTGATTTGTTATCATGTCGCATGTCAATCGATAAAACAATACAAAGTTTTTCTTCCAAAGATTTGTATGTATATGTATGTATATGTATGTATGTATTTTCTTTTTGTTTTTGTTTATCAACAATTATCTATTTAGACCAATTCAACTTAGTCCTTTGAAGTGACAGAATCACAATCGTAATCAGGAAAAAAAGCGCCATTCTTGCTCTTTCTTGATGACGTTTATGTCAATATTGTTTCGATGTATTTTTAGTCAAGTTTAATTGAAGGTATACAAACTTTTACTTACATATATGGAGAGTATTTTTCGTTCAATTAACCTTAGAGGAGTTCTAATTTCATTGGACAGTAATAAGGATTGTTTTGTTTTTTTTTTTTTGTTGTTATTGTTTTATTTGTGTGCTGTTGTAGTCTTACCAATCAATGTCCATTAAATAAATGGTTTTCTCTTAGGAGATTTAAAAATGATAAAAAAGAACGCTCAAAACCGAATTTCGAAATAAATACCACACCCCAAAATGAACGAACGAATAAACTCAGTGCTGTCATGGTACCACATTTTACGACTTATTTGGGAGGAAAATTGATGGCATTTTTTGACAGTTTATTAGTATTTGTATTTGTAATACTCGAAATATAAGGAACTATATGTTAATCCAGAAGACGAGATTAAGAAGTGACTAGAAAAAGTTTCAAAATCTAAAAATGCCAGTCTCGACTCAGTGTTTCCCGTGTATAACTGAATCAAAATCTTGGTTTGTGATTGTTTTGTTTCCATGTCATCTCTATGATTCGAACAGAATTTTTTATATGAATTTCGAATTTCATTTCAATGGTCTAAGACCACTTATTCTAAAACAGCAAATTAAAAAGGATCTTATGTATTTTTTAGAGCAAACATTTTGATTTTTTCACCTAAGTTTTGATAGATTGAAATCTTAGTTATACAATTTTACACATTATGCCTTTAAAAAATTGAAACCCATATTTTGACATTAAAAAAAATATTCCATTCTAAAGGTAATTCCCAAATTATAAAATTGATCTTTTCAGAGTGAAAAATGTATCTAGTTTTGATTTTTCAGATCATTTGGCAATACATCAGTGGAGTTTAAAAACTAATATTTTACTGATCAGTAGTTATGCTATTTAAAATGATTAAAACAATAAATTGAAAATAATGTGTACCTATTTTCTGTACTAAAAACTTGAAACCATAAAATCCTGAAGAGATGATCAAGACTGGAAAGAGTTTCGATAAAATTTCAAAGCAGTCTCGTCTTGAAGTCGTATCGTGTGCTTTTTTTCCAGCATCTATCTCTTATCAATTCACCATGATTTATTATGGATTAATTTTCCTGAAAATAAACTTCCCTTCCTTTTCGAA
Source organism: Scaeva pyrastri (assembly GCA_905146935.1). Classification (NCBI taxonomy): domain Eukaryota; kingdom Metazoa; phylum Arthropoda; class Insecta; order Diptera; family Syrphidae; genus Scaeva; species Scaeva pyrastri. Next base: position 21,854,048 of record LR989927.1, on the reverse strand, counting down.
GAACGGCAACACTGTTTAGGGTGCGGTTTGTAGACTTCAGCGGATGCTTGATTAATGTTTGCTCCTTTTTGTGTTTCCATTTAACTATGCTCATTAACAATTTGTGGTATTGACACAATAAATAACAAAAAAAAAATAAAACTTTTATCGAAAAGCCTCGGTACTCGGTCGCATGGCCTCATTTATCTAACATTGACATTATCAGCAATTTGCCATACCATACACCAGAAAGCAATTAACACTGTTATATGGGTTTAAGAATTAAACGTACATATACATGTGCTCACATAAATACACTATAAAACTACCAATCACATATACATATGCATATGTATGTATGTCAATAGCTTCATTTATCCCACATGTATGTACCTACATTTATCATTAAACAGACCTAATTTAACACTCGCATTTACCGGAAGTCCTGATTTCTAAACATTTCCTTTGAAGTTTAGACTTTAAGGACGAGTAATTTCCATCAGTGTGGTTTACTCTATTAATGGACTTTGTGAAATAGAAATCTATGTCAGATTAGAACTTGTTTTAAATTCAAATATGTATTTAGGGACAAAATTAATAATTTAGTTTAATTGATCCTCATAATACCCAATTATCAATTAATTACGTCTTGATGAACACATAATAACACATTCAACTTTAGTGAGTTGTTTTGTATGCTTGTGTATTTTTGTGTTGAGCACACGTACGAGTATAATGCACATTTACAATTGTTATCCTTGGCATCGCATTGTCAAGTTTACAAGAAGGATATTAGGCCCACAGAGGATAATTCAATCTAATATCCCAATGGATAAACTGTTTTATGTAAATATGGAATATTGACTCAAAGATATCGACTTATGAGGACTTCTGTTTCAAATAGATTTGAGTATACCCATGTGTATAATTTATTTAATATTTTAAGACTTTGAGTTAAAATTCTGGAGTTGATTTTTAGAAAGATATTTTGTGTACATTTGTATCTCATGGTTATTGTCTTAAATCCTATCAAAATCGAATTGAGTTTGCACAAAGGGTTATGTGTATATACTCGTACTTTGAGATTAAGGAGACTTTAAGTGCTCGAAAATTTAAAATACACACATCACTTATATCACACACATTCTCGTACATAACAACAGGGATGTACATATGTAGATATTTCCTGGGCTTTTAATATCCACTGTTATGTTACCAAGAATCCAGAAAGGATGTATGGAAAATGCTTTAAAATATTTAAGAGCACTTGATCATAATATAAAAGATTATAAAAAAAACATGTTGGGAAAAAAAGCTGAACTTGAGTTTTCACTGGAAAATAACTAAAAATACACACTGATGTATTAATGTTTGAAGAGGTTATTTTTTAAGGAGCTTGCAGGATTTTTGATAAGTTTTCAGGACATTTTATCCATAGTCGTTTTTTCTCTGTTTGTGTGATTTTTTACAGAGTTACTTAGGAAAATAGATTTCTGAAAACTCTTTAAACACAAAGAATGTATGTATGTTCTTTCATCGATTTGCAGATTAATATTTTGTGAAGTTTCTTTGATAAAACGAACAATTGGAGAATTTTTAATTGTGAAAAATAGCCTGCATTTGTGACCTAATCTTAAAATTTTTCAATTGGAACTTTAAAAACTAAGATCGGAAAATTGTTTTGCAAGAAAAACACCAAAGGCTGTTCACATAAAATAAACCAGTTATCTTAAGTCAAAGTGTTGATTAAGAGGACATTGAAATACCAAACCTTTTAACACATTTTTGTTATACAAAATTTATATAAATTTGTTATTTCTACTCATTTTCGAGATATGTATGGTTTTTTGATCGTATATTCGATAATCAGCCTGGAGGTTTGTTAATAAAACACAAAAGTTAAAAAAAAATGTATAAAATTGCACAATTTAGTGAACGAATAAAATTTTTTGGTTTTAAACCATGCAACGACTGAAGTCATACTTAAATTTAAGAATAACTTAATCGTGTTAATTTTAAAACCAATCTTTTGGGAACTTAAATTCAAGCATTTTCGTATCAAATGTTCAAATGAATTGTTGCAAAAAATTGAGAACTATCAAATTGACATTCACAGAAAATATTTTTGAAAATTTCTCGATATTCAAAATCATTTAATTGAGATGTTCTATAAGTCAAACCTTTTGAGATGTCCCAAAAACTATCAATGTCAATGAATGTTATGAACTTATGACAGATAAATGTCTTATTTTTGCGACTGACCAAAGGAATAAAGTTACAAATTATCTCTGTATCAAACATTCTTTAAAGAAATACAAATCGACACAACCTGCATGGACATCACATCATTGATAAATGTTTGTCGATAAAGTAGTGTTTTAATTTTACTACACATTATTTTTTGACATTGAGAGTCTGGTAATTGGCTCTTGGTTGCATTCACAATGAAAGTTCAAAGCTGTCAAATCCCAACACATTGAACACATTCTATTTTGTACTTTGATAGTGAATGACATGGAAATTACTTAAAAATTGCTATTTTTCCTTTGTCACTGCTTAATAGTTTCAACCACTTAACGAAAAGTAATTAAGTCCTTCACATTTGTCAAAACATTCAAGTTCTAGGATAAAGTGTTCCGATAAACATATGTGTACAATTTTATACATTATTCATTTTGACGACGATATAAATAGAAACTTAATTTATTTGACACATTTATTTATTGAAACGTAAAGCTCACATCATCATACGATAGTTGGAATATTTTTTAATTACCATTAACATTAAATTACAAATGCTTTTAAAATGTATCGTTTATTTAATCGACTGGAAATAAACTTTAAGTGTAATTAGATTCGAAATTCTCTCCTATGTGATGCATGTAGTCGTATATAAAATATTATCTACTATACCAACGCCATCTATCATAAAAATTTGTCGATAAGTTATTTAGGTTAAATCAACATTACGAGTATTTTCATCACAGGTAAAATATCTAAATTATTGTGCATCTAATAACAAGGAGAGCAATTTTATATTCAAAAGCTGATTTATATGTATTTGAAAATTTTTCATCCCAAGGCTTGATTTTTGATATAATAATAATTTGTATTGTTTCAGTTTTTTTTTTTTGTTATGGAAAAAGCAATTATTTTCACTTTAATTTCAATTTTGGGTATTAGAAAAGTTTGTTCCTTGTTGATGGGATGGCTATTAGGTTTTTGATCGATATTTTTGAGAAATTTCAAATTCAATCTCATGCGAATAGAACCTGAGGTTTTCTTTGATAACTTTTCTATCAAATTTATAGCTTTACATATATAGACAGGTACTCGTATACTCTCTTTTGTTTTGTTATATTAGATTTTCGTCTTCAATGAAAAACTAAAATGAAAATTCCTTGATGACGGATTAATATTTGAAAAGCGTTGTCATCTGGATTATAATTTAAAACAAAACTTAGAAATCAGATCCTTTGAAGAGTACAAAATTGTTTTCTAATTAATTATTACACACTTTCTTTTGTTTAAATTTCTTTGTGCAAAAGACAAAATTATTTGAATAAAAAAAAAAACACATAGATAGGTGTATAGTGCTGTGTGAAGAATATTTTAAGCAAGAAGTGGTTTTTGAACAGATTTTAGACTTTTGACAGGTGAAAATCAATGTTGAAAGTACTGCAGTAAGTCGATAGTTTTGCTTTTTGTTAACAACATTAAGTGAGAGAATGTTTTGTGAGAGAGAGATATGAGTTTTGAAAAGTTCATCAATTTATAAATGTCAAATAAGTTGTGTTTCTACTCTCTAAACGTCTCTATTTTCGATGTTTTCAACTTAATATATGAAAATTTCTAATAATTTGTACTTATAATACAAAATAGATTTTTTTGCAATTTCGCACGATTGAAAATAGTTTTATTTTTTGGAACTAGTGTCGACTGTCGAGTAAGCTGTCAAAATTGTTTCAAATTTCTTGTATACCTCTATGGACTTCAAATAAAATTGAGCTTGATGTAATTCGAGAAAGATTAATTTCACAATTACTTATACAAATTTCACATTCTAACAAATCATTACCAAGTCAGTCAAACTGACAGATAACATTTCTAGACGATGTTCAATTGGAATTTTTTGAGGAAGCTTTTTTAAGTCCTTTTCTATGAAAACAAGACAAAACAATAAAATGTCAAAATGTGTTGCCAAAAAGGAACATCTTTTTATCTAGTTTTGATGCAAAGGTACACAAAAAAAAAACTTGTTAAAATCAATTTATTACGCCCAATGGAACTCAAAAAAAGAAGAAAAGAAGAAGATTTTGGAAATTGTGTTGAATTTTCCTTTTTCAAACAAAAAAATTGGACAATATTATTCCTTATAAGTCAAGAAGTATGAATTTCCAATTGAAAATTGCAGCATTTCTACTCCATTATATTCTTCCCACCACCATCCCTCAAACCACTTTCCATTCCAATTAGGGCGTAGCCTTAATGAACCAACTAGGTAAGTCGTGCGTTAGACCTTATGAAGCCTGGTTACGGTAATGAGCGACTTCTGATATTTGGGACACGCATATTTTGATAACGCCACCAACAAGCTAACCGAAAATCGGTTAAAGTTCAACGTTCGGTCGTGCGATGCCAGTCCAATTAGAAAGGACATTGCTTAAGGAGGGGAAGCCAAGCCATGAAACTATTTCACATTTAAATTGAATTTTTTGATATATTAAAAAAATTATTAAATAATTTTGGGTAAATTTAAATATTTTGAAGGTATATCAAAAAGTTAAACCAAAACACTTTCATTCGTCCTAAAGGCAAAAACATTTTTCAACATTCTCCAAAAAAAAAAAAATCAAAACACACATCCTAATACCTTAATCTTTTGACTGACATTTACTCAAAAAAATTTTAACTCCCCCCTTTTTAAATTATCATTAAACTTTTGGAGATCCAAGAATAAAAAAACAACAGAAATTCCATTAAAATATATGTTTATGATTTATGATGATGGATGTTTTTGTTTTTGAAAAGGTGGGAGGGTTTATCAACTGCCAAAAAATAATGTTTTAAATGGAAAAACAACAAAGAATAAAAACTCGATTGTAATCTGATAATGCGATTGCTAAAGGAAAATTCGTCATAAAATAAATACAATAAAGCTGTGAATTTGAATTTATATTTATATCAATATTATGTATACCCAAAAAACACGTCTATTAAAAGAGTCTATTAAAATATTTATACATGAGGGATTTGTTTTGCTGGAGTAATATTATACGTGATCTTAGAAATAAGTAAAGTAATTTAAAAATTAAATAAAATTTAACTTTTTGCCTTATGTTCTAAGATTAAGGATTAAGAAAACACGTTTCAGTCATTACGATGTCTAAACCTTTTTTTTAAGAAATGCAAATTTACAAAATTTCTACCCTTAAGGCCAAACTGAATAAAAAATTGTTCATAAAGTCAGTGAATGGTGATCATAGAATCAAATTTATAGATTCAAGGTAATGGAATAAAAACATGTTCAATGAAAAATCAAATAATTTGAAAACAAATAATTTCGTTTTATGAACATACATTTTTGAAATTTCTTTAGGTAAGTCTCATTTATGAATTAATTTCATGAAAACTATGAAAACTATGAATACTTAATATATTATCAATTTTGAGTCACTTTTCTGTAAACCATTCCTTCATTAAAAGTCATTCAATAGTCTTAAAATCATAATGTAATTATTTAAAAATAAATCTTGTTAAATTAACTACATAACAGGTAAAACACGTAAAAGGTCTGTTCACTTATTTTTCATCTCTAATTTTGAATTCTACACATGCTAATTTACACCTCGTAAAAAATATTTCGTAGACTTTGGATGCTTAAGTTGCTATTATAAAATAAATGACAAGCTATAAAAAAGATAATTTATTAAATTACCTAATTTTCTTATTAATTCAACATCCAATCCTTAATAGGGAAATAAGAAAATCAGTAAACAAATAATAATATTCCATCAAATAAATTTAACAGCACTGTCTTATCTCGATAATCTTGGAATCTTAAGTAAGTAATAAGACTACAATTCATAAAGATCATAAAGATAAGCAAAGTTTACTATCATGAAACTTAAATTCCACATCCCAGAGGATAGAAAGTCATTAATCAACATCTTTGTAAGGATATACTCCTACTCGTAGCATAGACCAACCAGGAAATGTCTCCTGTGTCTCCTTTTATATTTACATTATTTATAATAAAAGTGTGTGTCAGGGCAGGTATTTGCTTAGAATTTCTTATGCCGAATATCACGACCAAGAGCAGGAGATATTCCACAAACTGGGAGTTTTATATTTTGTATAGGTGAGTAGCTAGCTAAAGCATCTTAGAGTCCTTAGCCTCAATTCTTAGCAAATAAAGGTACCTCAATACATACCCCCTCTCTTCAGGCTCTCTGTCGTATTTAACTTCGTCCTTGATTGAGTTTTTTTTTTCTCAAGGATTCATATAAATTTTATATTTTTTTATATTATAAAATAGATGGATATATGTATGTATGGAGAGAGCAAAAAAAGGGACTTCTTCTTTGAAGAAACAAATTTATGAGTTTCTCAAATATTTGCATATAAATAATTTAATAAAATGTTCATGTTTTTGGATATACTCGTAATACTCTTTCGGAAATATGCAAAAATAAGTATTTGCAATAAACAAACTTTCTGGATTGGGTAACTTCTTTTTGGGAAATAAAATAAGAAATACATAGAACTTTCATAACCTATACTCACGTGATGATGTTTTCTTGAAAAAGTGGGGGTGTAGGAAGATGGGGTACACATAAAACATTATACCTAACCTACGAAAACCGACTTCGACTGATACCCGGATAGTAAATAATAGTCGAATTGTTTTTTTTTTGTTTCTAAAAAAAGGTGTCGTAGAAGAATTATTTTATTATTTTTCTATATCAAAACGTAAAAAATCCTTCCAACACTCAACTCAACAAGGATATGTTTTTCGAATTCATTTAGTATTCATATCGAGGCTTTTCCATGTATTTACAAAAGCCCAAGCTTCACCGAGCTAAAGATGAGATTTTATGGATTTGGAATTCAATTCGAGTCATACTCGTTTTGGGATATACTCGTACATATACCACATACTCGTACTCCTTACCTGTCTGGAGTGTGGGTGAAATTCGTCCTTGTTCAAGAGTTCACAAAGATAAAAATATGCCTGACATGCCCACACCATTTTTTTGATACATCAAATACACGTGCTTAGGATTTTCGAAAAGGATTCAATTAGAGTTAACGTTTTTTTATTTTTTTTAGTGTGAAAACTTTCGTTGAACAGAACTGATTTTAGTGGGAGTGAAATTGTGTTTTTTTTTTCTTAAAATTTAATTTATAAAAATAGCCCATTTTAAGTGAACATGTGTTTTAGATTAATTTTTGTCGGGTGTTCTAATGGGTGTTATATTTCCACTTTAGAGGATTGTTATCACGCCCACTCAACACACCGTGTGAAAAGGATTTGGAAAATGGTGATGTACATATTCACTTTAAATGTTGAACATCGAAATAATGAGCAAACGGATTAAGGCGTAGAATTTCACGCATTCGTTTCGTGTTGAGCAGATTAAGAAGTAATCTGCATATTTATTAGGTATGTAATGTAGATACTTCTTGTGACGAATTTGATGAAATTTTTCCAAGGGTGTTTTTGAAGTTGGGTTCTGTTTTGTGGGGAAATGATGAAACATTTCGTGGCACGTGTGTACGTTTTGACATATTATGTTTATTTTATATGATAAAGTATGTAACATGAGGAATTGATAAACTTTGAAATCGGGAATGATTATGAATTTTGACATTTGATCCACCGATTTAAATTTTCTCAAAGAAGTAATATTTTAAATTTGATTTGTGGGATGTGTCTTCATGTTCTGAATACTATATGGCTGAATTGTTCAAAAAGAAATGGAATTTTTCATTACCGACAACAGTAAAATTTCTTAGATCCTTTCATGTTCTTTTTTAAGTTTTAAACTATTAATAACTTTTTTTAAGGGTTGATAAAAATATAATGAAATAGTCACTTATTTAAAATTTAAAATTTCACTGATATAGTAAGGTCCAATTGGATCAATTTAAATAATACACTCGTATAGTCGGAAAATTTGGTTAAAATTTATTACTAAAAATATTAGGTTCCAACATTCTACATTATTAAAGTCTTACATTTTTAGTATAATCACATTGTTAGAATGTTTTTGTCAAAAAAGTCCTTAAAATGTTGAAATAAAGCTCATAATGTTTTTTGAATACATTTTTTTTAAAATAGACTGAGAGCTGAGACTATTTTTTTCTGTGAAATTAAGTAAAACATTAGTTATATAATAATAATAAATACATATGTATAAAATGTTTGATTCAATGACTACAAATGTTTTGAATATTGTCCTATTTTTGTTTTGTAAAATTAAATTTTTTATTTCAATAATTCAGAAGTCCAATTTCTATTGGAATTATTTAAAGTTTGGCGCAACACATTTTAAATGTTTTTCAAGAAGGAATATTTAAATTTTTGCCTTAACTTATCTAAAACTTATATCTTATCTTCGCAAACCGCTTTCTCATCAAGGAAATAGTGACTCTAAGATGAGACAGAAATCATGATTTGTGGTTTTCAACCTGTGTTTAAAAAATAAAATGAAATGAACTGAGATATCCTTGATTGTGATTGGACTCATCTCTTTTGAAGATTCCAAACACTAGAAAAAGTGTCACAAATAGAGCGTGGTTTATTTGGCAATCTGAATTTTTAAAAACAAGATTAAAATCACATATAATATGAAACTCACAAAGTTTAATACGAAATTTTTTTTTTAAACATGCAAAAAACTGTAAAAAAAAAAGTAATCACCATAAATTATTGTAAAAAACAATTTTCGGAATTAAGAAGAAACCCAAAAATTCATTTGAATATTGAAAAATGCTCTCAACTTTTTTGTTGCTTGAGAAAAGGTTGATTTGAGAATTGTTGGTAATTTTGAAAAAGAGATAAAAGGAGGAGTTCTAATTTTGCAATTTTTTTTTTTTTTTTTTTTGAAAATTTGCTCTTAAATTCTGGTTAAACGATTTTTAACTTAAAAATTCTGTGAACTAAAAATGTGTTAATTTTCAAAAATTAAAACTTATTTCATTAGAACTCAACTGACCAAAAGTAAGTTTGACATAATTCCATTTTCTAGACAAAACCGTGACATAATTTAACCAACAAATTAACAACATGGAAAAATGACTTCATTAACTTCGAAAATTTTCACTGATACTGTGAAACACGCCATTTCCTTTTCAGAGAAAAAAGTGGCAGCAAATAATTTTCATATTTTAATATTTAATCACACTAACAAGAAACAGTAAATACAAATTAGAATCCATTAATCATCTAAACACCCTAAAAACAAAAACAAATATAACCGTACAAAAAACATTAATTTTACCTCGCTAAACACGAAATTTAAATACAAAAGTGGTATTAAAATAAAAAAAAAAACAACTAATCAACTACCATCATCGTCATCGTCACCCAATCAATGTCAAGACATCATGTTAAAGTAATAAATAAATATTCAACGGCCATTTTTGAAGGACGCGAACGTGAACCTAATACATACCTACATATACAATAAACTGTGCCATAAAATTAAAATTAATTTCGTTCCCAGACAAAATTTATGCAAAGTTAAGGAACTTAATAAGGAAACGAAAAACTAAAACAAAAAAGCTGAAAAACAAAGAGAACATTTGTATTCCACCCTTTTTGTTCTTCGAATACCGTTAAAATCAAAAGACCTTCACCTGTTCTGGGAAACCATTTTCCAGGTGTGGGGGTGTCTTTGATGCCCTCCTTCCACCCCCCTCCCTCCAACTATGAAAGTACTTATTTATTTAGTTTTTTTTCGTACTTCAACTTTGAATGATAGGAAGAATTTCAGCAAACAAAGAAACGAGGAAAACAATGGCAGAGCGGGAGGGGAAAAATTAATAAATAAATCGATTTCCAAACACACACTATACGACTATACCTGAAGAGGGCATTTTCATTGCGTTTTCACTTTTCCATAGTCGAACCAAATAAGTTCTTCAATCTGTGAAATTATTTATTTATGTGCCTAAGCCAATTATAGCTCGCATAAGCCTGAAGAGCAACCACAAAAATAAAAGCAAATTCGCGCCAAGGATACTACTCGAAAGTCGAAACTCGATGGCTCGTCCTTTCTCACATATGACGTCTTCACACACCTTCCTTCCTACAGTCAAGTTCCTGTAACGCTAACGGTAACCGTGAAGGTAAGCAGCATAATTCAGTTATGGTGTGTTTGGGAACGATTTATCGAATACGTGAAGTGATGTTTCGTGTCCCAACTCCCAGCTCCCAGCTGCCAACCTTTTGAAGAGGCTTTATGGCCAGGTTGTTAAGGAAGGTATACCAACTTTTATATTCTTCTTTTTTTTTCTTTTTTTTTTTCTTCTTCTTCCTCCAGGTGAAATATTATATAATCAAGGCTCAGGTGGATTTCCTTTAAATTCTCTCATGGACAGGCGATTCTTAGTACGTGCGTTGCGTGGGCGAGAATGATTGGAATGCATACGAAATGCTAAGGCTTAGCGCTCGTCGGAATAGACTAAGACTAAGACTAAGAGGGTGCCTGTGTTGATATTCCCCCAGAGATTCATTAAAACCAATTCAAGGACTTCTAAGCTACCTCGAACATGCGATTTATTACAATGGTTCCTTAATTAATACTAACTTACCGTTAATTTCTCAGATAATTGCTTTCCAAAATGTTGAAACGCAAGTTGAGTCTTCGGTTGAGAAAAGTTCTTCAAAAACACTCACAATAATTTTTTTTTTCTTTCTATTTTAAACAATTTAACATTCACTGTTCGAAAACAACACCAAGGATTAGCCACTTGTTTAAATGCCTTTTCGATAAGAGCGTTACAGTAACTCGGAGATCCTTTTGAACCGAATTCAATTTTCGATTTGAATTGCCGAAGAGAGCGAGAGTTCAATGGAAGGCCTCGTTGTCGTTGTCGTGGCCGTATACGGTATACGTTAGGTCTTCTGGTTCTGGTTCTGGATCTGGTAATGGTTCTGGTGTAGAGGTAAGTAAACGTGAAGCTTACGAATGAAATGCCTGAGATTTTTTTCCCAGAATTCGATGATAACAATACAGTCTCACTCACTCTCGATTGAATTGGGGTTTAGTTGTTTTTTTTTTTGTTTTCTTTTTTTTAATGATAAAGTCAGATATGCAATAGAAATGCAATTGTCTCCCTTACTCGCTAAAGGGTGGCTTAAATTCTCTTGAGATTGGTATAAAGGGGAAATAAAAGAGCTTTATTAAGCTCATTTCTGAGTATGATTGAGAGGGATGCTTAGTTGCTTGATAACAGCTGGTGAGGTTCTCTCAACAAAACGAAATCAGTTGACCCACATAAAGCTTTTGGGGGTGAATCAAAGAAGCTTTCGTTGTTCATCATATATCTTTTCTCTTGAGCTTTTTGTAATTCTTTGATTTCACAAAGGGTTTTTACATGCGTGTGTGTATGTTTTATTGTGGCGACCAACCATCTCCGTATCGTTTGTAATTGGGATAAAATTAAGTTATCAAGAAAAACAAAAGCTTTATGTTTATATTCATTTAGCGAGAACAAGAGAGACAGATTGAGAGAAAGCTTTTGGAGACAAAATTGAGATGGGTTATTTTCCGGTAGGTATCCTTTTCTTATACCATCTCCAAATTTTGTTTGTGAGATTTTAATAGGCTAGGTGTGGTGTTCTTAGAAGAAAGCACTTTCGAATGTTGAAAATATTTAAATGTGTTTCTTAAACCCATGTAAAGTGCGCCAAATTTTGGATGATTGTGTCTAAGACATTTATTATGAAATATGAAATGAAAACAAAAAACTTTTTTTGGCATTTCCTACAAAAATTGATTAAAAATGTTCAGGAAAAACAAGGAAACAAAAATTTACGATATTATAAAATTGGTCAAATCGACATGGACACGGACAGCATGCATTTTGATTATTGTCGAGGTCGATTTGAGACTTGAAGTTTTTATTTTGGTGCCAAAAAAATTAGCTTATAGCTTGATTTAAGTAAAAATATTAGTTTTGCATTAGGAAAATTAGAAGGTGTTTTTTAGGGAATTCTTTCATTTTTTATAATTTAATTCTTTTATGTACAATTGACGCACAGACCTAGGAATTGGATCACGAACTCTACCAATTCAAACACGTGTGAGCTGGTTTCATTGGAGTTTAAAACATAGAGCATGTTTTGTAAAAATTGTTATAAAATTCCTATGTCTGGAACAATCTACTTTTTCCAAGAACTTTTGCAAAATGAAAACGTTTCCCAGAATTTTCTCATCCGAAATGAATATTTGACTATAATCTCACAACAGAAACACCCACCTCCTCCACCACCTGGAAAAAAAATATCAGGGAATTTCCTGTTTGAAAGGTTTTTTTTTTCAAATTTCCTGAAAACAATTCAATTTAAATTCTCAAAAACGAATTAGGAAGCCAGATAAAACTTTGAGGAACAACAATGAGCTGCAGTTGATTTAAAAGTTGAATAAACGATTCTGATGAAATTCCGATGAAGAGTGTTTAATCAAATGTCAAATTTTGTGCGAAGGACTGTCAATTTGTTTTAATTAAAAATTCTTATTAAATTTCTAAAATATTTTGAAATGCGTCCATCTATGCTATGATATATTAGTGAATTGCTATTCATGTGAGAAATATTATTGCATTTGCTGAATTTCAGAACAAAAATAAATGCAGTGTCACTTCTCCAATGTGCAAAATCTCGATGTCTATTCAAATACTCGTACAAGTTCGTGTTATTCAGTCGTATCGTAATTCTGTAATTTTTAAATTCTGTATGTACTAAATGTACATGTGTTCATATAAGTTAATAGCTAAACTACTCGTACACACACACCCTCAATGAAATTGCGTTAAAACCACCAGCACTTTTATTCAAACTTCCAACACTGTACGATTTAATTTCATGTTTCGTCGCCCGGCTCTTAGCTTGCAATTTATTAATTAAAATAGGATTTTAATTTTAAGCTTTGATTCTTTGCCGTATACTCGTTTATTTTATTTTATTTCATGTTATTTTCATTTGTCCCATAAACGAGCACACGAATGCAATAAAAATTTAAAAACAAAACCCTGGAGGTCAGCATAGAGTCCATCAGTGTGTTAGTTTGATGAATCAATGTTCATATCGCCATCCATTTACTCAACTCACCTTTACCTTTAATTTAACGAGCCTTGACTGTTTTCTCTCTTCAAAATAAATTTTCCCTTATGAAAGCACTTTCCCTCGTAGAGTGCAAATTATTATTTTATTTTTTATTTTTCTTCTACTTTAGACATGCTAAAAACTCATAAATTGCCAGACGTTCACTTGGGCGTATGAGGAACTTTTTTTTAAGTTGATGTATTGAATTCTGTTTATTGCAATTGTACACTGACCACATTTATTATCGGGTTTTAAATTTGTGTGCTTGTTGATTTTATCCTTCAATATTTTATGATTTTAGTAACTAGAAGACTTAATTTAATCTAACATTAATCAAGTGAAACTCTGTTTACATTTTTTTATTTGAGGCCTTCACGACAGGAAGTAATTTATTATGCGCTCTTCTATAAATTATTGAAAGAAAATAAAATAAATATTTAAAATCAAATATTCCAAGGAGTTGTATAACAAATGGAAATCTCTTGCATTGTAACTGTTTTTTCGACTCCAATATTGCAGTCGAGTTGACAAAATTTTCGCCATTTTATTCAAGTCATAAATTTCAATATCATTCATATGTCCACTTTGAAATCGTTTTCAGGGGTCGATTCTTTGAACCCATATTTCTATAATTTCGTCAAAGTTGTTGCAATTGAATGCTTTGACATGTAAACAGTTCATACACTAACTTAAGGGTACGTTCACAATGAAAGTCATATAATAAATATTGATTATTCCTTCGACTGTCTTAGTTGATTGACGTTTTTACCATTCTATCAATTTATATTATAATATAAGGTTGGCTGATAGAGCCACTTCATTAAGTATTCAATCAATTAGATAGATAGATTATAGTGAAAGTATTTGTGATAAGATATTGAAGTTATTTTTGTTTGATTAATATCTTTACACATACTCGTACTTTCATATTTTCTGATGTATTTACTTGTGAATTGAATATTGATGGAAAGTTATATTTTTTTAGTTGGCTTTTAAAGGCAAAAATATATTAGAAGAAATTTTCTTCATTTAAGATTTTATTCCAAAATGACTTGTTTTTAATACGAACACGTTTCAAATTGTGCCAAAGTATTTACAAAATAATGTTCGTTTAATTTTCGTTTCGTTTTTATAAACCAAAACTTGACTTTTCCTGATTAAAAAAAAAACTTAGCAGTTCAAAAATAACGAAAGAAAAATAGTTTTTCAGTTAGAGATCATCTCCGTTTCAGAATCAATGTAAATTTAAATTCTGAATCATATTTTCACTTAATAATATTCTTGGAGTTAACTCAGAGTTAAACGTACGCATGTTTGGTGAGTTAATGTGGTAATAAACGGACAGATATTTTTCTGACGGATGTTAAAAAGTTTTTATGATCATTTTCGCCTTTCAAACGTATCAGTTTTTGTCATTTTGGAGCTTATCCGACTTGACCATGTACCTATGTATATATAAGGGAATAATATGGCATTACCAACATTTAAAAAACGCCAAAGAATTTAAATCAGTCCTTTTGCAGTCGTATTAAAATTTTGTTAAACTTAAAATTATTACCGGTCACACTCCTTTTAACCTTCCTGCTTTGTGAAAACCATCAAATATTTAAGCCTTAATGTTTTTCAGTATTTAAATTTTTTACTTAAAAAAAAAAAAAAAAACACAAAAAGTCATCTAGGCCACTCTGTTTCTCATGACCCAATTTACAGACTGAAGAACGATTTTCTAACTTATCCATCATCATTTTGATTAAAATCTAGATTTTACTTTCTTTACGGAACCAATAATTTAAAATTTTTCCCCTCAGCAAAATTACATCCTTAATTGATTGCAGTAAATCAAATTTTATAATAAATTATGACACATGCATTGAAAGACCAAAAGAAAATCAACACAGACTTACATACCTATACATATACATCAACTCAAATATACTAAGAAAAAAAAGTAATTCAAATCCATTCATTTCCATTTTTCTTGTCGTCTTAAATCATAAATTATATTTTGTTTCCTTCTTGATGAAATATTGGAACTTCCGAATTATGTGCGAGAGCAAATCTTAAGACAGATTCTTTCCGGACCAAAGAAGATATACCATTTTACTTGCAACACATCATAGAAACCCGGTTCGTTCTGGACGATTCGGCCAGAAAAATACAACAACAACAACACCAATACAACAAAAATAAAGATATACAAAAGTTTTTCATTCTTTTATATATTTTTTTTTTAGTTCTATTATTTCTTTTGCAGCTGCTTTTTTCACAGATTGCTTTATCTGAGTTAAGGCCAAAAGGATATTCGAGTATGTGGAATATAAATATAAGGAACTTTTTTATCCTCTAGGATTCTCTGTAGGTATTGTGTGTTTCTGTCAATTTAACCTTCGTTCTGGGTTGCAATAAATAAAAAACGAATCTTTTTACGAACTAAATTCTTATCTTAAAAAATGTATGACCAAATTTAGTCAAAGGTACATAAAAAAGGACTTCTTTTTTTTTTTTTCTTATTTAACCACATATTTATAAACGACTAGACAGTAATGGAATTTGTAATTATTTGTTAATTAAAGTGCTATTTTCAGTTCTAGGGATTCTAAATAATTCACTTAAGTAGCTCGTATTGTTGTTTATTTTTTTTTATTTATATTTTTATTTTTTTTAATGTGCTAATGTATCACTCATAAATAATTTTTTCGTGTTTGAATATTGCGTGCCTCGAATCATTTATCTATAAAAATGTTATTCAATGGCATACATCCATATACATACCATACATATATACTTGTATATACATATATTTATATGTATGTATATATGATTTTTTTTAGTTCTATTTCATGTTTTGATAGTTCTTAATTCCATTTCATATCTGCAATATTATGTATCAGTTAGGTATAAATACTACATAGCTATTTAAAAATATTGAATGAAATCTAAAAGAGATAAGATAAGATCTTTATCAAAATGATGTGGGCATACAAAAATAAAAAAATCAATAAAGATGAAATGTCAGGACAGAATAAAAGCACACGTAATATAATAATTTAATATTCATTTTGTGGTGCTTGAATGTGTTTTCTTTGTGGAGATTATTTCCAAAAATTTTACCATATGTACTTAACTTTTAAAATGGGGGAATTTTTGTTTCTTCGTATCTTTCTTTTGAAGGCATTCCAAACAAGGCAGAGGGGAAATTCATTAAATAAACATCAATAGCGTTGTCAAAGTTTATTATCAATTTTATTCTAAGATAGACAATTATTTCGATTTTACTTTAAGAAAAATTAATTAATTATGAATTTATGTGAGTAATTCAAAAATATTGCTCATACGCCTGAGTGAATTTTGAAATTTACTTACGCAGACTTTTGAAATGGATTACTTGTCAGGCTGTCATTTATCGTTCTTAAAATCAATGATGATTTTAATCCTTACATTTTAAATCAAAGTGGTATTCTAATAGAAACATAGTCCATGCAGTAGGGAATGAAATGATTCCTTATACATAAGAACAAAAGTTTTTAAGTGGTGTGTATATTATCGATTTAATGGAAGCACTTTATCTTTCTGGTTTTTGAGTAAAAGTAGAAGAATTAAATGAGTTGTCGTAAATGTTTGCTAAAATTGAGGTTATGGTTTTAATATACCAATTTTAATACGTGTTTTTTTTTAATTAAACCTGGATTTTATGTAGAAAATTTACTTGGAAAACAAAATATAAATAATTATTTTAAAAACAACTTAGGGAAAAAATGACAATATTGAAAGGGATATAATTAATAACAATAATGTACATATTTTTGTTCATAAAATTTAATTTTCAAGTAATTTTTTCTATTCTGTATTCTACATTTTTCAATTTCTGGAGTAAATTTTTTCTATATAGCAGACGCCATTATATTTAAAGATAAAAAAATAGAACAAAATTTATAAAATTTTGCTTTTAAAATTTCTATTTACATAAATATTCGTTTTTAATAAAATCAAAGGCATTTTTGGTTCCTGAATACACTAAATTGCAATTCTATCAAAAAAAAACTACAACAACAGGTAAGTGAAGAAAAAAAAGTCAGTAGTATTTTAATGAAGATAGAGTTTCGGATAGTGAAATGAAGAATGTAGTTAAATTGCAGACTTGAAGATGTGTTCGTTTACATTTCCTTTTTTTATACATCGAATCCACTACAAAGAGTAAATGTTCCTTAAATTACAGAATAAACATTTTTTTAATGGAAATATTGAATGCATATACTCGTATAACGATTTCGTTTCATTTCATAAAAGAAGCTGGGTGCGACTCATAATGATAACTCTCCATTTTACTTTGAAACTTTAAGACTTAAGTAATTTCTCGAGATATTTTAATTGGAAAACAATAATTACCAAATTTTTTTAGAACTTTTTGTAAAAAAAAAATGTCAATTAGATAGATTAGAAAATTGTAACAAATATAATTAGTTGCATTATTAGTCCGGTCAATGTAGACATTCGAAGTTACAATAATTCCCACCAAGCTGAAAATCAGTAAGAATATTTAAAATATACATAATTAAAAATAAAATTTGAAAGTTCCCCATCTTTGAAAATTTTTTATTTAAGGACAAAGGTCAAGAAAATGTGTTTTTCGCGTTTTTCAGCGAAACGGTAAGTTTTATCATAAAATACCTTAGACGAAAATTGTAGATCATAAAATTATTTACAAAAAATGTGCTATTACTTTTTTCCTACGAGCCACCATTTTTGCGGTATAACGATTCAAAAATCTTAATTTCAAGTAGTAGAGAATTGTTTTGACGATAACATCATTTTTCCTTCAGACATATTTGAGTGTCAAAAATTTGTCAAACTTTCTCCAAATTTATACCTAATCTGTATTACATCACAATGTATACAACAAAATTTATTTGAAGTCAATAGTATTACAAATATTTGTAACTAAACCGAAATTTTTATTTAAAAAATCGTTCACTAAATTATTACGAATCCCTTTGAAGTTGTAACCAGTTAAACAATATTTAATTGGAGTCCTTAAAAGGTATCTCGAATCTACGAACACTCGCACAAACTCGCATATTCTAGGAACCCTAGAACGTACAGATTTGACAAAAAAAATTAATTTGACAAATCGGCCCAATAAGAATAATTCTCTAAAGAAAGACAAAAATGCACCCGATTACACAGATAAGAAAATACACGGGTACCCATGTATTTAGAATATCCGGATTTGAATCCTTGTTATTATATTTACACGTGTATTTCAACTACCATGGATAGTAATAGATGTCCGGATTTCTATTATTTTAGTAGGAAAACAGTCAGCCTGCTCAAACTACCAAACTAAAACAAAAAAAAAAAACAAGCAAAACCATTATAAAAAATCAAAAATTCTGTTAACCTACATAGAATCCGTGTATAAATTATTCGTGTAATTAAGATCCGTATAATTATTAAGGCCGTGTTCACGGATAATAAGAAAATAATTACACGTGTATTAAATACACGCATATTTTTTTGGGCTTTTCTTATTACACGGACTCCGTGTATCCGTGTTTTTCAAATACACGTACAGTCTCCGTCGCGTCCGTCGGCGTCGTTCGCCATCCGTAGTCGTTGTTATTGTCGGTCGTTACATACATAATCGTGAGCTCTGATGTTTACATACATATGTATTGGTCATTACTGGTCATTGGTAATTATTGGTCTTTGGTCATTATAGGTCATTGGTCATTATTGAACTTTGGTCATGATTGGTCCTAGGTCTTAGGTCATTGTACATTTGACCTTTGACCTTTGACCTCTGACCTTTGACCTTTGAACTTTGACCTCTGACCTTTGAACTTTGAACTTTGACCTTTGGCCAATAAAGACCAATGACCTATAATGACCAAAGATCAATAATGACCAATGACTTATAATGACCAATGACCAATAATGACCAAAGATCAATAATGACCAATGACTTATAATGACCAATGACCAATGACGGGAGTCTCTCTCTCCTTTATGTCGATCGCGACGCCCACCATGCCAACACAATCCAGATGCGCACCCCAAGGATTCAATTATTCTCCTTGATACTTTCCTTGCGCCTAATAGGTCAAAGTACTACTATTGCTACTATATTGACCCAATTGTTTGACCAGCTGTTCTTCTCGCAATAGAATGTCACCAAGCACTTTTTTTTCTTTCACTAATCAGCCAGCGGGATATTGTATTAAAAAGAGAACAGAAGTCACGCCATATTGTATTCAAAAGATTAAGCCGTGGGACCCACACTGATCAGATATTCAATTTTAAGGCGAACAGGCAGAATTGTGGAGCTTTCAATCAAAGAAATGGTTTAAAACTTGACTTTGACTTAAGTATCTTCATCTTGAACACAGAAAATAATTGTTTTTTTTTTTCTATACAGTTTTTCTGTCCGAATATTATACCATATAATATTAAAAATTGTTATCATTCGAGTCGTTTTTTAATGATATATTTTTGCATAAGCAAAATTATCATTGAAGTTTGATATAATCACGTTAAGGGCCTGTCGAGTTTTTATGAAGTTGTACTACAAAAAAGACGACTTGGAAAAAATGAGGTATTTAGCTTTTTTAACCTTAATAAATTTGAATGAATATCTTTAAAATTATTATATTTATATGTATATTTCAGAACACTTTTTACTCTTTTTACTTTAATTTTTATTTATCATACTAATAACATTTGAAACTCTGAAATTTATAAATTACAGAAAAGTTTAGGTAATGTTATAAACTTTGCTGATTGTGGTACATCCTATTAAAAAAGTATAAGTCTGCCAAAATATTGTCAAATTAGTTCCCTTTTTAATGATTTTTTAGGCATTATTGAAGAGCTCAATAATGTCTAAAAAATCATGTCAAATCTCAATGTTATAAGTTTTTCGAATTACTAAATGATGAGCTTCACATTTTTATTCATGAGTCAAATATTCAAACCCTTCAATAAAAGCCTGTAAACCAAGACCTACCCACTTCAACGATTGAATCATTTTATACTACAAAAAATGAAGAATTTTAATACCTCAGATTGCTCATCAGAATAGTAAACTGATGACAAAAGTTGTCTACCATATATCCAATCCACACCTAACCTACATTTGATCATTTTATCGACTCTCCCATGACACTTTCAATAAACAAAAATGAAGTACCTTCTCACTTTGCCACAATTTTTATACCTACTTCAATTTAAACCCAATTTTGTGTCCTAATTAGATAACCAAATGCAAATAATAAGCCTCATAATCTTTCCCTGAAATACAAGTACTCCTATATGCCATTCTATTGACAGTCGGTACATAATTTTGACATGGGCAATTGACTTCTTTGTCCACCAACAAACCTCAACAATTCCCACAAAAAGACAACAAGAGCAACAACAACTGTTGATAGGAAGACCACTACTCGCGCGATGGAATTAGAAGCACCACTTTAATTACTCACCCACACAATGCAAACGATTGTTAATCACGCATTTGTTGAATAAAAAACCCCCCCTACGACGCAGCTACGCTAAGGGCTAATAAAAAAAGACAGCCTCAGAAACTAATATACGAGCATAGACGTATTTTATAGAGGCTCACCGTTATACATACATATATGCGGAGCCCAATGGGACACACAGATGTAATCATAATGTGGAAGCTATTTATAAAAATATAGGACGTTTAGCGGATACAGTTGGGGCTTCTCATTTAATTACCCATGCTCCAGGTCCTGTGCACAAATGTAGAAGGTGATACGTGAGAGTGTGAATCGTCCAACCCAACACAAACCGCTGAATAGAGGTGAACCCTTAAAACCCAAGGTAGTAGAGATGGTGATGGTGGTGGGTGATGGAGGTTCAACATGGTTTGGGGCTGGAGATCCGGTGGTGATGACGAGTCTGTTTTTGGGTGTAAAATAGTTAATTATCCCAATTTCCTAATTTCACCAGAGAAAGAGTTCGTAGTCTATATAAATGTGTTATGTGTAGGTCACTCCGAAACCGAACAACCCTCGCACAGGGTGTTTTGAGTTTGACGCGAGAGGTGAAACTATGAACGTGATGTTGTATCCAAGGGCTAATGAGAATGATTTTTCATTTTAATTATATCGTTTAGTTTTCCCAGAAGTCAAAAGGGGGATGAATTAGATGGGAAAATAACGGGTGGGGATGGGAAGTCGTAGAGATGAAACAGAGGGAAAAATGATGAAATTGATGCCATTTTTTGACTTCCGGTTGGAAGTCACTTGCAAACTTAAAAAATTGTGGATTTATTTTAGAAAATTATATCATAGAAGATTTTGTGTCGCTATGGAAATAATTTTTCTTAACAAACGACTCATTCATCAAAAGCGGTTTTTCTTATTTTAAATTGGAAAGTATAAATATTTTTTGTCAGGAATAAAAAATTTGCTTTGTATTTTTGTGTGAATTTGTTTTTAAACGAAAATATAAAACTTGATGCAGCGAACCTTTTCACAATTTGTCTTTAAAGTATTTATGTATGTATGTATGTAAGTACAGTACAGCCTCGCTAGTCCGGACACATAAAGTTTCTACCGTGTCCGGAATAGCGAAATGCCCGGACTATAGAGAAAAAATTAAATACAATGGACAACCGAAAACTTTTACAAATTTCCGAATTTTCATCTTATTCATTTTTATATCAAAAACAGTTGACTTTGAGATTTTGAAAATTTTTGCTACTGATTTGCCAGTTTCAATATCATCCAATATTTTACATTTCTCAGAAAGTGTCAAAGTAACATGCTTCCTTCTCTTTGTAGAAGCCATAATAAGTAATAACTTATGTTTTAAAAATTTTCAATGAGAAATTCAAATTATACACCAAAAAATATGCCTTATCCTTAAAGAAAGCTCACGATGAAATACATATAACAGAGCATGAAAAATCAACGACCACAAATATAAACTTCCAATGAGTAAATTTGCAACGATTAAAATGTCTAGATTCCAGAGCCAACTACAAGCGACAAAACTAGAAGGGGATTCCCCGTAATCGTATGAACAAACGTTTTTTCCAAGAAACAGAGACAAATAATATATGTATGTGTATTGTACATAAGCATTTTAATACGCTGTCCGGACTGTAGAGGTAAACTTTTGAAAATTTCCGAAACATAGAGGTGTCCGGACTACTGAAGTGTCCGGGCTAGCGAGTGTCCGGACTAGCGAGGCTGTACTGTACTTCAATTGAATAAAGTTTCCATAAAAAGTGTACAAAATTTGCCGAGACAAGACTCTAAATTTTGGACGATATTCCTGTCAATCATCGTCAGTCTTGTCAGCCTTTTGGGGTTTCAACCTTCAGTGCATAAAATAATGATAATAAGTATTTTCCAATTTTTGTGAAAAGCCGTGTTTTGTTCGTAATCTTAACACGAATAACACAAGTTCCAAAAAAAACCGCTTTACTCACTTTATATATATAACCCACTCCGACCCGAAATTGGTAACCCACATGAATTGGGGTGTGTTTGAAAAAATTGTAACTCTCGGGTTGAGTTGAAAAATGTATAAAATTGTAGATTAAGAATGGAAATGCAGACAGAGTTTTTTTTAGAGCTTTCCTCACAATTGAATTTGCAGTATAGCGAGAACCAATAAGCAAACTTTTAGACACGATTTTGGAACAAAGCTTGAACCTCAAACTCAAATAATATCTTCCAATCAATAAAACTCAAGCATTTTTTAGTTTAAAATTTCTTCGAAAGGTGACTATTTTTGTAGGTGTTTGTTTAGCAGGAAATAAAACTATATATAAGCCAAAACTTTATAGAAATAAATATGGCTAAGTTCAACTTTAACATACTTCATTGCTTTCATTATGACTTTCAGCTCAACTTTTCAAAGTTCAATTTGAAGTTTAAGGTATTTAATTGAGGAAATTTTATAAATTAATTTATTTGAACTTTAATTTTTTGTTTTTGAATCTTAATAAGCCTCTTTACCCCCCCCCCCCAAAAAAAGAAAAAAAAAACCTTTAGTCCTATAATTCCCAACCAAATAAACCAATTAATAATATTCTGTCCCAAAACATCATAATATCCTTATTAGAAATTCCTCTTACCATAATTTAAATAAATATCATAGCTCCGGAAGTGGAAGCACACCAACACGTACCTACACATAACCATAACTGTACTATATTTCTATACAAAGTAAATAAACACCCAGTTTACCCTCATTAATTATAAACTTGTAAACTTTAGAATTCAGCTTTTATAGAGGTTCCAAAATATAATTGGCAAAGTGAGATAGCAAAATTCTACAACGAAAAAAAAAACAAGGATCAAAATATTTACTATCTACGAGTAATACTGGAAAATAAGGACGACAAACAAAATACGAGTACATATAACTATGACAAGTATTTGCTTTGACTTAATTCAATGTATCCTCATTAGGAAAATATTCTTCTCTGTGTATTTGTGACTTTTTGATAGTCGAGACATTTTCAAGGAAAACTTTATTATTTAACTGGCTATATCTTTGACAAATTGACTGTTTATGGAAGTCTGTTGAATAGGAAAACCCATTTAATTTGCTTTATAAAATTATTATATTTAAGGGAGGAGCAGTTTGAAAATAGTAAATATATAGGGGTTGTGGTAGTTCCGTGCTTTTCTTACTTAAAGTTACAAATTGATTCATGATTTCATGATTAGAATAATCATACAGGAAAGGGTTTTTTGGGGGGATTCAAAATTGAGTGAAAACGTAAAAATACAAATATTTGATATTCCTGGTCGGCGATATTTGCACTCCTAACGTTTCAGGGTTTGAAAAACGTAGGAAAAATCCATTAAGACATTTTGAAGATGTTAAGCAACTTTCCTTTTTTGATTCTTAAGAAAAATTGTGTAGATATGGAATAACGAATATTTAAAAACAGCAAAAGGACATGATAAAAATGTCGAAATGAACATTGTTATCCCTTAGGAGTATAGGGAAAAATTATTTGTTAAGATAAGAGGTGACACAAAATCTGGGGCGGGATGAATCATGAATTTGAAGAAGTGCAATCCTTTAGTCAATAGAAGGAGCCGATAAGCTTGAGCCGAGACTTGTTGAATGAGGCCAGGACCGGATCTCGGTTTTCGAGACGATGATAATAATTCTGTTACGAGAAGAGGATTTATTTTTATGTTAATCGAAACCGTTTAAGAAGTCTCAGATTTTGAGGTACGTTATGATTTGGGCTGTCGCGTTTCGAAGTATTTTTACGATATAACAACTTCTATATAATTTAGCTTGGAACTCACCCGAAGAAGTTTGACGTGTTTGGTTCCTTAAAAGAATTGGTGTTTTTGATGCATTAATGCTTCAAAAAGTTGTATGTGATTTAAAAACAAAAAGACTTTAGAAAAAAATTTGAAGAACTCATTACAGTATTTATGTTTGTATATTTAATTAGAGAAGGAAGACCTACAGTCTACACCAAAAACAAAAAGGTCAGAAAAGTAACATAAGACCACTTAAAGTATATAAATAACGATTTGTGTCATCATTGGCCAGGTGAAAACCTTCATGTGCTTCAAGACACTTCACTCAATTCACAAAAGAATCCTTATGTTTTTGTTTTCATACAAGCTAATTTTGATATTAAGCAATCTGCAGTAAAGTTAACTGGGGCGTATACGAACATTTCTTAATTTCTTTAAATTTTTAGTTCAATCTATTTTTAAAGCTCAAAACTCAACTTCGAAGGCTGACTATTTAAATTTATACTAAATGTTAAAAAGACAATTAGAATTAAAATACGTACTGGAACCTTCTAGTTCTCTTGATACCAGTTTTGTATTCTTATTCAAATTTACCGCAGTCATATCAAATTTTCATCCTTAATAAAAAAATATTTAAGATTTCTGAAAGCCTTTCTTGTGACTTTAACACTGGAGAAAGAGGCATAGGCGAATGGTTCAAATTAATTTATGGCAACCTTAGTCTTTCATTGACACATTTATTGGGATAGTAATTAAAAACAAATTGCTTGGCTTTACAACTTTTTCTAGAATTTTGTTCCAAAAAAACGTAACTTAACATAATTAATGATTTAACATTCCATATGCCAAGCAGAATTGTACGCATTAATATAATGTCTTTCAAAGTACAAATTATAGATTTAAAAAAAAAGTACATTGATAAGTTAAATCTAGATGATTCTAAAACACTTGACGTGACCTTAACCAACAAAAATAATCTCTCAAAAAAAATTTAAAAACTAAAAAACCCAAAATGTGCTTATACATCTTTTCCTATCCAGCTGTCAAATGTTAAACTTAAACCAAACTTAAAGGATAGGAAAAAAAAGTTCTTACAATCTGTTTAAAGAAATCTATGGAATTTTTCTCAATCCAAAATAATGCCATAAGCCCTCTAGACTTCCTGACGACGACGCCTAAGTGAAATACCAGCGAAAATCCAACATTAAAATGCATTGTGTCTCTAAGTGCTTTATAAGAAAAAAAAAAAAAAAAACAAACCAAATAAAGGATATACATCTACATACATATACAAGGATATATACATACATATCTAGTATACATTTTTGGCATGGAAAGTATTTCCTCTCCGCGAGTGGGGTTGTTTGTAAACATGCCCATTCATGAGATTTAATAATAAAATTTAAGAAGCAGACATTCAAAAAAAAAAGAAGAAGGAAAAAATAAGGCGCTGGACCAAATTGAAAACATGCGCATTTGCCAATAATACAAATTTGATTGTCTTCATCCAAGGGACTACTTAAAAGGAATCCTTAGCCTACCTGCTTTCGCGAGTATAAAGGAATTTTAAGACACGTTTTAGTGTTGGTACATGCCTATTCGTCCTATGTCCTGAATTATATGTAAATACAAAAAGTCAAGTACCTATTTTGTATGGCTTAAACAAAAGCCCCACTATATTTTTAACACAAAACGAATTACTTAGGTTTTACGATCCATAAACAAAGTCGCCTCTTCAAATCTTACTTAAGGACCTAGATAATTTACTTCCATAAATGTCAAAAGACCTAACAAAGGACCCTATATAACTTGATAATGGTTTCTTATATTCAAATTACCTTCATCGTCATCTTCCTCATTCGCATCGTCCTTGTCGTTATTCTGCTTCTGCTCCTGCTCCTGCTCCTGTTCTGGTTTCTTCTCTGACTTCGACATCGACATCGACTTCAACTCCGACTCCGACTCCTCGTCGCCATCAATATCCACATTGTTCAACTCGCTAATCTCTGCTTTGTCACATCGTTTGACATTGCTCCTGGAAGTGTCGTCGTTAATATCACCATTCACTAGACCGTTATGATGTTTTCCATCATCGACAATGGTGACATCACCTCCCTCTTTGGATTTTTGTTGTTGTTGCTGTTGGGGCTTCCCGTGCTGCTGCTGCTGCTGAATGCCATTGTTCTTTGCATTCTGTTCCCTTTCTGTGGGTTCCTTGGTCACGGCTTCACCACTTTTATTTGCTGCATCCGAATGCGACAAACTACTGTCCTCAACAGATGGTGCTGAAGCATCACCATTCATAGCTGCTGTCGCAGACTGTTCGGTTTCAGGACTTTTTGCATCCACATCGGTTGAACCGTCTTCCTCCGGCTTTTTCGCCTTAACTTCCTGACTTGTATTGCAACCCATTTTTAACTTTTTTTTTTAATTGAATTTAATACAAAAACTTAACTACACGGATTTGTCTGCGCTGGTTTTTTTTTTTTTTTTGTTTTATTAATTGTGTTCAGTTTCGTCGGTGGTTTTGGCTTAAACTTTATTTATTTATTTTGAAAATACTTTTACAATGAATCACATTAATGAATAAATAACTTGGGAACACCACGGTAACAATGAATAAAGTTTAATCAATTAAATCAGCACGTGCGCCTGGCCCTCTTCAATCACTCTAAATTTTTGCCGATGGAATAATATGACAATACACATGTAGTCGCATATATAATGTGCATAAATATATGTATAAATTAATCAGTACGAATTAATCACAAAAGCCACAGTTTTTTTTTTGTTAATTATTTATTTATTTATAGGAATCAATTTTTTCAGACATTCCCTCTCGCACCGCAAATGAACGATTAATCCAATTTCAATTAAATCGACGAAGACAACGATGACGGAGAAGACGAAGGCAAAGGCGACGTTGGACGTTGGAACAGAGAGACAAAGGCCTTAATGTTTAAACCGACAAAATATAAATTACGATTTTGTCGGGAGGTATATTTGTTGTAAGGACAACTTGTGCTACACGCTCTTGTGTCAATATACAAACGCAGCCTAAGCTATACTACCGTTAGTTAAGTGTGGATTGTACAAACAGCCGGATTAAGAGGAATCTGAATCTGTCGCGCGCGCCACACACCGAATTTCGAGAATTCTGCTGTCGAGTAAGATACCAACCAACGTGTGGAATGTAGTCGTCGTCGTAGCCGTAGTCGTAGTCGTCTGTGTATACTCGTCCTTTTTTGATGTTGTTGTTGTTTGGAGTTACTCGCCTGTCGCCGCCGCCAGCGCCATCACCACCCCACCACCACCACTACCACCACCATATCGCCTTTCCATGCTCCACTCCCAGGACATAAACATACACACGCTTGTTTAACAAAACGCACACCCTTGTGTGTGGCAGCAGCAGCAGGAGCAGAGTGTAGAGTGGAGCAGCAGCAGCAACACAAGCAGGGGACCGTTTCCCCTTTTTATAATTTAATCTATGATTGTAAATTCGGGATGATATCGACCCGCATCCCACTCGGAGTTGGCAGCTAGCGGCGCCCGTTTTTTATTGTTGTCTTCATGAGAATCCTTGTTGGTGCGGAATGTGGTGGTAGGAGGAGGGCTTGCGCACCCTCAGCCTCTAAAGGAGCAACTTTGCTACTTTTTTTTCTTCATTCTTTCAAAAACCACACAAACAGGGATGATGATGCGTCACAAATAGCATTTTGCTGTGTGCTAAGACCAGTGTTGTTATATTTGACTGCAGTTTCAATTTTAACAACTAACTTATATTCCAGACTTAATTTTTTAATGTAGGTCTTGACTTTGGCAAATTTTCCAGACAAACAAACCCTTTGGCTAGAATGAAAAGGCCATCTATTGGAGAGGCATTCTTTGACGATCTTATAATAAAGCCTTACAAAATAAAAGTCGAAGGCTTCCCGTTGGCAAACTGTACTACATTGAATATGGTAACATTAGTCTTTCAATGGTATTTTCCTTAAAAAGCGTATAAATGACCGTTTCAGTCCATCCGACAATTAAACTGGTGAAACAAGTGAGTAATTCTACCTTTTTCCATGACCGGGTCACTTGGGCGTATGAGTAATTTTATTTCAAATATCAAAAATTAGTATAACTGGCGCAATAAAAATAATTTGATGTTTTAAAAAATTCCGTTAAACTTTGTGCATCATCGTTTAAAGACTAGATTCGTGATTCCGTTTTAATTCTAAGAGCCCAGAGACAACTCATAACAACTCTGGCATCACAGACCGTTGTATACTGTACATTCTACATATTTCTATAATGTGCTCGTTTGGGACTCTTTTTTTGTGTGCTACTAAAGCTTATTGCTATAGTCCTGTTTACGTTAGAGTCCATCCTGTGGAGAGTAGAATACGCTTGTTTGAGTATGTGAGCGTAGCGTACAAATTTACAGGGAGTGACACGGCTGTTTGTTTGCCTTTGCAATACCACCTTCCTTAGATAGATAGGACGTCGAGGGAGGTGAATTGTGAAGAGAACCGAGTGCTGTACATATACGAGAGTAGATGTTTGCTATACAAACGTGTCGTTTATGTGAAATTATTCGGAGTGGTTTTGTATGAAATCATCTCATCGACAACCGCACTAACATACACGGAGACGGAGGCGAACAGGAAAACTTGGGAGGTGCGCTTCGTCCTTTCGCTCTGCTTCAGGCTGCAGGGTGGTAGACAACGCCTTAGCTTTTTTATATTTTTTTGGTATCTTCTGTTTCTAACTTTTGTGTTCTTTGTGTATGATTTTATTTCGTGGCTTCTTTCTTTTTTTATTATTATTATAT
Source organism: Scaeva pyrastri (assembly GCA_905146935.1). NCBI lineage: Eukaryota > Metazoa > Arthropoda > Insecta > Diptera > Syrphidae > Scaeva > Scaeva pyrastri. The sequence goes on along the minus strand of LR989927.1, from coordinate 21,824,644 downwards.
TTTATCTTTGTTTTTTGTCTGTGATGTTCCAGGAAAACAAAAGAGGGGAAAATATGTTCAAAAAAGCGAATTCAAACATAAAACCCGGCACACACATATGTACGAGTACTTTCGATGTGTATGCACGTAACTATATATAAAAACAAATCCTTTTCTGATGTGATAAATTTTTTGTTTGCCATTTTTTTGCCTCTTTTTGTTTTTGTTACGAATCCTTTGTGAGGCAGTGGCACGTCCGACACGGTGGTGACTGGTGAATGAATATAAAAAAAAAGAACACCTGTATGCCGTCTGAGCTGCGAGTGTGTGTGGGTGTGTTTGTGTGTGTTTTTATTTTTATTTTTATTTTTATTTTAATTAATCGAAGGAAATAATAGAATTTGCATAAACGATCATGGTTGGTGTACACGCAGATTAATATTTTAAAAAAGAGGCTCAAAAGGACGAAATTAAAAAGATAATTAACGTCTTTTTGTTGTTGTATTTTTGAGGAGATTGTGGTGAAAAGGATTTGCATAAATATGCTTTTTAGAGTTGATAGATTGTTAATGCTCAAAAGGGAAATCATGCTGAAAGAATTTTGTTCTGTAAACAAACGATAGATAGATTGGGGTTTAACTCGTTTTAATTAATGGAAAAGAATGTGCATACCTACCTTATATTAATTTACTACAGCAGGTAAAATGTAATCTGTCAGAACATCAACAGAACATAGCAGCAATGAAGACTAATAAACAAACACATCCTATTTAAAAAGAATCACTTAAACAGTTTTGGAAATTAATGAATGTTATCCGATTTAAAATCCAAAACAAAATTCGGGCCCATTTACACTCAATAAAAAGAACTTTAAATCATTGAGTTCGTACCTATACGGACTGACTAAATCCACTTTTTGGATTAACCTACACCTGCTTTGTTTGATTAATACCTTGAAATTTATTGTTGACATGCAAAATTATGGCTATAGTAAAACTTTTATTAGCATTATTGTTTAACATTTCATTTTTATCTTAGCCAAGCTATAAATTAAAACCTTGAAGGACACAACTTTATCACACTGTGTACGTAAAAGGTAAATATAAAAAATACTCAATTTAAGAAGGCTTAAATGTTTTGGGGAATTTCTCTCCTTTTTTAAATGAAGCCCTCCTCATAATCCTGTAGTTGTTTTATTTTATGTTGTTAAGGAGTATCATAAAATTTTCTATTCTACTGATTTTAAAAGACTAAGATTGGAGCCATATTGTTAGCTGAAGAAGAAGCACAAGCTGGATTACATGATTCAAGCATATGAAATAAAATTTATAAGCGCAATATTGAATTGACATTGATAAAAATTTGTCATTTCGAGATATTATAACGGAATGTTTATTTCTTGTTTTAAATAACCACGATATTTTTTTAAGTTTTACAAATTAATTTATATATTTACTAATTTTTAAGTTTATTTAAAAAAAAACACTTTGGATTGATTACATATTTAAAATTAAAATATGGTGTTTTCTATTTTATCATAACATAGCGCAAAGCAACATTCTTAATCTATATTGGAATCATGATTCCAAGGTTTCTGCGATATATACAAGACAACAATTGTGGTAAGAGCACTTACTAAAAATATAACATCGAACCAACGATGATAGAAATTAAAGTGCAAACTTCCCAGCACTTCGGTGATGATAACTCTGTACTCGGCTGGCATATTCATTCGCATAAGTAAAACGGATGAACAAAAATACATGCCCATAATTTGTGCTAATATTAAAACTATAATGTTTGAAGATTTGCTCGAGGAAATTCTATAGAAAAACTAAAAGAGAGACATTTGTAAATAATTCTGACTTAAAAAAAAATTTGTATTACCTTTGTAAGCGTAAGCAGAAGACCACGAATAGAGGTGACTACTATGCAGCCAACCAACAAGAAAGAAATGTGCTGATTCCAAAAGGCTAAATCAATGTCAAAGCCACACCAGTGTACTGCTATTTCAAGTCCTCGAGTAACTGGATCTTTACGACCCACACGATCGAAAATAATGTTTACTGTGCACTGTAAGAAGAAAATTAAAAGAAACGCTTAGACGAATACAAGACCAAATTTATCAATGCAAAACTTGTTTTATGACTTACCATAAAAATCTTGTACAAACAGTAACCGCTAAAGAAATGCCCGATAACATTGAAGTACCTTCCTTTGAGCGTTTTTGACCATATTTGTCGTTCTTGCATGTTTTTCAAGGAGTTGATTTCAAGAAATACCTGTCTAAGTATCTCTTCACATCCAGCTATTTCTAATCTTAGCTGGCCAATATCTAAAAAGATAAACTCATAAAATTTTTAATCGTTTTTGTATATTCTATATTTTACTTACTTTCTCCGCTGGGATCTCGATTCGCTACCGAACTTAAAATACTCCACAATCGGGGTTTTATATTGTTTTGTTTGTTGCGTTTCAGCTCAAGGGCTATGCGTTTCTTCTTCCCAGTTATCATGTCCACAGTTAAAGCTAGTCGTCGTTCAAGAACAATAATGTCACTCTGGGACACTGGCCTATGTCAATTTAGATGTTTTTTAGTTCAAAATTTGAATAAAAATAAGAAAATTCACCTTATAAAATAGGTCATGCTCTCGTAAGGATAATTCACAGCACCAAAACCTGACAGAATTGCCATAACAGTAACTCCAATCACACCGATCCTGGACACTCCCTAAGACAACAAAATGCTTAGGTATAATTCCACTTAGAGAAGACATTGATACCAACCTGTTCAATAGTGAATATGCCATGTGATACACTAAGTAATGGGAATGGATCACCAATTTTCCAAAGCCCATAGAGGAACACAAAATAACACAATACTGTCATGATTCGCACCCATTTCTCTGAAACTTAATTAACCCAGAATTAATAAACAAATTTAGGAAGGCTCTTCATCAAAAACTCACCTAGCGAAAGACTATGAATAACCGAATGGATAATATACAATGGAATCACCATTATAACCATCAACAGCAGCAATGTCAATCCCAGTCTCCAATGGAAATATCTAGAAGATGACTCCAAAACACCAAGTATCTCGAAAATTATCAATTCAAACATGGTAATGGATAATGCGAATGTTAGGGAATAAATAAATTGCACAGATATGTGACGGATTTCATAGTTTTTGAAAAGTTGTTTCACAAAAAACAACCAACCACCGGCAAAGAAAACCAACTGAAATATATTTTTTTCCGGTAAAGATAAGATTTTTGATTTTGAATGAGATTAAATTACTAACCTGGGAAGCAAAAACTATGAGGCAATCTTCAAGGAAACCCATTTTTTGTGTTTTTGTTTTTTACCTTTTATTTTCAATTACAACGAGTAGGATTAACATTTTCCTTCGAATTTTTTCCTCTGGCAGCGAATGAAAATATCGCCAACAAAACTATAAACAAAATTTGATTATTTGATTGATAGGAGGTAGATGACGAAACACGAAAGACGGATGCAATTTTAACTGTCAAATTTGACGTTTGTATATGGCAAGTTCAGATGAAGATTTCAGAGATGAAGATAAAAATGGGTTAGTTTTAGCTAATGTTTTAAAAATCATTTTTGTAAACATTAAGGTAAAATTATTTATCTAAACTATTTTAAATTTGCTTTTGAAACGTCAAATTACAGTTTCTCATGTTTATCAGTATACCTTTCTCTCATCTTAGAAGATAAATTAATCTCCAGTAACAAATTATTTATTATCAGACCTTCTTAAAGATAGCAAGGTCGATTAAGATGTCTCAAGTTAATCTTCTAAGAACCAGTTTCTCAATCGTGATAAACAATTTTAACTTGACGTTTTCAATAATTGAAGTGAGGTTTAATTTTCGTTTAAATATAATTTATATTTTGAACCTCTTTTGAGCCCAAGTTAATCCACTACATGGGTGAAAAATTTGCTGGACGATTGTGTAACTGCCAGTAATAGACTTTTGACTTATGTCGTTTTTAATTGGCAATCTGGAATTGGAATTAGAAGCAGAATCGCAATTGAACACTTTTTCTGAATTCTGAAACAATTGGAGTTTGGTGTGACTGTATTGGTAAAGTGTGACATGTGTCAACTTCATATGTGTATTTATGTACGGAACAAATTAGGAACAATTGTTAAGATATTTTCAATATTATTTTCCATTTTGTATATTTTTATTTCAAACAATCACTTCACAGCTCGCACAATTTTTTAATTCAAAAAATATGACTTTTATCAAGTGTGACATTTAAAATCTTTGAATGTGTGAGTGGTTCTCTTTTTTCTTCTGATTTCAAATCCAGAAGAGAAATTTCTTCTTTTTCAGAATCAGAGCTGTCACTTTTGCTTGAACGCTTTCAGAATGCTTTTTTTTTGCTTCCAGATTGCCAATTGAAAACGCCATTAAACATCTCAGGAATTGCAGTCTTATGGTTTATAGTTTCGGAACTTTTGTTTTACTGTGCTATGAACACATCTAAGTTCAAAGTGCATTGCTTTAAAAACGAACAGATCTAAAACTAAATAAAATATTTATCATTTCTGTCAAAAATCTAAACAACACCTCACTTAGAACTTTTCATTATAATTATTAATTATTTTCTACAATAAATTCAATTAAATTAGAATAAATACAAAATAAATATGAGGGAAGTTGACCATCGCTCCTCGTCTCATCGTTCACGCCACAAGTCTAAATCGAAATCACGAGACCGAGACCGGGACCGGGACCGAGATCGAGACCGCGACCGAGATCGATACCGGGACAGAGACCGTGATCGAGACAGAGATCGAGATCGCGACCGAGACAGAGATCGAGACTATTACTCCCGACGAAGACGGTCCACTTCTCGTTCACGTCCATCGAAGTCAAGGAAAAAGAAGTCCAAAAAGAAGCGCTATCGCAGCAGTAGCAGCAGCAGCAGTTCCACCAGCAGTCACAGTCGTGGCTCAGTTAAGTCGAGCAGTTCGAGTACACGAAAGACGACAACTCGGCCCCCAAGTGCCGAGGAGAATAGTATGTCAGTCCAATGTCCACCGCCGCCAAAAGACCTACAAGTTTTAAGTAGCTTCCGAGATCGCGGAGCAATTGCCAAGATCGAAGACGATTCCTTTACAGCAAGCCCATTCATCAGTTCCGCAGGGAATAAGAAAATTTCCGAAAAAGTCATCATCGATCTGAAAAACGATACGATTTTGGTTGAGGAAAAGGAAAAAGAAGAGGAACCAGAAGAATCGGAAATCTTTCATCCAAATGTAAATATTTCAAGTGCAAAATTCGAAATTTGTTTTTTTTTTTTAATTCCTTTTATTTGTAGTTCATTGGAGACGAAATGAAGAAAATGGAAAAATGGGTCAAGAAACTATACAATTACAGACAAAAGGCGTTCGCAGAATAACCAAGAGACATTATTGTTGATAATAAAGTTTTATTAGAAGATATCAGATCCGGTTTTTCTTGCTTTCATAAGAGCTTCCTCTGGGGTGAGCAGCTCCTGTTCGGAGGGTTCTAATGGGCTGCCATCTTCTCCTAATTTGCCGGCCTTAAAGTCGTCTATAACCTTCTGCGCATACACTGCATTGTACAAATCCAGGCTGGTGAATTCTGATTGCACAACATCAGGTGCTTTGTATGAGACGTAGGGCTGCAGTTTGCAATTCTCCAAATTGGGTACAATCAATTCGGGAATGCGTTGAGGAATCGATTGGAATTTGCCATTGACATAGACTCCTGTGTCACGAACACCACGTTTGTAGATGGGCACTGGGGGATTGGGTGAGTTTCGTTGGGCTTCCTTTACGGAGCGAGTTCCGCGCTTGTTGTAGACTGGAAACTTGCGGAAATTTCTTTTGCCAGCTAGTGCAGCCGATGTGGAGATGGATCTTTGGTTGGCGCGAACAGTAAATGCGAGAATTTTATTTATTTTTTCCATTTTTTTCGTAAAGTTTTAACTTTATGTGAATAAGTCAAAGTTAAGGAATTTTCACATGACAGTTCGGTTTGATGTAATCAGCTGGGAAGAAAATGGACTGTTTGCTTAAAACTTGTCAAATTCGTGAAAGCTGTGTTCAATTAGCAAGCAGATTGATCAGAAAAATTTAGGTCTTCTATGTGGTTGTCGGTTTTTTTTAACAATTTTTTGAAAGTAGACGAAAATATCAAAAATGGATAGATAAATAACTCGCTAGAACTGATTGAACATTATTTAGCTTTCTTGCATTACTGATTTCAGTTGTGATGGCTCACAGTGAACGAAAATACAACTTTTCGCAGACTTCAACTTGACGAATTTTACTTTGGTATACAACCATACAAGTTCCTGACTTAGGAGCTCAAGAAAAATTACTCCTACACTTTCTTTAAAAGTAGCATTACTTAATACACATACATATCTCTTTGTTTCCAAGTGACAAAAGATAGCAATGGAAAATGAATTATATATTATTCCACTATACTTACAATGAGTAATGATATCTTAAGAGGTAGAATCATTAGTAAGGTAATTTTTGTATGCCAACTAGAATGGACTTTGCTTTATAAAACAAACATCATCAAATCTTGACAAAATTCATGATACCAAGGTTTTTGCAGAACATAAAAATTGCCAATTTTTTCCAATATGTATCTATTGTAACCTATCACCGAACTGCCTTATCCACACAACCGGCATTCAAAAGTACACTTCCAACCAAAAATACTCCACCCACCGTGTCACAACGCATGTAAAAGAAAATGTCATCGCATGATGGCATCGCTGCCGCAACCGCTGCTCTCGCTTCATTCGATCGTCGCCATTGCATTTCAGTATCTGTTTCTGTAGTAGTTTTCCACTAGTGAATTTCTTTTTTAACAAACCAAAAGAAAATATTTAATAGAGAAAGTCCACTGAATTACTCTTAGAGGAAATTAATTTTCAAAAAAGTTCAAATTCAATTAAATTTAATTAAAATCAATCATGAGTGACATGGAAGTCGAAGCAAATGGCATTGAAATCGATGACCACAACGAGAATGGCAGGGTCCGTCTGAACGAAATGGCCACAAAATATGTTCAGGACTTGATGGGCGAAAAGTCTCGGATGGAAAATCAATATCCACTTGCTCAAAAGCTCATTGATGACGGTATGTGTGGTTTTTGCATTAAGAAATATATAAATTAACGAATTAGCTATGTTTGTTTTAATTATGAAGAAATTGGATTTGATAGTATCTCTAAAAATGTCGAGTGAATTTTGTATTGAAAACGAAAAAAACATGTGTGTTCTTTATTCTTGTAGCTCTTGAGAAGGTCCACACGACGGGACGAATCCCGACACGTGAGCAGTACGCTGATGTCTACCAACAGAAGACAATAAAACTTTCTCAGAAGGTTCATGTGCCCATCAAGGACAAAAAGGTAACAATTGTCTGACTTCCGACAAGAATCAAAAAGGGTCCCTTGTTCTTTAAATTCGATTCTTAGAAGACGTGTGGTCTTGGATAGATAACTAAAGTCAATCAAATAGTGTTCCTTGTTAGAAAAGAAGATGTTTCCTTGGAAATAGGGGCATTTAGATAACGTTCCATCTCACTATGACGGAACCACGAGCAAAGTTTTGTGAGTGACATTTTTATTATATGTAGGTATTTTTATTTGTTAAAATCATTAGGTGCGTCTATTATTAAAAAATATTTATTCCGATACTAAGTAACGAAGATTGTATTTGCATATCAAATTAGATTTCATTTTCTAATGAGCTAGAAAAGCAACCAAATGTTATTTTGTAATAGATTTGATTTTAATTATGGTTTACGTGATATTAACTCTGAAGTGACCTTGAAGCTAGATTTAAATTTTCGTTAACCTGTATTACGTCGAAATAAGTTTAAACAAAATGTTTGATGAATCATTTGACAGAGAATATACATATAATGAACATTTAATTTTCTTGTATATTTCCATTAAAATATGAACTTTTTGCAGATAAAGTGGAAAATGTAAGGTTACTTTTCCATTCCTCCTAATATACCTACATATTTAACACAATTTAAACTCAACTTTAGGATGGCCAAGGCCTAGTTGGCGTAGTGCTCGACTGCTAATCTACTGATTGTGAATTACAGCCCAGTTCTGGGATCATTTTTTGTATATCCTTCAGTTTGTCTTGAACACCAACCATGGAAAGTAATAATTTATTGTCCTTGGTCGTAAAGATCATTTACTATCACCACGTAGTGCCAGTATATTATAAAAATAGATATATTTTCAAGCTCGAAGTCAAGCAATAAAAAACCTGAATCAGAAATACGACAACTTAATCCAAGTCCAATTTTCCATCCTGCTTATTAACAAGGCAATGGGCTGTAGACATTAGTTTACAAATTGACGTCATCAGTGTTACATCTAAGTCTAATTTAGACAGGTTTTTATTGAATCATTTTATATTTGTGAGATCAAGGAGATTTTCGTATTCTCTTAAATATAAAGAAAAATTCTGACACCATATTTCAACTTTGGGTGTAAAAAATCTAAGAGTAGACTTTTTCGTATTTAATTTCTTAATGAACTCTTTTTAAGTCCACTTATTTCGAAGTTTACAAAAATTTCTTCCTCTTTTTAAAACTCACCTTGAAACATGATGAAATGATAAGCCGAAATTTTTTGTCTCAAATAAGCTGATGAAGATTTTATTAGTTATACACAATCAGCCATTATATCATTTCCATGGAAAATTTCGAAAGAGTGGATACATATATTTTTCTTTGTCGGCATTCGTAAAAATAGCTGTTACGACGGATTCATGAGCATTAATCTGGCACAAAAGAAATAACTGATTTGCCAGAAGTATACCCCGTTGGCAGAGTTGTAAAAATAGACTTGTAACAAACTCAAAACCAATGACCTTTTATAGATAGCTGTAATTGCTGCTTACGTATGTTCTTCAAAATTATAATTGCTTCAAATTAGTTTAGTTAAATTCTTTAAGAAGTATTGTAACAGACCGGCATGCGTATTGATTATTATCTTTATTTTTGTACGAACAGGCAACAGGTGGCTCTTAACTCGACTTAACTTAATTGAAAGACTGAACTGAAAATAGACTTAAGATCTTCTATGCTTGTGCACAGATATGTACATATTACTTTCGATGAACATAGCCTTATTTTTAATAATTTATTTACTATCCATTTAATTTTACCTAAGGGTGAGTTGTAGTTTAATACCATGATTCAATAATTTTAATTGACCGGCTTCGATTTATCAACAAAGGTTCAACAGATGTTCAAGGTTTATGGTCCTCCAAAAAGAATAAAATAAAAGTGAAAATTAATTTCCTTTATGGTAATTAGTTGGATTGACATATTTCTTGAAGTCCCAATTTTGTTTTCTCAAAATTCTTATTACTTTAACTTATATTTTCAAATTTATCTATTCCCAGTTCAACTACGTTGGAAAACTACTTGGACCAAAGGGAAATTCTTTGCGCCGGTTGCAAGAGGAAACCCAATGTAAAATCGTTATTCTTGGTCGTTTTTCAATGAAAGATCGTGCACGCGAAGAAGAACTTCGCAATTCGACAGACACTAAATATGCCCATTTAAATCTACCACTACATGTGGAGATCTCAACAATAGCACCACCAGCTGAAGCCTATGCCCGAGTTGCCTATGCACTAGCCGAAATACGAAAGTATCTTATTCCTGATAAGCATGACGATATCCGCCAAGAACAATTGCGTGAATTAATGGAAGATCCTGAAGCAGCAAAAAAAATTGCCCAACGCGCTCAATTGGCTGCTGCCAATGCCAAGCCTCAATACCAACAGATAATGCATCAAAATTATAATAAGTAAGTCCTACCCTGTGGTGCCAAGGGGCAAATGTTTTTATTTAAATAAAAGTTTCAATTACTCCTAGACCTCGGTATAGTAGTGAAAATGGATCAAGCAGTGGCTATCCCAAACAACAGCAGACGCCTTCTCAAATGCAACAACAATACTATGGTGGTAGTGGCTATCAGCAGAAGACATATGCTTCAGGTAAATTTCATATCTGAACTTGTTTTTAAAGGCACTTAAATTACAAAATTTAATTAAATAAATAAAAACAAAATAAACAAAACAAAACAAAACCAAAATCCTTTATAAAATAAAAACTCCTATAAAAACAATAAACAAAACAAAATAATATAAAAAAATGTAATAAAATCATTGTAGCTTACCAGCATGCATCACCACACCAATCAACATCATACAATTACAGCGGTCGCGGCGGTGGTGCACGCCAACGTACCACACCGTATCAATTCTCCACCAGAACCAAGTAAAATTGTTCTGAAATTTTGTTTTACAAAAATCCCACCTTCTCTGTTTTCATCGTTGAAAATTTTAAATTGTTTTGTGTCGAAGAAATGTCTGATCAGAAAAAAAATATAATAATGTTTTACTCACTAGAGAAGGGAATGAAATTTTTCAAAAATAAAGAAATTAGTAATTTGACTAAAAGAACAAACATAAAATAAAAAATACTATTATAATACTAATCACAATATTCAATAAAAAAAATAACATAATTGTACTATTCTATTATCATAATACAAGAGACAAAAAAAAAAATATTGAATATAAATTAATGCCTACATAAATAATCAAGAAAATAATATAACAAAAAAAAGGAAACATTATGTTGTAATTCAATAATTTGAATCAATCTTTCTATAATATTCAAAAAAATCTGATATAATAAAATAAAAAAAAAAGAAAATAAAACAAAAAAAGTATAAAATACAAAATAACACACTGATTTATTTTTATTTGGAAACATATGCACACACTACGTGGAAACTATAAAAAAAAAACTTTAAACAAAAAAACTAGTACATTATTTATAGTCTAAATTTTAGCCAACGAGTGTAGACCTTAGCTCCAAATGACATACCTACAACTCGACTTCAAAATAAAGAAATCAATAAACAGTTCCAGGACGGGTACTATTATTCTATTACTTACGCTAGTTCTGTTGTAGAAGATCATTTTAAATAGTAAATCTCATTACACCAATATTCGAAAGAGAGAAACATTCCGAGGGAAAATTTTATTTAGAGTAATTTACATTGCATTGGATTTTTGTCCGAAGAGATTTACGACTTCAGAGAACTTAATAAAAACAGAGAATAAACGAAATAATTGTAATAAAATGAACAAAAAAAGTCCATCCTGTTAAAAAAAAAAAAAAATAACGATAAAAGTGTTCGCGTATGAACTAACATAAGCAGAATTTAATTGTAAAATTAATGAAGTGCAAAAGAATTGAACTAACCGTATGTATTTGTTTGCAAATCCACATTTACACTTATGTGGGTACCTAAAGTATAACAGCTTTGTTTATAGAATAATTGGATTTTTCAACTTTTAAAATTCGGGGAATTCTCTTTGAATTGATATACAATTTTTAAAGAAAGCAATGTATGTATGTAATTTTTAGAATGGACACAGCAAATAATTAAAGAAGGTTTTGTGAGACCAATTTCTAGATACCCAATTGTTCGAATGCGGATTTTGTGGATCATGTTCACTGTCCGCATTTTGTCTTACGTACTAAACATCCGAAGCACTTAGTTGTAGGTCGCCTCATAGGATGATTTAAATAAAAATTAGACTTTCATTTTAAATTTAAATTAACAAATAGTGAATTTCCATTAACGTTATGCATTCTTATTATTTTTTTTTCTTCACCAATTGAACATTCCTACTAACATTTCTCTTGCATTTTATAGCTTACTCGAGAAATTATAATCCGAACAATAGACGTACATAACGTATATGATAATTAATATACACTCTTAAATCATGGAACAATTAGAATGATGCATTGGACAGACGACATACGGCAAATAGAGGAAAGAATCATCATTCTTCGATTATGTGTTAAATATTTAAGAAAAAAGAAAGAGGGTACCATAAAGATAAGATAAGAAAACAAATCCCAGCCTTCTAGAAGGTAAGTTCTTCAAATGAGTGTTTTGTTTTTGTATTATCGTTTAATTACAAATATTTCTAAATAATAAAGCAACATTTTGGGAAATTAAGAACAAACAGAAGAAGACAAGAAGAACAATCTCCAGATGGCATAAAATAAAAATTAACTCATTATAAACATAAAAAAAAATAATAATTATACAAAAATATTCATTGTAAAATAAAATGAAACAAATTAAAAAATGATCTATACAATCAGAATTGTTTTGTTGTTTTATTTTCAGCTTATTTTCAGATATTTTGAGCTTTGAAATTTTTATATTTTTTGAATAAATCTAGGTTAAAGAATTAATCAGTGGTAAATTAAAGTTGGTTTGGGAATTCTTCGTCACTTTGTTTAAAGATTCATAAATGTCTATATATGTATCTAGTGTTTAATACTAAGATACTCAGAAGGAATCGGAAAATTTGAAATCAATTTGGTTTAATAACTCCCAATGGGAATTGTCAAAAGAATGAGGAAATTTCCAAGTGGTTTAAATATAATAATAAGTAGTACATATTAGTTGATTTCGTTCGATAGCTATTGAGCTGTCATTCGTTTTCAATACACATTTGGTGTAAGATAACAAAATGAGAATTATTCATTCATGCAAGTAAAGAAGATAATGAACAAAGACGATTACCAATATGTATTAAACCTTAGAGTTATGACAAACAAAGAGTCAACAACACGAGTGAGGTTTTCAGAAGCCTTAGGCCAACCACTGGGTACAAATTAGTCTCATGTAACAATTTATCAATGTTTGATGGGAAAATTTAGCCCGATCTTAGCAAAGATTTAAAGAAATTGAGGAAAGATCTTTTAATGAAGTATAAATAAAAGAACGTTTAACGGTGTTCTCACTGTAATCCTTTGATTCCTTAGTAATCTCATTTAACGGAATTTTGTATTACCGAGTCGCATCAAATACAAGCGCTATTTGTACGGACGATTCTTAAATGTATTTAGGAATGAGAAGAAACAAAATTTAAATACAGGTTTATTTCATACAAAAACGTGGGCTAACGTACAATGTTTTTTATGATGATTTCCAACGATTCGAATGTTGAAAGATCTCGAAAAGACTAGTTGTAAAATAATTGATTCAATACTTAAGTCATGACTCAGCTCAATTTCGGTATGTATCTATTCATACTTGACTAACCAATCAAATTTCTATATAATGCATTTAGTTAAAAATGTTCTACTTTATTACATGGATTAATGGATTAACTATTAAACAATATACATAAAACTATCCTGAGAAAGATTTAAAAATTAAATCTAACTTCACCTTACTTACCGGAACAGAAATATATCTCCGAATACGAACGCACCGCTCAATGAACACATCTATTTCTACTGTGCACAGCCACAGATTTATGTTTACCGGCAAATTTCGACGGCTTTCGGCTTATGACTCATTTGAAACAACAAATTTCAAATTTATCTACTTTGCACTTCAAAATTGCAACAAAATTCGCAACTTTAAAAAATAAACTAGATTTTGTTCCTTTTCTTTTACTTTTCTTTTTCACAAACAAATGAGAGAATGTCAACAATTAAATTATTACAAATTCAGGGAATCCGAAGTTTTGGCACCAAAGCTGAAGATGTCCAGGTAACAAACAATTCTTGAAGATTGAAGCCAGAATGTGTTGTGAAAGATTTGATTCCTTCTTGCAGCAAATCAAGTTCTCTTCTCCAGTTACGTTGATTTTGGGTGAGAATGGTTGTGGCAAGACAACAATCATTGAGTGTTTAAAATATGCCCTGACTGGCGAGGCTCCACCGGGTAGCGGTCGTGGACAACACTTCGTCCATGATCCGACGATTTTTGATTTCTCTGAGAGTTTAGCCAAAATTGGCTTAGAAGTAAGCAATTATTGCATCTTATGGAATTAATTAATATTGTCCCTTTTGTCATCAGGTCCAAAATATCCGCGGTGAGCAACAGTCTGTGACTCGTGCCATGAAGCTTTTCCATAAACGCGGCAAACTGTCCTTCGAGACATTAGATGGAACTATTAGCTTTGGTGACGGATCCATAAGCAGGAGATGCGTCGATGTTGATATTGCCATGTGTAATTTTATGGGTAGGCTTTTGTAGATATATGATAGTTGCTTTAATGACCAAATTTGAAAGGTGTTTCCAAGGCCATCATCAATAATGTGATATTCTGCCATCAAGAAGAATCTAGCTGGCCTCTGGACGAAGGCAAGAAGCTCAAAGAGAAATTCGATGCAATCTTTGGGATCACGGAATACAACAAGGCAATTGAAAGATATATGAAAATGCGAAAAGACCAAATGGTAGAGCTCAAAGTCAAAGGTGGATAATAAGTAAAAAGGCTTTTAATTCTTACTTGATTGGTTTTGGTGTTAAATTTTTAGAAACAAACTTGAAGTATCTTAGTCATTTGAAGCAGCAATTGGAAGACAAAAATATCGATCTTAAGAATGCCCACGACAAATACGCTGCCATCCAACAGAAATGCACTAAATTTGACGAAGAAATGAAACCCATCGACACGCGTTTGCTGGAAATCAGAAAAATCGAATACGAAGTTGGCAAACAACAAGCACTCAAGGTCGAGTTGGAAACCAAGTAAGTGTAAGTTTAGAAGATTGGGAATTGTGAATTCAGTCAAATTTTTTCTTCCTAAGACAAAAAAACTGTCGCGAGCAGATTTTAAGCCTGACGAAAAAGATTAAAAAACCATTCCAAGGAACTCTGCACGAATTGGATCGAGAAATAAGATTGTTCTGTGAGAAAATGTCTGAGAAACGATTGGAAAAGCAGGGGCTGGAAGACAAACTAGCATCGCTTGTTAATCAGGAGAAGAAAATCCAGGCAACCTTGGCCGAATTGGATCGGAGGGGTTGCGCCTTGATTCAACAGCGACAAAAAGAACAGGAGAACACTGCCGAAAGGGCTGACAAAATGCGGAAGCTCTGTGGTAATATGAACATTCAATTAGATTTTGATCTGGAAGAAGTGGTCGAGAGAGTTCCTGAAGTATTGAATCAGATTAAAGCGGCCCTGCAGAGCGAGGAAAAAAAAATCAAAGATCTGCAAGCTGGACACGACAAAGTCGATCACGAAAAGCAACAGCAGATCGATGAATTGCGGGTAACAAAGGCCAAGATTGAAAGCGACATCGAAGCTAAGCGCAAACAGGTGGGTTTTTAAAATTTCGACTTGGAAGGAGTCTTCGATTTTAATATTTTCTTGTTTTTTTCTTGTAGAAAGACTTAAACGAAAAAGACATTCGAAAGATTGAAAAAGAAGTTTCCGACGTCGAGGCCTCAACACACATGCTAAAAAAAGTTACCGAGAAGATTGAGCAAGTCACAGAATGCTACAACAAGGCATCGGAGAAAATCAATCAAGAAGATTTAAAAAAAACGATAACCGAACGCAAAACCAATGTGGCTCGGTTGCAGGAACGTTTTCGAACTCTAGACAATCAGCTTACGTTTCTCAATTCGATATCAAAACTTATGGCCGAAATTAGTTTAAAGGAAAAAGAGCTTGAGAAGAAGGAACAAGAAGTTCGTCGGGTGCGAAGCAAGCATAGTGATAACTTTAAAAAACTCCTCCAACAGCCAATCGAGTCGAATTATAAGCGAACTCTACAACAGACTTATGAAAAGCTACATCGACAAATGAAAGAGTTGACCGAGAAGATAAATAAGTTGAAAATGAAGGAACAGAGCTTGGAGATCAAGCGGAAGACACAGAAAGATGAGCTAACCCGTTGGGAGAAGGAGTGTACCGATGGCAAGGATGCCATTTATGAGAAATGTCATGCCACTCCCTATGAGGAGTTGCTGGCCAAATGCAAGGAAACTATTGCCAAACTACAACTTGATCATGGAGCGCTTAGGTCGTCTGAGGCTATGTACAAAAGGTACGATTGGAAACAAACAGGATAGGGCGACTTTTCATTCTCTTTTGTTATCTAGGTATATAAAAAAAATTGAAGAGGATCCCCAGTGTCCACTTTGTCACAATGAAATGGCTGAAAGTGAGGTAAACTTTGGGAAATATTAATACGTTAATTTTCTTCTAAATCACTCTTTAATGGGCAGGCCAGCACTTTAACTTCGGAGCTGACCGATGAGATCCATCGCCTGCCAGACAACATAAATCGAACAGAAAAGCTTCTTAAAGTCGAACAGAAGAAATACGAATCTCTTATTGCATTACGTCCAGTAATCGAGAAGGTAGAACGTCTCGAGAAAGATATTCCCGAACGGAAGGCTGAGCTAAGGAAGGTGGAAGAGAATCTTGGCGAAGTCGCCAGTGAGTCTGAATCGTGTCAGATGCTTCAAATTGAACCCAGTGCTAATCTGGATCTTGTCAATTCGATGTTGGGTGATATGAGTCTTCTGGATGAGGCTATAAAGGAAATGGCACGACTGCAAGGCGAATTGACCAAACTTAAGGTTTGTTTGCTGTGGAATCTAAATTTAATTGCTAATAAATCTGTTTTGGCTTTTTTCAGTCTAAGTTGCCTGAAGGTGGACCAAATGCTTCGACTGAAGAAGTTCAATTGGAAAAGACTACAGTTTCAGCAGAGTTGGAAAACGAACGTAGTGTCTTGGAAAAGAATCAAGTTGACTATGAAAAAGGAAATGATACGTTGAATGCTTTGCGAGAAGAAAGGAACAAGTAATCAAAAGGTGACTTAGAAAAAAAATTAAAATAACTTCCTATCTCATTTAAGATTGAAGGACAAACAAATAAAACTACAGGAAGGTGTTCAATCACTGCCGCAGCTGAAAGAGCGCCAAGTGGAACTAAAGAAACAAATCGATGCAAATGCTATTGAGATGACGAAACTTCAACAGCAGTTACAACCACTTAGACAACAGCTTACAGATTCGATTGAGGAGAAACAACGCTCGAAGGACTCCAATCGCAAAATGGTTCTTCAGATGCAAGGGAAACTAGATTCCATGAAGAATGTTGACCACGATATTCAGAGGTACATAACGCACTAAAGAAATTGATCCCATATTCGACTTATTGTTGATTTCTTTCAGACTGAATCGTGAACTAGTCGAGCTTGGTAAGTTAAATCTTGCCGAAGAAATTGAGCGTCTTAAGAATTCCAAAAACCGATATAAGGAGGAATCCACTGCTAAGGTAAGGTACACCCACAATATTCAATTCATTTCGAAAACGAATTTTTCTTTCTTTTTATAAAAAGACAAAAGAAATTACGAAAACATCACAAGACCTGGAAGCCGCAAAAATTGAAGTACACAATCAAGACGCCTTGGAACGTGATCTCAATGACAATCGTGAATTGAAAGAACTTCAACAGAAAGCTGCCCAACTTGATGATGAGCAAAAGGAGCTTTTAAAAATTTTGGGCGATTTAGATTTCCGTCGAGTTGCGAAGGAAAAAGAAGAATTAATAAAGAAACGTGACCAAGCCACTGTTCGTAAGGGTGAGCTTCTTGGTCAAATGGGTGAGATAAATAATCAGATAAACAAACTGAAGCGAGAAATTGAAGACCCCAATTTGAAGGACTCGGTTCAGAAACATCGTAGAAGTCTCTACGAAGTAGTTGTGCTCAAGAAGGTCATCGCCGACTTGGGTCAGTACAGACTTGCCCTTGAATGGGCTCTAATGAAGTTCCATTCGGAGAAGATGCAGAAAATCAACAGTCTTATCCGTGAATATTGGCGTCAAATCTATCGAGGCAACGACATCGATTACATTCAAATTCAAACCGACGAAAATAAGGTTTCCGAAACATCGGCCGACCGCAAGCGAAGTTATAACTATCGAGTGATTCAGTCAAAGAATAATTCAGAAATCGAAATGCGTGGCCGATGCAGTGCTGGTCAGAGGGTTTTGGCTTGTTTGATTATTCGAATGGCATTGGCAGAAACATTCAGTTGTAATTGTGGAGTTTTGGCTTTGGATGAACCGACTACGAACTTGGATCAGACGAATATTTTGTCGTTGTGTGAGGCTCTTAATAGAATTGTAGAAGAACGACAGACGCAGAGTAATTTTATGTTGATTATCATTACCCACGACGAAGGATTTATTTCGAGATTAGGAAGGATCAAAACTTATCATCGTGTTTCGAGGAATATGTATGGCAAATCTGTGATAGCCAAACACAGAGTCAATTAAGTGAGGACCGATTTTTGTTTTCATTCCATTTTCGCATTGTTTTATTTTTTCGTTCTTATAAAGTTAAGTTTAAATGTTTTTAATGTTTTTTTTTTTTGTATAATTTATGAGTGTGAAAATTAACATTTACATTTTGTTTTTAATAAAAGTATTCAAGTATATCTTACAACCATTGCGTAGTAATAATTATTTCTTTCAGTCGTTATCTGAATTAACTGGTACAGGAAAAAAATATCCGATTAAATTTGACATATGATTTTCGTTCAAAGGAAAGGTCAGTAAAACATCAACGGACAAACTTCATATCGATGCCTAAAACTGGAACCCTCAAAAATATTTCATGACACAATTTTGATATTATATCAGACATTTTTATTCAAGTTTAAAAATTGTCTAGGAAATACTGGGAAATTTCCCCTCTTCGAAAGCTTTTCTGATTTTTAACTAAACTTTTTCTTTGGAGATTTGGAGAGCAAAGCCAGTGAGAGAATTGTTTTCTTGTAGTATTTCATCAAATTCAACTTCACCTGGCCTTTCGAATTGAACTTCTTCTTTAAATCTATTCTTTTTTTTGTTTGTTTTTGTGTTGTCTTTGTAGATTCTGTCTATTCAAAATTAGGCCAAAGTTTTGTGTCTACTTCTCTGGTTTTACTTCTTTTTTTTTTGTATTATCATCTTCATTCGCCTTCCTTGTTTTGATCTCTTTTCCTTTCATACTCAACTTATTCTCTCTCACATTTTATTATTTCTACAAAAAAAAGAAACTAGCAGGTGTGGGTAATTTAATGAAATACCATCGCAAAGCCGGCATATAATTTCAATACAATTTAATTGAAGAATTTATTCGTTTTCTTGCCTTATTTTTGGGTAGGTATATATTTTAAAAATTAAAGGATAAATTTGAAAATTGATTGGTTTTTTAGTGTTTAGGATACACATATTTACAAATTTTGTTTTCATTTATTCAATTTAATTTGAAATTTATTTAAGAATATTTAAAACAAATATTGTTTGTAGCCATGCATTCATGTGTGAAATTAAACAGCTTTTTTAACATCTAAACTGTTAAGGGCGTTCTCCCAACAAGGAACCCTCCCACTTGTTCTGTGGGAATATCTTAAAACTCTTGTTTATAACGATTATCCCGAACTCATTTTAGAAGCCATATATTGTCATATTTAAAACTGCTTGAATAATAAAGATTTTGGTCACTTTCAAACTGTTTTATTAGCCATGTTTATTTCGTCTGCCAGGCACCCTCCTGATTTCCTAAGTTTAATGGCTCTTTAATGTTAGTTTCATCATTTTTATTCATGGAATTTTCATTTTTATTTCCACTGAAATTTTGGCCACACAAATTTCTGTTAATTTTCTATTTCATACTTAATTAGGATATATTTAATGTGTTAGCAAGTTTTAGCTCATCAAATAAATACACAGAATTACCTAATTCGAGATAACTTTTATACGGATCTAAATTTGAATACCAACGATTCATACTCCCATTAAAATTTTATTCCAAAAGTTTTGAGAATCTAAATAAAACTATGAACATAATGTTTATGTGTCTATATACAATTACATAGATATGATTCTGTAGAAATTTCAAGACTAATTAATCTTTGATATAATGAAGAGATTCTTGACCGAAACACATTCGGATAGGTACGAGAGTATGAGAACTTTCCTTCAACAGTGTTTCCCAATTTAACAAGGTTATCAACTTATATGCACATCGACATCCAAGAAATACATATGTATCTAATTCTATATCAACAGGATTCTCTGCATTTTCGTATGATATCTTTGACTCTGATATCAAGGGCGAGGGTGTAACTTTGGATTAATTTTTATTATAGTATCTCTTGACAGACTCACATCATTTAATGCTACATAAACCATCCTAAATAACCCCTAATTGCATCAGCTCGTCTTATAACATCCCGATAGATTAATGTACACAAGAAAAAAAGTTTCGTATCATACATTTTTTTGTTATCTATTATAGTCTTAAAACAACGTTGTTTTTTTAAGACGGATCAGGGTGACCATACTAGTATGTTGTATTATTTTTTTTAGAACATAATAGGATTTTAAAAGAAAGAAGTTTTATTTAGTTACTAGCTGTTCCCCGCGACTTCGTCCGCCTCAATTTATTATTATAGCAATTAAGATTAAGTTTTAAAAAATATATATTTTAAAGTACTTCGTAAAGGATATTTAGGTTTTATTTTATTATGGCTGAAGAACATACGGATTTTCTCTGCAACCCGATTTTGACAATGGAACGGAAGCCCTTTAAGATGAATAATTTTCTTTCCTTTTGCAACATTTGACACTGATTCTTCGCTCCTATTGATAGTAGCGTAATTTTAGCTTAATTTTTTAATTAATTAATAATTTAATTGGCTTAAAACCTTCCTCGACAAATTGGCTATCCAACGCAGAAAGAATTTTTCAATTCGATCACGCAGTTCCTGAGATCAGGGTGTTGAAACAAACAAACTCTTCAGCTTTATATATTAGTATAGATAGATATAGATAAACATATGTTCATATGTTAATTATGTGTACTGAATATTATTTATCATAAAATGTCTTTGGTCATTATTGGTCTTTGGTCATAAATGGTCATTGGTCAATATGGGTCATTGTTCATTATTAGTCTTTGATCAAAAATGGTGTTTGGTCATAAATGGTCATTGGTCAATATAGGTTTTTGGTCATTGGCCTGTACAGGTCATTGGTGGAAGGTCAAAGGTCAAAGGTCAGAGGTCAAAGGTCAAAGGTACAATGACTTATATTGACCAGTGACCTATATTAACCAAAGACCATTTATGACCAAAGACCATTTATGACCAAAGACCAATAATGACCAATGACCTATAATGACCAATGATCATTTATGACAAAAGACCATTTATGACCAAAGACCATTTATGACCAAAGACCAATAATGACCAGTGACCTATATTTCGCCTATTGGTCATAGCGTAATTTTGTATAGCTTAAAGTCTTCCTCGATAAATAAACTATCCAATGCAAAAAGAATGTTTCAATTCGATCACTTAGTTTTTGAGATCAGCGCCTTGAAACGAATAACGGAAGCCCTCAGGAAGTCGCAGCGTGATGTTATATAGCCTATAGCCTTCCTCGACAAGTGGACTATTCAACACAAAACGAATTTTTCAATTCGAACCAGTGGTTTCTGAGATTATCGCGTTCAAACAAACAAACTCTTCAGCTTTATATATTAGTATAGATAAGATAAGAATAGATATTTTGAAGACGCTGTAAGTCTTTCCATGATGACTTGTCAAACGATACTGAACCTCATTATGAATCACCCAATATATCAATGATATTCCTAGAGCAACTATTTAAATGAGGCACACAACTTTTGAACAGATTAAAATAAAAAATAAACTGATTTAGGTACTTCAAGAATGGAAATACCAAATAAAATTCAGACAAAAGCCAACAACAACATTTTTAAGTCTAATGAAAATCCCTTGAGGTTTTTAGAGAGTCCCTTATCATTATAACTACAAAAAGATTTGAATGACCTAGTTGGTCTTCTTTAAATGATAACAAGACCAATGGTCACCTCGAATGAAAAAATGCTAACTACGTTGTACTATAACAATTACTCCAGTTATTTATGTACTTTGCGTTTCTTTGTTCCCATAATAAATGGATATCAGTTTATTGCTTTCTTTTTCGATTTACCCTTAGCTAAAGGGTTTTTTGTTGTTGTTGTTGTTCTTGGTTTGTTTATAAGGCATCTCCAAGACCAAAAAAAAAAAATCACCATTTTACTTTAGTTAACATAAGTTTTATACTTCCATTAAGGTTTCTAATTAATTAAACCAAAGAATGTCTGAGTATTTACTCGTACTCCATGCGGTGGCGGCTATTTTGATTACAGAACTTTGTTAATAGCATTTTGTATATACATATGTATATGTATGTATGTATGTATGTATGTATGTATGTATTTTTATATCCGAAGCTTATTCTAGTAAAAGTTATTATCTATTATCTATTATATATGTATGTATAAGTAGCATTTATCCATGTGCACAAGAAACAGACGGGACGAATGTATTTTATTTTATTCTTAAAGACACATATTTTGCGGATGTCAGGATGACATATGTTTTTAATGTATATAACCTAACAATTATATGACATACACAGACACTCTTATTATTTTGCTTGAATAATACCTTCACTGAATCAAGAATAAATGCGAGTATAATAAGAAAATAATTTTATTAATTTCCCCAACATCACGACAGATGAAAATAAGTGGATTTTCTCGGAGGTTAACGGACTGACCATATGAGTAAGCAGGAAGTAATATTACTAAACTACTAAACTGCTATTTGTAATGAAATTATATTAAATTACCTAAATAATTACGAAATCATCACAACACATGACGACACAGCTTAAGGAAACGATAATATTTTTTTTTACACAGTGAATTAATAAACAACAAAAATGAGGAGTGATATTTTGTGCACTTGGGCGTATACGTACCTTTTTTATTTAATTTAAGTTTTAACAGCAAATGTGTTTCCATTTTTACACATTATAATTTTAAAGTCTGTTCAATGAAGCTGTTCCGAACATTATCATTTGTGATTGGTTTTCATTTCTTATTTTGTGCTTTATATTTCTGTTGTGTGAGAATAAATTAAATAAAATATTCTATTTGGAAAAGTTTTAATTGATTTTTGTATCGGAAACTAAATAATTGGTTTATTCATCACAAATCGGTAATAAATTTTCATAAAACGTGGGTCAAAGGAAAACAATTTTCTGCTTACAATTTATTGTCAGATGTCAGATATTTGACTGTTCTAAGTTGTCTGACGTTTATTGTTCTGTTCTATCCTATCCTACGCTGTTCTACTCTGTTCTATCCTACTCTAAAACTCAGTGAACATATTTTCTACTTTCAGTGTAGACTTAAAAGAAGTTTTTACGAGGAAATAAGTTTCAGTGATCTTTTAGTTAATCTACAGTAGTTTGACATAATAATAACCTTGGTATGAGGTTTTACAGACAAAATTTATTTTAACAACATTCATTTAAATTTTAAAGCTGATATTTTGAACTATTTTTGATAGTAATTATTAATTAATCATTATCAAAATCAAAAAGAGAGAATGTTTTTAAACTTTTTCCACAATCTTGAGACACCATAAAAAGACTTGGGCACAGATTTTATTTTCTGGCCAAAAACTTGGTTTGTACCTATAGTCTTCTTCTTCTTCAATTTTTGAATAATCAGAATCTTATATGGACTTTAACTCAAAGATAACTTTCTCTGATTTTAAGAACAAGCTATCGTGACAGAACATTGGATCTGGATAACTGGAAGACACACTCTGTTGATCTAAGGAGGATGGGAAGCCATCGTGTCTCAGGCAGAGATCCTTTATGGCTCTTGGGTAGTGTTGTAAGATGAAAAAAAAAATCTCCAAATTCGAAAATCATAACTACTTTAAAATAAATACATTTTTTTATTAATCTAAGGGGGTTTTAGTTATCAGATTAAAACGGGCCCAGAACTATTATAGAAACTGCTTCAAGTCGGACTTGGTCTGAGTGCTCCTATTAATTAGAGAGAGCATTGAGCTGTGATTTAATTTAATTTTTGTATTTAAAGCAATTTCAACTTTCTTGTGATGTAAATGCTCATAGAGTTGTACATAGTTTAAAAGAAAGTTTAATAGTTTTAATTTTGCAGCCCTGCACTCTGCTCAGTTCAAGAAATGAAAAGATTTGCAAGAATTGGTTTGTTCCATAGACAAGACCTTAAATCAGAAATAGGTCATCTATCTTTGAAAAATCCCTCGCAAACATGGGACTGCTTCCGGACTCCCGATCCGGCCTAAAATAGAAAAAAAATGCAAACCTTTGTGTTCTTTTGTGTTCACAAACTTTTCATCATTAAGTTTTACCAGATTTTAAACATATTTCAACCACAGAGTAGCAGCACGGCATAAAGGATATCGGGTGGACTTAAATACGTATACAAAAGATTTTAAAAATTTAAACCAGCATTTAGTTCAATGCAGAGGTGAGGTTGGAGTGTGGGTTCTTTTCAAAGCCCATAACATCAACCTTCATTAACTTGAAGCCAGTTCTATCTACCCGAAAATCCTTTTTCTTCCTGGATTTTTAGCTTTATACCGCTCGTAGTAGATACACACTCTTCTACATTTTTGCATTTTGCATTATAAAAATATTTTGTCTATAGTTTCCCTGGGCTATTATGTGGTTAATGCATATCCTTGCGCTTCAAGCATGCTTCGACTAACCCGCACCTACCTACTCACTTAAGCAAGCACACACATTATAATATACTATTTCCACAAGGACACTTTGCATAGAATACATCATCATATCCATTGGTGTGTGCACATTTACAAAGCATTATCCAGGCTATGGTTCCTCCGCATCGGCATCGTCATTCTCATCTTAGTTCTAGAGTAACCGTGTCGTCGTCGTCGTCGTCCTAGTAAGTAAGGTACCTAGTTTAGTTGTCGTCCTCATAATGTCGGCTGTTTTCATACATGCATCGTTCCGAGGTACTGGGCTGCGCCGGCAGCGGCGGCGGCGGTACGGTAATGCTCAACAGAGCACAACACTTTCCATGTACATGGGTACCTAGAGCGGATGTCATTATTTAGACAGATAACGCTTTAGTACCCCGGACGAATGCAAAAGGTCTTATATTTCCCAACCAGACACATTCAAACACTTGGGTTTGTTGCTCACATACATACATATATATACCTACACAAATGGATTGTTAAAGCATATCCTGCTCCTGCTGCTTGATCCTTTAGAAAGTTTTAACCCACACATAACACACATGGAACATAGTGACGATGATGATGAGTGACAGTATAGAAGCACCAATTTTGTTGTTCGCGTTGGAAAATGGCCGAGATATCTCGTAAAGGTGGTAAGCGGTAACAGGTTTACAAAATGCCTTCAAGAATGTGTCCTCACTATTTCGCCAGGATGCTTTCAAGGTACGCCGCCTCTGCTTCGAAAAAACGTTTACCGAAGCGGTGGCGCTTCAGCTAACTCTTTGAAAATGGGCTTTCATCTTTTCCCAAGAGGTCAATATCTGGCTTCCGGCAAAGATTCGGAACTTTTCACAGTTTGTGTACCGCTTCATGGGATTTTTTTCTATCTCTTGGGGTTTTTTTGAAAACAAAAATAGAAAAAAAAAAGAATCTGAAACTAAATCTCGGTGTAACGCGGTTTCTTTAACTTTTTCTTTGCTGTTGCTGGTTCAAGTCGCTCTCATCCTTATTGTCAGGATATTTTGCAGCTTTTTATGTACAATTTTTTTTTATTTAAGTTTGTTTGTATTTGTTTCCTTTTGCAGGCCAACGGTCGATGTGGTTGAGAGCGTTGGCTTGGAATTGAAAAGTTTGAGAAGTTTACGAGTTTATAAGTTTTCGTTTTTTTTTTGTTCGTTTGTTATTTACGGGATTTGTATAGAGGCGGGTGCGGTGGGAAAATACCATTATTGGTAAAAGAATTTCCTTGTGTATAGGTATTTTCTTCCTTCCGACATTCTTGCTTGTGTTGTTGTTGTTGTTGTTGTTGATGATGGCTTTTTTTTCAAAGTTAGAGGCTTTTTTACTTTTTGAATACTTCGACAGTGTCTTGGGAAGAAGCTATAATACTTTCAGAGTGCGTCCGTAAGGACATTTCCTTGTTGGTAGGTAGATTGGTATATTTTTTTGTTCGACTTTTTAATATTAAAAAAGTTATTCGTCATAAAGTTTTAAAATGAAAAGTAAACCTTTACCATCGATGGTGATGGTTAGGTTATGAGATTGTTGGCTGGACTATAGTGGAAAACCAGTGCAGGACTAAAGGAGCAAATTGTATTGGCAGCCATAGGTTTTCTATTGACAAGTGGTTTTGAAAATACCAAATATAAAAAAATGAAACAAAAAACAAAAAAATATTTCATTCGGGTCGTGTTTGAAGTTGATTGAACCATCGAAGTGGATTTTATTCAATTTTAGCTTTATGCAAATTTCAGAACTTGTAAGAGCGAATTTGTCAAGAGCTCTTATTCTATTTTATAAATGAAATATAGGAACTTGAAGAGACAGTAACCAGTTGGAATCTTAAAGTGGAATTTGTGATTAATGGTAGCAGTAATTGAACAGAATTCGATAGGTTAAAATTGATAAGTCATAAGGCAACTGTCATTTTCTAAAAAATTTGTCACATTCACGTAATTTAAACTAATAACTCTTTCCTGTTTGCTCTTGACCCTAGGAAGAGCTGAAAAGTCTTGAAGAGAACCATAATCCATTTGACTTTGGCATAAAATCATGGGTCTCCTTCAATTTAATACAACAAAAAGAACTCAGACAAAGGTAGTTGACAGTGTTGTTGAGTCATTCTTACATCCTTTGTTCTCCACGAGCAATATAATCACACCACCGAATTTCTGCTTGACATATTAAAAAACACGAAATGCATATATGTATACATACATGACAGATCCAACAGAGGAGGTTCATTCTTCTTTACTGAATGTATTACCGTCTGCTGCAGTCTACAACTACTGCATTCACCTGCATCCTATCTATTCGAAACTTACACTTATTTAAGCTGTCTCGCTTCCCCCGGGAGGGATCTTTGTCCCAGCAAGCTGTTTACTTTTGTTTTACTGCCTCATGAAACGCCATAAAAAATGGAAAATATAAAACTCTTCATAAAGTATTACTGACCCAGGACCACTGTGTGCAATTCCAGAATCCATATGTATCACACCTGCTGCAAACTGTAATAAATATTTAATTATCCCTTGCAAACATTCTGCTCTGGATGGTGCTGCTGGCTGGGCTGGTGCCGGGCTGATGGTCTTCTGGTGCTCTGCGAGGCGGTATTTTGTATCCCTGCAGGACATTCACTCGTTGAGCATTAAATGCACACACATACAACATCATACACCGTTGTATACATAGATATGTATTATCCTTTTATAGAGACCGCCACAAAAATCGAATTCACATTTCTGATGATGATGATATACAGATGCACAGATATGCATCCAACAGATACTATACTATTACCTACCGTTCGTTGCCGTCGTGCGTCGTCGTCGGTTGTCGTAGTTATCTGAGGTTGAAATCGACTGCCGAATTCCATCAATGATATTCAACAACCAATTAACGAATTGTGACTTGAATCAATGGATATCGCATTTTTCCTGTTTACAAATTTAAATAATTAAACCAGCCCATTAATTGAAATGAACAAGAACCAAAGGAATAAATTTAACGTTCTGAAAATTAATTACTGGACTTTCTTTCTCTAGACCTAGGCGGATCTCTTCACATACATACACATGGAGAACATCGAACTGTTGTGAATCGAAACAATGTTGTACCATAATTAAGTTTTACAGATAGTATTGCAGAGTGATATTGAAAATTTTACTTCGGAAAACTATAAATACTCAAAGAGTAAGCAATTTTCGGTACTACAATATATTTTTCGGAAGCAAAAATAGGTAAACTTTTATTTATAAACAAGTTGGAATGAAGCCCAGGCCTATCCCAGATTGTAGTCGGATTTTAGTTTGTAAGTATTTCCACTTGTTATGTTATTATCTCAAAACTATTGTTTTTGAATTTTTTAAATTGATACTATTAACGTTAGTGCAGCTGTCAAACTTTATTGAAAATTTTTATTTGCCTTTAATGCATTTCTCTTCATCGTTTTCAGGAGCACTTAAATGACATTTGTTTAGAATGACGACGACAGTGGAAAATGCACGCTGGTCCACCAAATTCGGACAAGATCTCAAGATAGATTTTTATGTCAAAAAAGGTTTTAAACAAGGCGATACAGTTTCATTTGACTTCTTCAACGTCGTTTTGGAAAGAATTGTACAACACTTGACACAAACTTACTAAGATCCGTCTACATACATAGTTGGAAGATCAATGCGAGATGTCAGTGGCACATTTGCAAAAATTCAGACTGAATCAAGACCCATGTTGTCATCAAAAAAAGACATTTAACGACAAGGGACTTTTTGGACAAACCTTCACCATAGACAGGATTGAGATAGTTGATAATTTTTTCTTTGTTACTTCCGACAACGACACCAGTGCTGAAATAAAACAGAGAATAACTCTTGCCAATCGCTAGTTTCTAGACTTAGGGAGCAATTGAGAAGTGAATTCCTTTCTCGAGCAGCTAAAGTTACCCTTTATAAGACAATCATCATTCCAGTTCTTATTTAAGTCGCTGAAGTGTATGAACACTGTCAATATAGGATGAGAACGTCTTGGAATTTTCATGTGAAACTAAAAACATCTAGCTTGGGAATGAGCTGTATTGAGAAGCATCTTGGTTGGGGGCCACATCCGTCCCGGAGTGTATCACTACCTTAAGTAAGTGAGTTTTAATCCATTTCAAAATATGAAAATGATCTTTATCCATATTCGAAGAAGATTTGTATTGAAAACATTTTAAACTAGAATTTTTAAAATCGAACAAAGTACATGTACATCAGTCAAAGTGACAGATTTTGTTGTGTTTGTTTTTTGTGTCAAAAAATTAGTTCTTAAAATATGATTTTAAGTCAAAAGTCTTTTTTTCCAAAGAACTAGACAAAAGCAGAGAATCGATGTGTTGACACATTGAACATTAAAAATAAATTGATCTATTTTATCAATGAAATGAAAATGGATCAAAATGTCAATGTCTGTTTTTTTCTAGTCTCGAAAATTTACCTTCAACCGAAAATTTAGTTCAAAGAATAAAAGTTTCAAACTAAAATTTGGAAAAATTTAAGTATACCTACTAAGAGTGATTTCTGGTGAAAATGCATTTGCCTAAATTCATAATACTTCTATTACAATAAGCCGATATGGATTGTTTTAGAGATTAAATATGTTTATGTTCAGAGTACACGTGTATACTTAAACAAAAAGGTTTTGTTTAAAAGCGCTATCGATTTTATTTTATAGTTTCGGAACCGGAAACCATTTATAGCCAATTCCCAAACGAACTCGAAGAAAAAACAAAAAATTTAAGTAGGTACATCAGAGTTTTTCATGATAACAAAATTTCGATGGAAATTTATAAAAGCGTAGTAGTTTTTGTGTGTTTTCATGAATATTTCTGAAATAATTGTATGGGGAAATACATTATACAAATACGTGTAAATGAAATTGATTTTATGAAGAAAATATGTCAGAGGCGTAGTTACAAGTTACAATGTCAAACGATGAGGATTAAATGTCAAAACAATATCAGTTTTAAGTGTTGTTCTGTTACTCAAATAACTGGAAGCATTGCTCTTACGAACTCCTAAACCGTCTTCGATAACTTGAAGCAGTGAAACAGTCATCTTGAGGCTATACGAGCAAGTTATCGATAACAGGGTTCAACAAGCTTATTGATCAGACTTGTTCGTCGGCTAGTAGATTAGAATTGGCACTCCTGATGAAGTAAAGACTCTATTAGTAGGCCATAGTCTAGAAAATTTAAGAACGACTTTTCGTTAGAACCTTGTAGACGATTTTACACCAATTTCATAGTTAAGAAGTGATGTGAAGAAATTGGGTTTCCATTTTTTTTCTTTAACTACGCCTCTGCCCGACTTTAACTGAATTGTATTTTGGACAACAATATACCAATGGAAAATTTGAATGCAATATTAATTTCCAGTTGGTATTTGAATGTTAAACATGGCTTTGTGTTTGTGTTCCATTATCCAGAAGTTGACTTTTGAGATTGAAATCAATTATTATTGTTCTCGATGGCATTGTTGTTTTGTATGTTCATTAAAAATGGATTAGTATACAAAACGAAAATAAACAAGTGGTACAAGTAGAATCCATGTACTCGTACAAATTAAAGAACATCCATGAAATCGATTCACACCTCAACTGGAGGATATTTCAAAGGTTTTCAATACTGCATCAATGTTAGTCTATTGATTTAAAAGTAAAACTTGTATTCAAATGTAAATAAAAAAAAATAACCTTCAGTTTGATACAAAGGGGCGTGGAATGTGGTTCTTTGGAGCATGACAGCTTTTAATGAAAACAAAAATTGCTTCAGAAGTCACAAATAAAAAGATTCTTGATTCTTTTTACTATCATTCATTTTGATTGATACGACGAGTACGAGAGTATGTTGTGTGAGCTTTGAGCGAGGCTTTCTGATAGAATTTTTTTGTATTTTTTTTCTTTACAACATTGAAAACATTTTTTTTTTTGTAATTAAATGGAATATTTTTGTGTATCAATTTATTTTCCAATAAAGTTTCTCTTACGCACGTCTGTCACACAAAAACAAATTTCAATTCATGATTCTTTTGCCAGGAAAAGTATTTTCCACTCTCGCGAAATAAATTGAAAATTCGTACTCTAGATAGTTTATGGAGTATAATAATAATCGAAGGTTTAACATTTTTGAAGAGTGTTGTTCCAATTTAATATTTCTTTAATATATCAAAAGGGATTTAAGTTATAGTTTTCAATAAATACATACTTACATAGATAAGGAGATCGACATTTTTCCACAAAGAAGCTGGCTGATAAAGTACATTCGATCAAAAATTTCTTAACTAGCGCCCATCGTGAAACTTTCCATTATTAGAATGTGAAAAAGACAGTATATTTGCATGCAATTAATTATACACAAGCTTATTGTACTATAATATTGAAATCACATTCTAAAAACGTACATTTACTTAAATATTTTTTAAATGGCGCCCAACGTGAAACTTTCAAAGCAATGTTTATTTTGTAGAATCTGAAAAAAAGACAGTATATTTGCATGCAATTAAGCTTATTGTACTATAATATTGAAATCACATTCTAAAAAAGTATCTTTACTTAAATATTTTTTAACTGGCGCCCAACGTGAAAGTCTCCAGATAATCTCTAAAGGAATGTAATTGTAATAGATGATATTTATACATACATTTAGTATATTAATTTAATCATAATTTCGAAATCACAATCTGTAAGAATTGATAGTGTTGTTGTTTTTTTTTTTTGCATTCCAAGCCACTCAAAGTCTTCAAAATAATCTCAATTGTATCTTTTCCACACCAAAGTAAAATGCAATGAATTTTCCAATAAAGCCGAAGCCAATTCCAATCCCCAAGATTGAAATAACAAACGTGTCTACATTTATAGTGATGGTATATGTATGATGCACCGACAGATAAGTGATTGAATGATTGAACTACATATAAATTGATAGAAAGAAAAACCCAAGAGCAGAATATTGTTCAAATACCTGTGTTGTTATGTTGTGTCGCATCTATTTGTCAGACTGCTATGGAATTGGTTATCGGAAAAAGGATAAGATCTCGTTCCTATACAAGAATCTTTCAGCACGTTCGTCCGTGTCGTGGTGTCGTTCGTTCCTCACGTCACTCTGCTCAAAACAACTTTCGTGTTTTGAAACCTTTGCTTTGTGCATTTTTCAGGACACTCACAACACACTCACACACACACTTCGCTTTCGTAAAAATTTAATTTCAAGCGTCAAAAGTATCCCAATCCTGTCAGATAGCTTGGCATTGACATCACTCGCTATATGTCAATGTCGCTGAATGCATTCGAATTGGATAGAGGGATAAGGAAAATGTTTATGTGGGAGAAACTACAGTTGTTGCGAGTACAAAATTGCGGAAAATCACAGAGAGTAAAGCTTCGAGCTTGGTGTAGAGCAGATTGATTTTTAAAGGATTATCCGTCAGCACAGGAAAGTACAAAATGTGTCGGTATAGGTCGCATCGTTATAGTCATCGTCATCGTGGGCACAGCCAAAAGGCTTGAGTGTGAATATTTGACGCTCGAGGATTTGCACTTTCGCGATACCTGTATTTTTTTTCTCTTAGTTGAATAATAAAATAAAAAAAAATATTTATATTTTATGGAGGTATCAACACTGATGATGTCAATTGATAAAACACGAGTGATGCAATGCTTTGAATTTTATAAAGTTATCTACAACATGTTCCAGATTTGAATGACAAAAAAAAAGACACTAACCCCAGATAATTGTTGTAGTTTCGATGTAAAAACGTTTAAATGTATTTTGTTTCCATTGGACGCGGGCTTAACAATTGAGTGGCAGGTAGAATTCCTCTTTTTTTCTTTAAATTGTTTCAGATAGACAATGAACTAAACGATGCTTGAAACTAGGTATTTTTTATTTATTGAAAATTTCTATGGAACAACGAGGTATTTATATCAACTTTCTGGTAGTTAAAATTCAGGAAATTATACTATTTCCATTTATTTCCAACCGAAGTTAGAAAAAGTCTATCTTTTAGAGTATCTACATTCAAGTGTTGCGTAAATATGGTGTTAGTTTATTTTTCAAATGATTTACAAATAAGACCATTTTTTTTAACAGATGCTTGAAAATAAAAATTATTTTTTTTTTTTAAATGAAACGCAAATACCTCACCATTCTAACGACCAAGTTCGCTTATTTGAACAGACTAAAGCAAACGCATTAAAAAAGTCAATAAAAAATAAATTGACAAAAGAAATATGGGTGCAACTCATAAGTATGCCGTCAAATTAAACAAATTAGAAAAATTCAACTTCAACACTATGAAAATATTCCATAGTGAAAGTAAATGTGAAAGTTATCCTTTTAAAAAAAGTGCGTATACGCCCAAGTGTACAATCTCAGCGCTTTTGGAGGAGAATAAAACTACGAAATAGTTGTGCTGTTTATAAGAAAATTAATGTGAGCAAAGGTTTTCTTTTTAATTTGGGAAAATAAATTCCCTCTTAATTAAAGATCAATCGCTTCTGCACGAGAAAGCCATGTCCTCCGTCACTCACTCGAACAGAATCTTCGATTAATTCAATTATAGTACTGGCATGTTGTATCCTTCAATACCATACAATTTAGGTGAAAAGAAATAAGGTTTTTGGTCGATCAGTAACACGCAGATTGGAGGCTCATCAGTTCGAAAAAAAACAGTTATGGAACTGTGATTTTCTGCACACTAAGTCAATGCTCATAGAACTAGAATTAGAATGATAAGAATCGAGCCCAAGCATAGGTGGCTTATCGTCACATTTCAACCAATTAAACCTTAATTAAACACCTTCCTCAGCAAATACTCTGTCGATAGATGAAAAGCGCATGAAAATCCGTTCCGTAGTTTTTGAAATTATCATTAAAACACAGACAGACACCATAGGGAACTTATAATATGAAAAGTATATACGAATAAAATTATTAATATTATTTTGTTTTCTTGATAAAGTTTTAATTTTCTAGATTTTTCTGAAACTAAATGAAATTATTGCGAAATAATTGAATTTCTTCTTTCAAATACAAAATCCATCCTGGCATCACTTTACTAATTATTTTATGAAAGATAAAAATTTATATAAAGACATCTTTGTCAATTCAAGGATCTCTTATGTCAAGATCGTATGCAAAAAGTACTGACAAAAAAAGAAAACAACTTCAAGAAATCCTCACTAAAAAGAGCTCACTTCTTGAATTATTTTATGTACTCGTAAGTAGTTAAACAATTCCCTACAAACTTCCACCATTCATTAGATAAAAAACTTCTGTGCTCGGAATTTTATTCAAAAACTCTTTCAAATTATTTTTATTAAAATTAAAGTTCTCCTACTTATGTATCTTCTTCTCCAAGGAGATAGCAGCAGAATTTTATGAATTTTGAAACCAAACAAAAAATAGTTCACACATTACGCATCCTACACAACATCAAATTCTCATTCCGCCTTCGAGCCTGAAAGCAAAAAAAAAAACCATTTAAGCCTTTGAAGCCAAATGAGAAAAAGAAAAGATGACGAAGACATTTAAACTCCATAAAAGCTTTTCGCAACTTCTGTTCCATGTTAAACGTCTGTGTTTGTGTCTTCTCAGGTGCAAGACGAAATACGAGATTGTTGAAAAACTTTCAGCTAAAGACTATGGAAACTCCATGGAACTCTTGTGTTTCTATGGATTTCAAAAAAAAAAAAAAAAAACAGCCAAATGGAATACGAGTACATACCTAGAAATGTATGTATGTAGTTTCACAATCAGAAGTGTGAATCCTTACGAACACGTACACGACGACGACGACGACGACGCGACTGTGCTGCGGTGAAACTTCAAAGTGACATTAGCCTATGGCAAAGAAGTTCCTTCCGTTTCTCGGATGAGATCCCGGTTTTGTTTTTTTTTTCTTTATACTTTTGACGAACGATATATCCGATAGAAATGTCCTTTATATAGCAAGGATTAGTGTGCACGCAGTTGGGGTTTTTTGATTTCCTTGCTTCGCTGATTATACATCCAACGCCAACGAACGAATGAACGAACAACGGAGAAACATCTTTGCAGCATTTCTAGAGCGTATCCTTCGAGATTAACCGAAGAAAGAAAATCCAGGAATTGCATCCTTGTGTGTGATGCAATGTTCGGTGGATATAAGTTTAAGGATTCCCCCATTCATTCGATATATGTACATATATAAATTCGTATGTACATAGACGTGAAGCCAAACTACACGAGACACTGATGCGTACAAATCTATTGAAGTCTTATCCGCCATCAGCATCTACTTCTCCAGAATTTGTGGTGCATCCGTGGCAACATCGGAGGAGGCACATTGATGGTTGTTTGGTTGGCTCTGGCGATATGGCGATGGCGTCTCATGATGACGATGATCCCTATTCTGATGGAGCTGGTGATGGTGATACGAGTGTGGTATGGGGAAGGTACATGCATATCTGTGTATGTACTTTGAATAGGTGAATCCTTATCGTAATGACTTTTGAACATGTTGAAGTTGAACGCGCGTATATGTATGTATGTCATGTCACGTAGTTCCACATTCCATTTGATCGAGCGCAATATATTCGCATAGAGGAATTTAACATCGTTTGCTTGGCGGACTTCATGAATTACTACGTGTTCGTTGTAAGGAATTTCATAATATTGAAAAATTTGATGCATTATGGTGTGTTTCCTTAAACGGTTTTATATCCTTCGACAAGAAGTTATCGGAGTAGATTTAGAAATTATATTTCCGGGTTATTTTTTTATGTTTTTATTCGTTTTCTTTATTTCTTCAGTCGAATTATTAGTGGTATGTTGTCGAAGCCATCATCGTCATAGTCGAGAATTAGGGATGCTGAATGGAAAGTGAATTTTCTATAATAAAAACGGGAACATTTTAAATGACATGAAGACGGTGTACCAAGGTAAATCGTGTGTAAAAATGAGGAAGAACTATTTTTTCTTAAATAAATTGTTGAATATTTCCATGAAAAAATATCAATTCATATTCTGTCTTAATGATTCTAAGGTCTTCTAAAAATGAAACATCTCGTTAAGGAAACGAAAAAGAGTCAGTGTACCTTTGAGGGTTCTTTGTAAATTCGATTTTGGAAAATAAAAGACATTTCTTAGAATATAATTACTGAGGGATTCATCATTTTTAACCAAGATTAAAAGAAGAGGCCCTTAATGACTACCTCGTGGAACCCTAACTTGAAAATTAAAAAATAAATAATGTAGAAAGAGATTTTGGAGCTATTGATGCCATGGCTCTCCAAAATTTAACAAATGAGACTAAATTTTACCAATGTGTTCGTTTTAAGGGCCGTTGTAATATAGATCTTCGAATTAAAAATGCCAGAAAGTCGAATGTTAGGGGAAAGTTATGTCCTTTTTTCATCATCATCGGCTCGACAACCGGGATCCGATCCTAGCCTCATTTAACAAGTCTCCGGTTAACCGGATCGCAAGCCGACGCATCCAATTGTGCACTCCAAGGCTTCGGGCGTCCTAGTCTACTCCATCTCTCCAGCGTACGCAAGGCCTACCATGCTGTCTCCTACGAAGATCTTTCCTAGCTTGCCCAATAAAGTCAAAGATACTTTCTCAGGATTATTTGGAAGTTCTTGTTTGTTTTTCCAGAAATAGATCCCTTCTCTAAAAATGGGTTTCGATGTCAGAGAATGATTTAAATTTCAGCTCCTATATCATTCGAATTTTGGAGTTCCAAGACACAGACGACGAAAGACACAGCACCTTAGAAACTATGACTATCAGGTGATACAACACAAGACACAAATATAAGACAGACGGACAGAGAAGAAAGAAGATTAATATCTCTAGATAATGATTAAAGTTCGTTGAGCTATACATCAATTATTGAATTTTAAATAATTTTTCAGCCTTTAACGCTTCCGCTTCAGACAATTTAATAAAAATGCTGTTCAACTAATTTAAAGCAAATCTGTTCATTTGCTAAATTGACCAAGTTAAAATGGTTTTAACAACCATAAAAAATGCAATAAACAGTTATCACCCTGAATCTAGACATAAATTACATAAAATTGAAAATCAAATATTGAAAAATTAATTTCTCAATCGAAGCAACTCAAATTTTTGATTTGTAATCGAAAAATAATGCAATTTTACAATACTACCTACTCTTAGATGTACTCGTGTGTATGTATGTATATATATTTGTATCGATTCGTGCCACAGGAGATGACCCCTTTATATAGGAAATATCGGCTTAATATTCGCAATGGAATTATAGATATGCAATTCAATTCATATCCTTTATGTATGTATCTACGAGTATGTGCTTGGGCATTGTACAAATTCAGCTTAAAGCCATCATCGCGGTACACATAAACGCATTGGCATTCCCAAGGACTCTTTTCGGTAGATTTCGAACTTTGCCGCAGTTAAATACAAAACATAGAGCAATTGTGTATTGTTGCAAAACGAAATTTTTGAAAACCCCAGAGTCCAGAGTATCCAGCGTACACACACACTATATCATACTAAAAGCATATCTATTAACACACACACATATATATGTACATGCATGTGAATTCATACATGTATGAAATTGAATGGTTTGGATGCGATAATAAACAAAAATATATTTCAAAAATGACAATTCTGAATTGAGAATATTCACAAGTTGTAGTTAGGGCTGGCCGCGACATCAGAAAAATATCGCTCTGATGAGACGAGATCGATAGGAGATGAGACGAGACTATCTTAAAAGCTACAGAGACGAAATCGAGATGGAAATATATGCAAGTGGCGTGAATGTATTATAATTTTTGAAAATGGTGTCATATTTCAATCATTTTTGACGTTTGTGAACTGACAGCTGCAGTACAAAAGCAAACAAGCAAGTATGATATTGAAAAATCAGAAGTACGTAATGAAACTTATCGAACGAGACCGAGGCCGATACAGAGACGAAACTGACATTTTTCGATTTTGACGAGACCGTTGAGAGACTAGAACGAGTCTCGATGAGTCTGACTCTTAGCCAGCCCTAGTAATAACTGTAGCAGCTACAGACAGCGAGTATAGTTGGAAATGGTATTTTATATCCAAAATCCTGGCATATTTCTGTGTTAAACTTAACCAAAACTTACTGTTTACGCTTGTTGCACGAACACAAGTGCAAACATCATCGCTTTGTTTGAGCTTAAAATTGGCCAATTTGGTATGTATGAGTATGTATGTATGTTTGCAGTTGTAGTAGTTATAAATGTATACATAATGTACATAGTCTAAAGTAGACTACTGAACTTGTGTTTACATTAAATTGAACTCATAATGAATATGGTATTTTTGTCGAATGTGATGATTTTGGGGATGGTGGGGTGGTTTGTATGGTGAATGGAATGGTACTTATACATACTTGAAGTGTTAAGTACGCAGTCCGCCAGAATTGTCAGAACATTTCATGGAACAGCTTGTCTGACATCAATGGCTTTTAATTATTCATTGAATCTAACTACTGTTCTAGAGTGTTAGATAAGAGATTCCTAATTATGATCTCAGGACTCTTCAACATTGAAACATGACAACAAAAACTGCTTCATATGTTACAGTCAAACAGATTATTTTCAATTCCATCAATTTATGCATCAAAAGAAAGGTAATTTCAATTTCTATCCGCATCCTTGAGCCCGAAGCTCCGGCAAAGTCTAGGTTCCGAAATATTTCACACTATTTAAACCAAAGTAATTTTTGGTTTGGTTCATTCCAAGAAATGACCTCGTTTCCAAGAAGAGCAACAATAATTGTGCTTCCATTGAATCCGTAGAGTTCATATACGAGTTCAGTAAAGTTCAGTCAACTTGGGATGAAATTTAATCATATTTTGTTTATTGTTATCAAAATACTGAGAATTAATGAACTCAATTGATGCAAAAATAACAATAATTTCATTTTAAATCACTTTTTTTTTATTTTACAAATTCATGGAAATAAAATTAAGTCACCTTTCAATACAGGCCTTCCCTATTAGACCCCCGGATTTATTCCATTTTTTTCCCTTACCACATGAAATAACATCACAACAATAAAATAACTGTTGCTAAAACACGATAAAAGTCTGTTTCAAATTAATTTAAATATTAAAAAAAAAATAAAACAAATTCAAGAAATACACCTATTCTCATTAGAATCTTTTCACGTTTATAAAAGTTCCCCCAATAAACGAATTTATCTCACGTAATCCTAGTGCTGACAAGAAAAGACCACAATCACCATCATTTATCATTCAACCTTAAATAAGTCCTATATAGACACAGACAACAGCCCCCCTCCCACCCTCTCAGACAAAAAAACACGACTTAATTCCCCAGGATCTCGATCTAAATGAAAATGAAGTCGGGAACAATCGTATAGAGGCAAATGTGGGATTGAATTGGAAATGAATTGAGGAAGGTACATATAACTTCCTTCTTCTTCTTCCTTTCGAATTAGTAAAATCTTAAATTTGAAAATTCATTGAAATGCTTAAGACTTTAGAGAGTTAACAACCGGCACGAAGACGTCCCAGTCCCACACAAAGACCAACCGACAACGACAACGACGAAGAGGACGACGACGCACGACGCACGAGGGATAGGCTTTGCCTGATTTATCCATTAAACAGAAACCTTCGTTAAATTCATCAAAGCGGAATATTTTCGCCTTCATCTCGCTCGTGAAATAATTGCACGATTTGTGGAAAGTTAATATTAAAATCAAAATCACTGAGGTGTGGCATCTTCTATCTACGAGTTATAAGAGAAATTGGAAAATCAAGGCGAGAGTGTTAAAATGTATAATATATAAACAGTGTTCGGTGGAGCGGGTGGGGGCGTTGGCGATGCCAATCAAGGTGATTTAGGATTTAACTAGAATGTACATAATTAACCTTTTTTTCTATTCCGAATTTCGAGTCCTGTTGATATCCTTATCCGCCTACACAAAGATGTATTGAAATTGTTGACTTGTCTTTGTGGCATGAAATCAATGTTGTCTTGGGAACATTTAAAAAAAATTAATGAATTAATAGGAAAAAGTTTTTCAAATTCATTTTAAGGCATTTAATGCAAATAATTATTTCTTTCGAATGGAATTTATTCAATTTAAAAAAGTCAAGAGTTATTTAAGGCCTTGTAACAATTTATTGAAGATATGTATATGGATGAAGAGGTCACATTTTATGAACATTTTATTGGTAGCATGTGATTTTTCCGGTTTATGCAAAAATTTTCAATTAATCATATGTTTTATTGACGTCTGTACAACGAGGGTATCCATTTATCTAGAGACAGAAGCAGATTTTAAATTTTAGTGGCCCTGATGCAAGAAGTTTTGTTTTATAATAATAATAAATAAAATATCCTATATAAGGAAAACTGACGAAATTGGTAGGAATTTTGACGAGATTTAATAAATATTTCTTTCTTCCGTTTTAAATTTTCAGCTGGCCTCAATGAACAAAATTGAAACGTAGATTGAAGCTCAGAAGCTAAAGTCTAAATTTTTTTGAGGCTTTCTAAATTTTTGTGAGAAGTCTTTAATACAATGTCCTCCAGTTCTGACTACAAACTAAATCCAAAGGATTTGAATCTGTAGTTAAGAAGGGCTAAACGTTTCCTTTGTGTAGAGGAGTCGAGTCCTGTTGAAAGATCCATGGGTCTCTGTTTAAAATGGTTTTGGATAAACTCTTCACCACGTCCTCTTACACAACTTTTTTAAAGACCTTGGCACCTGCGTTTTCACATAATCTCTTAGAAAAATTAAGAAATGTGACATCTTTTTGTGGGACTCACCACCAAACGAATATTCAAGTAGGATGTTGGCCATGTTGAACCCTTGAAGACATTTTTTTGGCTTGATGTGATGGTGTCACAAAAATGTTATCAGTTTGTTACTTAAATGCATCTTGAACTGTAAAAATCTTCTCATCAGAAAAAAAAGGATTTATATCATCCCCATTTCTTGTGTACCACTTGAGGAGTCGTTTGATTCTCCCCACTCAATTTTTTTTTAATGGAGGAGTATACAAATGACCTGTTGAACATCTGTAGATCAGTCCTATTCAATACAGAAACTAATCTGGGGAATATAGTATTTAAATCTATGGCCTTTATCTTTGTCTTCTTAAGGGAATTTCGGTAAACTCATTCACGAACTACTGACGGCCAATTTTTGGTCCGTTCTCAAGTCGTGAAGATTCAGTGAACCTAGTCCGAGAGCCTTTGAAAAACTGTTTCACTAGTTTTTGTACGAACTTGATATTTAACTTTTTTTGATATTTAACTTTGAATATTGGGAAACATTTTTGAAAATATATCGATGAAGTTCAATCCAATTTATTGTGAATTTTTACAAGAATATGCAATAGAAATTAATTGTACACTGGTGCGTATGCGTATTTTTTTAATTTAATTTTTTTTTTACTTTGGACAAATTTTCTGATGCGCTGATTGAATTTTTTTTACATATTTGTACAGTATATAATTCCAACTACAGTTTAATGTTCTCAAAATCCTGCCCTGAATCCGATGAGCCAGCCACACAAAAGCTTAATGACTTTTAATACATAAAGTATAAATTTTATTCGCTTATGTTCGATATTTCTTTTCTGGTATACAAAATTAGCATAGCATTCAATTTAAATGCACAAATACAAATACCTTCATACTCGTACATTTACATTTACATACAAGTAAGAATTTTGCACTCTCACAAAAATTGTTCCGTTTCAGTAATTCTTTTTTTTTTTTTTTGGTCTGAAACGAATGTTTAAATTCCTATTTTACAATTTACATGAAGTGAAATAAAATAATTAAGGACTGGATGTGACTAATTGATAAATAAATGATTGAATAATTATTCATCCATTTGGTTTTTGGAAATTTAATGTTTTATTGACATTATATTCATTTCTATACATATATGCATGTATTTATTTCGAAGTTTTGTTGCAAATTTAACAAAAAATCATTGTATTATTTTTAAGCGGAAATTCAGTGCACAAAATATGAATATAAATATAAATAACGATGTATTTTAATGGAAAATTTTAATTCAATTAGAAGGATAAAGGTAATTTAATACAAAAAACCTTTTTAATTATGTATTTTTATGAAGCTTTTACAAAAAATAAAAAAAAAAATACTTAATTAAATCTTGTATTATTTGCTATATCCATTTAACAATCATTAATTAATAATAATGTCTGTTTAATGCACGTAGGTAGATTTTTTTTCAAATCTGAACTTGGTTTGGTCTGTTTAATAAAAGTCTCAAGAAAAGCAGCACTCAAATTTAATTTATTTGACATTTAAATTGCATCAAAAGTTTTTCCTATTTGACAAGTCAATTTGACTTATACACATACGAACGAGTTAGGTTAGGTACTCGTATCTACGAAGCAGAAATAGAAATTTTCCTCATCATTGAACTACACACACACACAAGAAACGTATATGAGATGAACGGTGCATATGTACATATGTGTGTATTTTTCCGGAAATTTTATTAAATTTCCATCTTGCTCATATCCTCGAGCAGATGTCATCTTCTTTTTTTTTTTAATAATGCACTTGTAATAACTTGAGTTTGAACGTTTAAATGAAGTGCAAGTTTTATCGTATAACTTTATATTCGAAATTTTGTTGAGGGTTAGTTGAGAAAGTTTGAATGCTTATGAACTCGTCACAAGAGCAAGAAAGGACTTTATTTTGAGACCAATTTTAGCTTCAACACAAAGGTATAAGAGATTTTCATTTTATTCTTACAAAAAAATACACATTTAAATCGTTTCATTTTCAACTAATTTTTCAAAAAAAAAATTGAGTTTTCGAGAATAAGTTCTTTATTAGAATTGGAAGCTTATTGTAAACCTCGACATTTCAGGGTCCCTAGAGCCATCATAAAAGGCAATATATTTCTTGTCAGTCTTGGTTGTCACTTTTGTGGTTGGAAATTTCATAATTCAAAACACGAGTACAACAAAAATTAAAAACTCCCCACAGTATTCACATTTCCTTATCTTTTAACCATTTACCAGAAAAATAAAAAAATAAAATTAATAAACAAGTATGCAACCAAACATTCCTTACCTGGAACCTGTCTGGGATCTCTTCCCCCGTGTCAGGTTAAAATGGGAAAAGTGTGAAAATAAAATGGTATTTCTTAAATTCACCTTGAAGTGTTCTCAACTACTGAACTATAATATTCCACAATTGTATCTAGGTTCCTGATCCCCATCAGAAAATTCATAACCAACGATGAAAATCTTAACAATTTCACAAAATATTTTATCCTGCAGCAAAATACATACTTTGGTTGCACCTTTCCTTGGTCCTGAAGATACGGTTCACAGACGTTGATGATGTTGATGTTGATGCTGATGGAATGTTTTGAAACTGTTGAGTCTTTTGGAATGCTACACCTTTCTTAAAAAAAAAAAAGAAGAAGGAATAAGTACGAGTATAAACGGGGGAAAATTTAGGTAAAAGAAATAGTTTCGGCCAAAGACGACAAATTTATAAGAAGGACTCGGTACTCGCCGTACTCATCGTTTTATAAATTTTATAAGGACAAGGAGTTCGCTCCTGATGTCGGGTGTTCCATGGAAACTTCTTTGAACTTTCTTACCAAGAATGTGTTCAGAATGCTGCTCTTCATGAAAATTAAGTGAATGGCAAATTTATGCACGTTTCAAAAGTTTGAAATATCAAATTTATGTTGAGTGAATTTAGAAATGTTTATGGGTGTTTAAATTTCTTTTAAATGTCTTTGTTTTTTGACAAAAAACAAGCGATTAGTTGCCACAAAAAATACAAACTGATTCTAATGTCAAATTTTAACATTTCATAAATAATTTTCTAGAACAATAGTTTTGACATTGTGATATGAAGAGAGGTTTTTGGAAATCAACTGATCTGAACAAGAAGTTCATCTGACTAATAAGTAATAAAATATCCTTGAAAATGAACAAAGGCCACAATACATAGTAAAATATTCAATATGCTTATTTAATGAACATACGAATGCATCGATTCAATGTAAATTCCAATAAGCCTTGTTCTTCAAAGCTTTTGTCAATTCTTATCCACACTTAAGATTTTGGGCATGAATTTCTATTTCTATTTCGACATCGAAATCTAATCAGAAATTTGTCTTTTTCAAATGTCCTTTTGACCATTATTGTGATGTTTATTCAATCATTCAAAAGACACATATCCTAGGACCCTTTAACATAAAGGATAATATAATGTACTTACATATTCACCTGACTGAAGTTTCAATATCACACCTTTTTGTCGAGATCTCAAACCAGGATATGAAATAAATTCCAAGACTGTCATCAGGATGCATTCGCATTATTATCATGATTCATATAGAGGATTTCAATTTTATATTAAATTTTCG
This sequence comes from Scaeva pyrastri, assembly GCA_905146935.1. Classification (NCBI taxonomy): domain Eukaryota; kingdom Metazoa; phylum Arthropoda; class Insecta; order Diptera; family Syrphidae; genus Scaeva; species Scaeva pyrastri. The sequence continues at coordinate 21,780,676 of LR989927.1, read as the reverse complement.
ACACTCAAACCGGAAATGAAACACTTAATATAATTGCCATACTATTTCTCACCAATTAAACATCATCGATTCCAAATGGAAATCTATGAATTCCTTCCTTCTTCTGATGCATCCTTGTATCCATGCAGCTTGCAGCATGTGGAGGGAGGGTGGGTTGTGGTTTTGTGGATTGAATTCGTATAATGTATCCTTGATGTCTTTGCAAGGATCTATGGGTGTGCATTTTACAGACATAAGATATGTATCGTATGTTTTGGAGTCGTCGTCGTATCGTCGTAAAAAAGGGAAGCAACTATTGAAAAAAAAAATTAAATAAAACTTTTACCAAGTGAAATATGTTTTCCTGAATTATACTACCACCGAAAATACAAGGACCTCATGTGAACGACGACGACGATGACGACGACATCGATATCGATATCGACAACGACATTGCCATCGATATCGAAACAGCAGCAAGCTCAGCACTTTAAAACTTTAAATGGAAAAAGGGAGGAAGTTAAAGGACTCTTAATTTACTTTATTTTCCAATTTCTTGCCTCAGGATTCGACTATACATATGTGTGTGTGTGTGTGTGTGTTGTATGAACGTTGAGTACGTTGTACGTACATATACCGTAATAATGCTGAAGAAAAGAGTAGAGTTGCAAAAAATTGGGTTATTTATTGGAACAGATTCAATTGCTTGGATAAGGAGACATGATAAAAACGTTAAAGATACGGAGTTCGAAAAAAGGAGTTTTATGTTTGTTTTTGGTTTTGGTTTTTTTTTTTATATGTTTTAAGGAAAGATTTAGATGATATAGGATTAATAGGGAAAATTTGTTTTTGGATTATTACTTATTACCTTATCGCTCAAGTAAAACATAAGTCTTTTAGTTTATTTTTCAATTATTGTTTTTTTTTCTCGGGAACACAGGATACGCATTCAGGTAGATTGAAATGAGGAGACTGTAGATTTTTGGAGCTCAGAAACCTTGCTTTGAAGAAACGAACAAAAATAAGATATATCACAGCAAATTACCAACAGTTGTAAATTCAACAAAAAAATTCAACTTCGAAAGTAGGACACCCAATTACCTAAAGTGTATTATTTGACAATAAAAACATGTCCTTCTATCTTCCAAGGTTGGCACTTGACGAAACTAATTCTTTTAAATATATCAATTGTAAATTAATAATTTTTAAAATATGGTTTCATTATTTCGTATCATCATATATGGAAAACTTTAAAATTCGTCGTTTCTATTGCTAAAGTGAATTAAGAGAAAACGGAAATGAAAAACGATAGAGACAAAACTGGAAAACAAATCAATACCTTTGATACGCACTACAATACTACAAATATGTATTCCCCCGAGAGGAATGAAATTCGATACAAAGGACATTTGTGTTGAGGCCAAAAACAGAAAATGCCCAAAACTATACGAGTAAAACAATTGGAAATCGGAGAAAACAAATAGAAAAATCTCAATACCGTTGTATCCAAGTCAGCTTTATCTACCTTTTACTTATCTTTGCTATGCTAACGGCATATTCTTATGGAATATAGACTTTAAGGGTGTGCGTATTTGTGTTTTTCAATGTATTGGAAATTGCATTTACGTATGCTGCTTTTTGTTTTAACTCTTTGTACCTTTGGACAAGCTCTGAATGGGAGTAAAATTATTTGAAAATCAATTTATTTTCCCAGAATCACTTACAGTACGCACTTTTGTCTCTGTTAAGGGTATATTGGGAAGGTAGAGTCGTTTGTTGATTTGACCCACAAAGAATGAGTAATTCGAATTGGAAAAACTTCATGAATACACATCGACATTACAAATCCCATCACGTTTAGGGTATTTGTCAGAAAATTTTGAATCTGTGCCTATTTTCGAGTTGTTTACTTTTACATCGTACTGACGAAAACGGTTCGAGTACATACTTATGTTTTGCAAAAGTTTTAAAAGTGGATTTGAAAATTTTATGAAGACCTTTGTGTATTGTAGTGGAAGGGTCAAGGCTTTAGCCGATTTGTGTTCATCTTTGTTAAGTGACTTGCCAACAGTACAGATTCATATTCCTTTCTTATTGATTTTTTTCATTTTGGCAATTACATATGAATTTTAAAGTCCTTTCAATAAGGACTTGAGAAGTTTGACAGAGACAGAGGTCATATTGTTGAAGTTACAGCTGTCAAATTGGTTGTCATTTATTGAGACTATTTTATCAATTCGGACATTTAGGATGAACACAGTTGATTCTTTTGTTTATAAAATTGTCAATCTATTTTTTTTCAAAAATTTTACCAGATGTCAAAAACGTTTTTTTCAAGTAGTTAGAAAGTCATTATATCTGCTTGTTCTTGAGATAGCGTGGATGAAAAAATTCAGATTCAGATTATGGACTAGGACAATTTGCAGGTATTTGTTCTTCAAAATGTGTCGAAAACCATTTTTTGTTCAATTAATATCTTTTCCTTTTTATGGCGTTTAAGAAGCTGTCAAGGACTCCTTTGGAGCTACAGTGCTTGTGAGCGAAGTTTATGGCATTTCCTGTCAGAAATCACGAGAAAGGATCTAACAAACTAAACTAAGAAAAAACATTAAATCGGTCTATATTTTAATCCCTCAGAGCAAATCCACAAAATTCATAGAACTTAACTTGGATTTAACTTTAATCCCGAACTGAAATGTCCATTTTTATTTGCATTACATTTTTTTTTTGCTTTCGCAGAAGAGGATCTAAGCTTCAATTATAGTTAAATTCCTTAAAAATCCTTCTAAAAATGTCAATCATCAAATAACCGACATTTTGAGAGACTACTCTATTCTAGCACCCTAAAACTCCAATAACTGTAAAAAAAAAATACATAACACTCTTATATAGGACTCTCGAAACTCGTATATAGAATGATTTATGCATCCTCACGTTCCATCGTTTATTCTTGTAATGGTCAACATAATAGGATGCTTTCAAAATACGAACACCAATAAAAAAAAAATGTCCTTGTCCAAATAAAACACACACACATCCTTCCGACCCACAACGAGTGACTGAAACGACCGACAACGACGACTCACGGCGACACTACGACGACGAGCGACGGGATGACGACGAATCCGATGGACTGGATCTGGATGGTCACAGTCATGAAAAAAAAAAACAAGTCATGTTTTCCAGCAGAATAAGGGAGTGGGACCACTTACTCGTATATAGTAGCGACTCCAAGCCATCAGCATCGCCGCCGAAACTACCCAAAGTATTATTGTTCCTGACTCCATAGCCTCCTTTTGTGCTATCAAACCAAACCAAAATGAATATATGCCCTGTGCCCAGTCCAGCCCTGTGCCCTGAGCCCAGTCCCTCACATCAACATCGACATGACCAAGGTATATTCGAGTGAAGTGGTCATGTCCACTAAATCGCCTTCAAACGATCAATAATTTATACAGATGGTCAGTCAGGGTTGTGGTGTACATTGTTAGATGGCCATTCTCATTGTTTGTCTCGAATCTCTCGTATCCCGAACAATGATGATGGGTCCAGACCATGCCACCACTACCGCCGCCGCAGCACCGTTCAGGACGACACATCGACAAGGGAAGGGAAAAACGTGTAAGTAATAAAAATCCGATTATGCTTGAACAATATCCAGTGATGGAGTTTTGATGGTAAATAATTTGTTATTGCTCGTAATATGGCTGGTTTGACACGCCTTACGGTTTTTGAATATTACTACAATTCCCCATGATGGAATACGATTTATTGAATTTGTTTGTTCCTTTTTTTTTTGTTGAAAAGTTTGAGTTAAATGTGAAATATTTTTGGAAAATTTATTGAAGCATGAAATTCTTTGGCTGGCAGGATGTCGAAATTGGAGCCGGAGCTGGAGCTGGAGCTTTTATGTAAGGACAAGGATGATGGTCAGACGAGCGTGAATTTATAAAAGTCATGTTTTGTCTATTAAAACACAACAACTTGGCAAATTCATTAAGGACGAACTATTTGATAATGAACAAACGTGTTTATTGTTTGTTGGGTGAATGATTTTGAGAAGATGATTCTATTTAAGCAAATGAACACACGGACACGACTATACTGGACTGCGAAATGTTTTCATGAAAAAAAGGGTACAAAAAGAAGGAGCAGGATGAAAATATTGCTGTTGGTCCTTGGAAGTTTAAAACATCAGCTGCCACCGTTAATTGTTGGCCATAGTTAGTGCTCATTAAAATTAAACTATTAGGGTTAACATCTAAATTGAATAACAAACCATTTTGACCAGTTTTGATTTGAACTAATTCCCATGATTTTGGAAAAAACATTACATCCATAAAAAAGACTGAGAAGGTCTTCCATTTAGCGACTCTAACTTCTGACCTATATTACTCGTATATATAGTTATATAGTGGACTCAAATTTATCCACCACCTAGCTGATAGTCCTCTCTGTAGGATTGTAGAATCAATGCCACCTAAATTGGACTGGTATCCCATGCATTATTTTATCTCTTGGTCTATTTGTATATAAGTGTCATTAAAAACTGGTCTCACGTAAATGTCCAGTTATCAAAGCCTCTAAGGAACCGTTCATCACTTACGAGTACTCACTTGCACCCACTATAGACCTTTTTTTACCTAAATTTTCAAATCTGCCACTGCGGTGGACAAAGAATTCAAGAATTTCCCCAAAAACTGACTTAGGTCACCATGGTTTTCACACATTCCACAAAATAAAAAAGGAAACATGATTTTTGCTGAAGATGAAGATGCCAAACGAAGCTCTTAACCTAATTGAAATGTGTGCCATAAATTCCAAGAATTCAAAAATCCACAATTTCTTCGTAATGGGATAATACTTCTCAATTTCAAAACCAACTCCTGTTCCTTTTACTTTTTTTCCCAAAGAACACAAACAAAAAAAAAAAAAACAACACCTTTTTATCCATTTAAAAAGGAAAAAGTCCAAAGAAAGAAAATAATACCGAGAAAAGAAAACCCAAATAGCTTGGCTACTTGGCTGCAAAATAAATTCCAACTATAAAAGCACCTGTTTTCATTGGCATCCAGGAATATCCTATGTCCTTATTTTTTTTTTTGTATCCTTTCGTTCTTTTTAACACTTTGAAGTGGAATAACTGTTTTTAAAAGTAGAAAGTGCAAATGAGGTGTAAACTTGTGTGTGTGTAAATGTGAGGGTGGATGGATCAAAAGGTTTATAAAGTACAACCGGAAGCGCCTGATGTTACGTCATCCTTACTCATTTCCTGTGGCTCGGTGTCTCTCGCAATGCATATCCTTCATTTTGTGTAACTGCAATCAAACAAAAACATAGAAAAGAAAACAGAATACAAAACTACGACAGCCAAGAATAACAGTTTTCCCTTTTTATTCGGTTTTATAAATTACTAGCTAATTCCCACCCGCTTCGCTGTGTGCATTTATGATGAAAAAATGTAACCCTTGTAAAAATAATTTAAAATTGGACGGAATGTGATAAACTCCATGGTGATAATAAAACTCAGATAATTCAAATTTCAATGTTAATTTTTCCGCTTTAGTTGTAAGATCAGTTGAAATAATTGTAGCCCATGGGATAAGGTCCTTTTCTCCTTTGAATTTTCCATTGATAAATCGTCTCCATAATCACATTGTTTTCATTAGTCATGTCCTTCAATCATGAACCATTGCACAATTTTGTATAATTTAGATTTCAGATATTTTTTGCTTTTATCGTTTGCGTATATTGTGTGCGATATACGACTGTAATAATACACAAAAATCAACCATTTGCAGAAAAATTAACACATTTGATCAATAGAAAATGACACCTGTATAATTGAACACAGTCTAAGTCAGCGTATAACGACATCCATCAGATTTTGGCATTCAACGTACCCCAACGCTATCTATTTTTTTTATCTTTCTAATTTCTCCACACAAAATAACATGCAAAACACTTCTATATTCCAAAAAATCATTAATTTTAATAATTTCACCACTTCTTGGAAATGTTTATGTTTTATAAAAACCTTCTCCTGGCTTATAGGAAACCGTTTGTACTGAGAAATATAATTGTTGCTATTTCGATTTTCCATTCAAATTTAATTTGTCACTGTTTAAATTTTTACAGCCTTATTTTTTAAACGCAACACACACTATATGAAATTATAATAACAAAATGTCTTTCAAATTTGTGTCTATAATTGAAATTAAGAAATTAAAAAGAAAAAAAATGCCTTTCCAGTTTTCTTCCATTTTAATATTATAATGATTTAAATCTAATCTGAGAAGGAGGAAAGCATACAAAAAATTCTTAAACCAATGGGACTAAGCGATGGAGAATTTAAAATTAATGTAAATTTTCAAAAGATATGATAAAAATTGAAATTGTCGGTTCGGATCTCATCAACGACATTACCGTAGACCAAGAAGTTTTCGGACGAATCTCAATTTACCATGCGAATCCTTTTCGCTTTCAATTCCATTTTGTTGTATTATTGTTTATTTACATAATTGTAAGAAGAAGATACAGCTGATTTTGTAATGCCATTTAAATGGAATAGATTTTTCATTTTGGTATACTTTTTTGACATAAGAACTGAATGACCATAATTTATAGCAAAATGTTTTATAAATTCGAACTAATGCAACGTTACATAGAGCCTACATACATATATCCTTATGCGCTGCATAATTAGGTGGCCACACACACATTCTTAAACAACGAAATCGTTCCAAAGTTTTCCTAAATACATTTGAATAGAAAAAAAGAATACACAACTGTGTATTGAAAACACTCACTTTTTTGTATTATAACTCAAAATCACTTCACGTTTAAAAATTTAAATTGAAAACACATTTCAGAATAAAATGAAATATTTTAAGTTTAAAAAAAAAACTTAAGTTAAATTAAATTAAGTAAATAAATAAACACAAATTTGGACATCTCTACTATACATATGGAACTGTCGATTCCGAAAAATACTTGTACATCCTCGAAAACGCTTTAATACTGTAGTTCGAGCAAGTACGATAAAAAGAATGGAAATTTAGAAAATCGTGAACCCTAAGTATAAAGATCTAGTGGAAACAATGCCAAAACTGTTAAAATATGTACCTTTGTTTTTTATGTTGCAAAATTCCGTTTTTATGAATCGATTTAAATTTTTGTTATTTGTAAGGAATGGTTTGTTCGAATGTAACTTTTTTTCATATAGTAACCATCTACTGATGATTGTCTTCCAAAGGCAAAAAACCAAATTGAAATCGGTACATAATTGCGCGTGTTAGGCGGCCACACACACATTTTTGAAACTCATTTTTATATATATAGATATTTCTCGTTTTTTTTTTTTTTTTTTTTAAATGAGTATAAATTATTTTTCTTTTTTCCAGAGCCGCCATTTCGGTTCGGTCGCTTGGTTTGCTGAATAAGAAGACGCAAAAGTCTCACAGGATGAATTGTTCTTCCGGTTTAAATTGCTTTTGTTAGTGCTTCGCGTGGCTCAGAACAGGATGTATTATAATACACAGACACACATAGAGTTAGTTATAGCCAGTCTAACTGTATGAGAACTTGTATATACATACATAGGAGAAAAGGTAACGTACCAACTGTTCTTCCTCCTCTACAGGATGAAGGACGTCATTCATAGCGAGAGTACTTTATGCTATGCAAAAGTTAAAGTATGACATTCGAGTGTAAATGTGAAATGTGACACTAGCTGTGGGTTGTATGTCGGGCTCATTTCTTTGGCCACTTGAAGATGATGAGGTCAAAAGGCATACAAACCACTAACCACCAACTTAAACTATTTACAGTGGGACACGTTATAGATCAGAGTTGGAACAAAAATCAATAAAAATGCAAATATCATTTTTAGCTTGGCAAAATATCAGTTCCGTTGTAAGTTGGATACTCCAAGCCCATATTTCTGTATTCTAAATCATATGCATTTTTGAACTCTTTAGAACCTACAAATTGTCTACTCCTTGAACTTGGAACTTTAAAATATTTAAATATTCTAGTAAGTCCACCCACTACCACGCCCACAATTTAATTTTATATTCCTTGAGTACTCATTCTGATGTCATTATGCATTAAGTATGATGTTTGAGCTTTATAAACTGCAAAAGACCAACTTTTGTTTGTTTGATTTAAAGATTAGTTTAATCTAAGTTCTTAGACCAAAAATTTGGTCTACTGTGCTGCGGTGCGATGCGACAGGATGTGCATAGTTATTTTCATAATGTTCATGGGTCGGTTGACATTGTCATTCTTTTTTCCTCAACTTGTTTTCCCCTTTTTTTTTTATTTTCTTCTCCTTATATCATCCTTCTTATTATAATGCGTTTTTTTTTTCAGTTTCTGTATTCTTTGCATTCCATTCTATAAACATGATTCTTTTTGGCTTGCTTTTCGTCCTTAAGTGTTTTGTTTTCTTTTTCAAACGTGAAATTGCTTTGTGTGAAATGAAATGAGAGGAAGAAAATAAAAAAAAATGTGAACACAAAACACAAAAAAAAAATATAATAATAATATGTATATAAATAAATTGGATCCTTGTTTGTTTTGTGGATTAAAGGTGATGTTGTGAAGAGATTTGTGTGAGAGAGGGACTGAGATGTTCTTTAAGGATTTCAAGCTTTTTGTCGAATTTCTTTGATGACAAGGTGATTAAGTTTTTTGTTTGTTTGTTTATTTTGTGTTGAGGTTCTTTGTTGAGGGTTAAGTTATATAAACTATTTAAGATATTTTTAACAAATTTTTTTTTAAAAAGAATTTTAATGAGTATCAGGATACATAGGTACTCATACATATATTAGTTGTACGTATTCGCATTCGTTTTCGTATTTGTTTTGAAAATTTATTTTTGTGTTTATGGAGCTCCCCCGAACTTTTGTAAACTATTCTCTATTGAAAAGGGAAAAAGGGAAGATTCCTGCTTGGAATATCAAAACAAAAGGGAATATTGATGCACAGCAATTGACACACAAATATTTACATAGACATTGGCTCCGATTTAAGCAATGATGAAGATCAAAACAAATTTATTTTGACTGAGACTTTTTCAGGACGGAAAAAAAAACACTAAAATAAAACAAAACAATAAAGACATCAAGTGAATACAAATTAGTTCCGATAATCAACTCAGACGTTAGACTGTATAAAGTGAGGCCAGTAGGTTAGTCACAACAACAGTAGGTAGGACAGTAGGTAAAGGTTAATTGGAATAATTTAGCAATTTTTTTTTACATTCAAATTGGATGTTAAGGCTGAATAGGCGAGTCACCGTAGTGCATTCAGTAGAAATTCCTAAACTTCACGTAACAAATCACTAACTTTGTAAGATGGTTAAACTTTACCTATCAATTTTTTTTCCTTATTTTGTTTTAACAGCCAAAAGTGGCACAAAAACCCAGTCATCGATATAGGAAAACAGCAAATGTGTGTGTATCGGAAAGGAAAGTTGCCAAAGTCTACAAAAAGAAAACGAAAATCCTTTTTGAAAAAAAAGGAATCTAATGATAATCCCCGTAGTCCAAAACCAGCTAAAAGCAACAACAAGAAAAGACCTAAGCTAAAACTCAAAGCGGAAACTTTGTCTCTCTACTCTCTCGTCGACGACGAGTAAAGTGAAGATAAGGGTGAAATTTTCTATTACTTCCGCCATATAGAAGTAAACGTTTCCATGTGTTCCAGTCGGCTAGTTCAACCCCACATATCCTGATTTTTGTTTTTCAAGACTCTATGAGTTTATATACATACATAGGTAGGGAATGTGGAGCAGAGGGTACGAGTACATACCCTAGTCCTGCTTATAAAATGGTTTTTGGTTAAAGCTAAATGACGACGACATGCACTGAAAGTTTTACCCATAAAATTAATCGCGATGCCATTAAATTATGAGCTTGGTAAAAGTTTGTCCTTTTAATAGCATTCGCTTTGTTGTTAACAAATAACCCACACACACACATAGAAAATATAGACCTGTTTATGTATGTAGGTGTAGGTACGCGTATGACTTTATACTTGAGCTTAACTAAACGCAGATGCTATAAATATGACCGGGCTACAGCGCAAAACCAATTGGGACAAAAGACAAACTGTACATGCACTTAAGAGTTTTGTAAAAATTAAAAGACCTAAGCAAAAAAGTTTCAAATTTCGGGATATACATATATGGTATTAGGGATTTAAGTGGTTTTTGAGATTCTATTTTTTTTTTGCATGGGGAAGGTGAGAGATGATAAGAGATTTTAGTTTCGGATTGAACATTTAATAAATACAGTTTAAAAAAACTAAAAAACACGCTTTTAAAGCACGTTAAACTAAAAAGTTAAAAATAAATATAGTTTGAAAAAAACTAAAAAACACGCTTTTAAAACCCATTATACTAAAAAAGCGGAAAATAATTTTTAATATAAGCTGAAAACAATAATGAACTAAAAATACAAGTGTTATTGTGAAAAAGCGTTGGGCGCATTGGCCATATTTTTTCATATATCGAGCGCCCCACGCTTATTCACAATAACACTTGTATTTTTAGTTCATTATTGTTTTCAGCTTATATTAAAAATTATTTTCCGCTTTTTTAGTATAATGGGTTTTAAAAGCGTGTTTTTTAGTTTTTTTCAAACTATATTTATTTTTAACTTTTTAGTTTAACGTGCTTTAAAAGCGTGTTTTTTAGTTTTTTTAAACTGTATTTATTTTCAAACTATATTTATTTTGTAATTTAAGAAAATATTGAAACATTTCATTGACCCATTTAGTTGATTGAAATTGTAAATGAAATTGGAATTATTTATTTATTATTTAAAATCTCGTAATTTTAATTAAAAAAAAAAAGTCACCCATAGCTAGGATTTGATCCCACGACCCTTGACGCTCAAACTGAAACGTGACCGCGCTTTAGCCAACTGAACCACCGCAGCACTTAAAATAATGGAGTCTATTAATATTTATAAGCGCATATTAAAATCAGGAAAAAGCAGGAGCTGTGGGATTAAAATATTTAATCCTGGTAATCCTGATAAGGATATTGAGATAAACTTTTGAAATTATTGTTTTGCCACCGGTTCTTGATATGTGTACAAAATTTTATAAAAATCGGTTCGTGTAAAGTGGGTCAAAATCGAGTGTAAAGGTGTCGGTTACATACATACATACATACATACATACATACATACATACATACATACATACAAGTGAAGCTAATATAAGCGTGTTAAAAAAAATGGGAGATTTTTATTTTGTGCCTAGATCGAAGAAAAAATGGCAAAAAATTGATATTTTTCTAGGTGCTGTCAGATAAGTGATTACATAATTAAAATAAGATATCAAAAAATGAGGTTGATTTTTGTACACGTTGAATTAGACGAATTTGAAAAATCCCACATGGAAGAAAGTTCGAGTGCCACGATCCCTTAGGATAGTTCAAGTCACTTCAACATTAGATGCCTCAGAATTGGTCGAGCAGAATTTCCAATGAGTCGCACCCATTTCATCAATTTTAACCAAAAGAAGTTAGAAGAAGAAGAAATGGGAATCGATGTTAAAGATGATTTTGCTTCTTCCAACTGCTTATGAGTCGACTAAAAATTTTCTAAGTTGTAGTCTGCGGAAGGCCGATTGCTTGTGACAAACGTAAAATCGACTTCCTCCTCGAATTCTTCTGGCACACATTCCCGAACAATGGCATTGTTTTCGGGAGAAATTCAGTTTTGTTTACTCACCAGTCCCGTTGCCCTAAGAGAACAGGAGAACAGGAACAACTATTTAAATTATTTTATCATTTGCATTTATTGTTGAATGCTTTATCCATCAAAGTTGAATAAAAAACTGAAATAAATAAATGACAGTCAATTTTTTTTAAAATTCATATTGGAAGACCCTTAAAGCAATTTGTGTAATTGTATCAATCAAATGATCAAAAAAACATATATGATTGATGAAACTCTAGTTGACATTGATCTAGATTAAAGAGTCAATTTCACACCTTTTTTTTCCATATACCTAACCTATTTGAAGCATCCCAATTTCCTCTCGTTTTTTGTTTTTAAATATTAAAATTGCTTTCAGCGCATTTAACTGTCCTCGGAAATGTCAGATTGTGGTTGAAAAACTGTACAATAAATCAAAAAAAAAAAAACTTCACTTGACATATGACACACATGTTAGGTTTAACTAGTAATATTTTTGAATTTTTTTTTCCTTGTCACGTAATTAACATGAACTTCTATTAATACCAATTAGTTGTTATTTAATTTAAAACATTTTATCCAATATGCTCATTTTTATAACATCACACCTACACACATACATACATACAGCTACTGCCCACACTTTATTCGAGATTAAATTGATAGCAATCAAAGTTACGTTGATTAATTGGAATTTTAAATTGGCTTAGGTTTGAGTTAAGTAGAATTTTGGTGTTATATATATTTAAACAAACCTAAGTACTTATTGCTCTTTATGAACACAATATTTCATTAAAATCTGATAGGATTACAAAAAACATACATACATACATATATAAGCATTGACATGTAAATATATATACCGACATATGTGTCAAAATGTATGTTTGTATGCATGTGAAATATGTTGTGTGTGTGTTGACATGTGAACAAAAAATTAATTACCTTTCTAAGGGAACTTTTGCTAACAAGGGTGTTAAATGTTTATGTTCATGTTTAATACACAAGTACATACAAATCACACAGGCATATATACAGATATGTATATAAAGTAGAAAAGGGTGATTTATTAATGTGTTGAATTTTTTGCCTTTTGTTTTTATTTTAAGGAATTAATTAATTTTCACTTTATTAAAGCATTATACCTGCGCTTACATCAAACGATTTTTTTTTTAATGAAATTTTAATTAATTTTATTATTAAATACACAATAAAACACAACAAAAGAATATTTTAAAATATCTAACAACACAAAATATACATTTTAATCAAAAATTATTATAAGTAGATTATTTAGTAGATGAAATTATAATAATTCGTGATTATATATTTTGTTGGAATTTTTGAAATTATTTCGAACGGCTGTTTTAAGTTTAGCAACAAGTATAAAATATAATAACAATAATTAATCAATGTGTCAAAGTTTTGCTCAAAATTTCAATGGGGGAGAAAAACTTTTTCCACCACTAAATATTTTTTTTTTTAATATCAAAAATACGCTTAAGGCTTTTATGACAACATAAATACAATATTTGCATAAACTTAAACTTTACCATATAAATAAAAAAAAAAATTTATAGAACATGCATCAATTGTGCACTAAAATAAAAATTATATCCGTCCTCTTTTCATCATAAAAGTTAAAAACCAAAGAAAATTTTTTTTCTTTTCTTATAAAAAAGAAAAAAAAACCACAATATTTTCAATATTTTCATGGATCATTAAATAATTCAATAAAGTTTATTTTAAATAGAGGAAGCCATCACATGGAGGAGCAGAAGCATCAGCATCAGCATCAAAATCAACCAATTTTTATTGCATCAAGATGGCTGACGGTGACTAACGACAAACGATTGACGACGGGTAGCAGCTTTATTTGGCTGAATTTCAAAAAACATAAAATAAACAGATGTCGGTTCAATTTATGATGACATTATTTTATTGATTTATGATCTTAATTTTTAGCATTTTTTTTTAATTCATCAGTTTAAAAATATGAATGGAATAAAAAACGACTCAATCACTTAAATATAGGGTGTTTTGTTTTTTTTAGCTGTGTGTGGAGTTTAAATAGTTGTTGACAGTTGAGAAAGTAAAATGTGTTGGCATACATAATTATGTAAGGTTTGACAATTCATCAGTACTAGTTTAACTCCAGAACAAAAAATGTACTTAAAAAAAAAACCATTGGCCTTTGACAGCTTATGTCTTGACGGATGTGTTAGAAGAACTTATTTCAATAATATTTTTTAACTTTACTCAAAACTTATAAGAACACTTTTTTTAAGTGGAATAAGTTATGATTAAGAAACATTTTGAATTTTAGAAGAAATCAAAAATAGCTTGGAAGATATTTAGTTTTGTTAAAATTTGTTTGAAGTTTTGAGTGTGATTTATCGTCGTTAATTAAGATTCCAGAAAATGCATCAAGAAGACCTTAATACAAAGTTTTAATCTAAACAAATTTTATTATAAATTTGCCAGACTTTTTCCACCTTACCCTCTTGATAAATAATTCAAAAAAAAAAAAATTCCTTCATAAATTCTAATTTTCCACATTACCTGTGCATCATAAGCATTTATATTTTATTTAAATTAACAAAAATTTCCTTTAGAAAATTACTTTACCTAAATACGATTCTTAGGCACACTCTGGCGTATACGTAACTTTTTTTTTTTGTTCTATTCTTCTTATGTATAGAACAACACCTCCTCAGTGTGTCTTACTCCTTATAATGACAATAAATAAATAACGAAGGACATCAAATCCTTATTACCTGACAAGGATCTCGCTGCACTGCGCTGGCTGCTAGGACACCCCTTTCTTCAGGATAAATGACTTAATTAATTGCCATATACACAAACAAACACACACACAAACACACTAAACTAACCATATAATAAAATGAATGACTATCCCTTAAGAAATTATGGCAAACATTAATTCAAATATAACCTCTCACACACAAATAACAAGATTTCACATAAATTATTCAAAAAGATTCACGGCTTCATTCTATTGTTGTGTTAGAGTTTTATGCTTACAACAAAAATATTATGTATACGCACATACACAGTACATACATAATAATTAATTAATATTACAATATAATTTGATTACATTTCACAGTTACATACTTACATACTCGTATACAGATACAGACAGAGGCACAAATATAGTTATTCGCATACAATAATAATTATTATTATATTTGTTGGAAATGTTAAGTCATATTGTTCTTGTTTTGGAGATGGGGGGTAATTTTTGGTCTTTTGTAAACAAACCGTTATAGTCCGGTGGGTAGTGTTTAATTTTTGAGTAATAAGATTTTGGGGAATGTTTTTAAATTTAATTTAACTTACAGTAAGGAAAATAAGTTTAATTTTTACGGGTAACACTTATAAAATTGTTCTTAACATTTGTTGGCATCTCTTCACCAATCAAAAATATTTGGAATGCCGAACAGTTCCTATAAGTTGAATTCTATCGTTTTTCTAAAATTCAACAAAATATACAATATATGTACATATGAACTAATGCATTCCAAAAAGTACCAGAACAATCCGAGTTCTTGAAAAACCGTTCTGAAAAACTGTCAATTATAAAAAATATTGTTGTTGCTTATTCGATTTTCGTGCAAATTTTTTCTTAGTTTCTAGATGGCCCGGTGTACTTTGAAAGTTTATTAAAAAACGAGATCGAGCTACAGGATAACCGAAGTTCATGTCCTTGTTGTTGACACAATCTGTTTCGTTGTGCTTAATGTAAAATAATAACCTCAGATTGTTTCAATTCTTGTGTAAAACGTGCTCAATATGTAATCCAAATATAATAAATTTTACCGGGATAAAAATTTTAGCCTATGTGCTTTTCCAGACGATAATCTATCTCTGTGTCAAATTTTATCTAGATCCGTTCAGTCATTGTGGCTAGATTGGAAAAATTAAAAAGCTCTTAAAAAGCTCATACTTTAGAAACGCATGCCAAAACTGTTTCGATTTAAGGAAAATACATCTAAGTGTAAAGGAAAGCTTTCTTTCATTTAAATTCGTCTTTGACTTTGATTCTTGGAAAAAAAAACGTATTCTGACATCCATTTTCTACTATTTCGACTATTTCGGCATTTAAGTAGTATCTTATTGATAATGAAACATTTTTCTTTTCTTTTCAAACCTTTATTCAATTTCACTTCTATGCACATCACTATCACTTGTAACTTCAATTCCATGACTATAGCGTTAATTAGTCTTTTCTGAATGGGAAATAAACCAAAGAAGGCTGTTTCCACTTCCACTAATATAACATCCTCACATAGTAGAACGTGCCTCATCTATGCGTTTTCAAGCGATAAATTTGCATAAGCACTGGAGCACTGACTCGAGAACGAAGAAGAATATTTTAAATATTTTCAAATCATTTTTAAACAACATCAAGGAATGATATTCCAGTTGGAACTGAAAATTTCCCCCGTCACCGTGCCACTGGTGTTTTTATTTGTGACTTTACAAAAGGTGTCTTAAGGACAAGTTATTGGTTCGTAAAAAAAATAATCTTGAATTTTAAAGATCTTGTGCTCTAAGACATTCTGTTGCTGCTTAAATAAAGAAATTCTAATTATTGTCTAAATTTTTTACTTAAAATTTCTTGTAATAAAATCAACTTTGTTTTTTTAAATATAATTGTTACTATAGTAAAAGCAATAACGTAAAACGTCTTTCGACACCTAATTTCATGTTAATTTAGACTCATGTTATAATGATTTTTATGTTCGTTCAGGATGTTGAGTGGCTTAAGGCAAAAAGGAAAAATAAAAAAAAGACTACGCATGAAATTACTTCCGGTGTTACAAAGTCTTTGATGTTTTGTTTTATAGGCAATTTTGGAGAAGTAAATCGAGCCCTTATGAATTTAATTTTTTATTAACTTTTTGTTGAGAGTGAAAGGGAAGTTGTTATCCTTGTTTTTTTTTGTTCATTGTGTAAACATCAAAGTGGCTTACATATTTTACACCTAATAAATATTTCGAAGATTTTAATTTAAGGTTAGTTAATAATGCAATAAATTGAAGAAATTTAGACTAAAGGCATTTTAACGGAAATGGTTCTAACTGTTCAAAAAACGAGTACCAAGAGTTTAAAATTTGATCCAGCTATTATAACAAATGAAAAATTTTTTTTTTTTTTTTTTTTAAAATAAATTGATTGTTTCGTTGGCTTTCTCAACAATGGCTTGTGGATTATGACCACTCCAAATACAAATATTTTGCTGATCAACGTACCCATTCATTTTGAGCCCATTTTAAATTTACCCAATCAACCAAAACTAAGACGTAAACGATGAATTGTTATTCAGCTTAAAATAAATAATATTTTTCTAGAAATTTGGAACCAAGCTGTAAGACCTAAACAAAGACTCGACTTCAATTAAAACTAACATAGAATATCAAAATAGCACTCCGAATAAATTCTTCCAAACATTTGCCAATTTTCTCAAAGCCTTCTGCCATAAAATTTGATATGCAGCTTAATTTTTTCCGATTGAATTATTGCGAAGCCCACATGAGTCAAACTTTTTCTCATTTCTTCACTTTTATATGCATTCAATCCAATCGTGGAGGTATACATTTTTCAAACTTCTGCCAAATGCATTTTCAATCTTCTGACCGTCGTCATCCGTATAAACCACCATCAATAAATTTATATTTATTTAAATTATACGACTTTCAGACAAATAAAATTTATTTTCACTTTTCAAGAGTTTCTTCTTTCTCTGCCCTTTTTCTTGATAGAATTTCACTTCGATTCGTCTAACCACAACCACAAAAAAAAAAAAAAACACTTAACTTCTCCCAATCCATCCAATAAAGGATTCAAGACTTTCTTTCACTCGAACCGCATAAAACCGACAAATCTACTGAATATTTAATGTGATTAGTTTCCAATTGCTCCTTGAAGCTTCTTCTTCTTCTCGCCTTCAATCGTCCAGCACTCAATTCACTTACCCGCACTCTGTCCTGTCATGTTTATATGCTCTTCCCCAACAAACAAAAACCCTTTCCCAAAAAGCTTCGAGACTTATACTAGTGATGCTATGCCATACCATGAGTCCCAACTGCACTTCCAAGTATTAAAATTCAGCCTGAGTTTGACGGCACTACCAACCAGCCAAAAAAAAAAAATGAAGGAGAAACATCCAAATCCAATTGTGTCCAGTAAATTTAGGTTACAGTCGGTTCGTACGGCTGTTAGACCTCAATTCTCGCACCTTATAGACGATTATATGGAAAGGGGGAGGGGGGAGTGCTTTTGGGAAGGTGAATTTGGATTTCTTTTTTCAGTTTATGGTAAGGACGTGCAAAGGCAGGTAGAGATACGAGATAGATACAAGCATTTTTGCAACTTCATCGTCTGATGTTCTCTGCTCCTTGCCACACCACACATCCTTGAGCCTGGAATATATAAAATGTAATTGCTTCTAGCACCCCGAGCATCAAAGGCAACAAAAACAACAAACAAAAAAAACCAGAATCCTTTTCGGATGGTTGCCTCGTGTATGGAAATTGCGGTCAGGATGAGATTTTTTTTTGTTTTTTATTTTTGAGGCGAATTCTCAACCATTTTCCTGCATTCAATAGAAGAAAACTATCTGAATTCCCTTTTCACCTCCTACCCTTCACACCCACAAATGCAAAGTACTTTGTGAGTGATGAGTGCTAAACGTAATTACTTGTGGTGTTGACCACCTTCACAGAGGTTCCCAAGTTCCCAGAAAAAAGGATGCATTTGGAAAACTATGTCTAAACAGTCTCCCGCAATGCAAAAAAAAGTCCTTGCAATCTCAGAACCAAAACACTTTAATGACAATTTAAAGTACATCTTTAAAACTGCTGAGCTTTAACTCCCCCCCCGAAGAAGGAACCCGAGGGACTTTGAGGTCCTTTTGTTTTTTTTTACTTTTCACGTTGACACTCACTTCACTCTGGCAAAACATAAAACACATTGTGCCCATGGCTGAGTGACGTGTATTTTTTGTGTTGTCATTATTAACGTAATAAATTAACATAAACAGGATTTTCCGGTTCGTTTTTTATCCTGTTGTTGTTGTCTTATTATATGTATGTACTTTGAATTTTTCGAATTTAAAATTTAAGGAACAGGAACCAGCAGAAGTGAAATGAAACCAAAAAAAAAAGTCTCCAATGGCGGAATGTCATGCTTTTGTTTGGCTTTACATTTTCGTTTGCATTTTTTTCTTTTACTTCCTGTTTTTTTTTAGTTTTTTTTTTTGTGAAATGAAAATTAAAGAACATCCTTAGGGGAAAATTGTAAATTTTTGTTTTCACTTAGTCTTGATGAGCGCATTGTTCTATGGAATTTAAATTTCGGTTCGGAGCAAGCATTTGGCTATGGAGTGCTAATTATGGTTGCAGGCATTTTTCTGGTTAATGGAGGATAATTTACTATTAAAATCAACTTGCGCGGGAATAGGTTGAGTTTGAGTGCTATCCCAGTCTTAGATTGGTTGCTTCTATTCAGCTGACGTTAGGCGATTATACAGACAGAAATTAAAATGCATTTTTAAGGAGTTAAGTAATTGGGAACATCATGGAGTAAAAGGAAAGTAATGGCATGATTATCTTGTTAGTGCAATGTCAAGTCTAGAAGGCACCTTTCAAGAACTCAATTAATACTATTGTCTTAGCAATTGATGATGCTAAAGAATATACTGAGGATAAGGACAACGAATCGTCGGAGATTTCAAATGTTTCTATCTTAAAATTGCCAAAATTTAGTTCTACTTTTCAAAAATGGGTACATAGGAAAGTTTTGATATTTTTATAGTCTTTTTAATAACATGAAAAACTGACAAAGGCCATAAAATTGACTGGCCTAGCAAATCAAATAAAGTCTGTTTTAACTCAATTATCTTCAACTTTATTTACATTTCATTTCATTTGGGGTGCCACAAGTTAGCCACTTAGGGCCTCTTCTCTTTATTGTTGTTAAAATGATGATTTTTCAGTTTTAAAAGATTGTATGGTACTTTAATGGCACTGTCGGAAATGTTTCTTCCAAAATTTGGATTGTTCCGTTGCATGTGTGGGACGTAATGCCATTTTGTTGAAGGAAACAAATGTGGTCTACATTAAGAGGGTCTTCGGGTTTGATTGGGTTCAAAAAGTAATCTTTTTACAGGCCAGACATTGCAGATTTGTGTAAAGTCAGAATTTCTGTATTTTAAACTGTATTTGAAACTATGTGTTGTTTTTATAAAAAAGTTGAACACAATTCATGAAATTTTGACTTTTTTTTTGCTCTTTTAAAGTCTGTCAAAAATATAATTTCCCAGTTTTTTTCAATTGTTGTCCACTCGGTGTATTTAAGTATACAAGAAGTAAGAGTAAATTCTAAGGAGGTGGGTCGGTCTATTCAGACTCCTATAACTTTGATTCTACTGAATATTTATAAGAAAATAGTTGCAAATTTAAGACTTCTCCCTTTTCATTTGTGTTTACAAAAAAATCCCAAAAAATACTCAAAAATCAAGGGGTCAAACTCTCTTAATGTCTTAAAATTCTAATCATAATAATAATCATTAGTTTGCCTGTTCACCATTTTACAGCGAATTTTAATAATTTCATTGTGTCTATTTTTAATAATGGCAAAGTTTTTACTTGTCAAAAATCAAAAGATGACAGCTTCAAAAATGACAACATATAAAATAGTGGACTGAAAAAGTTGTATCTGAAATTTTTTTAAATAAAATTTTGCTTAAAGTTTGAAAAAGTGTTCCAAAAATCCAAAATAGGCCATCAAAACTTAGGACCTTATTCCATACTCGAATATAATATGATTCTAAAACATTCCTGAAATCCCTAATTTCAGTTAAGACCTGTTTTCAACAAATAAAAATAAATATATACGTCAATATTAATATGTAAATCAAAGACCCTTAAACTTAAACATGCAATTCAAGAGTTTTCTAAATGAATTTATGTCAAATCACTTATCAATTTTCTCAAGTCTTCTTTAAAAATATGTATTCTAATTGAAACAATTAAAACTAAACAGTTAGCACTTAACTTTTGTTTTCCATTATACGCATATGATAAAAAATTAACAAAGCAATTTTTCTACATCATTTTAAATGGAAATTCTACTTTAAAAAACTGAACATCACTCTTGAACGAATATTCTTGAAATACTCCCACTTATATACACACACTTTACTTATAAATCACTTCAAATAAAATCACAAAATAATCCTTAGAAAAATATCTCCTCATCTTTTCTCATCTCAGTAAAAGCATACTCAAAAATCTCTCTCTCTCAAAAAAAAAAAAAAAATGTCATTTCATTACCAAGATGTTCCTTAAAAAATTTAAGTGACAGCACACACACCCACCCACACACACGTATACACCTATCAAAAAAAATCCCACTTAAACACGGTCTTCATTTTTACATTTTATATCTTATTTTATCCTCAAATAGTCCTGGATATACCCCAGTAGGTATGACGAAGCACGCATTTTCAATTCCGCCTTCTCCTGAGATACTCGTATACTATACTTGTGCAAAAAAGCAAACCTTAGATGCAAAATTTTCTGAATAAATGATAACGAAATGCACTTTTGCACACTAAATCAGTTGCGCATAATTTACGTTAAAAATACCTTTTCACTTCTCACACCCAACACCACCACCACCACCACCACCGACCGGATGTAGATTTATAGAGAGCAGCCAGATGCCCTAAATCATAAGGACATAATGTAGTACTAGAGAGAGTAGGGGGACTTTGGATATTGCAATATTAAAAATCTTGAAAAATATTTTTGTATCTTCTTAGTTCTCGAATCAGGAACGTGTTTGAAGGTGTACTCTTTGGTTGTTGAACAAGTAAAGTCCTGTGCAAAGTTTGTTCGACAATTGAATAAGAAAAAAGTCGTTCCTTTTTCTATAGGGTGCTTTTTAGAATATATACCCCTAATTGTAGTTTCTCTTCTTATGATGAATAAATTTCATTAAATCCTCAATTAATTGATAGATTTATTTTAAGCCCAAGTTCAGGGAGGACACATTGATAGACAACATTTATACGTGCGTCGTCGTTTAAACAATCACAGCCTGTTGCAAGTTTTAATTTACCCTCCTTATCTGGCCCCTTATTCGATTTTGACAGTTTGCACATTAAACGTTTACCCATCATAAATAATGTCACCGCCACCACTGCACTGCTCTGGAATTTTCTCCTTTTTATCACTCATTCTATAGCACAAGTTGTAAAATTTTATGATTCTTTTTATGAGTTTTTTAAAAAAGAGGTAATAAAAAAAAAGAAAACTCCCGACAAAATATTGTTTACCGTTAACATTGCCAGGCAGTTTGTCCCGATATTATCGCTTGAAATATCCTTTTTTCGTATTTCATGTCATTGTTAGAGGAAGATGAGGAGAAGGATGACGGTTAGGTCGAGGATGACAGGAGCGACAACCCCGCACGGAACGATGATGTAAGCGGGATAGGGTTCCGCCATGCCGCGCTGGTATCGGCGGCGTGGGATTCACAGTCCCAACCCGATCCGTTCAATCGTGATGATGAAACTTAAATGACTCGAAAGGAAACAACATGCTGACAACATAAATGTGCGGCTGTTGCGGCTCCTGTGGAAGTCGCTGCTGTGGCTGTCAATCTGACATTCTATTGCATCAATTTTATGTGCTCGCATCCTGAAACGATTTCGCGAGGCGCGAGGGGGACTCTAAAATAAACACATATATCACCCGTTTTTTTTTATGGATGCGGTCTGGTATTAAATTGAACGAAAGGAATCACTTTAGTGCGCCAAAAGACCAACAGCGCAGCGGTAGGAGATCCTATTAAATGTCACTATATCGTGTCGGTGTCGGTGTCGTCGTTATGTCATTGCTACCTGAGTAATTTACCGTTATTATGGCGGTGCATCCTGTTTGCGAAATGAAACAATTTTTGTCGCGAACATGGTGGTTGTGCAATATCATTAAGGTGCGGGTGAGACTGCAGAAAAGGTCCTGGAGGATTATTATAAAATTATATAGCAGAGCAGCTGATGGCAAAGTTGACTCGGGGATAAGTTTCTCAAGACACAGCATTCTGTTTTTCTTTTTAATTCTTTTTTTTTAAATAGTGGCGCTGCATCAGAAGAACCTTAAATAATTAATCACATGAATTTATTATGGAAGGTACAGGATTAATGACAGGATAATTAAGTGTAGGTATACGTTCCTTACACCTACCTTCTATAACTGCACATCTGAAATTCCCATGAAACTTAACAAGCCAAAGTAACGATGGAAGTGAATTATGGACATGGTTTGAGTGGTATAGAGGGCGGGTTGGAGGCCAGCAGATGGCGGCGACGGTGGTAGTGGAGTGGCGCGTATAGTGTCGTGGCATGCGGAGAAGGTTTTTAATTTCTGACTTTTGGCAACGGAATGTAACAAGATGGAGCAAGAGAGAGAGAGTGAGAGAGACCCACGACCAAAGACGGTATAAGGATAATGCTTCCTTAAGGTCATGCTCCTTATGCGAAAATCTGCATAGAACACTCTGATCCTGATGCAAAGAGTAATACATAATCGCTGGTAATTACAATGTTAATTTTGTTAAATTGAAATGTTAATAGGTTTTCTGCGAGGAGGACTTTTGTAATTACACGATACCAAAAGAGGCTGAAACCTCTAGAATCCTTCGTCTTCTTGTTCTTCTTCTGCGATGATGTCGGGAAGCTTGTTAAGATTTATGGGTTAGTTTTAATTTTGGTTTTTCAGTTAAATGTTTTCTGTGGTAAGGAAGAATTTAAGTGAAATTTATTAGAACAATTAAATTTAAATGTCTTAATAGGCCAAATTAAGGACGATTGAGCGTTATTTTTTTATTTCTAATGAATTTTTTTTTCATTTTGGGGATATTCAATAAATATTTCTATCCATCTAAAGTTAGAATTAAAAATTTAGACACACTTAACTATGTACATTAACTTATCGAAAAGATCTTATGTACATACATATATTTTTTTGTAAATAAGAAAAAACTAACTTTCATTATATTTTACTAAACAAAAGTTACTTCTCATTGTTTTTTTTTTGTTCTTATACCTTATTCTAAAAAATTACTTTTGGCAACTTATCCAAAAACTGCTTACGTGATTGTCATAAATACATAATGAAAATGTTAAAGTTTTTCCAAAACAACAACAACAAAAATAATAAAACAATAGCTTATAGTGAACAATTACAAAAGGTATAGGAGGCGTATGAGTAACTTTTTTATTGCATTAGAATTGGAAGGTAAACAAAATTGGTAGGTATTTGTTTTCGATTGGCGATATATTTATATAAAGACATGTACATATATAAGTTATAAAACAAAAGTTTTGGATTAACTGTCTATTTGTAACTTGGCCTTGAGCGAAGTAGAAATATGTAGTTGAAATTTAATTCTGGTAGTACATAGACTAGTTTTGGAAAATTGAAGCAAAATTGCTACTCACCCCTAGGTCCGTTTTCTTATCCTTGTTTCTTCAATAAAATATAATTTAATACAAAAATGATCACATGACCATAAAATTAGCTTTTATTTGAAATATAAAAATGCTCGTTAATGTTTGCATATGATTTAAGCAAATGCGAAATTAAACCCCCTTGTTTTTTGGTTAGTGAATACGCTACAGATCAAAATTTAATATTAAAAGCAACAACAACGAATAAGTGAACAAAAATAAGCTAGTAAAAGGATTTAAGTAAAGAAAGAGCTTGGGTTTGTGAAATGTAGGAGGCAGTTCGGTGGTGCAAGAAATAAATTAATAAATTGCAGAGGTTACAAACTACTTTAATTTCGAAAATTCACTGAAAGTATTATGTCATTAAATGATAAATGAAAATACCAAAAAAAAATTACAGTAATCCTGGTGTCATTGGAAGAGTTCCCAACCAAAATTGAACCAGAAATATAAAACTTTACCAGTTAATTTTATGACAATTAAAAAAGACAGATAACACAATTGCTAAAATAACAAATTTGAAGTTCAAAACATAAATTTAAATAAAATTAAATCGACACTACTCGTATTTCATTTAAATTGTGATGTAAAAAAGAAAAGATTTATTAGTTTATAAACATTTCATTTTATGTATAAACTTGTGGATGGTGATACATAAACTGAAACATAAAGTTCTGACAACCTTTAGCTATTTCTCTCTGTACGTAATGAACCAGAAAGTCATTTACTTAACGTCATAAACTCTCCACAACCAAATTATATCAGGAATATTTCACTCCTCCCCCCCCAAAAAAAAACAACAACAAAAATAATTCCGTTCAAAAGTTATGCGAGAACAATATTAAACCAAGCCGCAAGAGAGAAATACCACAGTAAAATGCATTTTTAATTGTCCAGCTATACACATAAAAACTCTCCACACCACATCTTAGTTTGGCAGGATAATTTCAGCAGACAAATCACTACGAGACGTATCCTTATTTCAAACAACCAAAAAACCAACTCCTTCTAACCATTCCCATTATCATTGGACCGCATTGTTAAAAAGTTTGCCCTCAGTATATAAATGTGTAAGTATGTATAGATGTATGTGTTTAAACATTTTATGCGGTTTAACTTCGATGTTGTTGAATGTAGACACTGTCGACCGACAACGGCGACGAACGGAGTGCAGAAGGATACTCTTCCGGATGTATTATATTTTTGCAGTTCGCAGGACTATTTTGGTTCATTTGTTCATTATTTATTTTTTTTTTTTTGGGGATGTGAAGAAATGGCAGACGACCAAAATGACAGGAATTTCAAATACCCGAATACAGTCTCTTACTACCACACTGAACCGTATAAAAAAGGATATCTTAAGTATCCTTTTACAATATCTACTAGTACAAACAAAAAAACCGATATGCACCCCATGAGATACATTTGACTTTAACAACATTTGGCAGGACCCAGCAGACAGAGAGAAAATAGAAGCGCGCTTCATGAAATTGAAAATTGCTCAATAGGTGCGGTAGCGGTTTAATGTTATAGTGCCAAGCAAAGGATCCATAAAAAGGATATCCTTGCACCGCAAGATAAAAATTCTGTAGTTTCTCAAAATGAACACACACACACACAGACACACTCGGTTTCACAGCACCAAATAAGTTGAAAAGTTTTCCTTAAAAGTGATAACAAGGATCTGTGGATGGGGGTGTCGAGGGAGGAGCAGAAGAGTGTGTATCTCACAGGACTAACTTCTATTATCGCACTTATGAAGGATAGAAAAAGTCTGATGGGGGATGGTAAGTTTGAGTGGGTAGCAGCCAGCCGCCTTGGCACGATATAAATGCCAACAAAAATACAAAATATTTTCGAAGGAAATTGTTTTCGTTTTTTTTTTTCGTGGCATCCTGCAGGAGACGGCTACGACGACGACGACAACGTTCATTGACGACGACGGACAGCAGTATCAGGATATCAGCTTGATAAGGTTTCATATACGAGTAAGACTACGAGTATGTTGGTATAGGAAGGGGGATGGAAAAAAGGTACTTTAATTCGTTCACCGATGAAAGTTATTCGAGGTAAAAGAGGATATAATGCAATATCCTTTGACCAATGTGAACCTTCTGTCACATTAAATTGAATTATGTGGACTTGGTGCTGCGTTGCGAATCGCTGCTGGTAGTGGTAGTGGTAGTGGTATTGAAACCGGAAGTGAGAAAATACAGTAGCAGAGCATTATACCTACTGATAGTTGGTAAAATGGTGGAATAAAGGGAGTGAGAGAATTACGTAATGCAGTGAGATACGAGTATGTACGTGATCCTGGATGGGATTAGTTATTTATGATTTTGTTTATTATTTCACTGAACGAAAATAAAATTTTTGTATTGTGTACAAATAACGGCTGTTTTAGAGAAAAGGTGGGATACAATTCAAAAAGGGCAATTATCTGCCATAAATCTTTTTTGGCGGAAATATGTACATATATAGGTACATGGACTGGACATGTAGATAGATATTTTTTAAATGGAACTCTTGTTTTCAAATAAACTACTGTTATGTAATGGTTGTGGAAAACAAGCTTAATATTAAAAGCCGCTAACTTTCCAATAGTAGTGATGTTAATTATGCTGCGTCCAATGCATTTCGAACCCTTAACGGTTGGACCGATTTTAATGTAATTAAAGGATTGATAAGTAAGAAATAATTATCTTTATTTTTGTTTAATAAGTTAAGGCGTTTTTTATGGCATTTTTTCGATGAATATTGTCTATTGTTTGACAGTCAAACTGTATTAAAATTTTAATTCAGTAAGGTTTGGAAGGTCTTAGTCATGCTGTCTGATATTACTCAACAATCATAAGAGAGCTTTCAGCTTTTCTCTACTGAAGGCAGAACATTATAGAAAGATATTGACAGCATTTGTTTTGGGAAATCAAATGCTGCTTTCGGGATGTTTTTCTTACCCAATCGTATCTCCAACGAAGAATTGTATGGTTGAAAGGATCAGGAACTTATTGACACTATTATATAAAGTCACATGATGGCATTGGATTGGACAAGTGCTTCAAAAAAAAGTAATGACTGCACTACAGGACGGACCATGTAGAAGAATCCACTCGCTCAAAAAGGTAGAAGAGTTGGGAGACTGAGGAGAACGTAGAGAAGAACATGTGGGGAGGAATCATTTATCTTGAAGAAAAGTTGGAAGGAGCCTAAATACATAGTCAAAAGATTATCTATAGTAAAATTATTTGAATCAAGAACTTCATAACTTTTCATTAACTTTAGATAGACAACTGAATGATAAAAATTTGACAACCTACTGACAATCAATAATATTTTCGTTTCATTTTACTGTCTTCCTTTGTATTTTTTTCCATATTTACTCACTTTTTAACCATTCCCTAGACTACGATAAACATTTCAAAACCAAAATTATCAAAATCGGCCGAGCCGTTCTCGAGTTTTAGAGAGACAAATAAACAGAAATTAATTATTATGCATAGAGGGTTATTGTACTGCTTTGAACTATTGTATAATGTATTGCAGTTTTTATAGGAGTAAATGAAGTATGGAATAAACCGCAGTCTAGAATAAAATTTTAAAAACTAATTTCTAATTGGAAAAACATTATTTAGATACAAATAATCCTCTTGAACCACTCCCTATCTATAAAAACCGCATCAAAATCCGTTGCGTAGTTTTAAAGATCTAAGAATACATAGGGACAAACAGTAAGAAAATACCTTAAAAATTTGAATATTAGAAGGAAATTTGTACTTGCAATTTAATATTTCAGTAAGCTTATAATACCTTTGAGGAAGTGTTTAGGAAGTGGAGTGTTGGTTAGATTAGCACCTGCTAGAACCTCAAAAGATTTTAATTTGTATAACTTTCTTTAAAATCAATAAAGACCAACAAACAATCCAATTATTTAAAATTACGTTCCATAATACGATAATAAAAATTAAACGCACTCCTACTCAAAAATAATTGTGTGTAAACTTGAAAAAAAAAAATAACACCACAACATAACACAACAAAACTTCACACAATAAATATAATGTAAGTCTTTATCAAAAAGGAATTTGGCAAAAGTTTAAATTTAACCTCATTTTAGACTTCACCTCGTGTTTGTCCTTAAAGGTTGTTTGTAGGTAAAAAGAAACACGCAAACATGTTCATAATCCAAAGTCCTTTTAAAATCTCAAAAAAAAAAAACAAAAAAAAAATCCATAAACATTATCCCCAAACAACCTTATACATACAAAAAGAATGTCGTCGTATAATAAACAAAAATTATATTCCCTTTTTGTCCTCCAGAAAATTATGGAACAGAGAAGCACCCATTTAATTTCCATTTTCATTCCCTGACGTCTATTACATTCCGTTTGAAATATTTTTATTGCTCATTTTGTTTTGCTTGTAAGCCGTTAATAATACCAAAAATGCCAACTTTTTTTTTTCTTTCTTTTCTTTTTTTGGTTATTGTGCTTTACGAGACCATAACCCCATCTTTTTTTCAGATACGGTGTCAGTAGGTGTATCTCTTCGTTCTGCTTAATCAACCATTTTGAAACGGTTTTTTTCGTTTTTCGTCTTTTTTTTTCTGGATGTTGTCTGCCTGCTTCTAATTAGGGAACGGAAAAGAAAAGTTTCACCATTGAAAAAGTTTAATGACTGCAAAATATTTTATGTTTCTTAGGAAATTTTTGTGTCTGTGTAGTCGTGTTTTCGAGCGGAAAATGAAAAACTTGAACAAAAATGAACAAATTAAGTCACAACAAAAGAAGTCTTTTCTTTTTTTTTGTTATGTTGGTGTCTCTTGTTTTTTTTTTTTGTGTTATATTTTGGATTTTTAAAAGTTATCAACCATGAATTTTTGCTAAGGATAAAAATGAGCCACTGGGCACGATATAAAATTTATGATCTAGAAAGGAGGCTAAAATATGTTTATGGCCACTGTTTTTCGTTTTTCATTTTTTTTTGTGTGTTTATTATAAAGGATATAAAGTCCCCAAGGGCAAGAACTCAATCGAAAATATTTGTTTTCGTTTTTGCTGTTTTTTTTGTTGAGTCAATATTCATTGGATTTGAAAACTATATCAATGAAATCGGGAAGGATTTAACGATTAGGTTAGCTTATTGAATTTTTTGGCAAAATGGAATTTTAGATTATCGCTTAATGTCTTCAAAAAGAAGATTGTTCTTCAATAAAAGTTGACATTGGGTCGGCTTATACGGAGGAATTGTTTTGGATTCTTTGAAAAACCTTCATTTAATTTTTTATTAGGTAAAGGAATAATGATAGACTGCAAGTTTTACTTTTTTTTAGCAGATGCCATTGTTCGGTTAATTCTCTGACCTTGGAGGAATAGAAGCTGAAGGTTTTATAAAGATAACGAGAAGATGTGTCATTAAAATTTATGCCACTCAATTTTCAATAGGCTAGCAAAATGTTTTAAAGAAAAATGTCAAATATTTATACTTTAATAAAGCTTAAGTTTGTAAAGGGTGTTTTTTTTTGACGTTTGGTTTTTAATCTAAGAATTCTTTTTTGGGAGTTGGTCTTTTTGACAGTTGTCAATTGATTTATGCTGAATTTAATTTGCCATTTAATAGACTTGACATGAATAGACTTACTCCTGAGCAACGTTTAGTGAATGGACCCAAAACGAGATGGCCACCGATCCCGATTTTCACAAGAAAATTTTGTTCAGCTCATTTTTGGTTGAATGGGAACGTTAATACGAAAAAATTGTGGTATTTGAAGTAATCATAATCCACAAGCCTTTGTTGAGATACCGCTCCGTTGCATCCTCAAAATGTCACTGTTTGGTGTGGTCTTTGGTCAGAGGGAATTAATGGTTCATATTTCTATGAAGCCGGGGAACACTACAGAGCCATGATTAATGACTTTTTCGAGTTTGAATTGGGGGATGTTGATGTTGGCAATTTTTGGTTCCAACAAAATGGCGTTACATGCCATATATCCAACGACACAATCAATTTATTGAAGGAAACTTTTGGAGAGTGCATTTAGTCACGTCGTCGTCGTCGCGTCGTGGGCCTTGGACCTGGCCTCCAGGATTATGGGACTATTTTTTGTTGGGTTATGTGAAGTCACTTATCTATGCAGATAAGGCCAAGACAATTGATGCCTACGAGGAGAATATTGGGACAACTACTGAGGGTCTAATTGCTGCAAAAAGTGGTCGAAAATTGGGCCTCTCAGTTGGAATTTATTGAGCCTGCCGTGGCGGCCACTTGCCCGACGTGATTTTTAAAATATAATGGCAAATCCTTATCTTTGTAGTAAAGGTAAATTCTTGACCATAACATTAAATTATAAGTATTTTATTTTTTCTTAAAAACCGCACTTCTAAATAAGACAACCTTTACAAACTTAGAAAATTTCAGACAAATGGTGTAGTTATTCGAAAACCACTATGATTTGATTAAAGAAGCTCAACATTGATCTCAAATGTAGAATTCTTCGTTTTTCGAGTAATAGTGTCTATCGAAGTATACCATCAATTTTTATTGGAACATGTTGGTTACATCCTATGATGCATGAAAACCATCATTAAATCCAACCAACATTCTTAAAAGCAACATAATTCTCAATTGTGTCAGGATGCACTAGAACAACTTGAAAATCCATTCGTGCGTCGTCGTCTTCATTGGTTCGTTCCTGGGTAAGTAGATATAAGGATACCTCAAATATTCATGAATGTCGGTGATAAATTCACAAATCGAAAACTCTTCGACACCAAATTTAAAGTAGAGATATAAGATTTCCCAATAAATCTACATTCTTATACTCGTAACTACCATCAGGCAAGGACTATCCATTTCACCCCAGCTCTCTCGTACATATGTCGATCTGTGCAGCAGGATATCAGGTATAGGTACCACTTTTCTCATGAGTCATGACTCATGACCAACCAACCACTGGATTTTTGTTTTCTAATGGCACAATATTGCTGTCAATGCTTTTGCTTGAGTTGTGGGTCCTCTGTCCCGATATGTACTCATTTTATGTGTGTTTCCTTTCCACATGTCCTTAATATGAACTTATAAGATGCATCACATAGAATTTTTGCTGCATTCGACTTCGAAAAATCATATTTCATTCAGGACGATGATTTTCAAAGGAATTGTGAGGACTTTCAACTCAATAATCTGAATGAAATATATTCGAGTAATTTGATGCATATTTAGTTGTCACTTTTTAATAAATATCGAGATGCATATGAAGCATCAATGCATATGGCCAAGTTATTTGTGGTTCAGAATTAATACGAATAAATTCTTTAAAAAAGAAAAAATTCACATGAAGATTTTTCTGAAAATAAATTCCTGACTATGACAGGTTTGTGTGTAAGAGAAAAATCGATTAAAGTAAGACTCTGAAACTTGAATTGAAGATTCTAAAATCCAATCGAGAATGCATCGAAAAAAAAACCAATTTCAAACATGTACGAAATTTTTCAGGTTAGATATTTTTTATCGAATTACTTGACATGTGATTCAATTCCTTGAATTCATTGTTGATTTCCTTTTGATTGACTAAAAACCAGGTACCTTCTTCCTCAAAACGCCTTAAAATTCCTAACTAAGAAGGTTTTACGCCTCCATAACCATTCACCCGCAGATGGTCTCTTATACATTTTGATACCTACACAAGATTTCTATAAAAAGCCAGAAAACAAAGACAAAGAGACAGAAAAAAAAAAGACCAGGACCACATATCTACTCTTTTCGGATACCATCAATCAAATCGAAAGGAAAAAATATATAAATTCGATTATAAATTGTATCCTCAATAAATTGAATCAATATTTTTTCTCTAAAAATAAAAATAAATAAAAATAAAAATAAAAAATAAAACAGACCTACACACAATATTTGAAAAGTAATATCATGGTTCGTTTACAAGCTTACTTGTTTGTCCCTACTCTTCCAGAACTTCAATCTTCCATTTTACACACAGATACGAGTATACGTGAGATGGTTGAGTAAGCTTAAAGTCTGCTCTTTTAGCAGGAATAGTAATAATAATGATGATGATGGTGTTGGTGTTGGGGGATGGAGATGGGGGGATGGTCTGGTCATGTAGGTGAAGGAGCTTTGAAAATTTTCTTTGAGGTAAAATACAGTTTTTTTTTTTGTTTTTTAATCGAAAACACACGAAAAGTGCTGGAGTGTATGGTGTACCTTAATTTTATACCATCCTCAGGTATGAAATACAATTTAGAGTTACCAACAATGAAAAACGAAGTTTAATCAAAATTGATAAAGCGATTAACAAGAATCATAGTGTAAGAGTTCTCAATTTGAATTTTAAAATATAAATTAAAACATGCAAAAGCGTACAAAACACATTAAGCAAAAAAATAAAAAATCATGCAAAAAAACTTTATCTAGGCATGTACATTACATAAAAAAAACACAACTTGTTCGATCAATTGCTTTATTAGAACTAACTATATTATTAACATAAAAGTGAGCGATGATGCTTAGAAGAAGCTTGATACAGTTAAAGCAAAGAGAAAGTATATGATACATAAGAATATGATCCGATAATTCTGTTACTTGAGAGTAACAGATCATTATGAGAATACATAATACAATGTTTCAAATAAATGTTAAAAAATAAATAATACATAATTAAAAGCTTTTCTGCTTAAATTTATGCAAGTGCATGATATCGTAAATGGGTTGCCATGTATTTGAATTCGAATTAAAAGACAATCTTAATTTTAAAAAATACTTGTAAGGGATGAAGTCTCTTACAACTCGATCATCCTGACAATAAATCGTCCTCGATTTACGATTCCATGAACACTCATCATTTCTTAAATAAATTCTTAAAGCGAAATTACATAGTAATAAGTTTTTCTTTTTTTTTTGTCTTTTGTGTATAAATATACTATATATTTGAGTTATAATATTTGTTTAAAATATTATTATTTTTTTTATAGAATAATAACATTCGAATTGTTAATTTATCATATTTTCATTTAAATAGAATTCTTTTAAATTACATTTTGAAAACAAAAATAACATAAGAATGATACAACATTTTGATTTTTGAAATTTGAACATTTTGTTTTGACATTTTTTTTTTTATACATTACGGACTTTTTTTTATTTTCTCGTTATGTCTTTAAGATACGATCATACATCATAGCATAAATCAATGCTATTTATATTGCTATATCATGCAAGATTATTTTATAACAACATAAAACATAAAAATTAATCTAAAATAAAAACTTTAAAATAAGCGATTTTAAATCTTGATACATGCAAACTTGACTTATGTTTGAACATAAGGCTTCATATTTTCAGGACAACATACTCCTTCGTACGGCACGCGAGATATCTGTAAATTTTCTAAATCCTTTACAACATATCGGTCATTTTCTAAAATTTTGACGACCTCAAAAGGTCCTTTATACTTAGCCAAAAATTTTTTGTTCAGGCCGGGAGTATTTACAACGTTTTTTATCAATACATGGTCACCTATTTTATATTGAAACGGTTTCTTGTGACGTTTATCGAAGTAAAGTTTGTTTTGATTTTGACTCACAATAGTTTTCTCATTTGCTTTTTTCCTAACGGCTTCTAAATCTCGTGGGTCTTGGTCTATCACATTTTGATCTAAATACTCTTTAACATTGTCTTGAATTATACCCTTTTGAACAACCCCAAAAAGTAGA
The DNA here is from genome assembly GCA_905146935.1 of Scaeva pyrastri. Classification (NCBI taxonomy): domain Eukaryota; kingdom Metazoa; phylum Arthropoda; class Insecta; order Diptera; family Syrphidae; genus Scaeva; species Scaeva pyrastri. The sequence goes on along the minus strand of LR989927.1, from coordinate 21,746,717 downwards.
ATGCTTGGACTTATACCTGTGCTCTTGTTTTCGGTGTTATTGAGAGCAAACTCAACTTTATGCAAATATTTTGCCCAACTACCTGACTCGAGCTCGCTTTCCTTTGATAGCATAGGCGTAAGACACCTGTTTATCCGTTCAACCTGACCGTTGGATTGGGGTGAACTTGTTGCGACTTTAATGTGTTGAATAGTATATTTTTCGCAAAAGTTGGAAAAATCGTCGGATGTAAAACAACTACCCCTATCCGAAATAATGCGTGATGGTTTACTATAAAAAGAAAAATAAGATTCTAGACATTGTATTACTTCTTTTGTCGTTGTACTTTTAACTGCATAAAGCTTAGTGAATTTCGAAAATCCGTCAACTATAACAAATATATGCTTTTTGCTGTTGCTGGGAGATGTTGGCAATGGACCATAATGGTCAATATGAAGTGTTTCAAAGGGTTTATCACCTTTAGGGATATTGTGCAATATCGCTTCCTTTTTTCCACTTGGGCAAGAAAAATGTAAACATTTTAAACAATTATTAATATATTGTTTTATTTTCTGTTTCATACTAGGAAACCAGTATGTTTTCCTCAAAAAATTTAAACATTTCTCTACGCCGAGATGACACAAGCTTTCGTGGTGTGTTTGGATGACGTTTCTTTCCATCATGGACGGTACATAAAAGAAAACCTTTTTATTTATCTTTCGGTACACAAGTCCATTTATGAGTTCGTAGGCTGAACTTTCCCTTTTTTCCAACATCTCAACTAGTTTTCTTATAGTTGGATCTTTCTGTTGGGCAGCAGCAAGCGCGTGTTCAAAAGACTCGAGTTCGACGATTAGAATGTTGTGACACCGACTGAGAGCGTCAACATGACCCATTCGTTTGCCATCTCTATGTTCTATGACATAGTCAAAATCCTGAAGCTCTAAAGCCCAACGCGAGATCCTAGGATTTAAAATCTTTTTGCTAAGTGTTTGAGTCAGTGACCTACAGTCAGTGACTATTTTGAAACGGATACCTGTCAAATAAACCCGGAATCTTCGTAGAGCATAAATAATGGCTAGAGTTTCTAGCTCATATGAATGGTATCTAGATTCTTGATCAGTTGAGCGCTTGGAAAAGAAAAACACTGGATGTAGCTTTTTGTCATCTTGACGCTGTAGCAATACAGCACCGAAGCCCATGCTGCTGGCATCACAGTGAAGCTCTGTGTCGGCGGTCGGATCGAATATAAATACAAACGCTGCATCTTTTCTCAAGAGATCATAAAGTGGTTTCGCTAATAAGGAAAAACACTTTATAAATTTTCGGAAGTATGAGCATAATCCCAAAAATGAGTGCAGTCTCTTCTGATTGGTGGGTATGGGAAAGTCTGCTACGGCTTTTAAACCTTCGTAATTTGGACTTATTCCATTTGCACATACTTCATACCCCAGATACTTTATTTTCTCATACATAAACACACATTTGTCAAGGCGTAACTGCAATCTATTTTCGGAAACTATCTCTAAAACTTCCTTCAAAACCACAAAATGTTCCTCTTTAGTTTCTGTAGCAACCAATAAGTCGTCAATGTAAATTAATAATTTTCCCCAGCTAATAAGATTTTTGAAAATTTGGTTAATATAACGTTGAAAAACTGCGGGGGCGTTCTTCAGCCCGAAAGGCATACGCAGATATTCAAACTGCCCCATGGGAGTTACAAATGACGTAAATTTTATCGATTCTTCGGCCATTTTCACATGATGAAAACCGCTTTTAAGATCAAGCAATGAAAAATATTTTTTGTTCCGTAGTCTATCGAGATGATCTTCGATTAGAGGTAAAGGAAAATTGTCCTTAACCGTTACTTTATTTAAATGGCGGTAATCTACACAAAGGCGAACTTCACCTGTCTTTTTCCTAGTTAAAACTATTGGCGACGCATAAGGTGAACAACTTTCGCGTATAATGTTATTCCGAAGCAAATCATCTAAAACCTTTTGCAATTCGATTTTATGAGCGTAAGGTAGACGCCTTGGTGCGCAACTGAAGAAACTATTCGCGTTCGTCAAAACTATTTTCATTTCAAAACCATTATCCAAATATTTTGAGTTCATTGAAATACTCCCGAAAACTAATTTTTTTAATTTAATTTGATCTTCATAAATCAATTTTTCATTTATTTTTAACGAAAAGTTTTCATCGCGAATATCGCATGTATCAATTTTTAAAATTTCATCTTCAAAATTCAAGCTATCACAACTTTTAATACAAGTTTCCTTTTCAATATTTTTATAATTAGATTCGTTTTCTATATTTTTTAAATTAGTTTTTTCAATTGTCAACTTAATATTTGTTTTATGTAAAAAATCTCTACCTAATATGATTGGATCTTTCATGGTTTTATCGCTCACAACATAAAGACATACATTTATAAAATTATCATAAAATTTAACATAAAATAAACATTTACCTAATATAACCAATTTAGAGTTATTGATACCAACAAAATCATAAGCAGGTGGTTCTAGAGATGTCATCATAAATGGTGGCACATATTTCTGCTGGATGAAGCTTATCGGGCTTCCGGTATCGATAACGGTCATTACGTGCATGCAAACTCGGATACTTTTGTCTTCACAACTTGAAAGCTCGAACTCCAGAACTCCATGAAAGTCAGTCATTAACGTTGAAATTTGTGGTTCATTTGGTAGATTTTCCTTTTGAACCATGAGAACCGATGATACTTGCGGACAGTCGCTTACAACATGTCCTTTCTTACCGCAACGAAAACATGAACCTTTTTCACGATGTGGTTTTGGACACTTGGTGGATATGTGACCAACTTCATTACAATTGTAGCATTTGATTTTAGATTCGGTTCGTTGCAACGGCTTTGTATGCTGTGTAGGTCTGTTGTTGGTTGTCGTTGAAGGTTGTCGTTCAGCCTTCATTCTTTCATATTTTCGTAGAACAGTTTTCAGCTCTGATATGGTATTGGCTGTGAGCATAAGTTGATTGTTAAACACAGAATCTGGGATGCCTTTTATTATGTAGGCAATCACATCCTGCTCATCAATATCTGCCGACGACGCAATCTCCTGCATAGCGAGGACATATTGCTGATAATTTTCATCTTTTCGCTTCTTTCGATGTCGCAACGTATTATGGACATCTGTTGCTGTCGTGTGATGGTAAAATTCTAACAAAAGAGCAGCCTTAAGCTCACTCCATGACCGAAAAGATTTAGATCTAAGAAATAACTTCGCTGTACCTTTGAGAAGCCTTTTGGAATGTATAAAAGACTCTGACTCACTAAGATGGTAAGTGACCATTGCATCTTCGACGGCATCTATCCACTTCTTGATAGGGTATTCGTCGTCACCACAAAAAGTCGGCAAGGAATCTTCAATGTCACGCGAAGAGCACGCGCCAGATCGAAAATCTGGAACAGGCCTGTTAAGTTCAGCCAAACGTCTCTCGAGTTCAACAATCTCCTCTTTCTTTCTTACCATTTCACGGAGTCTTTCAAGACGTTGTGAAACAACACTTTCCTCATCTTCCAGGTCATTATTAGCACATTCCCCACCTTCATCATCATCATCGTCAGGAAAAAATCGCTCAATCTGATTTACCTCAAACGATGTGATGGCTTCACTTAACCGAGCCTTAAGCGTAGCCTTGGCACCATGTGTAGCCAAACCCATTTCGGCTAGCTTGTCTTTCAGTTTCTGCACAGTAGCAGTTTGCAAATAACTCAAAGCACGTGTACTAGCATCCATTTTCATAAATTTTCTTAGTTTTGCGTAAAAACATCAATAAAATGTAGGCGCACAATTGTCATAACACATGCAATAAATTTATGATTTAATTATGAGTACTTTATCTCACTTCTGATAGTTTGTAAGAGTTCTCAATTTGAATTTTAAAATATAAATTAAAACATGCAAAAGCGTACAAAACACATTAAGCAAAAAAATAAAAAATCATGCAAAAAAACTTTATCTAGGCATGTACATTACATAAAAAAAACACAACTTGTTCGATCAATTGCTTTATTAGAACTAACTATATTATTAACATAAAAGTGAGCGATGATGCTTAGAAGAAGCTTGATACAGTTAAAGCAAAGAGAAAGTATATGATACATAAGAATATGATCCGATAATTCTGTTACTTGAGAGTAACAGATCATTATGAGAATACATAATACAATGTTTCAAATAAATGTTAAAAAATAAATAATACATAATTAAAAGCTTTTCTGCTTAAATTTATGCAAGTGCATGATATCGTAAATGGGTTGCCATGTATTTGAATTCGAATTAAAAGACAATCTTAATTTTAAAAAATACTTGTAAGGGATGAAGTCTCTTACAATAGGAATCTAAGATCGTAAAACTTGGATTTGCCCAGATTTGTAAAAACAAAATTATTTCAGAACTTCAGTGTTGTGTGGACAAACGGAATTATTCCACAAGTCTCTACATTTATTCCGATCGTGAGTCGAAAAACGTCCATTCAGACCAAGGCGAACTGGTCTACGCTATCTCTCCAGGTCAGGAACAATGTAGGTGACATTTGAACAGCCGGACGAGTATTTCCTCTTCAATGTTGTTATTGGCTACTTTTCTTGATTGACCAATTGTTCTCCTAGTAATCGACGCCACCATATGATCGATCTGGATCAAGGAATTGTGTAATCTTTCTTGGTTCTTCCAAAATTGTTGATGTCGCCTCCAAAAGCTAGTATTAGGCTTGGACTTGGTGACAATGGTCACTCTTGTTGGCGTATCAGTACCATGGATTGCTTTCTCCAACTCCATGTTAAGGAGGAGGCAGGCCAGGCCATCCTCTTGTAGGAGCCCGTTGTAGATATTGATTGGTCTGAATAGCAATTTGTTTAAACTTGGTCATAGGCGGGTACATTTATTTGGGGTTTCGAATTCTCTCAGCTTAAAAGTCTGTAAGAAGATGGTCAGTTGGAATATTAAAAGGGCACGTTCATGTCCATAAAAACCAATTAAAAATGTTCCCACAAAAGAAAGCCGGTTTTAATATGAAAGCGGAAGACTTTGTTGCTTTCTAGATTCGAAATTAATGGATTTGTGTTTAGGAGACGATTGCAAAGTTACAAAAATTGGGATCAAAAAGTAATGAAATGAGAAACATTAAACTGCATATTAAAGTGGAACATTTGGCATCATGTGTCTTCGCATAAAAAAACTATATTCAGCACAAAGATAAATTAGGCCAAGGGCATCTGCAGGTCTAGCTTCCAACTGTCCAAAGACTGTAAAAAGGAGTTCAAAGCTACAGATCAAGGAGATAAAATGATAAAAAGTTTAACGCAAGAAAATTGCTATGAATCAATAAGGCAAATAAATATGACCTGTCAAATAAAATTTCTTTGAAATCAGGTCCGTCCTCTTCTGTTACTCTTACGCCATCTACTTAAAATAAAGCTGTCATAACTATGTAAGTTGCATAAAAAATTCCTGTTGGTGTATTTTTTTTTAAATGCCAGAGTAACTATCTTATGGAACTATTATAGCCATAAAATTGGAAACATATAACATAGGTAGTGTTAAATAATGAAAGCAAGCTTTAACATGGACACCTTCCCTGCCTACCCGCATTTTCGGACCTATGGAAAATCGCTCAGGTAACGCCCCAGTTTGGCTTGATTTTTGGTATATTTTTGACTTACAAAGTAGTAAGCCTTCATATCGTACCACCCCAGTACAATTTTGTAATCTGTGTTAAGGAACAGAAAACCCCCCTTGTTAGAGGGCGAAGTCTATCTAACACCTCTTGTTTCAATGAAATAGATGTTCGGTACTCATTGATTATATGTGTTCCTGCATTCCGCATTCGGGTAAACACAACCACCACGAGGCTACCACTAGGAGGGCTACCTCATATATAGTTGTAGGGCTTCCAGACCTGTAAGTGGAGAGTCCCTTAAAACTCAGGGCCCACCAATCCTTTCGACCATGATTAGCTCAAAAGAAAAAGACCGATAAGTTGCCGACCCAGCTTGTATGGGGAATACATTGCTTAGACTTATTACTCATGGGTCTATAATCAACATCACTAAGTGACGGGTGTTCGTTAAAAGTAGTCACCATGGTCAAAGTGTCAAAGTAAGAAAAGATCTTTGTAAAATATTTGTCTTTTTTTTAGACTGTCAAAACTTAATAGTAACAAACCTTTTGTCAGTTCAGCCGGCGATCTTTGGTCAATGTCTAATTTCAGCTTGCAAACTTTAAATTTTTTGTTTAAATAAAATTTTTATTGAATTGAATATACATACATAAGTATGTATTTGGTAAGTTCTAGTTTTTGGAGTTAAGTACTTTTTTGTACTCAAATATCTGATGCTTAAAAAATGTGAGTACTAGTATTTGACAGGTATTTCAATAGTGACGTACTACACGTGTAAAATTTAAGCAATATTTGAATAGTATCAAGTCAAAGTAAGTTTATAAACTGCGCACGTGCGTCAGTACTTTAGAATTTGTCTCTTTTGAATAATTATAGTACAAGGGTACTAAAATACAAGTTGGCATTGGTCTTTAAAACTGTTTTTTGTTTCTTTCCAGATTTTCATCGGTCGTTTAATCCAGAACTACTAAACAAATTTTGGGAGAAAATAATTGTTTGACTTAACATTTGCCTATCCAGGACTCGTTATTTTTAATATTTGAAAAACGATTGAACTACTTTAAAAAAAACTTGTGAAAAGAATTTAAAAAAAAAATCTATTTTATAAACAGTACATGTGGCAACTCTGTCAAAAAAACATTCTTCCAATCGGACCAAACAACTCAAACCCGGATAAACCATTTCTAAGTTGATTTGGTCAATTTATTGAAATCTAACAAAGTTATTTATTTGCACCCTTTAAATGAGGGTTTTTTACTCAATAGAGGTAGTTAGTAATACTCGAGTATTTTCTACACACCAACACACCAACAACACTTGAGATCTTTCTATAGCCAACAAAATAAATAAAAATAAATTTAAAAAATAAAAATTCAATATTTAAACGAAAAGTGGTGATTGAATTTGATGCAGTCGAATATTTGTAAAGAATTATTTTATGTTATGGGTGTAGGAGTGTAAAATATTCTCGCAATGATTTGGGTCCTTTTTTTTTGTGTAATGGTATTGAGTATGATATGAGGCCATATCTGGAAGAATATATGGGAGTCAAAAGGCTTTTGAAATGCGGGCGGGAACATCATATGGAATATTATACAACTTCTTATGAATTATGGATTGGAAAATTATTGTTTATTTTTGAAATATTATTTTATGCTGGCTATCGCATACATACAAAATAAAAAAAAAGAGAAAAAAAGGAAAAGTATCTATTATACCATATCAAACTTATAAGATGATTGAATTAGACGATAAAATTGATAATAATGGCAACGGTGGCAAATTTTCTGAAGATATTTATGTGAACATTGAGAATAGAGAAATTGATAAAGGATAGGATAAATAATAATTGTAAAAAGGAACGACCCATATCAAAATGATAGCCTGTTTAATTTATATATTATGTTTGCAGACGCATAATTTTTCCAACTTAAATATTAAAATTGATACACATGTGAAGAAGTGGATGTAAAGACTTCAATAAAAATGCTTATGAGCCACCAACTTTGAAAACCTCAGGAAATACAAATTTTCAATGCAATTTTTTATTGAATAACACTTTTTTTTATTTTATAATATTTTAAAGAAAGAAAACAATTTAATCAAGTGAAAAAAAAAGGAACTTATTGTAAAGGTGTCCTGTGGCGTATGTGGAATTTGTTGTCTTCCAATGTGATTTAATTATGATAAGTAGTAGACTAGAAAAGGAAAAATGAGGCTGGTTGCCGGCGACCCAAACTGATATGCATACTTTGAAAACTTGGTATTCCTAATATTTATGGATTTTCTTTTAATGTTGATTGATAGACATTTTATAAACAAAAAAATTTTATCAGACTTACAAAATTTCTCGAGATATTCTAGCGGAAAAACAATATTTGACACTTTTTCGTAAATATCAGTTTTACTTATTTATTTTTCGTAATAAAACTGTCACTTCGATATTTGTCAAAAATGTAACATTATGTTAACGGTTGTATTGCTCAAAAAATGAAAAAAATTTGAAGTTAAAATGATTGACAGCTCTCGACAAATTTAGGTCAAGAAACAACTTTTGACATTTTTTAGAAAATTTTTATTTAAGCCTTTTATTTTTCGTAAAAAAACTGTCAGTTAAATATTCGTCAAAATTGTATTATATGTTAATGGTTGTATTATGTATAAAATAAAATTATTATGAGGTAAATGTTGTTGCCCACTATCGAGATATTAAAGTCAAAAAACATTTTTTACCAATTTTTAGTAGAATTTTATTGAAAATTTTACCAACATTCTACAAGATGTTAAAAACGTCATTTTACATAGCAGAAAATTGTTTTGAAGACAATTTCATTTTTCATTCAATTTGTATTTTATAAAATAAAGGTATGTTGAAATTTTTACAAATTTATACCAAACCTGTATCTTATTGCAATCTACACAATACAATTTATTTGAAGTCAATAACATTATCCGTTCTTCAGGTATTTGCGACCAACCAAAATGATCCCTCATTTTTCCTTTTGTCCATTTTTTGAAGTTATAGCCTGTTAAATTTTAATTGGAGTCAATATCTCTACTCTGCAAATGACGGATTTAGATTTTAGGGATCTTGAAACGTTAAGATTTTTCAAAAATTTCACTTTGACATATCCCTATGGGAAGTTAAAAAAAGGTAATTAATTTTCGAAACGTTACTTGGACTTTGTACTCAAAGCAGCAATTCAAATAATTGTTTTTAACACAAATTAGGCACATAACTTATAAGCTTAAAATAAATGTCATTCATAGAATTTAAGGCAGACAAGGCAGACAGAAAATAAGTCTCAAATTTTTCTACGGTGCTCGTCTACAAACTAAAGCCATGAAGACGGCCATTCTCAAGACAAAATTCATCTCCAAGATTTCCATGATGTTTTGTAATTATTTTGACAAGTTCAACATAAAGAACTAAAATATTCAATATGAGACAAGACTGTAGAAGTTTCTGTCTTTGCATCGGAAAAGAGACATTTACATAAGTCTTTGGAGATGATGTTTGAAAACCGATATTACGAAATAATGCATACATATGTTCTAAAAAAAATGAGACGAGACTATTGACAATAAATAAGAAAACGAGATCGAGCAAAAGTCTCATCGTGTCTCGTTTTCCTGACAGTCTTAAAAATTACAGAAACCCTTCTTAAAATGTTTGGCAAATTTCAACTTATGATAAATTGAGAATAGAAATTGTTTTGTTAAACATAAAATTTTTTGTAACATAAAAATGTAGCCAAGAATAGTTGTGAAAAATTTCCTGAAGAGAAAAATTATTGTTGTCTTGTCTGTCAGATTTTGAAGGCAAATTTAAAACTGTGTATACCAAAATTAAATTTTAAATAAAGTTCAAACTTTAAAAGAAATTGTTTTTGTGTGTATTGTGTCTCCGAAGTGTGGGTACTAAACTACTGAATTTACCTTTTTCAAGTTTCCAAGTTGAAAAATGTCATGTCTTTCATTTTGTGCGCTATCAAATTGCTTCAGGTAAACTTAACCCGATATACAAAATGTTGATTCTAACAACAAAATATAAATATACATTCCAGAAAGTCTCCACTTTCTCCCTCTCCCTCTCCTTCTCCCTCTCTTTCACTCAAACTCTATGTTTCGTTCTTTTTCATCTGCAAAATTGAATTGTAAAAGTGTAATAAACCAAAACAAAAATGTGTCCTGTCCAAGCAGGTGCAATGTCTGTGGCAGGATTTCTGTCTATTTTTTTTTTTTTTTTTTTAATTTTTGTCTGGAAGAATTCCTTGGAGTTCAACTTTATCGTAACTGCACCTCACCAACCTAATGCACAAAAGCACCACACCACACCACACCATACACCACCTCCTGACAGGTGATATGATGCGGTTGTGAAGTTTTGTGTTTTCTTTCAAAGACCCAACCCCCTCACACTTCAGACTCCAGTGGTCTATTTCACCAAATTACAATTACAATCACAAATTTGTAATTGTAAACTACAATTACAAATTTGTAAACTGATTTTCTGTTTCACAAACTACAAAATTCAATCCAACAAATTTGTAAGAAAAGAGACAAAAAATAGGGGAAATTGTAATTTCCAATTACAAAAAAAAAAACCGTTTCACCGTTTGATTTCCAGACTTGTAAACTACAATTTTTTTTCACAAATTTGTAAGTCGGCCAACAGAGAACAGAGTTAGCTATGAATAAACAATATACAATTTTTCTTGCAAGCTTAATACGTGAGAAAAAAGATGTGTTATTCGGTAAATTTTCAAACGTTATAACACACAATGCCAAGGTTATGGAGTTGATTTCAAATACATAAGTTTTTAAGGAACATTGTATTTACCTGCAATATTATATAGAACCTTTCACAAATGCTTCCGTATTCCTGTGGCCACCGTACAGAATTTTCAAAAAGGCATCAACAATAGCCGCACAAACACGATGTACCGATCTACAAACTGTAGATTTAGATACACCGTGCATATCTGCGATCCCATGATATTCTCCTCCATTTCCAAGCTAGTGTAAAGCTGTAAGAAATTGCTGCATCAATGTCAATGATAAGTTTTTTTCAGTCTCATTTGCAATGCTTGATCCAATTTGTCCTATTATTTCCTCCGCCTTTACACGTTTTAAGCGAAACTTTTCATTGAATGTAAAAGTATCAGAAATTTCATAATTTATACGCGGTCGATAAATTTTTCTTCGTCTGCGTATATGTTGCACGAAATGGTCACTTAAATCACTATCTGTGCTACTATGCCTGCGACGACGTAACGACATTCTTAAACTGAAGACAATATTCTTATTGCAAATTACAAATTGTAATGAAATCTACACATCATCTTTCTATTGTAAGAAATTTTCATAAACTGAACAAAATTGTAAATTTATTTGATTTGGTGGAACACAAACTTGTAAAAAAAAAAATTGTTTTACAAATTTGTATTTGTAAACTACAAATAAAAAGACGTTTCGGTGAAACGCAAATAATGAAATTTCTACAAATTTCCCTTTGTAATCTACAACTACAATTTTGTAAAACAATTATCTCGTGAAACAGAAAAAATCAATTTTTCTACAAATTTGTTAAAAAAGCACTTGTAATTTACAATTTGTAAGTTGGTGAAATAGACCACAGGACTATTTTATAAATTTTACCTTCTTATCTGGAGCAGCCGCCGCTGCTGTGCACTGCCCTTAAGAAAAATATCTTATTTAAGTTTTCCCTCCATACTTGGATGTCATTTCATAATGTGTAACGGTATATAAGTTATAACTTATAACAAAACTGTCACCTTGCCGTTTGGAGAGTTTTCTTTCAAGTATGCGACATTTAATTTCAATCATAAGTTGTGTTGGCATAAGAACTCCTTGGTTCTTGGATCTTGGTTGTTGGTTGTTGGTTGTTGGTCCTTGTGTGGTTGTTGCATGCACACCACACACGCCATTCAGGGTGACATCAGGTTACTTTAATCGGATTTTAATGTTAAGGTAGTTAAGTTATGAGTTTCTCCATTTTTTATATTTTATTTTCTAGTACCCAGACTTAGACTGAGAGGATGTGGGGAATTGGGAAATTTTAATAGTATATTTTCATTTCCTTAAGGCCCATTCACATGCAGGAAAATTCTCAATGTAAGTTGGTGTTTTTCTACGAAACACGAGAATGTTGTACAGTTTTAAAATTTCACATTGTCCAAATATTATGTCAATGTAGACTCCGAAGCCTCGTTCGGCATAAAGTTTTTTTTTTATCTTTCAAGAACCAACCACACACAAAAATTACCTGATGGAACTTTTTCAATTAACATAAAACATTAAACTTTGCCTCACACACACATACGTGTGTGCGTGTGGAAGTGGAAGTCCTTGAAAACGATCTCAGTTCCTGGAAATGTGTGTTTTAAGGGAAATAATTTGTGTCAGAAGTTTTCAATTTTATTACTGTTAAGTGTTGGGACTGGGAGTGTAGAGATGTGGAGGTTTGTCGGTCGTAAAAAATGAAATTATTTGTTTCTATTTTGTTTTGACAATAAAATGATACATTTTCCACATAAACTCGAACCACACGTCGTCGTTCGTCGGTGTTGTCGTCGTCGTCGTCGTTCGTACTTAAAATTAAGGACATTTTTACCTCTTTTCCATGACGACGGCTTAAACTGCGACATTTTAACCAAATTCTCTGCTTGCAACAATTTACTTTCTGCCTTCGTTTTCCTGATTCTGTTGCATATAACCCATCATACACACACAAAATAGATGAATGTATATATATGTAAAATGTGGTGCACTCCTGTGGTGTTATTGGTGTCATGAGTGTCATGGTTTTAAAATTCTACATAGTCAGTCAAGAATTCTTGAATCCTTTGGCATTTACTGCCGACTTTGGTAAAAAGGGGATCAAGTATCCTTACTTTCATATTGGTATACTCGTACTCGTAAGGGGAGGCGGAGTGGGTGGATATTTTAAAGGAATGAAAGGGAAATTCTCTTTCTCTTTGACATACAAAATGACGAGATTTATACAAAGTCAAGTGCATATTTCAAAGCGAACCTTCTATGATTTGACAAAGGCTTTCACTTCAACGCCCACCACACTTAATGTAGATAGAATATGACTTAGAAAAACGTATAAAGGGGAATGTGGATTCAACTATTTTTAGTAAGTTATATAAGTTGTGTTTTATTCACTCCTGAGTAGCTAGGGCAGTAAAATTTCCCTTGGGAAATAACAACAAAAAATGACAACTGTGCTGGTGATTTAAAAGGAATGTGTTTGATCGTTTTATTCACTTGAATGCTGCACTATCTATGCAGCAGTGAATAAAACACAAATATAGAGTTGATAACAAGGCTAGTTTTGCACTGTCGTATTTTATGATTTTGACAGTTTTACATGGTATTCCTCAGTTAAATTAAATCTGTAAAAATATTCAAAACAAAAATTGACATTTATGATATTATTTGGGAGGCAATTTTTGGTGGAATATTGAGTGACAAAGGTTGATGAAAAATTAAGAATGTCACTAGATGCAGTCATTGTGGAAAAAGACCAGGATTGACGATTTGTCGCCGATCAGTTGAATTGGACTTTTTTCCTCAGTGTTACCGTGAATTTTTCTGATGTTGGATTCGGTCCTTTATTTGAATAATATTCGTCAAAACTAAAAAATGCTGCGAGTACCTTTAAAATCACGCTTTTCCGACACAAATTTACAGTTGACAAGACAAAACCACAATAAAGACTAAATAGTGTTCCCATTTTGTAGCCAGTCAGTGTCCTAATTAATTCTCTAAAATTTAACTCAGATTAAATTTAACTGAATTGAACATAAATTACGTATTGTTTCTGATAATTCCAAATAACAAAATACCCTTCTATAAATTTGTAACTAAATATACAAGACGAAATATTTGCTATACATACATATACATAAATTAGTATTTCACTCCTCTCAAACAATTCAATGTATATTTAAATTCAATTAATATCTATTTAAGATTGTGCATAGCTGCACATGTTGTATGTACATACGTATGCTATATGCACTTCCATATCCTTGATCCTTTTGAATATATAACCCTAAGGTGCGATACACTTGTATGAATTGTAAATAAAATAGAATAGTTATCTAGAATTCTAAATGGATCTACATCATTACCTTTGTGTTGTATGATTACACTTAACGAAAAAGGTTGATGATATTTTTAAACAAAAAAAAAAGACAATTCTTATAAATGATTTTCTTAAACATGATACGAATCAATGAATGTTTTTAAGGAAAATTTCATTCAGAGGTGAACATTTTATTCGATGATCTTATGTTTTAATACTTTCGTTAATTTATCGATGTTTTAAGGTCCCTATAGAATCTAAATCCATAATTTTTAAAACATCAAATGACACAACAAGGACTGTAATATAATAAATTCCAATGGGAAAATAAACCGTCGTCGAAAAACTGCATAATATTATTTTGTGGCTCTAGATTTAATTAACGAAAAATAATATTGATGTTAAACAACGTTTTTCTACTCAGGAGGATTTTTTTGACTACTAAAAAATTGTTAGAAATCGAAAACGTTGACGAGTTCGATTTCTTATTTATCATACAATTATTACCAATTGATGATATTTTAAACAAATTAATTGTTGTATCGAAAAGTTTTAATGTGAGTTTTACGTTATGTCTCTTTTTAAACAAAATCTTTCCCACCTATTTTTATGAAAGCTCGAAAGACAATAAACGACTTGATTTTCGCTATATTAAAGACTTGACATCGTAAATAATCGAAAAATGTTATACCGAAACACCTAAATCGAAGTCGTATAGTAATCTTTCATTGCAATTTGACAGTCCATGACTTTTAAAATCGGTAACAAATCACATTTTGACATCTGCAAAAGTTTTCGTTTCTAATGCCTTACCGAAACTATAAAATCAGCTTTTTCTGAATTTAAAAATTCAATAAATCTTTAAAATTAAATCCCAACCCTTGTAAAATTTTCTTAAATAAATAATAAAATTGGTTATACATAAATTTACTATAATAATTCATCAGTATTCTTAAATTATATCAAATTTTTCTTGGTGCTAAAACTATGAAATCCAAAAAGATTGAATGGCGAGAATTTTGAAAGAAAAAAATCGGTATAAAATCAATAGTCTCGGTCTTGTCGGTCTTGGAACAATGAAATCATTCAAGAACTATATGCTTTTTTATACCTGTCAATTATTTACTTCTACATTTCAAGCTAAGAAATCAGGGAACATCCACAAAAATACAAATACTATTACTGAACTCCGATTCCGCCTTCTCTTATTACAATTGACAACTTGACTCAATAGAAGAATAATTACCGAGGGGAAATATTAATACCAATTTATAAATCGCCAATGGCCTGGCCATCCAAACACAATCGCTCACCCACCACACCAAACAGTAGTACAGTACAACTGACCAGCACCCACCACCACCCATTTACATTTTTTTTTATGATTTTACTTCCCCTTTGAGTAAAATTGTCAAACAAAATTCTCTCAGCCATTTGATCCTCTTCCCGCCATTTTTAATAATATAGGTAATTTTTTCTCAGAAAGAGAAGAACAATACTTTTAATAATAAGCTGCTTGCGCTGAATGCTTAGCTTTCTCCTTTGAATTTAAGATCTACGATGCTATGTCCGAGTCTGAGTGAGAAAGTAAGTAGAGATGTATAGAATTTAACAAAAGGACAGAGTGAGAGAAGAGCTTAGTCGTTCCTCATCAGTCATCATCTTAAAGTATAAAGTGCACGTAGTCCAACGGATCTAAAGAACTTAAACAAAGTGCGTTTTAATTTCTTGATTGTTCCGTGGTTGGATGAAGTGATAAAAATTATTTTATTAAAAAAAAGCGAAGTGATTATAAATAAAAAGTGAATTTCAATAAAATGGAGGGAAACAGAAGAATTTGGTTGAAGGTAAGTAAGAAATAGTTTCTTTAAAATACAATTTAGTATGTAATATTGTAATGTATGTATTTTACCTCTTGCTGAGTCTGATCATTTCGCGTTGCCATTTTTTTTTTTCAAGCAACACGTTAATTTGTCTGCATTAAAATAAAATAAAAGATATTTTTTTAACTATTTTTCTTTTAACTATATTTTCCGTGACAAAAGGTTAGAACTATGAATACACAAGTAGGTCATTTGCAGGTTGACCGAAGGTTTCTTATTTTGAAAATTGAAATGGTAAGTGATTTTAAATTTCTTTTTTAATTAATGAATCATATTTGAAGATGAAAAAGAACCTACTAAATTAGTATTTAAAATCATTTTTTTTTAAGTTTAATTTAATTAAAAAATTATTATAAAGAAAATGATCGTGTATTTTATCTTGGATGAGTAATTTTTTAAGTTTGCTGTAACAATTTGGTAAAAATTGTTGCACAAAAAACAAAGTAAATTTTAAAAAATTATAAATTTAAAGATATTTTGAGGGTTAAATTGAGTGTTCCATTTTGTAGAATTAAATTATGCTACACTTGTAGCATTTATAAAATAAAATAATATTTACAAGTTTTAGGTATCTAGAATTTTGTATGATATTTTAAAAAAAATTAAAACTTTTTGAATATATTGACTTTGGACTTTGAAAATTGCCCAAATAGAAATTTAAATTTAGGTAATTAAAAATTAATATTAATCAAAAAAATCTGACAATCTTTTTATTTTGGTACGAAGAAGGGGAATAAGGGCAGTTTGCTTCTAGATTTAGAAATTTCCGTTAGATTTTTGATGTCATTTAACATAAGCTTAGGAATTAGGAACATTGGTTCTTTTTTATAAACTATAATTATTTTCCGATGTCTTTGAATGAAGATTCTTTTAGTTTCTTTGAAAAATTATTTCAAAAATTATTACCAAAATTTTACTAAAAATTGGATTTTTGACTTTTCATTAGGTAATGCAATTAAAACTTAGCATATTCTTTTATTAACGTTAGAATATAACGTTAAAGAAATAATTCTTAACAAGTTCTCTGCTAAGTTTTTATTGTTTCAAATTTAATAAATTTTGTTTTAAAGTCACACACAGGCGACTACACGTAGCTTATCATGTTTCATCAAAATCTTTGTTTCAGTTTTTTTTTTTTTTAAATTACAAATTTAAGTTAAAGTTGCCTAAAGTTTTCACAACACTACAATTTTTGAAAATTTATCTATAGCCTTAAAATTCTTCTATCTAATTTTGAATTTTTGAAATAATATAGAAAAATTTGAACTTTTAGTCAATTCGACTACGATTTCATTTTGAAACACTGTCAAAAGGTTTAACTTTATTAAAATCATTTAGAAATAATGTTATAGTTAAATCTTCAACTTTCATTGAATGAAGTCGTTAACACAATTATAAAAGATCCGTTAAATCTGGTCATTTATTTTAGGCGAAAATATTAATTCACTAAGAGTTTTCATGCAGAATCGTAAATCTCTGTCGAATTTGGTTTGTAGAGAGAATTTTAGATCAAAATTTTAAAATCGGCTAAAACAGATTCTGCCGGTCAACTTTAGCTCTTGATGGGAATAAAAGTTGCTTCGGTTTTTGATTTAATATAATTGCAATTTTTAAATTAATTTCCATTATGTGAAGTTCGTTTTCACACGCAATTGTAAAACTCAGTCGGATTTTCATCGTCGTAATGGTGGATTCCTGAAACTCGTTCAGAGCTTACACGTGAAATTTCGAATTCGTTCAGAATTTGAGAATCAACTTTAACTTTCAATGAAAATGAAAATCGCGAAGAAATTCGTCAAAATTCGTTCAGACTTTTATGCAAAATCTTTCAACAAAAATTAATTGAGCCAACACAATCTTTAAAACTCGTTCATTAGCCATTTTTTCGGAATCGAAAAAAATTTCGTCGAATACGTTGAGGCATATTTTAAATGATTAATGGCTTATAAAGCACAATTTTCTAGACAGAATAGTTAAGCTTGTTGACAGTTTTCAGTTAAAGAAATTTTAAAAATTGTTAAAAACTTAGAAAATAAATATTGGATTCGGAATCATAAGAATGCAAAAAATCTAAAGCTAGTATACATTTTCCTTGATTATTTATAATTTCATATTCATTGAGATTTTTATGAAATGCGACACTAAACGTGCTCTGATTTGCCCATAACTCGTGCCCAACGCACCTCGGAGCTGATTTTCGGAATTCTTTAATTCCTTTGACTATGGCAAACACGAATTGCATATGAGCATCTTCTTTTTTTTTTGTTTAAATAAAGTTTTCAGCTGAGCTTAAGTTGCATGCAACTTAGTTGGGTAGTTTGCTCTATATACTAAAGCTATTCAACCGGAAATCGGTTAATTTGGCTTTAAAATCATTCAAACTCGTTTCTAAATTAATTGTAAAATATTCTTCCAGTGTATATCACCCTTTTAATTTGAAAACTAAATTCAATTGTTAAATAAATTGCAATACAAGAGTTGCAAGTTTATTTCATAGAGTACAAATTCAAATCCTTATATTCATTCACCACGATTTCTATCTACAATTCCACTTAACCCAAAAAAAATAAAACCTTAACTATATATACAAATTTCCAGATGAACGAAAGGGGGGAAATCTATATAGATATTATATAGTATACATATGTTATACTAATTGCAGTTTGCAGTTGAGCTTCAAGTTCTGTATATCTTCATCACGATATGAGTCCATTAAGTAGGAATCTATCTTTTTCCCTATAAATGCATGTGTGTTTGTGTTACACATTTATACTGCACAGGTGCATGCATAGTGCACACAAACACATCCCTATACGAATTATTTCATTTTATCGTTGGATTTTCGTAAAGTTTAACTATATGCTGCTCTGTGTTTCTGTGTCGTGTTGTGTATTGCAAACACGATATACGAAACGAATACCCGAGTGGGAGTTTCCAACATCGTCGTTTTTCAAAATACCAGGTGATGTATTCACAGAGTAATACTGTAGCTTAAAAGTTTTTCGTTTCCCTAATGAGTGTTTGCATGTTGAAAAGGGTATGATGGATACAATTTGCTTCAATTTTTAGATCAGTTTGCATCAGTGCAATTATAATAAAGGGTGTCTTTTTTCCAGCAATTTACCAATAGTTTCGAAATATTAGTTTTATTCACTCAAAAATCCTTTTTAAAAAATTGGTAAATTTTTTTTTTATGAAAAAAACCGGGTTCGACATTTACACGATCGTTTTCCTGATGGTGTCAAATGTCCTGATTTTGAATCTAGACTTTGAACTTTAAAACCAAGAAGACTAGAAAAACTTCTTTTTTTATAATTTTTATTCCATTGTAACTATTAACCTTTTTTCAATTCCATTAAAGGTACAAAGTTTCATCAAAATCTTTAAAGTTGTTATAGAAATAAACACCAGATAATCCGGTAATATGGCCAGAATCCAAAACAGACTTTTCTCAGACTTCTCGTCAGAAAAAACACCCTTTTTCGATAAATGAAGTGTTTTTCAGTAAAATTTTAACTTTTTATTCTGGTTTGATGGAACTATTTGTTGACTGAGCAATAAAGATATACAAATAAATTATAATAGGTACAATATTTTACACATACACACATACAACACACATTTTTATACACATATGTATAAAGATTTTCACATTCATAAATGTCCGATGGGAAATGACCCAATTAGTTTTGTTTGCAATCATAAATGCATCAATTAATTCTTAAATTAGTTATTCGTACGGTAATTGTGATTTTATTGAACATATTTATGAAAGCACCTTTATTTTATTACATTCATACATTATACATACATATATACACGTGTATGTGTTCGGCTGATGATACTTTTGTGTTGGTTGATATTCATTCAAACTCGATGGATAACATTAAATCGAAAATAATTGACAAAAAATAAAAAATAAGAATAGAAATCCATTAGATTTACTAACGGTATATTATAATATGTAAATTGCAATATCCAGTAATTTATTAATAAATGTAATTATGTAGGTGGGGTAATATAATTAACTGACATCAGATGGATATTTAGAATTATTATTATTGCACTCTTAGGAATTTAAATTAATTGAAAAAACAAAAAAAAATGAAAATTAAATGGAAACTCTTTAAACCTATACATAAACACGATTAGGCATTCATGTATGACATTTTTTTGTTTTAAATCATTTAAATTAAATATCAACTTAGTTAATTTATTATTCTCCCTCAATTTATATATTCATGTTGAAAAAATTAGCGATCAAGTTAGTAATTGAATCCTATTTTGAAAATTATTGAAATGCTTTGTTAACACGATTTAAAAATTTCCGAAACATCTCTTACAAAGGGTGATTCATCGCAAGGTTTCATTTATAGTTATTGTAATTTAAAAGCGGAGTTCAAATTTTTAATATCGGTTGAAAGAACAATTTATGGCATTTACTTTCTGAAATAAATAATATATCGAGCAAATGTTGTCCACGGCTACGTTTGTAGATGGTCCATTCGGATATGGTAAAATTTTGGGATACTCGTTCTAGCATAACAACTGGGTATCTCGCGAATAACACGAGTAATAAACTGGTTTTCCAAGCGTCAAGTCTTGAAGTCTTGAGACTTTACATATCCCCAGAGAAATAAGTACAAAGGTGTGATGTCGTATGTCAACAAGTTAATTGTTTCATGAGCTGCATCGCTCAAAGCAACATCCATATTTTTGAAACCAGAGCTCAACAAAACCATGAGCTTGGCTTGAGCTTCAGGAAGCACATAGACCATTAATATGGAGAGACAAAGCTTACCATTGACGGTAACAGTCTTATTTGCCTCAAATTTGAAGAAGCATGGTCCAATAATTCCACCAGCCCATGAGGAATACCCGTGGGTTGATGGTGAGTGTGTAAGACTGTATGTCGTTTCAAAGATCTAGGCTCAACTCCTGCCTATGCCAGCTAAAAGTTATTACAGGTATAATGCCTCTTGAAAGGGATTGACACATCCTCTTGTCATGAAAAGTGCTTTCTCAAAAATGTTGCCATAAAAACTGTAGGTCCCATTCATCTCTGATATCAATATCACTCGCACAAAGAAATAGTCTAGATTCAGAGTTGCCACTAGGCCTCGATTCTCTACGATCTGAAGCGCTTCCTAATTTAATGAAATTTTAATGTTAACTCTTGGGACTCTTCCTGGCTTCCATCCTTCCGGCTTTTAGTTGTAGAAAACAATAAGCCAAGCTGCGATGACTCGATTTGTCAATGTCATATCAGTACGTGCGGGATGTGGTCTTACATTAGTTAGAGCAATTATGAGCACAGTAGAATCCTCGAATTGCACAAAAAACATTTCTTACAGAACGCTGATTTTTGAAAAGCAACGGAATATTTTAGAGACGCTGCACTGTTGGGGTGCTAGTCTGTCCATTATGGCTTGTTAAACGTTACTTAACAGAAATTGAAGAGTAGGTAGTTTGATAGTAGTCTGTCCAAAAAAGCCAATCAAAAATCATACCTCATACCCGATACATTTTAAATAACAAACAGAGAACTACTTTTATTACATTTAAGATGGAAACTTAAGTGCTGCCAAGTTTGTTCAAGACATTTCTTAAAAATATTGCATCTGTAATTATAATTCAAGGCTACGTGATTAGTAGTGTCAATTTTAGTAATTTTTTCTTAGAACAGATAGGAATGCATTTTTTTAAATTAGAATCTAATCGAAGCTAAGCCATTTATAATTTGATTATACTCTCCAATGTCATCCCAATATACGAATTTAATTTAATCCCCTCTGAAAATTCGCTATAAATTTTGATAAAACGTAATCTGAATAAATTCTGAGAATGATTTCACTATATTTTTGTATAGCAATTAATGTCTCCACTGAATTTTTCAGTTGAGTTATAATTACCAAAATAACTGATGTGTACCTACTTCTCGGAAATGGCTAATTTTATTAACACATACCACAAATTATCATAAATCCCACAGAGTTCATATAAATGTTCATACGTTTTGATAAATGATTCCAAAAAAAATTGTACACATACATAAGTATTTTGAACTTTATTAAAACTGAATTCAAAACGTCAAATTGTTTTTTCTCCGAATTTTTGACTAAAAAGGCAACACACATTTTATACTTAAACCTGTTATTTTATTTGGAATCGTTTTAATGAGAATAAAATAATCATAAAGGTAAACTGGTCAATTTGTAAGCAAAACTAAGCCAAAACTTTCCAGGAAATTATTAACTTTTCATTTCCATCAAACCAAAAAACAAAAATATAGTAAAAATAAAGAGTTCAAAAAGTTGCCCTTATGTTCGTTTGAACCCTTGTAAGCTTTCATCATTAAAATATTAAAAATGACACTTATTTGCCTTTTCATTAAAAATTTTGGGAGAATCCTACCAATTCATTCATTAATTCACATATCATCACTATACACACACACAAAATGGTAATCGTTTGTATGACAATCAATAAACTGATTTAACTAAATTTACCAAAAACCACAATCAACTGAAATTGTCTGTGTATATAAAAGATATAAGAGCCATAACCATTTTCGCTTAATAAACCATTCAAAACATGTTCTCAACTTTCAGAAGCACTAATTGTTTTCATTTTTTACCAAAATTAAGTTACCTACACTGTACAAACGTCAAACATAGATATAAACGATATACATAAACCTACGTACCTTTGTGGAGGTTTAAATGTCAAATTCAAACTCATCAGATGATGACAAAACAAAAATAAAAATCTTACCTTTAACTTAGGTTAAATGTTTCTTACCTGAAATTGTCTCATTCAATTTTCATCCATTCATATTGTCAAAACAGTCTAAACACAAAAGCCACGCCCCCCTGCTACTCATCGTTAGGTCTGTATATTGGCCTTATCTTCTTGTTTTTATAGGGATCTTGGAAGGAGTAAAAGCCATTAGTCTTAATTTCCCTGCTCGTTTCGTTCAAACTTAAGTTGAACTTGAAATTGAAACAAACAAAAACACATTGTCAATGTTTAGGCAAAAATATAAATACAAATACATATACATACATTCATAGATATGTATATAAAGTCTCTGGTGTTGGTGATAATCGTTTCGGATAGATATCCTTTTGCCACGCAGTTATTTTCTTTCATTTTATGTATAATCCCCGGACTCCAAAACTCCAAACCTTGAATCCTTATAACCTTAAATACATTTAGATTTACCCAATGTTCCATGTACGGATACGGACTAAGAAAAAGCAGCCAACAGTTGTTCACAATGACGATGACGTTGAATTTCACATTTAAATTCTATTAGTATCATGTTTCCATTATGCTTTTGCCTCCTAGAATGATGTGAACTGTTACAGTGGAACACAGTTACTGGAAAAGTTGGAATAAAATTGAGTTTAATTTAAAATTAAATGCACATTTTAAAAAGGGTTTTCTATTTTTGCCAAATGGAAGCTTTTTGAATGTCTTCAGCTTTTAATGTGTTCTTAAGTATCCCTTTTATGGCAAATGGCAAAATTAACTTAAAAAATGTGGGTGTGGAAGCCTGTATAGGATTTGGGATTTGACTATTTAACTTACATACAAGTTAGACTAATTTTACTTTCAGAAGAAAATGGAGCTTAAAAAACTAAGCTGAATTTGAGATTTGACACATTTGAATTGTTGAACAAAACAGTTGTTAGTTTATTCAGAAAAACTTATTCACAGTGGGGGTATAGGTTTTTAAGCCGAAATATAGCTTTAAAAATAGAGAAAGCGCTAACTTAGTTGCAGTTAAAAACTGAAATTATTTAAGACTAATTTAAGTTTTTGCAAGCTTTGATTTCTACTATTAAAAAATTCCATTAAATTCAACTGAATCTGTTTAAGGCATCTGTTGATTTTTGAAAGTTTTTATGTTTTTTTGGAATGAGCCTAGATGTACTGACTAGACCCTATAAATTTGAAGTAAATTCGACAAGTCATAGAGGAAGTGATAGAGGAAGTTTGAAATTATGGTTTTGAGAAAAACGTGTTTAAAGTTTCGAGTTTCACAACAAAAAAAATTTGAACCCATTTGACCAGAGAACCACGTTAATTTAGTTAGCTGCATAAGAAGATTCAATGGTTGTTTGTTGTCTATACGAATTGACATCTGAAGATGTCGAATTGTTTTGATATTTTTTTTCAGTATGATTTGTGAATTCATAATGAATCTTTGAACGCCAGAATAAAGCTTTTAATGTGTTGAAGAAGACTAAAATATGTCGATTAGTCAACTTGTTAATTTGTTATCCTTTGTCTTTCGACTATACGTGGAAAAATTTACCTAAAGATTTTAACTTAGTGCCAATAAAATTAAATTCTTGAGCCAAATGACCATCATTAGTGTCAGAATTTTGATGACTATATCACTTCCAACTAAAGGGCATAACTTGTCATTATATCGTATTGATTTCTGGATAAGCCTGTCAAATCATAAATTCCTGGTCTGTTTTTCACAATGGGTACAACTTCTGTGGATTGAAAGACGGTGTTAAAATTGTACTCCTTTGCTATTATTATTCTGTGATCTGGAAAATATTTTTCAATGTCAAATGAGTCCCTTATTTTTTTACGACCAAACTGAAACATTTTTACATTTTGCTTAAAACCATATTATATAACTTCGACTGTTAATGTGGATTTCCTTGAAAAACGTTGAATATTGTCCCACTGTTTCGTTTATCACATGGGACAAAGAACACACACTACACATGGCTCTTCTCTTATAGTATTCAATCAAAACCGCTAAATAAGCTTTTCATACATGCAACCCATACACACATACATACATACATAGGTATGTAAATTATAATACATGTAGAAATCCCCTTCATCGCTATGGGACTTTACGCACTCGCTTCATTAAAATTGAATAATACCGCATTTGTTTGTCGAAGTTTGAATATGGCATCTTACTCACTTCTGGATCTGTTTTCCTTTTCACTTTTGTGCCATCACCAACTTGAGAAACAATTCTAAGAACACCCCCAATTCGAAAAAAAAGAGGTCCACACTGGATCCTGGATCCTGGATCCTTTAAGTTGCTTGGAAAGAAAAGACAAAAAATACAAACAGAATTTATCCTTTTGTGAAATTTTGGTAAACACAATGTTCAAGTTTTTTTTGTTTGTTTGTTTCTAGTACCAATAGCTCCACTCCCACACCCCCTTCCTTGGTCCTTCCAAAAGATTGTGTAGTACATATAATCCTTTGGGAACAAAAAACGACACAAACTCAAAGGTAAAATATACATTTGGGGGTGTTTTAAATACCCCACCCATCAGACCAACCCTATGTTTTATTTTCGAATGTATGTATGTATGTATTTTGTGTATCTTACTATCCTATTTACATGTTTCAATTAATTTGAATGGTTCTTTTCATTTAAATGTTATTTATTTGTGATATTCTGAAAAGGTCTCTTTTTGTGCGAGTTTTAATAAGATACTCTGTTTTTTAAGGTACTTCCATGTATGTACAATTCAATTATATACGTGAACAGGAGATCTCCTTAAAGTTTGTATAATAACAAGAACAAAAAAAAAAGACATCCTTTTGTTTTTTTGAGATGACAACCAAACAAAACACCTACACAAACACACATATAACAAACTTAAGAACAAATTGTTAAAGCCCACAAAAAAAAAAAGGGCCTTTCCTTATTGATTTTTTTTTCTTTACATTATTTTAGATGGCTTTGAAATTTAATTTAAATACACCTTTTTTCTGTCGGACAAGAGATATGAGGTCTGAGTTTTCCTTGAGCGAAAGGAAACCAATCAAGAAGATTGATTTCATGTAAAGCCATATGCTGACATGGAGTTCGGACGTTGCTTGGTAATTTTTTTTTTTTGAATTTATGATATGGGCGAGAATTATATTTCTCCATCACTTGGCCTTGATTTCATAGTCTGGGAAAAAAGGTTTCAAAAATACTTTGAAAGTAATTTTAAATCAAGTGATATACTAAAAACACTTAGGTAAAAAAAGTGACTAAAACTTTGAAAAGATTTAAAAATGCCCAGAAAAGTAGAAACTACCAATTTCACAAAGAGTTATCCTAAAAATCTTATATTCAAAATTTTTTTTCACTTTCACTTTTTATATTGAATGACTATGAGAGTGGTTTGAAAAGGTTACGACTTAACAAATATACGAGACTTTTTTTTCTTTAAAATTATTCATATTCCTCCAATAGTCCCTTACAAGAGTAAGTCGACACTCCTTCCAGCGATAATCCCATCTTTTTAAACCGTCCGAATAATACTCGATGTGGTTTCCTGAAAAAAAATGTCAACGAAGGTGATCGCCTCATGATTTCAAGAAAATCTCTGTCCTGCCTCCAAATTCCATTTTTAAGGAACATGAAGAAGTCATTTGGGTTTAGATCTGGTGAGTTAGGAAGATGATCAGGCAGGTCAAGCAGTCTCCCTTTCGAAGTTCACTGTTTAGACTGTATTTTTCTGTCGGGTGTATAATTTTGTATCCAAGTTTCATCTACAACTAGAGGGACCGGCAAATTTCGTCTTGCCCCAATTTAATGCTGAAACTCAAGCTTTAGAAAAAATATTGTTGTTGCTTATTCGATTTTAAATACAATTTCATAGTTTCTAGGTAGCCCGAAGCCGATTTACTTCGTAAGTTTATTAAAAAGTGGATCGAGCGGCAGGACAACAGACTATAAACTGTCACTGTGTCAAATTTCAACCAATTCGGTTCAGCTGTTCTTAAGTTATGTATAAATTGTATAACTACACGACTTTCTTTTATATATCAAAAAACACAAACATCTTTCGTTGTGTCCCAAGATATTAATAATGACGGGAATGTGTACAAACTGACCAAAAACTGACAGCTACTGCTTTATCCCAGTGAAACGTCAAATGAAAAGTTCTTGACATAGTTTGGGCTTTGCGAAATCAAGAAAAATCGGAAATTTTCTTAGAAGGAATCACCTCCTTTCCACTTATGTTTACAATCCATTTTAGATGGTCACTTAAAAACTAAATGTTACTTTAAAAAAAAACAACCACAATTTGACAGCTCTAGCAACACTGAAATCCCCCTTTCTATTATTTATTTTAAATAAATTTTCCGATATATCAATTTGGCAGTTATTTCAAATATTAAAAAAGTTTAAAATAGGGTATCAACCTGATTACTTTTTTTTTTTAATTTTCTTAGTTTCTTAGTTTAATTTTTATTGACAAACCTTCTACGAAACATAAGAAAACTTTTAAAAGAAAGATGAACGAAATCGGTTTAGCCGTTCTCAAGTTATAGCGTGCCCAGAGGAAAATAAGGTTCATTTTTATATACATTATGTATACAGATAATAATTAATCGGAGAATTTTTTTTAAATTTTTGTGCCTTAATTGCGACAACAGAGTGCCTGCTAATTCTCATTTTAATTCGACGATCGTTTATCAACATTTGGTTAACTTAACCGATCTTGCGGTTAGTGAATCCAGTTTTTGGACGTCCGAAATATTCATTATGTTTCAAGCTGGTACGGCCAAGTTTAACTTCAACCGCCCAAAACTTTACTGTGGTAAATGAGTGGTGCAGAGTTCCCGTATGCGGATCCTTCATCAAATACACTTACAAATATGTAAAGACAGTTCTATACTCGATTTTGTCAATTTAGGTATACACAAAAAACACTCACATCGACTCACTTAAGCAATTGCCAAAGAACAATTGCACCCCCAAAATCGCTTTAATTGGGATCGGAAACTTTTTAGATCACCCTTATAATTGGTCAATAATAATTTGACACTAATTATTCGTTAAGTAGTTTTGGTGGCTATGATAAATTCATCTTGCAATACTCTTTATGTTAAATTCTAGTCTACATTTATGATGTCAGTTTAGCTAACCAACTTTTTAATGTTAAAATGCCTTATCTTGAATAATATTGAGTTATAATTTGCCTATGAATAAGTGTGGACATTTAAAAACTTGCCGTACCATTTTTACTATCCTATGTTGTTTTCAAGTTGCTCAGTCAAAACTTATTATTATTGCAGAGTTTTTATTGTTTTATTTTTATCAAAATAATAAACAATGAACCATTGTAAATGCAACTTTGCCCTCCGAACTATAATGAAGTCCTAAACAAAAAAAAAAATTGTTTCATATCAAACTTTTAGCCTAACGTTTTGAGTGAAATATTGTAATAAAAACTTGATGTCCAGCAAAGTTTATGTTTTCATCATAGATAAGATTGTAATTTTGAAACAAAATTGATGGTAAGTCTTGCCATTTATATTTTTATTTTTTTTTTTTTTGCTCAGACAAGAAAAGTAATGGTCTCTTAAAGAATTTCGAACACGTTTTTATTTTTTAATCAACAAAAGGAAACTAATAAAAATAATGTTAAAATATTAATTTTAGAATGAAATTTTAAATATAATAGTAAGCTACAACCTTAATTTGATCTTCTTCGTATTCTGTCAGTAGTTTCGCCCGAAAAATCTTTCAATCGTAATATTTTTATTCCCCGGAAGCTATCAGGAGTTTCGAGCAAATAAGAATGACAGTTCGAATAAAAGATTTGTTCAGAAAACATCTCTCAAAAATTTATTTCGAATATGATTTTTTTTTTCAGGTGAAACTCCTTATAGGGGTGCTTAAGTGAAATTTTATTCTACTGAAATAATGCTTTAGCTGTTTAATATACTGTCAATAAAACAGAAACATTTTTCTAGTTGAGAAAGAAAATGAAAAAAAAAAAACGAATTCCCAAAATTCAGTTTTTCTAAAATTTATTTTGTTGGTAACACAGAGTAAGCATCCGGTTCTTCGAATTCTATTTTTCTATTGTACCTTAGTATTTTAGGTCAAAAGATTTCAATTAATCAAGACTTCATTCTCATTTTATCATTCGAAAAGAATGAAAATTAATGCAAACACTTCAATTGAATACATAAAGACTCAAATGAATGCAATCAATTGATTTGAGTCTAGAGTAAAACAAAGATTGCAATCTTTTTAAGAATTAAGATGAATGATATATTAGGTGATTGTATTATAATTTGAATTTTTTTTCTTCTGAAAACAATACTTTCCCCTTAGAAGAAGTAAAAATGCACACATATGCTTTTAAGTAAATTGTATTGTATTTCGATTTCGTGTGCAGCAACCCAAAACAAATCTTTGTCGATGTACCTATAAATGTACCCAAAGTCAGTCTTTTATATATGTAGATACACAATAAAGGTAACGTAGCTAATGTCTTCGATTTTAAATAAATTGTATTTTCAAAATCCAATTTGCTATATCAAAAAATCGGCATTCCCCGAGAAATCCAATTTAGTTTTGCGCGAACAAAGAGATACCAGAATCCCTCGAATTTGTCATCAAATTGTATTCGCCAACAAATTTACCATCAAATAACAAAATTAAAAACACTACACTGGCAACACTGCATCAGGTGTACCTTAGAACGACTGTTTTTCGCCAGATATGAATGAAATTCCTTTAGTTGTTCTTGCTTTATAGATAGATACCAACACGTAGATACTTTCCCTGCATTTTTCTATTTCTATACAAAAAAATAGTTTTATTATTTGACAAAAAGAATTTCGGCAAAACAATTGCACCACATTCCTTTTTCTTGAAGATACACTTTTCTTTCTCTTCGTTTGAATTTAGCTTTAGCCACAGAATGGCTTCAGATATGAAAATCAAGAAATGGAAGATACAAAAGAAACACAGACACATACACACACCGACACAAAGCTCACTGCGAACCATTAAATAAAATTTCCCTTAATCCAAACCAACTCAACTACTGGCGCAACACTCCAACGCACACAACTCTCTACAAAAGGATATTGCAACCCGAAATGATAGTGCACACAAAATTATTTCCTTTTTCCTTTATAATATGAGTGGTGGTGGAGGAGTGGAGGGAGGGGGGGGGGGGGGGTGCGTTGAACATATCTATACCAACCAACTGTAGTCTTCGTTATCGTCCTTGTCAATTTCGCTGTTCTCTCTTGGTTGTGGATTTTCCAAAAAACAATTCCTTCTTTTTTTTGGAAAATTCAATTTATATAAAGTTTTTTTTTTCTGTAATAACAAAGAAAACTGAGATATTCCTGGGAATGGATGTTACGAGTATATAGTTGCCATTTTGTTCGTTTTCATTCAAAATGCATTTTAGTCGACAAAAAAAAAAAAAAAAAAAAAAAAAAAATTGTGAATTCTTATTTCTATTGTGAATTGACTTTGTTAGATGATTTTAGGTAGCGTAGTTTTTTTTTTATTGTATAAATAATGGTGATGTTACAAGTCGTTAAAATTTTTGAGCGAATATTGTCGTTTGAAGGTTGTATCTAACCCACTGTAACTAACTTGTGTGTATCTTATTCTATATATACTGTCAAAGAAACAGTTATTTTACAGAGAGAAGAAAGAGGGATATATCCCAGATGTCAGAGTTGGTATTTTAATGTTCGTTCGTTGCTCCTGAAAATAAGAATGAAGAAATTCGATCAAGGACTTTGTGAATAATTTATTCTTAGAAATTTGTAAATTTTAAACTTTGAATATTTAAAAAGAAGATTCTCTATCTCTATCCTAATAGTTGCCAAAGAGAATGCAAATAGTTCTAAGAATGTTGCAAAACGTAGGTAAACATCATTATTAACTAGTATTAAAAGTAGTGGCCCTAAATGGATCCCCTCAGGAACTTCATATTTGGCAATGAAGCCATTCATAAGGATCTTCTAAATTTACTGATCTGAATAGACAGCTAGTCCACAGCCCACAGAATAGAAGGTATAATGTGCATTACAATGGACTTCTGGGTCATAAACGACTTCCTTGGACTTTTGCCCCATTTAGGTGTGTTATAAATGAGCCAAAAGTTTTTAATGAACTTTTGACCTATGGACTTTTGATCCTGTGTCACTCACAAGCTGTGCAACATTGCCTTCTTTTTCTTGCACTGTTTGCCAAAATACATACAATGAAGGACAGATTGTTTATTAAAAGAAAGGGACCTAGATGACTCCCTTGAGGTACACTTGAATTTTCGTATAATTTACAAGATTTTATAAAATAAAAAGTGCTGATTTAAAGGTGTGTGTCGATTTTCTCTAGAATCTAGAAAATTGTCTATGTTTTTGATTTACATACGAGTTTTAAAACAACCTGGAATTTTGCAACGTTTTATTTGTTTTCGAAGATCAAATGGAAAACTTATTTTCGAATGATAAATCTTATTCATATTTACTGCAAGTTTTCAACAAGGAAAAAGGCAATGAGAGGGTTTTTCTAGATATATCGATTGGCAAAAATACTGCGACACATATTTCGAATGCTTTTTCCAAAAACAGAGCCAACAGCAGACACGTGTGTGCCACCTCCCGTCCCAAAAGGATGTTTAGGTTAGGTAGGTAGGTATAGGGTTCTTTTTCAAAAAAGTTATAAAACCTGATAATAGCATTTCGCTAGTGTAGCAGTTTCACACACAGAACAGGACACAGCACAATAGAGAAAAGTTATAAACGCTTTATTTTTTGGCGTCAAACTAGTTTCTTAACTTTTCGCTGTTTTAAGTTTCTTGTTTTTTTGTCGTTGTTTTTTTTTTTTTAAGATAAAAATACAATTACCCAAGTAATTGTCGTTTCACAGGACCTCTTTATACATTGTTATTTTTGGTCTTTATTCTAAAACAAAAGCAAAGGAAACGATAACACACAACACCATACACCATAAAAGTCAAAGAAATTGTTTTGTTTTTATCTTTATTTAGCTTCTTTTTTTTTTCTTTATGAAAATACAAATAAATAAATATGTACATATATCCTGGAAAAGTAACTTGAATGTTTAAAGTTTGGCGCCACACCATCAGCAGGACAAATTCAAGGAATTGTATTTCATCGGAATCCAATAAAACGACTCGACATGATTGGCATACAGCCAAAGTTTATTTTAACTGATTGACTATGTATAATGTTTCATTAGGGCTAAATAAATTTCAGTATAAATTATTTGCAGATTCTTATAAAAAAATCTACAAAACTTTTGCCTGCACATACAGACATTTACAATTATCAAAAAAAAAAAAAAATCAATTAGAAATTCATTGCTTCCTTAAACGATCTTAAAGTAAAGGTGAAGTTGAATCCATTCTGTAAGTTAGAATTAAAGGGGATGGAGTTCGTGTTCTAAAGTTTTATATTTTCAATAACATGACATCACAAACTGACGAATGCTTTTAAACGGTCAGTGGAACCCATTCATTTTAAAATCGTGAACTTATTTTATATTAATCAAATTTGGCAGCACTGGAAATGAACGAGAGCTCATCACCAATCAGAAATCAGGATTTATCTTCATTTTGTTTGTCGGTCAAGCTTAATAAATCAACCTCAAATGGAGCAGTGTGTTCTGTGGGAAAGTATCTATCCCTCAGTACCGTTCAGAACATCTGTCAGTGTGGAAGATCGAAAAACTTGAGCAGTATAAAAAGAAGATAACTACTCTCTTTTTTAAAATGAACTATTTTGATCCTTCGAACTTGATCGATTACACATCCGATATGGCAGTTTGGGTATTTGATTGGGTCACCCATGCTGAAACCTCAACCTTAGATGGTGATTCCGAAGAAGATCGAAAACATGATGATACAACAACTGCAGAATCAAAGAATTTATATGCGGAAATCGATGAGAGTACAAAAAATGACCACCAGATGGAATTATTGGATGCAAAAAGGAATTCATTGTGCAGCAGTTTCGGGGATTGCTTATGTCTTTGCATCAATGACTGGCTTATATAGTGGCCATGTAATCATTGGAATTTTTTGTGCGTGAATTGAGTTTAATTTTAATTATTTCAGCAGTTTATTATGAGGATGCCAAAATGATGTTCCATGTAACATAAATTAATTTTTTCTTTCTTTTATAAATTCCACAATGTAATTATTTTGAGATACCTACAATGAAATAAAATACGATACCAAAAAAAGAACTCAACAGTTTTTTGTTTATTTTAATCTGTCTCAAATCCTCCAATGAAAAATATTCCATGTACCAATATAAAGTGAATTTGATACATAGCAGATAAGCTAAACAAAAAATTATGAAATGCTAAGAAGATATTCTTTATAATTAGGGTAATGTTTGGAGATTGTTTATTTTTGAACTGATTTATAAAAAAAAAATGTCAATGAATAATATTTCATTGGGTATTTCAACGTTCGCAATTCTAATGAAATTTCTCTTTTTTATTACTTCTTGCAAATTCGTACAAATTATATATTTTTTATTTTAAATTTCAGTGAAATCTAGGGAGCTGTAAATTATATGGGTTTGCAAGAATATTTTTCAGACAAAATTCAATACCTTACAATATCAATACAAAAGTTTAAAGGCATCATTAATTTTGTAGAATTGTTTCAATACAAAAAATGTTTTATGCACTTTCGGATGACTTAAAGCAGTAGAAGTTTTTCAGAGCAAAGTTTTAAAAATATATTATAGCAAACATTTTCCAGAATTTCTTCCAACTGATAATAATCAATTTTTATCTGAATAAAACCAATATAAGCTTGTTAATTATTGTTTTAAAGAATTTTAGAGATTTGAAACTCTGAAATCTAAACCTATTGAAATAGTACTGACAAGATACTTTCAAAGCAAAATAGGCAACATTTTTCCGATCTACTGATTTTTCAAGGGTTGGATATGACCCCCTCTTCTTAACTAGATACACACTCTCCTAATTATAAAATGTGGTCCAAAAGTCACTTTCATAGTGAATTGTAAATAAAAAGGAAACAAGTTTAAAAGTTTATTTCATGAACATTTTGTAAATTTTGAGTGGATTGTTAAAAGATTTGTTGAAAAAAACAAAAAAAAAAAACTCGGTGTTTTAGATTACAAAATCACACTCAAGATGTCTGTAAAAACTTAAAAATTGCTTTAAAAGTATTTCAAAAAACTGTCACCAACCAATCAAAATTTTAATTACTCTCGGAACTGATAAAAAAGTTTATATATAGTGAAATTATTTTAATTGTATTGAGTTGAAGTTCTTCTTTTACAAACTTAGCATTTTAAGACCAGTAAATCTCAGGAACTGACAAACTGATGACACAAGATTTTAATGACAGACAACCTTATAACTTTTCGTTAACGTTGGGCAGAGGCGACTGAAACATAAAAATTTGACAACCAACTGATAAACAAAAA
Source organism: Scaeva pyrastri (assembly GCA_905146935.1). Classification (NCBI taxonomy): domain Eukaryota; kingdom Metazoa; phylum Arthropoda; class Insecta; order Diptera; family Syrphidae; genus Scaeva; species Scaeva pyrastri. The sequence continues at coordinate 21,712,820 of LR989927.1, read as the reverse complement.
TATTTTTTTTGCAGCATATTATTATCTCACCTTTTAAACATTCATTGGTCAAATCGGCGCAGTCGTTCTTTCTCTTGAGACACTCTATCTATTTTAAATCCGCATCAAAATCCGTTGGTAGTTTTAAAGATCTAAGCATACATAGGGACCGACAGCGGGAAGAGACTATGTTTTATTCTTTGATGATGATTATTATAATATTAGAGTCAAACTGTATTTTGGAATATTTAAAAATGTAGACTTTTGGCTTTATGTATTCGACAAGGTGATTTTTTTCCAAAAACATCAATTATATCAAATTGCACAAATTTGAAATCATAAAAATTAGGATCAACATACAATATTTGACAACCATCCCTCATTGTGACAGCTGCGCTTCTGGAGACCTATAAAATAAACAAAAAAAATATTTTTGAAATTTAGACCCTAATTTTGTACACCAGAGTGTTTTGTTTATGACTAATATTGACATACAATATACCCGTTTTTACATTAGATACATCTTTACTCAATCTTTAAGTATATCTAATAAAGTAGCTTATTAATATTCTCAATTATTTTATCATTTATGTATGTTTCCAAGAATAAAGTGTGTACACCATAAATATACGACAATAGTAAATTATAATGATTGTTCTATAGTTTCTATGTAAATATTGACTTCTTCGGTTCGAAAAGTAAACAAAGGCTTCTTTCGAAACGAGACGTTAAATAAACAAATAAAATTTAGTGAGTACGAGTGTATATTAGTATTTTGAAATTCACAAAAAAAAAATAATAAAATTGTTCTTGATGCATTGGATCACAATTTTATTAGATATACAAAAAACATCAAAATTGGAGCTTGACTCAAGGTTCTGACTGAATTTGATTGCGTTTTGTGAATGATATTGCTGTCATTTGTAATTCCCAAGACAATATTGAAATTCAATGCTGGAAAATGTTTCATTATTAAAGTTTGTCTACTACAGAGGGTCTTCCATTAGGTGCTTTCTATCTTTTACCTCAAATTTTCAATATTCTATGACTCTGGGTCATAAATCGGATCTTACCGATGGCATTGGTTATGATGATTCTGATGAAGGCCACTTTCCTTGGGCCATATTCGCGTCATAGACCTGAATGCACTAGTCCACAAAAAAATCTGACAGATTCAAATAACCCAATCTCATTAATTCAGCTTGAGATGACCTGACTATACCCTGAAATCGTTCGTGCAGATTTCCCAATGTGATGTTAGCTGTCTGCACCCGTTCTATTGAAAAAATTTTGACGTTGATTTTTTATATCATCCAGGACCGGTCGTCCCAAGAGAAGCATACAAAACAGTGACTTTTTGGTAATTGACATTTCAAGTCATCTACAATAGCGTTGTGATCGGTATACTCTGCGTTTCTTCGACGGATAAGTGTTTTTTTTATCGTTTACTGAATCATTGGTCTCAAATTTATCCATCTTACTGAGAATAGTTCTTTTCTAGTAAGAAGATTATGGTCACCATAAAATGGACTTCAGCAAAATACCTGCTATCAACATCTAATTGGCAACTCCCAAACGTAGTTATGTGGGTACTTTCTATTGGAACTCCCTTTACTATGTCTTCTCATATAATTACAGACATTTGATTTTGCTTAACTTGAACGGCTTCAAATGACGAACACTCTTAATACTCCAGACATGAAGACATAAAGAGCTTATTATGAGTCAATTTAATTATTTCCAACCCTACCGATCTCGACACACACTTCGAACGAATTTTGCTGATTCGAAATATTTTGCATAGTTCACCCTTTTGTAAGCTTGCTCTCGAATACCAGGACCGAATGGTAATTTTTTTTTTTCTGTGCTTCTTCCTTAAGTACCAACATCAACGAAATTTTCTTTCAATAAACTTAATTTCCTTGGTCCTTAAAAGCTTTTTATAATGTCTCTATAACGACCGACACTCAACATACTCGTATACTCGTATGAAAGTATAAAATTCCCTCCCTCCATATATAATAAGCAACTACATGCTCATTTGCACAACCTTCCTCCCCCGCCTCCTAGCCCCCTCTTTATATACGATAGTCAATGTGTGCAAAGTGCTCTTCATATAAATCTCAACACATTAATTGGTACACCTCCAGATTTCCGCTTATAATATACCAAGCCCCTCCTCCCCCCTCTACCACCATCCAACATCCACTTGGCTCCTATAGAACTGTATGTAGCGCACCAGAGCATCACAAAGCACAATTTTCGTATATATGTATAGAGTACGGAGAATTACCAACTTGTCCCTTCTGAGTCCTGCCACTCATTCCGTCATCCAAATGAAATTTCGATTCAAATATTCCCAAGAGCACTTTGGGTGTAGTCCTTCGGCAAAAATCATAGAGAGTCCTGTGGAAAGGCAACTTCAAACTCCATTATTACTCTTGGCAAACAGTATAAAAATGAGGCAAAAAAAAAGAAGGAAAGAAAGAAAAGAAAAACAAGAAGAAGAATAAATGAAAGAGCAAAAAAATAAATACCCAAGTGCATTTTGAGCTTTTCTCTACAAATACAAAAAAAAAAAAAAACCCCTTTTCCCCCACAACGAACACCGAACACCAAAACCAGCTTTGGCTATGATGTGCTCTCTATTCGAATCCTATTGGAGCCACATCATGCTTTGAAGTGGGTCCTTTGGGAATAACTCAAAACTATACTAAACTGGAGTAAGAGCATTCATAAATCACTGCCAAATGAATAATGAAGTATTGAGGGGGTGCGAACAGCTAGCACTATATAGTTCCAGCACTAGGAGCAGGAGCTTCATGAGCACACAACACAAAACCATGGCCATTTAGAGGAGGGCTTGAAATTTAAGGATCTTCTTTGGCATCATAGGGCATAGCCGACACAACCGACCGACGACGACCAAGGGCATGGAATTGGAATCAATGCAATGGCAGTCCATATAATATTATAGAAGAGGTGCCTAGCCTATGGTGCCTGGAGGCAACCCTAACCACAACACCTTTTTGTTGATTTTATTTTTTTCGTTTTTTTTTTTGTGTTGTGTTGCCCTTTTCGTGTTCTGTATGATGGGCTTTTGTAGTGTAGGTGTTTAAATTATATTTATTTTTTTTTGGATGCATATCTTAATATTTTTATTGGCAAACTGGGAAATATCCTTTTTTTGGTTTGAGCATGAGAGGGACACGTTTTTGTTATAATAGAGGCGAACCTACCTCTGATGTCTTCCGAATGTCCACTTTCGATGATTTATCGATAAATTCGTAGATTAATCGATTTATGCGGAAAGAATGAAATTTATTTTTTATTATTTCGGGAAATTGTCATGCTGCTGTTTTGAACTTTTGGAAGGGGGTTGTATATGATATTGATTCTAAAGGGTGTTTTTTTTCGAGCATGAGGTTTTCAAGAAGAAATAAAACTCATGAAATTTAAGGTTATGGTCAAAAATTTTACTTTATTATAAAGATAAGGGTTTGCCATTATGTTTTAAACATTTTTACGGCAAGTGATATCCTCGGCTGGCTTGAAAAAATTCCAACCCAGATTACCAATTTTCAACCATTGTTTGCAGAAATTGATTATTTCGTTGGCTGTTGCGCTGTTGGAACCAAAAGTCGTCGACATCAGCATCCTCCAATTGAAGCTAGAAAAAGTCTTGAATCATGTCTCTATAGCATTCCCCATTGACTGTGACACTATGACCGACTTCATTTTTGACCATATTCCCTCTGTCCATCCACTAAACAGTGACTTTTTGAGTATGTAACGATGTGGTGTGACGTCTCAACAATGTCTTTGGAATTATGATCACTCCAAATATAACAATTTTGCTTGTTAACGTACCCATTTAACTAATAATGAGCTTTATCACTGAATAAATTATTTTTGTGAAAATCGGGATCGGTGGCCATCTCGTTTTATGTCCATTCACCTAAAGTGCGATGCGCTTGATGCTCGTTCGGCTTTAATTCTCGCATTCAGCTGGAGTTTTTAAGCCCGCAAACAAAGATCCTTCCGCAAAATTTTCCATAAAGTAGATGGACACATCTCAAATTTCCTCGATATTCTCCTCCACAGCACATTCGGTGTGCACTAAACTGCGTCTCTGAGGATGCGCATTATCCATTAGAGTAAACTTTGTGTGCAACCGATCTATAGTTGCTCGAATTACCGACTCTGCTGGGCGATTGTGTCGACCAAATTTTAGACACAGTACGTGATGCGTCGAGCAAACCGGACCATTATTTTTGTGATAAATTTGAACGATGTGCAAACGTTGTAGTTCAGGAGTACATAAGTCTATTTATTATGAAATGGCAAACTAAACAGAGCAATAAATCAAGTGAAAGCTGTCAAAAAGACTGACTTTGAAAAAAGTATTGCCAGATTGAAAACCACATGTCTCAGGAAATAAAACCCAACTAGGAATAGCTTCGATTTCTTCACTAATTTCTGGTTATTAACAGTGTGTAACAAAAACATTATCCTATATGGCATTGTGTTACAATGATTCCCTATAATTTATTCGTTAATGTTAACATTCAAATCTCCTTAAAGATATCATTTTCATATATAAGAACAAAACCAAATAACCATACCTTACTGCACACAGAAGACAGCATACTATAAGACTATGTTAAAGTTTATCAAAGTTTCGGGTTTATCTTAATTGTTGGTCATTATACGGTATACCAAAACTGTATATAGATACTTGAGAAACATTGCAAAATAATATCTATCAGCATTATTATTAACGAAATGCTCCCTAAAGTGCACTCACCAAGAAATCTCCTAACCTAGCTATCCTGCAAATACCTATCTCTTTGGTCTTCATTCCATAGAACTGTACCGTACACCATACCTATATTTATATGTAGACTTTTAATGCCATGCCAATGTAAGGTAGTTTCCGGCCTTAAGGGCATTAACAAAATTGCCATATACCGACGACGACGAGTAGATAACACATGAGGCATTTTGTGTTGTGTCCTTGTCTGGTCCTTGCCCTATTACAATATTCTCAAATTATCTCCTTTGGATGATGAGTTTTGGAGCAACATACCTCGTTCTTGGATCATCAGCCCTATACAATATTAAGCCCCCAATTTGAATAGATTGCAGGTGTTTTTGAAGTTGTAAGACATAATTGCATCTTAAGGAGTAAATAATATCAAAAGTGACTACACATATACTAGATAGTTTGTGAGATGTAAACGAGGATTGGGCAGGTAGATCTGGGTTTTAAATGCTGAAAATGACAACGACAATAATTATAGGGTTTTAAGAGTCCTTAATTAGAGACACAACACTAAGAAACTCAGTTGAGAGTGACAAAAATGTGTGTTCGAAATTTGAACCAAGTGAAATTTATTTATTCACAATAATTTTTGATGATGAAAAGCAAAATGTTTCAGCTCTTGAAGTTCAATATGGAGTTACTTTCCCCATATCTTTTCTCAAATCCGAAATACACAAGTAACGTGATATTGTTTTAATCCAACGGCTTATACTTCTCCCAGTCCTTGTCCTTGTTGTTGAACGACAAACTATGTAAATACAAACAATAGTACAATATTCTCTCCGGATGTGCGGACTGCGAGTTCGACTGCGAGACTTAGAGCTAAAGATACATTCATTCAAATCCTTCATCATTCATTTCATCACCAACACCCTCCAACCCCCATTTGAAGTATACAAAAATAACTCTTGTCGAACTGTTGAATCAAAGTTTGCTGAGCTGGGGTATAGAATTTACTATGAAAACCACGTACCGTACATATTACTAGCAAGGAACTTAATTCTGATCCCGCACACACACACACTCGCAAGACTCTACAAGGTTTATTTTGTGTTTGTATAGTGTTGAACTTTTATGTTTCGTCGAGATTAAATCGAAAACAAACTTCGACACTCACACCCTCACAAAGACTAAACTCACACAAACATCCACTTAGACCGGAAAATCCGAACAAATGAAAATGTATTTTATGATTTTTTGCTTATTGTTAGAATTTGTTGTTTTCTTATATGAGTGGGTGGAGGGGGGGGGTAGGGGTTGGTCTACTGTTACTGTAACTTGTGAAGACTTATTTTCGAAATTCATATTGTTTTTGTTACTGGCATAAATGACAAAGTTTCAAATTGGATTTTTGTTTAGATTTTGTTTTTGAGTTACAGCTTAAGCAACTATGGCTAACTAACTTCATTTTGTGGAAACACATTTTGTTGTAGCATTGAAACAAAATAGTGGTAATTAATATTTTGGTCATTTAAATAAGATTTCGTAAATCAAAAGTTTAAATACAATAGGAATAACTTTAAATTACACATCCATATACTTTTGATTGATTTTTTTTTCTATTCAGTACTAATAAACTACTAAACGGATTTTTATCAAATTTTCATCTATCAACGGAGTGGTTTTTGATGAATGTTTAGTACGTTTTGTTACGGTTCTAAGGGAATTGGATGATAGATGACGATAATTGTTAAAGAAGTCGAAAAAATCAAGCCACCATCATCGAAAACGCTGACTATAGGTTATGCTTTCGAGATATAAAGGGTGTTTTTTTTTGTTTAGACACAAGAAAATCGTGCGATTTATCATCCCTGGACTATTTTTGTAGAGTTACATTTATGTGAAGTCGCTTGTCTTCGCAGATAAGTCCAAGCCCGAGACCATTGACGCCTGGGAAGAAAATATTGGGTGTGTTGTTGACATATGGTCCCAATTACTGCAAAAATTGGTGAAAAATTGGGCCTCAATGTTTGGAATTTATTTGAGCCAGTCGATGAGGCTACTTTCCCGAAAGCAATTTTAAAACCATAACATAAAATTAAATGGTTTTATTTCTTCCCAAAAATCACAACTCTAAAAAAAAACACCCTTTAAATAAAACTCAAAATAAAAATGTTATCTTAAAATTTATAAAATTTTAATAAGTTTGGTTAAATTTTTAACATTGTTGTAAAATCAAAATCCTTAAATCCACATCCAGATACGCTATCTAAATATAGATTAATAGATACCCGTATTTCATAAATTTTGGTGTTTTCCTTCTAAAGTTTTTGCCCTCTCTTAGCGGATTTATGTTATTATCTAAAATCAACATTAAACCAGTTGCAAAAACAACCCCCTTAAAACAACAACCCGATTTAACCATAAAATTTGTTGATAGCTTTCCTGATGATAGAATCGCTGCCCGAAGTTTTTGTCCAAGTCCAATAAATATGAGTGGGCATTGCAGATAGATGTGTAGCATATTGTTAAGCCTGACTGACAATAGATAGATTGAGTGAGTCCGGGCATATAAATTAAAAGCACGCGGTCAAGCATGTAAATCAACGACCACTAACCATCACACACAAACGAACGCCAACTTCGAACCCCAACCCGAACGTTCGACAACAGCCGCAACAGCACTAAAACTGTTGCTGATATTAGTTTTTTTTTTGTGTGTGTGTGTGTCTGTGGGTAGGTATTTTATTTAAACCGCCTACGCCCATACATTCATACCTACTTGATGCTAAACAGCAAGCACTCAAATACCCATAACCCACTTTAACCGCAAATAAAACCCAATAACTGTTAGAGTGTATTCGGATGTTGGCCACAATGACGGCGCGGTGGCGGGTGGCGGTGGCAGTAGCCATAATTATTTTATAGTTGTTGTTGTTGTTGTTGTTTGTGAGTGTAAAGGGTCCTTTAGCAGCTCCAGCTCCTGCTCCTATGTGTCGGTCGGCCGTTTGCCGGATTGCGGTGTCATAAACTTGCACTCGAACACAATGAAGCGAAAGTGCATTAGTTAATGAAGAGAGGCCGACAAGGACTCCTATGTTTGTAGTAAAACATTGAGTTTACTCCAGGTACCTACTCGCAGGACTCTTGCACTTTGCAATACACTACACACCCTCTCTCGCACCCTTAGCAATTGATGCACATAGTTAGCAAAGTAATGTAAACTATTTTCAATTAATATCCCGAACGAAACGCACAAATCAGGACGTGATCAGGGGTGGTGGAGGTAGTGGGAGGCGTCAGGCAGGACTCCGGAGTATACTCAACTCTTAAGTGCGTGTGTGAAAAATGCATTTTCAGCGTGCAGAATGCTTCAAAAACCCTTGTGTTGGAAAATTGCTTTGTTATTAGTTTTCTAACGACGAGCGACGGACGACGCACGGACGCACGCACGCACAATTACCGGATGTGGGTGAAGGTTGCATATTGAATTTGCTGTTGTTGTTGTTGGTGTTTTATTTTTTCCCATCTCATCAAAAATTTTGTGCTGACCTTAAACTTATAGGCCAACGAGTAAAGTGATGAATGCCACATGCAAACATATAGCCAACCATCGATCAACATATTAACGTCACCATTACGGTCCCCGGTCCAGTCCAGTCCGGTCATCGTGAGTCGTGACTAATTCACAGCTTGTCGGCCTAGAGAAGAGAAACTGTTAACAATTTAATAGAATTTATTCGTCTGTTTTTTTGGCCTACATACGCAAACACCACCATCACTATCCACGGTCCACCACCACCGCGCCGGCACCGCAGAGGGATGTCTAATTGATGTCGGTCAAATGGGAATTTGCCGGGAATGATGCTGAGCTTAGCCATTATTTGACCATGATTTAATTTAAATATTTTTGTAGTCTTTTTTTTTTGAGCCTGTCTAAATCGAGAGCTAATTTGAATTGATGTTCATTTGGGGATAGCGATGGAATTTCGGATAGAAAATTTGACAATGAATTTTCGGGCAATTTGCATCTTTAATATTGTTGTTTATAAGTTATTTAAACTATGAGTGATGGGAGGAGTTTTTTTTGGAGGAAGGAGGGGGAGTAAATCTATTCATGGATCCTATTAAAATTTTAATCAATATAAATTATAATTTGTATATCCTTCACACGAACGTAGAGATATTCTGATGAGGAAAGAATTAAACAATCTAACAAGCGACAAAGAAGTCCTACAGGAGCGGATTGGGCCAATCGGGATTTTTTCAGATGAGCCCCGAGAAATTTAAGGAGAAAATATATCATAAGAGTGGGTTAGGTAACGATCTATTCTTAATACAGAATTTTTCTTGGTATAATAGGTTGGATGCCCTTTTGGAAAATTCTTAGTTAACCAACCTTACGCCTTTATAAAGTCAATACATAGCATATTGAGTTTGAAAATAGAAGGAAATGTTGTGCCCTCTTATGTATACTGGAATACCCTTATAATAAATTTAATACCAAGTTTAACATTTAATTTAATGAGATTTTAAAAATTGACTAACAGTTTTTCAGGCCCCTGAACTAGGTTTAGAGGCCTTTTGAACCCTATAGTCCACCCCTGATCATGTCTTGTTAATAAAAACAGTCTTTTTATTTAATTTTCTATATTCTCATAAAAAATCTCAAAAATTCTTATTAAAACTCAATATAAAAAAAAAAAGAATAAAATAAAAATATATAAAATGTTAAAAGGATGTTCGAACATTTCACACAATTTTAATTAAATTCAAGAAAAACTAATTTCATAACAACTTCAAGGATAAAAACAAAACAAAATACTGAAGACAGAAAAGAGTAAGAACGAGAGAAAAGGATGTGGGAGAGAGAAAGGATTTAAGAGGATGCTTTTTCTTAAATAGAAAATCAAAAAGAAAAAAAACGAAAAAATTACACAAAACTTTAATTTCCCCAAAGAAACGAGCCATCAAGAAATTTGTCCAACAAGTTAAATAGCAACAAGAAAAACAATAACGAAAATGAAAAGACAACGCCAACGACAAGAGGATGACGATGGGAAAACACAAAGAAAATAAAACAAAAAAACAAAAAAAAAACGAAAAGATCAGATGGACTTTTAGTATATTCCAGGAAATCCCTAACAAAAGTTTTGTTTCATTTAAGTTTTTTTTTTTTACTTATTTTAATTTGAAAGGAAGAAGAAATGAATTTTCGCGAATTTTGTATATGGATGCGCGAAAAGCAGTGAAAATGGTGTCCTAGTGCTTCTATGTAGATACCACCTACATCCAGCATATAATGCTATATATGTGGTAGTTTCAACTTGGACTTGGGAAGTTGGAACTTGGAACTGGATTTTAGGGTAATTTGAGAAAATAGAATTAATTTTTATTAAGGACGACTGTGGATTTATTGCACTCCTAGGATATTTTAATTTCGAAATCAGAGAGTTTTATCGTCGTCGTCGGTCGTAGTGATAACATAAAATCAAGATTGTTGCGGGGTACTGTTTGGAAAGGATTAAAATTTTTGTTAACAAGAGTTTTTTAAGTGGCAATAAAATAGAATTAAGAAAAAAAGGGCATTTCACACTGAAGAATATTGTAGAAAAGAGCCAAGACTCTTAACATAGTTATAATGAAATTAAGGCGTGAAAGATAGGGGATCAATTTATTAAATAGTGGGAAGTATTTAGATATTATTAAATGCTTTTATATTAACTAGTCTTGTTCATTTTGGTTAGTGAATACATTTAACATAGAAAGTCATTAGTCAGTTAAAGTATTTTAGATAGAGTTTCTGATTGTCAACAAATTTATTTTGTCACAGAAATGTCGAAACTTATGAGATCACTTTAAATGCCGGAATATAAATTCTAATCAATACATAAAACTTCATTAAAATAAACTGGGAAAATATATCAATTGGCCCACCAGGAAACTTAGCAATTTTACGGTATTTTTACTTGGTGCTTTTTTTTGTTTGTTTTAATTTAAGTTAAGTTTTGCCTTACAACACTTTCTTTAATAAATGGTCTTCATAAATAATTATAGGTATACTAATTTGAAGAAAATATATGAAACCACTATTATTGAATTAGCCCTAAAAATTGCAGGCAACTTATTTTCACAGTTTGTTATCTCTCATGCAATTATTGAAGTATAAAGTGTAAGTTCACAAACGCATCAACGCATCACTGCAGTAATGATGCCGAAATGTTCAAAGTCAAACGTTCACAAACGCAGATTCTGGCATCATTTTTCTCGTCAACTGTTCATTATTGCAAACTTGCATAAACTGATGCGCAAAAACTAAACAAAAAAGCATCACTACGACAGCGTGATTAGTCGGCATCGCATCAGCAACAGCTGCATCAGCAAAAAAGCAGTGATGTCGAATCACTGCAGCAAAATTTGACGTTTGTGAACTTACACAAATTGTTTGTTTGAACAAGTTTTAGTTGTGGCTGTAAGGCCTTAGAACAAAAACCGCTTTATTCAAATAGTGAACCCTTAACTCATTAGTGAAAAAAAAACGAAACCAACTCGGTCTGCATTTATATGAATATTTCAACTTGATCTACATTTTCATGAATTTTTCAACCTTGCCTTCAACTTCAAACACTATCCCAATTAATTTGAGTAAACCTAAGAGTGACTTTATAAAGTTAAAAAAGCGTTTTTTTTCAGAACTTGAATTACTGCACTAGCTAAAGATTCCCAATAAAACACGGCTTATGAATGCAATTGAATTTCTTAGAAAGATGTCAAAAATTTCGTCTCGTAGTTCTGAAGCGAATTTCCATTTTTTTCCTCAAGACATTTAAATAACTTCTTAAGTTAAAAAAATAGGTCTGTTGATTTTTTTCCAAAGCCATACCACTTTATTAAGTCATTATGTGTCGGAAGTTAAGTACCGTCGAAATACCAATGAGACTGATTTGAGACCAAACTAAAACTAGCTAACCCCGCATATGTTGTTCTCCCGGTTTTTCAAATTGTGTGAAAGAAGTTGCTTTAAATCTTCATATCCCAGGTTCCAAAAAAGTTTTGGCATGAGCGCAATTTTTAATCTCAATTCGATTAATGACTTTTGAAAATCTGGAAACACCATTAATTTTTTGTTTGCAAAATAAAAGTGTCTCCTAGATTTAGGAGGATCATAGGACCATGAACAGTAGTAGCTTATATGATAAGATTTGTGGATTCAAAAAGCCTTTACAGAATAGATGGCATGAAGATACCAGCTCCAATCCTGCATAAAAACCCATAAATGGACCTTATATTTTGTTCACTATGTTTCCCTTGTATTTCTCTTAAACACAATCTTGAAGTACTATTTTTTGCTTCTTTCCATACCCAATTTATCATCAATATATAGCCTATGTTACTCACAAATTATGTAGCTTTCTATTGGTAAAAGAATTTTAAAAATCGGTTCAGTAGATCTGAGATTCAAGAAACGATGGATTTACATACTGTGGCCGTTTTGTCAAAAATTCAATTCGACCATTCTAAACTTCAATCTTCAATGTTATGTCTGTTTTGTTAACACTGTTATTTGGCAAGATTTACTCTTGGAGGAGTTTTCAATTCCTCGCAAGAGGCAGTACCCGTAAGAACTTTTAGGTGACATATCTCCGGGATCGAATCCAGAACTTTGGCATGACAGTCCTACGCACTAATTATCACGCCACGGGTACTTCGAGAATAATAAACATTACTAAAACATTTTCTACTTCTATTGAATTTGTGATAGTTTTCAAACGAAAGAATAAGTTAAACATTTTTAAAGCGATTAATTGGAACCAAAATTTATAAAAAGCCACATGATAAAATTGACAAATAAATCCGATTTCAATGAAACCAAACACAAGGCAAAGTAATTTTAAGGTTATATTAAAGACTGTTAAAAATGTTTCACTATTTTTCATTTACTCCATCAATTTCCGGTCTGTTCTAAAAGTTCCCAACACCACCGGAAACTCTTTAACAAAATTTTCACAGGACAATCTTAATTCAAATATATTTTGCAACATAGATCTAAACACAGAAAATGTATCCTTAATATATAGTTAAGTGCATGGTATCCTTTTTATTCCACAATATACTATTCTATTCTATAGAAGAAGGTACTTGAACACCATCAACCTTATCATTACTGGGAAACCCTGTAATATAATAGTTTATGTGGGTAATTACATTGCAATCAAGGAACTTAATTATCCTTTTGTTTTCAAATGAGATTAAACGTTGAGTGTTCTTCGGAATGAATGAAAATAGATGCACCAAATGCGGCATCCTAAAGGTTTTATAAAATCTCATTAGAAAACAGGTTAAATGATATAAAATGTGCATCTTTCGATTGTACGTATTTGCTTTGACTTTGAATTGTAAAATAACTTGCAAGAAGTATATCGTAAAAGAGAAACTTGAAAAAATATCCTTTTTAAGAACTTTCTTTTGAATTGCAGTCATTCATTTTGACCAATGTAGTCAAAGGTGGTTCTTATAGAAAGTCGAAACAAGGGACCTAATTGAGAGTTTTCCTATTTTTGATGTCAATTTTTCATGCATCCAGAATTGTCCCTCAAGACACACATCACATCACTCTACACCATTGTTAATTACTTCCATTATTAAAATTTGAATTCTAATTTCGAGGTTAGAATTAGGTGTTATTGTATGAGGATTCCAAAGTGTTAAAGAATCTTAAAGTTAATTAAAATTTCTTCAAACTGTAATTGGGTTAAAAGGATTCCTCCAAATCAGGAAATTCAACACTTCGATTGTGACGTATTGAAATTTAAAGAGTAACTGCAATTTCGATATCCTTTTGAATGCAGTTCCTTATTTAAATACTTTAACATTAGTATAGATCCTTGTTCTTTTTTGTTTGTCGTATCAAAACGAAGACATCTTCAAAATGACATTTTTTCTTATTCCTGACACATTTCACAAAAAGTACTCCTAATTTGAGGTAACTTATCTAAAAGCTTATCCCGATCTTCCTTTAAATAAAAGTAGAAAAAAAAACTAATTACAAAAAAGTAAAACAGGAGGAGAAAAACCAACTTCCTGCATCATGCACTTACACACCGCTTCCACTTCCTACCTAAATTTATTTCCATTTTTTTCCTCACTTCTCAAAAGGAGAAGGATTAACCATGGAACGAGAAGTTGATGAGAAACGAAGATGAATTAAAAGTTGTTTTTTTTTTGCTAAGCGTTTTCTCGCTCCTGTCTGATGATGATGAAGAACAAAAAAAAAAATGAACATCCTTTTCTTGAGTTCTCTCATTGGAACAGAAGGTGTTGTTAAAGTAATTAGATGGGTTGATTGCATTCATAAGGATTATACAAAAGAAGAGGTGTTCCTTGATGAAATGGGGTTAGAAAAAAGGTAAAAATTAAACAAAATATGGGAGAGTTTTCGAGAAGCGGGTAATCCGTTTCGAGAAATACTCCTAGGAAGAAGTGTACTTTGTTAGAGTGTTTATAAATAATGAGTCTCAGAAAAAAAGTGCTTGTAAATATTTTTTTTACCATATAATGTTAGTATTTTAATTTAAAGATTGATTTATTCTTGCTCGAGTATAAATACCCCTTAGTTCTACTTCGGACCAATTGAACAACAAGTTTACTGAACTTAAATATCAACATCAGTTTTGTGCTAAATCGAGCTGCAAAAACCCAATTTGCCTTTCAAACCTAAATCCTTTGTTGGTCGACTATATAACCTACTTTAACCATAAAGCTCTATAAACCAACTCAAATGCTAATCCTCACATTGAAATTCCATCGACCCTGTCCTATTGCCGCACGCTATAACCAACTTTCATATTATTTCATAGAATCCGTATACCGTTTTGATGCTTTATATCCCAACAAGCTTTACGACCCTTAAAACCAATTCATCTAAACGGCCAGTGCGGGTCGACGTTGACGACGGCGACGTCAACTATGGACGCCTTTGGCAGTTCTTTAAACCATCAAATTCGTGTTTTGAAATCCCCCACGACCGACGACGACGACCCGCACCCGACACAACTTCTTGCGCCCATCTAGCTTTTGATTTGTTATTTATGTCCTCTCATAAATCCTTCCAAGGCTGATGTTCATCCACTTTAAGATAGTCCTATGGCAAGTGGCACCATGGCGCAAGGATACACACATACACAGACACAGATATAGAGTTGTCTGATGATGTCTGTTTGTTTACCCACAGCTTGGAGAATAGGCTGTAAAATAAAAATAAAATCTCCACTTTCGTTGTACTCGTACAACAGCCTGAGGAGGGGGGCGGGACGGGCGGTCGGCGGGCGTAGTGAGGTGGTAATAAAAACGTCACCATGTTTTGAGAGTTGAACTTGTTGGCAATGTCCAGCACAAATGTCGTATAGCTTGTCAAGAGTAGGGAGGAGGACCAGGAGAAGCGAGTGTATGCGACAACAATAAAAAAAATCTCACTTGGTCGATTTTAAGCCTCAACTTCAAAAACAACAACAAAACACAACGTCCAACCCCCATCGGTATAAACAATTACCCTTATTTGTTTTTGTTGTAGTTTAAGGACTCCCAATTTTAAATTTTTTATTACGTTTTTATTATAAATCTCAGAGGATCTTTAAAAGGAATGAGCATTTGTTTGGTCAATTACTATTTGAATGTCTGAACAAGGGAGGTCTGATCATGATGAGGGGCAGGAAGATATGAGGCTTTCTGCTGGAGGTCCTCAAAACTCTCACACCTCACTAATGTGACTTTTATTTGAATTCGCTGTTGCTGGTCCTGTTTATTGTGAGGATGTTTATATACAGTTCCAGGAAGGAGTGATTCTTGGGACTTGGGTTTGCTTACAAAAAAAAAAAAAAAAAAACAGAATGACAATAAACAATTGTTCAGGCTTATTGAACAAAATTAAGCAATAAAGATAAATCTTGATTAAAAAGTCTCGACACGAGTAAGCATTTGGAATATTTTCCTTACTTTATTTTATGTCGCATCCGATGAAGGTCAGGTGCGAGGAACGATTTAATCTTCAAGGATTTGAATTCTTGGATTTGTGTAAAATGTATAGGTACTTGATTTCAATTAAAACATTAATTTGTCAAAATTATCGGAATAAGATAACATTGTCGTCGAGAGTGATCCTTTTGTATGTGGATGTAAGATTTTAATCCTTTTGATAATACACTCGTTCTCGTACAAGAAATGCGATTTGTAACTTTGTCATTATATAGAGGATGCAAATATACTCGTAAGTATATTTGTGTTGTGTAGTTTGTGGTAACGTGGATACTCTAATTAGATTATTATCACACAAATTTAATTAAAATGAAGTGATGAAGCATATTGATGGTCCTTAAACTACAACTATATAAATATAGATAAGATTGTACTATCAAGTTTGATAGGATAAAATACAAAGTTTTGAGTTAATCATCAAAAGTTTGTGAAATAAGTTTAAGGGTTATCGCACTCCCACAAAATTCAGGGGGGGGGGTTAATTTCTGTGTAGGCGAAATTCTTCAATCTTATGCAATGAACGATTGTTTAATGAACGAAAGTTCAGAGGAAAAAAGTTATGGAATTAAAAAATGGACATACAAGTAAGTGTAAAATATTTCTTTAAGAGACAAAAATCTAATTTCCCTAAATTATTTTAAGTCGAATTTATTGAAAGAAATTTGTCGATTTAATTTTAAATTTCAACAAATTATATCTCTGACTAGAGGACCCGGCGAACTTTGTCCCGCCCTAATTGAGTTGTATCAGTTGGCAGTTACATTGGTCGATACAACTTACAATAAAAAGTGAATCTAAAGATGCAGAAAGGAATTTTATAAAAATTTGTCAAGCGGTTTTTTCGCAATAGAAATAAAAAAAAGTAAAAATTTTAGTTGGTCAAAAATATCTCAGGAACGGATAATGCTATTGACTTCAAATAAATTTTATTGTATGGATTGCAATGTGTTACAGGTTTGGTATTAATTTGGAAAAATTTCAACATACAATTATTTTTTTAAAAAGTAAAAACTAAAAAAAAAATAAAATATACAATGAAGGAAAAATGAGATCATCTTCGGAACAAGTTTTTATTATAGAAAATGCTTTCCTTGACATCTGGTAAAATTTTTGAAAAAAAAATAAATCGAAAGTTTTATTACAAAAAATAAAAAAAGTACAAAAAATTCTATACCAAAAATTGGTAAAAAATGTTTTCTGACTTGAATATCTTGAGAATTGGCAACGATATTGACTTTAAATTTATTTAAGTTTATACAAAATAAAATTATCAATATATGCTTCAATTTTGACAAATATCGAATTGATAGTTTTTTTACAAAGAATAAAAAACTTAAACAAAAATTAACCAAATAAAAAGTTGGAAAATAAATTGGTAAATATTTCTTTTTCCCTTACCATATCTCAAGACATTTTTTAAGTCTGATAACTTTTGTTAATAAAAATTGTTATCTTTTTATTATACATATAAACCTTTCTCTTGAATCGCTCTATCTATTAAAAAGAAACAGCATCAAAATCCGTTGTGTAGTTTTAAGGATCTAACCACACATAGGGATAGACAGACAGCGGGAAGAGATTATTGTTTTACTCTATGTAGTGTCATAAATGTCATTTATGCTATAGAAACCACCACCAGAGTTGTATTTTTTGACATAAGACAATTCACAAAAATTTTTGAAGTCAGAGAGTGTTTATTTTTTTTTTAGAGAAAGCCGTAAGAGTCTCATAGTTGCCATAACATTTTCCAATAAATTCACTGAAGCATAAAGTTTTTTAAATTTTATTTGTATGTCATGATCATGACAATCAAGAATTTAAGGCTTCGTTAAATATATCTGAGGTGAAAGAGTGTTTTTTTGACGTAAAAGACAAATAAGTGTTTTTTTCAAAGCAGAAAAAAAATCGTCGATAATCAGATTCGAATCTCTCAAAGAGACTGTATTTTAGTTGAAATTCCTATGAAGGTGTCTGCAAACTAGATTGAAATTTGACGCAATTTATTTTGTAAATATCATTAGTCCCTTAAAAAAAAGCTAATGCAATTTGACAGCCGACAACTTAAAATTAATAAAATTATAGTATAAATTTAGCATCACGTTTTTAGTTCATATGTATGTAGGAATGTATATGTACCAACATCAATTATTTTGGCGGCTACATAAAAAAATAAAACTTCCGTGAATGAGTAATATTTCCTTAGTTTTGAAAATGTGAAATAGGAAGTATGATAGTTCTACAAATACTACAACTCCTCGATGTTAAAAAACTCTAAGTTTCTTTATTAATTGTTACTCAAATTGTTTTTTTTTTTCAATGCCATTTAACATAAGGAAGTAAATTGTTCGTATATAAAGTTTTGTCAACCAATAAATCGAAACAAAAAACGGCCTTCATAATTAATTTGGCCATGAAAAGTTGAAAATTTTCAAACAAAAGTTAATTTTCCCATTGATACTCGTATTAATTTCATATTGATTCTAATAAATTTGCGTTCATCTTCTTCCCATATTTTTGTTTATTTGTTTTAACCAAAAATAACTTAATACAAACAAGAAGATAAAGAATTTTAAATTAATTTCCCCATTCAATTTAATTGCGTATTATTTTGTCTAACAAAATATTTGCACAACTGAGTCAAAATAAATTAAAAAATTAAGAAGAAGTTTTCTACATAAATATTGCTCAAAAATCATCTTCAATCATCAGTCTTTCGCAATAACTTGTATTTCAAATATTAAAATCGATATCGTATCAAAAAAACAAAATGTTACCAAGTAAATTTTTGTTCGTTGTTTTAATTGCAATTTTTGCTCTCCAACCAGCGAGTGCATTTTTCGGCTTATTTGGAATTGGATCTGAAACTCGATCGGCTTTCGAGAAGATAATTGAGAATGATCCGTTTATGCAGTTTAAACTCTGTATTTTTGGATCACCAAAGTGTAAATTTAACAACAAGAACTCATCAGATGACAAAAAGGACGAACCTGCACCTGATGCAAGGGAACAAAAAAAGGAGAAACCAAAGAGTGTAAAGGAAAAGGAGGACGATGAATAGAAAGAAAAGATTTTTTGTTGTTTTTAATAAATTATAATTATAGCTTAGATTAAATAAGATAAACAATTAAAGTGTTTTTTAATTTATTTAAGTGTGTTTTTAAGCTTCACTCACTTTTTTTTTCAAAAGGTTTTTTATTCATTCACTTTTTTCAAGTTGAAATTTTATTTGACGCCGCATCTGACAAAGAAATAACCACCAGTCCTTACGAACCTCGAGTTCAGGAGCCAATAAACATCAAAATCTCCACACCATACTCGTACTCGAGTATTCGAAACTTGTTGCATCAAAATAATAACTCTGCTGCATTCTACCGCTGCATGCATCATCTACCGTATAATACTATACACACATGTAGAAACTTTCTATACACAGTTTTCTAAATTCGCTGCAGTTTACAGTAAAATGTACAAAATATATATTTTCCAAGGAAGTTATGGACCAAATCCAAATAGTTTTTCTAGTCCTTTGGTCTTGTTAAATATTCAAGAAAATACGTCAGGAGGGAGGCTGCCATTCCTGCTGCTAACTATGTAAAAGTGTATAGTCAGTCAGTATCTACTTGGAAAGTGCTCCTTTTTGTTGTTGTTGTTGTGCATTTATCCTCCTTTTGAATTTCTTGCTCCTTACTCGTATATTTTCAGCAAAAAAAAAAAAACGGAAAAGAAAAACTATCTCGCGGTTGTGCTCCGGATTTTCAGTTTGAATGTGAAATAGTGAAATTGCATTTAACACGAACTTTAAAAGGATTAAATAAAAGTCGGCCAGAGATGCATAGCATGGAACTTCTGTCATACTATATGTATGTAACATGGAAACTAGTAAAATTGTTTCTTTTCAAATCTTCTGAAAGTGTGGGCTTTTTTTGCCATTTTTCAAACTTGTTAGAGATTTAGAATATTTTCCTGTTTGAAGTTTTTGAGAAGAAGGAAAAAAAATAACAGCTAAGACGAAGTATTTTTTATTTAGAAATTTAATTCTAAATTCTGGGAAAAACTATCAGCAGAAAAATCAAATTAAAATTGTTGCCTTCTGCAGTATGTTTTTGATAACATTTTTCTCATCTTCAAAAACAAAATTTTTTCAGGTTATAATTATAAAAGAAGCACCATTTTTCGCTTACAAATTAATAAGGGGTTCTTCTAAAATTAAAAAAGACACTGGGTGCGACCCACACTGATAACTTCCTACTATGCATACTTTAAAAACTTGACATTCCTGATAATATAATTCTACTTTTGATGTTGATTGATAATAGTTTTATTAACAAAAAAATTATCAGAATGAGATATTTGAGTCGAAAAACAATTTTTGACACTTTTCAGTTTAAGTATTTATTTTTCCAAAAAAAAAATTGTCAAGTCGACAAGACAACAAACCTGTATCACATTGCAATCTATTCAATAAAATTTATTTGAAGTTAATAGCATTTTCCGTTCCTGAAATATTTGCGACCAACTATAATTTTCACTTTTTTTTATTAAAATATTATTGTGAAAAAACCGCTTGACAAATTTTTATAAAAGTCCATTCTGGATGTTTTGAAGTTATAACCTGTCCAACAATAACTATCTATGGGAAGTCAAAAAAAAAACAATTTTATTTTATCAAAATCGGTTCAAGAGATTAAAGAATTCACAAAAATTTCCACTTTCAGATACCTGAGTTATATTTTTTCTTTCAATTGTCGAATTATTTTTAACACAATAATTTTTATAAACCCCAAATTTTTAAAGCTCTCAAAACTCTTTAAAATATTTTCTTAGATAATCAAAATTCTACTATAAAAGTCCAAAAACAATTTCATGCTTATGTACATAAATTAAATTTTTATTTTTTTGATTAAATACATTTTTTTATAAATAATAACATAACATTTACTATATATACTTCTCTTACCTACATAATATGTAGTATTAGTATAAAATTATTTAGCTTCCTCCATATTATAAATAATAGCCTCTAGTTCGTCTTTGGTTATGTCGCCACTTGGAAAGCTATAAACTAGAGCTGCAAATTCTTCAGAAGTTACCTCAGCTGTAGGCTCTTCATGCTGGTCATTGTCACTTTCAAATTCTATACTCAGAGGTTGCATTACAGTTTCTTCGATTAATTCATCCGATTGTGAATCCTGTGCAGAAGTTGATGTCACTCTCAGACACAAATCTGATCCTTTTCTGCAAATCCTGATTGGGGCAAATGGTCCTTCGGTTAATTTATTCATAGTTGTGGGTTTTTTTGATGTTGATGGTGATATCGATGCCGATTCTGTTTCGTGTAGAGCGATAGTTAGTACAACAACAATTAAAAGTGTTAGCGATATTTTAGAATCCATCATAATAATTATGTGTGAATGTTCGTGGCTTCAAATGTCTTTTGAACTTTATGTAACAAATGTTGTTCTATTTATACCTCGATCTTTTGTAAATCGTATGTAAATATTTATTCCATCTTGACAATCTAATCAGATTGTGTTCTTAACCCAAATTATTGTATGTTGATGGGATTATTGTTTTTGTTGACTTATGAGTTCGTCAAGATCAAAAGATAAACAGAAGATGTCGAAATGACATTTACATTGAGATTGAGAAATGTGCATTACACTCAGAATTTGTTTGATCTTGTTTTATGAAGGTTATATTTTTGTTTGAAGTGTGTAATGCAAATGTGATGTGTTTTTAATTTATGGATCATTTAAGCCAATAAGATTTTTTTTATACATTTATTTTGGAGCAACACATATTTAAAGGGTATTGGTGTAGGTTCGAAAACAAGATTTTGAGAAATAATCAAAAAGTCATAGCCGTAGATCGAATTTATTTATGGGGGATTTGGCGGTCTTACTTGTCAAAAGTATAAAAAAGAAAAACTACTTCCCTAAGAAAAGGAAACATTTTCAATTAAGGAGCTATTAGGGATAGAAAAGCTTAAACACTGAAAAGTTTTTAAAGAAGTTCTTGCAATAGAAAATTTTATGCCCTAAGTGTGTCTTTTTGACAGGCACTTCATAGATAGTTCTTTTATTAATTAAAATTAATATTTCATAATTTAGTATCTACAAAACAAAGTCGATTTCCCCTGTCTGTTCCTATAAATGCTTAGATCTTTAAAACTACCCATCGTATTTTGATGCTGTTTCTTTTTAATAGATAGAGTGATTCAAGAAGAGTGTGTATTGTGTACCTAGATAATGTTTTTTTGCAATTAAAATTTTTTTTTAATTTCTTACTTCATTTACTCCTAAAAACTTCAATTTAGTATACAATAGTTGGGATTTGCGGAGGTACCATAATCTTTTTTGTTTGCTCGCTAAAATTTGAGAATGGCTTGGCCGATTTGGCTGATTTAGGCTTTAAAATGTTTTTCGCAGTACAGGGAAAGTTTAAAAGGTGAGGAAGACAGTAAAGAAACACAACTTAATTTTTCATGCAATTTGTTCTACCTGAAAAAAAAATATATTTTTGATTGTCAGTTGGTTGTCATTTTTTATATTTCAATCATCTGTCCAACGTTACGAAAAGTTATAAGGTTTCTTGTCATTCTGTCCACATCTTACAGATATTAAAATCTTTTATCATAAGTTTGTTAGTGCCTGAAATTTACTGGTCTTAGAATGCCAAGGAAAAGAGAAACTTCAACTCAATAACCCTCAAATAATTTATTAGTTTGACAGTCCTTACTTTCAAGTGTAGAACCATCAAAACTTTTCATACTGCTTTAAAAAACACGTTATATACACAGAGGTACATGTCGGATCTAAGATTTTGAATACTTACGAAAAACTGCTTGTTTGTTATTTAAAAATATTTTCTAAACATATAAATTTGTTAACTTTTTAAAGTGTTTTTCTGTCAATATTGAACGAATTGTATCGATATTCTCTTTTCTCAGAAACTTAAATTGACAGGAAATAAGTTACTTTAAAAATGAATTAGAAAACCCAGTTCAACTATTCATACTCACATTGGATCGAAATCCAATTAACATTTGAAACAAAAACTTAAAAATATGACAAAATACGAGAAGAAGAAAAAAACTAAGAAAAAACATTTAAAATTACAAAGCTGTCCAATTCCAATTCAATGTTTGCCGAAGCAGCAAGTTTCAGTTTAATTGCATGAGATTGCTTTTTGGGGTTTTATGTTTTTTTTTTCTATATATATTTGATGACTGTCGAAAATGTCACAGAAATGAATCCAGAGCAAGAGGATGAGAATTCTTGTGTAAAGGTCATTGTCGAAGAAGGACAAGATTTTTAGTCCTGCTCTTGTAAAAACATTCGACCACTTGGTGCACTTTGACAATTAAACTCTTAACCCGTTCTATATGGGATTGGACACGACATGCCTTGCCATCTTCAGTTTAGTTCAGTTTAGTTTCAGTATAGAGCAGTTGCCACATTGTGTGCCATCACACAGAAATGGAAATCTTATAATTTATTTAAATTTTAATTACGAAAAGTTTTCGTTTTTGTTGCAAGAGAATCTTTAGGTTTTGCTTTTTCGAAATGTGTAGGTACCTCCTAAGGATTGAAAGGACGAAGAAAACTCTCAAAAGTAAATGTGCTTATATACCAACTTTTCTTCTATAAAAGACAATGATGACATACATACTCTTACTTATATGTATATATATAAAATCAACAGAAACGTTGCAACGACCAACTGAGACCAAAAAGGGCTTCTTGGTTCATTTGGGAAGCCATCAAGGATTAAGGATTAATGTAATACGAAATTTTAAGTTTTTGATCAAAATAATTGTTACAGTTTTAGAATTTCCATCTAAATATAAGGTATAGGATGGTATCTTTTGCTTCGTGGTTGTGGTTGCTTGAATATTTTACTATACCACTGGGTTTTTATATAGGTACAATATCGTCATATCGAATTCTGACAAAAGAACCAGAAAGCTTATATTTTTTTGTAATTAAGGATTACAAAATGAAATTAAAATTAAAATCAAATCATCAGAGATGGAAAATTGTTAGGGAATTCAAAGCTTTGATAAATCTAATTGAGATTAAAATTCTTGAAATGGTTTCTCATTTTGTAATATCGCGTTCTTTGATGTCGGTCGTACTTTAAGGCCACATTTAAGACTTATGGAAATAAGACAATACAAAAGATGTAATTTCAAAACAAGAGCTATGTTTTATATGAATTATTTAACAATAATTTTGGACAAATAATAATTAGTAGTTAAATAGTCCTTTGTAGTTGTTGCAATTCCTCCTACGTCGGTGAATAATGGGCCCAAGACGAGATGGCCACCGATCCCGATTTACGGTACGTTAAAAAGCAAAATTGTCGTATTTGGAGTGATCATACTTCACAAGCCATTGTTCATAAAGTTACAGTCAATGGGGAACGCTATAGTCATTAATCATGGGACATTGGTGGCTACTTTCTCGAAATCATTTTTAAAACAAATAATGGCAAACTTTTATCCTTATAAATCCTGCATATCCTGTTACAGAAAAGAGCAATTTTGGAGTAAGGAGGTGACATTTGGAAACAAAAATATAAGGTACATATGTCAGAAGATACTCACATTTTCCGATTTTGAGCAGACTGAGAGAAGTCTAGAAAGGCTCGTCATTCCTCGTTTCATGGCCAGTTAAAAAAGCTAAATTTTGTAATATTTTCAACACTCAAATTTTAGCTAAATTTGGATGAAATAATTTGAAATTTCGCCACTTAAATTAAAGAAAAATAATCAACCAAAATTTGCCAAAAATAAAACATTAAATAATAGGTTCTTAAAGTAAAATCAAATTTACAACCGACCAACTATTAATACCTAAAATTGTATAATTTAAAGTCCTTTTTTAAATAAATGAATATTATCACATCATTTACTTCCTCAGGGATTCTTTTTGGGCACTCAAAAGTTATCTTCATCACTTCGCAATAAGATACCTCTTTAGCTTTTAGAAATTCATCAATTCTTGTCTAAACTCCTTTCCTCAATATTTATTTATTCAATAACCCTGAATATAAATTTCTAGCAAAATATTAAGTTATAAAGTTTCAAATGGTAAACTTTCTTCAAAGACAGTTAATAAGACCTTTAAACTTTATACTATACTATAACCATCTTTCATCATAAAGAAGCCTTTTTCCTGAAGATCTTCAAAAACATAATCCGTCAATATTGTCCCTTAATAGTTATCACATTGTAAAACGATACCATACCCTCTACCAACCTAAACCTACCTCCCAAAAAATATAGCCGTAAACCTTTTTAAAATTTACCCGGCTATGAGCTATGACGTAGCTACGTCATATATTCCAAAACTAGGACCCGTTAAATGAAAACGGAGGTATAAAGTTGGTATAAATCATTCTCAAATTATATTATCACTCTAATTTCCCTAGAAATATAAGCTTATACCTACAAGCGGGGAAAAGTTATTCGAACCATTTAAACCATAGATTGATCCTTCGTCCCTTGATGTTAATGAGGTTTTTAGCCGTCTATTTTGTCCCTTTTCTCGTTTCTATGGAGCTATTAATTCTTTCCCCCCGAAAGGAATTTAACTTTTCAGGGAGGGTTAAAGAGAAATGGTTAGCCACGATGCGTCACTCATCGCCACCGCCGCCGTTGCCGTTGGTTGTTGTTGCTTTTGTGGTCTAATTAATTCTATAAACCTGACAAGGTACATTTACACATACATCTGTACAAATAAACTCTAACTAGGTATTTGTGTAACTGAAACTGAGAGACGGAATAGTAATTTGTGTCATCATTAAATGGGTTCAAAACGGCGGCGGTTGGTAGAGAGTTTGAGCTGAATTTGATTCCATAATAAAATGTCAGCTAGCGAGGGATATTTTTATGTGTACGAACGGAAAAAAAGATGAAATATTACATTTCATTCATCTTTTCAAAGCAGGAAAAGAAAAGGACTAAGGTTACATTGAAAGTCCAGAAAGGTAACCTGGAGCAACAAATTACAGGGTTTTTTTTTGCGAATGAGTATCTAAAATAAAAATTCGAAAATGTCAGGTATGATTTATAAAATATTTAAAAATGGATTCGTATTCACGAAGATAATAAAAAGTTTTATTTTAAACTTTTGATAAGATGAAATATTCAAATAGATTTTTTGATTTTGACAAAGAGCCAAGAATTTAATGTCGATATCCATGTTTGTCGATGTAAGGAGAAAGGGTCTATAGAGTTAAACAATGTCCAGATTAAATATCAGGGTTGAACTTTTCAGAATGTTGTTGCAAAAAGATTGCAGTTCTTTAAAAAGTAGAAGGCGAATTTTTTAGCATGTTGAAGTCAGTGTAAATTAAATTGGTCTTTTCTGCAGTAAAATAATAAACCGAATTGATCTTTTTAGAGCAAAAATTCTACTCTTAGAGGAATTTAAGCTCAACAAGTCGTAGCTTTATTCGAAGAAAGCTTACAACTTTTGACTTTTTGAATGTGGACATGTCAAATTTAACTTTGATGTGATCGTTCCAATATCATGTCAATTCGTCGCCCTAGATCCACAAGAACTTTTTTAAGAACAAACATAGCCTACCTATTATTTATTTACCTAATATTGATATTCAAATGTCACCTTGACAGAAATGTTAAAAAACGTAGAAAACCTTAAAAAGACTGACAAGACCGACAAGATAGACGAGAATCTCGACAAATTTCCTAGTTTGACAGTGGTGAGTGATTACATTAGATTCTTTTAAGGTGACTCAGTTTGACGTTTAATCATTTTATATCTTTCCTTATCTCTCTTGTGACAAGAAAGAGAGACACAATGATAAGACTTTAAAATGAGTGAACACCATTTTGTATTTTTAAACACTGAACAAAGTCAAACTGATTTACTGATATTTATTTTTGTTAAGTGCTCTCAGAGCCTAAAAGCTGTGCTACTTTTTTCTCGTTCAGAGGTCGTCCAATAAGATTGAAAGAAAACTACCGAGCACTTTGTGAAATTAATAGGCCGAAAAATTAATAACACTTTTAAAACATATAAATTGGACGATTAATCTGGAATTCTTTAACAGATAAAAAAGACTTAGAATTCAGAGCCTTATGTAGGATTATCATGCTTTTAACTTTCACTAAAAGTTGAGAACGTAAAATATTTATACAAAAACTCACCTTCTTAAACGGACCCATTATTAACTTCCCATAGGGAGTTATTGTAATCGGTCCGATTTGTCAAATTGAAATTTTTGATAAATCTGGACGTTTCAAGGTTCCTAGAATCTAGATCCGTCATTTGTAGAGAGATGTCTGTGTGTGCGTGTGTACGTACGTTCGTACGTTCGTACGTTCGCACGTTCGTACGTTCGTACGTTTGTACGTTCGTACGTTTGTACGTTTGTACGTTCGTACGTTCGAGATACCCTTTTTCGTCCAAGGTATCTCAAGAACGAGTAGAGATATCGACTCCAATTAAATTTTGTTCGACAGGTTATAACTTCGAAAGATGCAGAAAGGACTTTCATAAAAATTGGTCAAGCGGTTTTTTCTGATATCTGGTAAAATTTTTGAAAAAATTGAATTGACAGTTTTTTTTACAAAAAATAAAAAAGTACAAAAAATTCTGCCAAAAGTTGGTAAAAAGTGTGTTTTGACTTGAATATCTCGAGAATGAGCACCGGTATTGACTTCAAACTTATTTGTGTTTATACAAAGTACAATTATTAATATATGCACCAATTTTGACAAATATCAAATTGACAGTTTTTTTACGTAAAATAAAAACTAAAACCGAAATTTACAGAAAAGTGACAAAAATTGTTTTTCGACTATTATCGCAACAAGCAATTGACTCAAATGTATTTTGTTTAAAACATAATGCATTTGTTAATACCTTAAAAAAAGGTAAAATATTGACGAATATCAAATTGAAATTTCTTACAACAAATACAAAACTACAAAAAGTTAAGAAAAATTAGTAAATATTGTTTTTCCGCTTAAACATTTCTGAAAATTTTTTTGTTAGTAATATTGTTATCAATGAGCATCATCAAAAGTAAATCGATGAATATCAGCAACTCCAAGTTTTCAAATTATGCATAATGGGAAGTTATCAGTGTGGGTCTCACCCAGCCTCTTTTTTCATAATTATCACCCTTTAAACTTTGAAACTATAGTGAAGTCAGACTCGTAGAATCTTCCAAATAATTTCAGCTTTATCGCACAAGTAATTCCTGAGACACAAAACATTGTGATGGACGAAAATATTGTATTTCTTGAAATTGCCTAAAAAGTTAGGTATTGTGGCACAAACAATAAAAAATTAGAATTTTTATAAAAATATATTAAAGGGGCGTTCCAGTTTCTAAAGACGGCTTTGAAATGCTTACAAAGGTGAAATTTGAAAAATTTAGAATTTTACTCAAAGGGCGTGAGGTTCAACGACTTTTCTTAAAAATTAAATTTTCTAGAACTTATGAGTCTTTTAAAATGATATAATTCGATAGTATGATAAAAGTTGAGTGAGATTTGTTTAAATTTTACCATAGAACCTTTAATGACTTTAATGAGTGAAATAAAGCCACGGGGCTTAAGACTTGATTAGTCATTAATAGATACCATTTCTCCGTAAAATTCCTAAAATAATAATCAATTGTTTTTGAATAATTTTGAAAAATAAACTTCAAAGTGATTAATTTTCTCAATCAAATCCCTAGAATTTTAACAAATTTGAATATCAATTCTCTGATTTTGATTTAACAATCTACAAACTCTCATAACGTTGTATAGTCGTCGTCATCATCATCATCATTATATAATAATATGATTCTATTTTTATCTGTCTGCCGTTATCCCTAAATTATATGGGTTTTCAAAATTATACCTAGATTGGATAGATACAATCACTTTTATTGGCATCCAACTGTCTACAGATTCAGATACCCAGAGATGAGAAGACCACAGAGGACTCACAGTCACAGTCATAATACAGTACAAACAAAACCATTATAACCCGCCAACAACATGCAAGGATAATAAAATGGACCTCCTATTGTTATATGTTATGTTTATATATACAAACACAGTGCTTTTGAAATAAAATTTGATCAAACATTCAATTCCAATAGATTAAAAAATGTTTTAAGAGAATCGTTCTCTTTAAAAAGAGTGTTTTTCACAAAGCTGCTTTACTTTGTTGAAAACTGACAGATGCAAAACTGTCAAATCAGAAAAAAATCAGGGTTCAAATTTT
Organism: Scaeva pyrastri; assembly: GCA_905146935.1. Lineage (NCBI taxonomy): Eukaryota > Metazoa > Arthropoda > Insecta > Diptera > Syrphidae > Scaeva > Scaeva pyrastri. The sequence continues at coordinate 21,683,789 of LR989927.1, read as the reverse complement.
GATCCTTCATGTTAAACCTTGGATACAAAATAATTCATCTGTTTACGTTTACCCAATTTCATCAATAAAACCCATGTCATCGATATGTCAGTTTCAACAAAGTGAAAAGCATTTGACGTTATTTGTGAATATAAATTTGATTGATTTTTCAAAATTAAACAAATTTTTTTGCACATCTCTTTAATAATATAGATTGGATATAAAATTGAATGAAAAATAGAAGCAATTTCATTCTGTTCATTCTATGTACGGGCCAGGATTCATTCAACAAACAAAAATTGTGTCTGGCTGTGATTTCGGTTGAGCCTCCAGGTCGTTATGGAAAATGTACCTTCACTTCACATACATATATAAATTTTGTGTATGATAAAATACAAATACAAGTACAAAAAGTCTCAAAAATATGGGTTTTCGTTCTCAGACAGTTTTCATGAGTATCATGTGGATATTTTCGAATAAAAACAAAATGATGTAACTGTCAGGATTCGTGGTGTGTGAATGTAAATATATGTATCTGTATTTATATACAATAAAGGACTTGTTTTTGTTGTTGTTTTTTTGAATTAGAAATTATTTATGCCTTTGTTTTGTGGCTTCGGTTTTGAGTTGGAAAATATGAATGACAATCGTATTTTCGTATCCATAGCAACAAAATAAATTGCATTTTACAACACTCCAAGTTTAACAATATGAATGACAAATTTTGTGTAGATAAATGTAAAACATGTGTAGTGTATTGTGTAACACATTTTAATGATGTACAGTACATACAATTTTAGATTATACATCTCCAATGAAAATTGTATTACTTTGAAAGGCTTAGTTTTTGAGATAAATAACACATAGTTGAAATGTTGATTGCCTCTGTTAAATTTCCTATATACGAAGATGATTATTCCAAATAAAATCATAAAATACTGACATTTTCAGGCTTGTTTCAATACAAAGAGGAATCGTGGAAAAAGTCATTAAGATATCTTTTTGACTGAGATAGAAGCATTTAAAGTAGGAACCTTGAAAGATCACTACATAGTACAAAATATAGTCGCTTCCCGGTGTCTATCTGTCCCTATGTATTCTTAGATCTTTAAAACTACGAAACGGATTTTGGTGCAGTTTTTTTTATAGATAGAATGATTCAAGAAGAAAGTTATATGTTAAACTTACAAAAGTAAAGCGACAGGGACAGCAAACGGCGCCATATTTCTTTTCCTTCTTTTGACATTTCTCTTCAGTAAGGTTTGCCATTTCATGATGGAAATATTTACGAGCCAACAACGAGTCGAAATTATTAAAATTTAGTACCGAAATTCGGAGTCAGTGGCTTCAACGAACGTTAAGAGCGCTACGTCCAATTTATGGTCGCCATAATTTCTGGCTGAATGATTTCGTCAATAAACAAAATATGCGGTATTGGTCAGGCAGCAATCCACACGTATTCCATGAGTCATCATTGCACCCCGAAAAAAATTACGGTTTGGTGTGGTTTATGGGCCAGGCGGCGTCATTGGGTAGTACATCTTCCGTGATGATCAAGACCGGCACGTTACTGTGGATGGGGATCGCTACCGTTCAATAATAAACCAATATTTCTGGCCTCAATTGGATGACATGGACTTGGAGGACATGTGCTTCCAACAGGACCGGAAGGTTCCACAAGCCACACAGCGAATGTCACAATCAATTTATTGAAACCAAGTTTGGAGAACGTGTTATCTCACGAAATGGTCCAGTCGCTTGGCCGCCTCGGTCGTGCAATTTGACGCCGTTAGACTATTTCCTGTAAGACTACGTCAAGTCTATGGTCTATGTCAACAAGCCAGCGATGATTGATGAACTTCGTATGAATATCGGCCGATTTATGCTTGAAAACCGTCGAAAATTGGGTTCAGCGTCTGCAAGCGTGCCCGTGGTGGTCAAGCAAAAGAAATCGAGTTCCATACATAATGGCATCGAACGTACTTTTACAGGAATAAAGAATTTCATTGATATCCAAAACCGTTTTTGTTTTATTAAAAAAACTTTTGTAGCGCTCTATTGAAAAACCACATACTTTACTTAGTCCATATTGTAAATATGTAGGTTTATGCAATTAGCCACTGATAATACTGGAAGGAATAGTATATACATATGTATTCATCGAAGGAGTCTTAATATTCAGTTACATGTATGTACTTAATATTCATTATCTGTAATCCACATGACACTAAAAAAAATCATCTTAATTTTTCCATGCAATTTTTTCTACCTGCAAACAAACATTTTTGACTGTCAGTTAGTTGTCATTTTTTTATATTTCAATCGTCTGTCAAACTTCAACGAAAAGTTATATAGTTGCATGTCATTTTGTCACCATATTATATTATTTATCATCAGTTTGTCAGTGCCTAAGATTTACTGGTCTTAAAGTGGGAAAGCCGAACTTCAACTCAATACAATTCAAACGTTTTTTTGTAAGTTCCGAGAGTATAATAGCTAAATCACAATATCGCGTTAGGTCGGTCCGGCGTTGACGCGCGTTTGATCGTTTTTACGATTTTGTATTTCAAAAAGCGTGACCCTAGAATTTACAAAACGAAATTCAACCTCAAGCGTTCACTGACATTTCACACAAATTAAACACTATTTACAAAATAAAGAAACTAATTTCGCGCCAGACATCTCGACAACTAAAAACAAACGCATTTGAGATTGGCACTTTTAATTTATTTTCTTTTATTTTATGTAAAAAAAGAAAAACAATATTTCAATTTTCAAAAATCAACAACAAATAGCTTTTCAGCTGTCAAACGCCCGACCGAATAGAAAATAGATCTACTTTTGCTTTTCTCGGGCGTTTACGATATTACGATATAAAGTCATAGCAACGCCTGAGGTAATATTTCGGATTGCCTCATAAGAACACATAGTTTCTATTCCAAAAGTCAAAGCCCGACCGACCTAACGCTATATTGTGATTTAGCTTTAATGAAAATTTTGATCGGTTGGTAAAATATCGACCAACCTAACTGCCAGGCGTGCTGTTTGAACTCAATTGGGGTGGGACAAAATTCGCCGGGTCATCCGCCATTTGCAAATGTCAAACTGTCCTATGGAGTCAATTTAATAAAAAGAGTTAAAAAAGCCATTTATTGATTCTTCAATTAAGAAAAGTACAATTCCAAAATGATTTTAAACCAGCAAAAACAAAAAATTCTTTTTAGATTAAAGTTTGTGATACAAAATTTTGGGGTAAAATCAATTTATGTTGTTTTGTTTTTAATAATTTATTTTCTTGTTTAACACTAAACCTTCAATTACATAAATAAAGGATTTTCCCTCTTTAAAAATCATTTTGGAGATGTTTTACGAATTTATAAATTTAGAGTGTGAAACAGCAGCATCAACAAACTCAATGGTGAATTAAAAAAAATTTCTGTTTTCCAAAATAAAAAAAAAAAAACATTTGATTGATACATTTTGTGTTTCAGTATAATATATTTTCATGTAATTCATACGACCTTCCTTTATTTTTATTTACAACCATTGTCGATCGCCAATCAACATCTTTAAAAAGGATAAAAAGGCACAAAATCCTCACGAATTTTAAAGTGAATTAAAAAAAAAAAATAATAAAAAACAGTGAATTCCTGGACAGGTACCACATTTGGGATTTTTCTGTTTCCAGAATCTCCATTTGGGTATAATGCCCAGTTTTATTTTATTTATTTATTTTTATTTTTTACGTGTTTCGAAAAAGTGACAGCACTCCTGGAGTCCTGACAGACTTAACAAATGAGTTTTTATTGTATTATTTTTTTTTTGCGAACAATTTTTAATTTTTTTGTTTAAATAAAATAAGAGAAGTATATAAATTGATTTAATCTGTAATCCCAGTGATTTTTCGTTGTTCACATTAAATAGGACTTAAAAGTTGAATGGTTTATTATTTTTGTGTTGTCTAAAAAAGGATTCAAATATGTTATATTCTTTTGTTATACCTACTTGGTGTTTAAGGCGATTATATAATAAAGAAGTTTAAAATATCGTCAAAGGAAAAGTTTGGCATCTCTGTCTGTTTTTTTAAATCCTACTAAATATTATGAATATGAAAATTTGGATGGATGTTGCTCAATAACACCAGAACGGCTGAACGGATTTGGATGAAATTTGAGACGGAGATATATTATACATAGATAGATTAGAAATGTCGAAATAAAATGCCTTATTCATTTTTAGGCTTAAAATAGGACTTAGATTCTGCTAAAGTTGGACTAATATAGGTCTCCAGTGAGTCATCTTGATAATAAGTACCGCATTTTGACCAACAAAAAAAAACCTTGTTGAATTACCATTTTGGTATAGCGGCTATGTCATTAAGTATAATATTGTCAATATTTCATCAAACAAAATTTGGATGATTGGTCAGAATTTGTGGAATTATCGCACCAAAAGAAAAGAAACCTATTGAATAATGTTCTTTTGAAAAATGTTCTCCAAATTTTTGCAACAAGAAGCCAAGAGCTTCTCGATTTGATAGAAAAGGAGCTCATGTCAATTTTAGTTGTTCATTTTTAAATCAAATGAAATCTAAACTCTTAGAATTTCATTGCATTAAACCACTGGAAGACGACCTTTCCTTTGGCTTATTAAAACTATCTCCTTTAACCTCTAAACTAAGCCTTAAAATTGCACTCACAAAATTCACTGCGTAGTTTCCTTCGTCATACTTAATCCTTAATGTACCTAGAAAGTTGTTCGTTCGTCCTTTAATCATCAGAATCAAATGATGATGACTCCCTGCTGCAAGTATACTGAACTTTAACTTTCAAACCATAGAGCCTGCATAAGAAATGCGTATAAAACGTGCGAGTGAATGTTTGAGGTAAATATGAGCCTACTCCTTGTTGTCCTTGAATCGCAAAATGTATGTACATTCGTGCAGGTGCCTTCTGCTTCTGCCCAACATTGCTCGTGGCAGAAATAAAAAAAAAACAAAAATAATATTCCCACATTTTTATTCCTGTTCTTTTCGAGGATAATAATTATTTCAATGTCAAAAACTGTGACATGGGTTTTTTGCGATATTACATAATTATGAGTTACTTTTGGATCAGGGTTAAGGTAGGCATACGACCAAGGTACCTACCTATACCCTTGCTAAGAGAGTGTATGTTTTTCGTCGACAAAAAAAAAAAAAAATGCCAAAACATGAATTTATCCAACCGTAATTATTCAAGTTAAGTCGTTTTCGTTTTTGGAAAAAGTTTTCCCCAATATGAGGGTCGATTTACATACATATACATATAGCAATTCGTTGTTTTTTTATTTTGGCTTATTTTCATTGAAGGAGGGAATCCTTTTCTTCATGCATCCTGATGGAGAGTAGTGGAATTAGCCTTAAATATTTTTGTACAAAAGTGATTTATGGGCATTTAAAATGAAAAGGGAAAAGTTCCGGAAGCTAAAAATCTAATCACATGGTATTAGCCCAGTCCAGAGATCAGAACAACAGCAAAAAAAAAAAGGTTTTGCTCTCCTCTTTTTTCCTCTGGGCCAGACGAAATCGATTAGAGATTTTCTTTTCTCTAGATTTGCTCTGCATAAAAGAAGGATTATTTTGCCATGTAATTCAAATTGGACATATTGGAAATGAATTTCAAAGCAATCAACCCACAAAAGTTATGGTAATTTGAGAATGGTTGTTGGTATGGTTTTAGTGCGGAAAAAAAGGAAAAAAAAAAAAAAAAAAAATGGGAAGGATTTAAGGAAAATGGATATGTTAACCATGTTGTAGGGTATGTAGTTGTGATTAAGAGATTACGAGGACATACATAAATATGTAAGTTGGGATGTGAATATTCATTTATAGTGATAATAAAATTCAGCAAAAAATTAAGCTAATTGAAAATTTCTTAATACAGGATTAGAAGTTTACAAACCAAAAGAAAGATTTTGACCGACTTGGGTTTGAGTGATTTACTGCTTTTAAAAATCTTTAGTTTTTAAGACTTTTCTCACTTGGAAACATAAGAGATTCAACCAAGACTAGACTGTATATTTTGGACCGATTTTTTCCGAATTTTTTATCAGTACCGTTCTGGATCTTAATCGGGTATTTACATAAAGGGTGTTTTTTAAGATGTAGGTTTTCAAAAAAAAAAAAAATGCAATATAATGTTATGACCAAGAATTTAGCTTAGTTTTAAAGATGAGGATTTCCCATTCGGTTTAAAATGATTAAGGCAACTGGCTCAATTTTTGACCGAATTTTGCACCGCCAGCGTCTTAACATGGGTTATAGATTATGATCACTCTAAAAACGACAATTTTGCTTATTAACGTACCCATTCAATCACAAATAAACTTCATCGCTAAACAAAATTTTCTTGTGAAAATCGGGATCGGTGGCCATCTCATTTTGGGCCCATTCACCTTACCTTGATAAACATTCGTTTTCAATTCTTGCACTTGTAAGCCGTAAACCAAGATCCTTGCGCCAAATCATTCACAACTCTAAATTATGAATATGTCTACAGAATAACGTATTGTCAAATAAATTTAAAATCACACGCCTAAAAAAACACCCTTTATAACTTGTTCTGGCAATATGTTGTTTTCCTGTGGATCTGAGATAACATTGCTCAAAGTATCGTAGTAAAAAATAAACTTCTGTGATGATACAAAAATTAAAGCCTTTACCCTTAAGAGCTTAAGTTTTCATTAAAATATAACTCACTTGTCCTTTATAAATTCATAGAAAAAAAAACTCTCCAAAGAAACATCTTGTCATAGTTGTTTAAGTATCAATGTTAAAATCGTATAATCTTCTGGTAATGCCTCAAAAACAACTTCATTCCCTTTCATGTTTCACATATACAATTTCAATTCGAGATAAAACAACATTTGCATATGGTTTCATCTTATAATACTATATGTACATTTTTAAAGTCCTGATGGGATGTATTTGTATGTATATGTGTATAGGTATTATATGATCCCTTAACAAAATTTGTTCTCAAATATAAATGCTTCCTTTTACATATTCAAATATAGAAAGGCTTATGCATTTCTCTATCATAAAACACGTTTTGGGAATTTACTAGAAAATCGATATATTTTACAAAACTCTAAAATGTCTCCTCTCCAAAATATAACACTCAACACCATGAAGTCTCCTATTTTCTTTTCAAGAGTCCTTTGATGCGATGGTATAGTATAGTAGTCTCTTTTTGTGTGTGTGTAGGATAGTCAAGCCACAGTCGACATTTTGTGTCCCACTAACATGCCACATATTTTACCAACACACAAATTTCTTAGACTTGTAAATCCCTAACCAAACCATCATAATGTTGAACCAATGCACCACCACCTCACTCCAACTTCCCCATATCTAGACGTCCTTCCACTGCTACCCAAAAAAACACGTCTCAAACCATCCTTCCACCACACAGTCCCCCCAGTTACCTATAACCTAACCTATATCTCCTCTTATTCATGACCCTTCACATAATATGTTGTCTTGCATTAATAACAAAGTCAAGAGGAATCCATTTTATTTGCGAGACTTTGGTGGCAAAACTGTAAAACAGGACTCCAATGTCGGAAGCATGCAACAACTTAACCAGCTATTGGAACCCTTAGTCGTTGTCGGCGGCGTCGTCGAAGTCGATGGTGTTGTAGCATCTATAGGCTCGCATTGTAATGAAGCTCCTTGTGCATAGCTTAAAATGTTAAAGTCAAAATAAATTGTCGAGGGAAATCCTAATATTTTCTTTTTGATATTTTTTTTTTGCCTAAATCATCTTTTCGGTTGAGTTCTATTTTCCTTTCACACTCTTTTCAACATCCTTCCTTGGTTTTGGGAGTGTTTTTTTCTTATTTCTAAATTCTATATTTTTTATCCTATTTTTACATTCGATTCTTAAGGGCATGTGTTTGATTTGTCAAAAATGTATAAGGCCTGCGATTTCGTCTGTCTGTAAATTTGAATTTTTTGATGAAAATAGGTCTTAGCTTTTAGTATTGATCTGTAATTCCCAGTTTAGGATTTAATCGAAAACAGACAAAATTAAATAAAAAATGAATTATCTTTAAAAGAATTTCAAAAAATGGCGCCCAACAAAAGTGAAGGAAGATTAGAATTCTCCACAAAAAAATGTAAGAACGTAGTTAAAATAATGTTCATCATTGTCATTATTTTGTGGGTCATTTTAGAAAACCTTTTGAAGTTACCAAGAAGGTCCAAATAAAAAAAGTATACATTAAAATTTAATCTAACAAAGGACCTTATAATCGCTTAGTGCTCTTTTTGTTTTTTGAAAAATAAAAAAGATTGAAGCCAAGAGCAAGTCCTTGCGACCCTTTCGAGTTTTTTTTTTTTTTTAATTTTATAGTCAGCAAGCAAAAAATCAAAAAAACAACCAATCGATTCTGCTTCGTTGCACATTCACACACGGATGCCTGTGCCTATATTGTTTGCCACCGCCGCTCTGCACCGCCCGTCCCAATTCCATCACCGAAGATGATTCCGTCTTTGGGAATAAACAAATGAAGAAATAACAAAAAGACATTAAAGCAAAACATTTTAGATGGGAATTTATTTTGGAAATCCTTTCTTATATTTTTTTTGTTCTTCATGAAAAAAGAAATTGGTGTTGTAGGGATAAAGAATTTGAACTGTCCCAAAAGTGAGATGTCAATTTATCGATTTCTATTTCGATGTTGACAGTTTAATTCAATTTTCATTGGATGTGTATTTTTTTTATTTTGTATTTTTTTTTCCAGTTTGTTGGTTGGTCCTTCTTTTTTTTTTTGTTTTCATTTTCGTTTAAGCCTTTCAATAAGAATCCATGATTTGATGCCTCTTTTTGGTTTTTTTTTAGGGTTAGATTTTATGAAGAAGTTCTTTCTCTGTTTCTAAAGGGAATGTTGGAATTGTTTTGTTTTCTTGTAGAAAAATCAGATTCCATGTTTTGAATACAAAAGTGCCTTTAATTGAGTAAAAATAGACCTTAAATTGTAATCTTCATTTATCCTCCTCAGTATAGTCACAATAGTTTAAATTCAAACGTTGTCTTCACTAAGATCACAATTTGCTTTTTGCTGATAAGAAATATTTACAAATGTATTTACATATACAAAAAAATAATATAACAATCGTTTAAAGAGTAATACAGTTTGTTTTTAACTTATTGACGGCCACAATTTTTACATCACAAGGATCTTAAGGTTCTTCTTCTTTTCATACCTCAATTCCTTTCATTCCCTTATCAAAATGTTGAAGTTAAAAAAAGGACATACCCCCACTTGTCTTAAATCTTTAAATCCAACTTAATTTTTTTATAACTCTGTTGAGCCACCAGACCCATCAAATTCACTACTGACAGTTTTTATTGCAATTAATTTAATGTCCATTACCATGAGCTTCATGAAATCCTTTACATGTTCCTCTGCATAACATCGAAAAAGATTGTAGGGTTTAATTTTTTGTTGCTTTTATCGATATACATACACGGTTTTTTTAATCTCTTTAAACATTAAAACAACACTATACGCAACGTAAACATGAACATGTGGATGTGCTATTAATTCCAAAAGCTACTGTGTTTACAAAAAGAAGTTAATGTCTCTCTACCGCCGCCAACGCTTCCCATATCGATGGATATATACAATATTTACTGTGCATTTTGCACAGGGGGTGGAATGGAAGGGGGGTATTTTATATGGACTGGAAACCAGACGATTGTTGAATCAATTTATTACTACAAAAAAAAAAAAAACATACTCTACTCGTACTGTAGAACTTCGATTCGAAAGCCATAATTGGCTGTTTCGAGTAGACTCTTGAGAGGAATATTTTATAGTGCTTGGACTGTGGGTGTTCTGCTTTTGGGATATTAAAGCATTTTATGGGAACTTGAATGTCCAGAGTTCCAGGTGCCAACGATTTACAACAAACAGAAAATAGCAGACAGATTAATTCTTTATTTTCCCTTTGATTAGTGTTTTAAAACTATGTAATATTTGAAAAGTGTATGAGATACATTAATTATATTGTATCAGTAGTCGATTTTCTTAAATAAATAACCATTCACGGAAGGGCGACACTGTTTCTTTAATATGGTTCACTGTGGCGTATGAGTGTTTTTTTTTTTAATTTTGTTGTTTGAAATCTGAAGTTGTTTTTTTTTAAGACGTGTGGTTTGCAAGAAGAAATAAGATCTTTAAAGTATAACGCTATTGCCAAAAACAGAGCTTTATTATAAAGATAAGGGTTTGCCACTGTGTTTAAATAATAATTTCGGGCAAGAGGCTGCCTCGAATGCAATACCTTGTGGATTATGATCACTCCAAACGAGTAAGTCTATTCATTATGAAATGGTAAATTAAACTGATCATAAATCAATTGACAGCTGTCAAAAATATCAAACTCCAAAAAAGTATTGCCAGATTGAAAACCACACGTCTTTAGTAAGAATATTTTAAGTTATTTACTACCCTAATTTTACGTTTCATCCTATTTTCTAATCCATTTTCAATAAAACAGAAAAATGAACTGAATATTTAGTTTATTTTTTTGTTTTTTAATTCTCAATGAGATTTATTTTCCATTTTAAAATGGAACTTCCATCTAAATAAATTGAAGATAAGCACTTAAGCCATTTGAACTTAAGTTATTTCAATTTCAACGATTCGATAATAAACTGAAGGTGTTTTTAACGTTTCTTGCCATTTACCAAAATCGTATCTACCTTTACCACATTATGTACTACTCTCCACCTCTCCACCATCTCCAATGTGCAATGACAATGAATCTTCATCCTTGTTCAATTTGTTCTCGTTTCGTTTCATTTTTTTTGTATTAAAAGTATTAAATTGAAGGTTTCATTGTTACGAAGATGAAAGTTTCCTCCATTCTTCCCATTGTTATAAATATGAGTATCTTCTTTACAAACTTGTTGCATATAAAGTACTCGTAGTTTTGTCAATTTCAATTGCATCAAGGACTCTGTTATTGATTTTGTTTTGTATCTCATATTTCGCAGTTATCCTGACACTATACTCCTTAAAAATCATTATTGTCAATTGAACTTTCATAAAACCGCAATAAAGTTTATACTGCAATAAAAAAAAATTGTTTAGCGACTAAAACTTAAGGTTTTGTAATCCCCTTAACTTTGTCTTCTTCTGTATAAATTGGTATACTTATGTATACATTAACTTAAAGGATATGATATGAACTCGTATATACCTTGTGGTGTAATAAGTTATCAAAGTTTAACCTATAAATGTAACTACATATACAGAGAAGTTTTATAGGGAGGCTAAGGTGCTTACTTCTTACATGATTGGTTTCTAACAAAAGTTCCTTATGTCATGATGTGTCGGTGGTGGCAAAAGTTCTATTCAAACATGGTTTCTATTTTATAGTGAGAGATCTTTCTGAGTGTGTGTGTGTGTGTGAATATATGGTTTATGTAAGTTTTCTATTGTATAAGTAGTTTCAAGGCAATTGACGATTTATGTTATTAGAGTTTTAAGAAGTTACACTAAATAATAGATTTTCTGTCGAAAGGACCAAAAGATTCGAACGGTATTAATGGAATATTTTGGTATTGTATATCTTCTCGAATGCAATGACCAAGCGACTCGACTGTCCCACCTTCATGCGACTAAACGACACCATAATGCAAAGTATAATAAGGAAGAAAGTGCTAGTATGGCATTAAATAACTTTATGTCGAACTCTCGCATACAGCGACGAGGATAAGAAAGTTTTGTAAAATTCATTTAGGTAACCAGAAACTTCTGCAGGAGAATATTTTGTCTTCAAAGCAAAGCAAGGCAAGGTAAGGCAAAAGAAACATATTTGAAATTAAAAAAAAAATCAACTAAAATACACTTTGAAAACTTAGTTCAAGAATACGCTTTTCGATATACGAGTAGATACACCTGGATAGAATTGGAATGGTGCTTTAGACTTGAAGAAAACATTCACGAGGATTATTTATAAAAAACAAAAAATAAAATTTACTTGAAGTAAGTAGGTGCAGGTGAATTGAATACCCACTAGAGTAAAAAAAAAGTATCCTTAAAAAATTGACAAAAAATTGATAACAAATAGCTAATGGGTAAGAATAAACTTATAGTTGAATAAGAAACCTTAAAAATACACAGGGTGTTTAAGAACTAAAAAAAAAAAACTGTACTTACTAACTTAGGTCCTTAGTCTAACAAAGTTCGTTCCTTAACGGGACATAAAAATTATGGCAAACGCTTGTCTTTATGAAAAATTCAAATTTTTGGCCTTAGCATTAAATTATCTGCATTTTCTTTCTTCAAAAAAATCACACGTCTAAAAAAAAACACACTTTAAATCTCACACTGATGTATGCAACATTTGTGTACCTGCCCTGAGGCACTCCATATTTAATTCTGTCTTAAAATTTTGCACAGTAAATTGGAAACTATGTTTGTAGTATACTTAAATTTAATCATGAATAAAAGAAAACTTATTAAATATTTTGGAATTACCAGTGAAAGTTAAATGTTAGATAAAAAATAACTGAACATAACGCTGTCTTAAAAAACTCTTAAACTTTTCAACTATTTCTTCTTCCAATCATAAGTTGACGAAAAAATATTTTTCTATTCAAATTTCAACTTAAACAAATATTATTTGTAAGTTTTTCTTCTGAATACCACCCTATTCATCAAAAACAAAAAACTTAAAAAAACTTAGTTTACCACCAATAGCTACTGTCAGAAGTAAATTTATCAAAGCTCAGAAAGACTGAAGGTACTTATACCTTCTTTACCGCAGTTAAATTTTTGATATCTTCTTCTATGAATTTCCCTTTTCAGTATTTCTTTACACACCGTATTCTATCTTAAAAACGTTAAATTCGAAAAAAAACAGAATAATATTCATTAAAATACAAAAATGAACAAACAAAATAAAAAACTAAAACACGAAGTTCAGTAAATATTTTTGTTGATTATTATTTGAATATAACTTTGTGCATTTCATAGCGGTTTTGGTTTGTTAGTTCTTCTGTTTTTATGGGGAATACTCTTCAACTACGTAGCCATTAACCGCACAAGTTTTTTTTTTTTTGTTTTTTGAATTTTTATTTTGTGAAAAATTTCAGAGTAAAAAGCTTTTTGAGTTTGTTTGTAATTTTTTAAAAATTATTATGGTTGAGAATATTTTCGATATACATAATTGCAAAGGAATGATAAAGTGGCGCCCTTTTCTATAAACAACAAAATTTATGAAGTTTATTCATAAAAGCGGTCTCAAGTGGATGGATTTTAATTTTGAATAAGAGCTTTGCAATAGAAATAAGGAGTTAGTTAGGCATTAAAGTGTGACTAAGAGTATGCATCAATCAACTAAATTTATTGTTGGATGCGAATTGGAAGTACTTAGGGTATTGAAACAATAATTTATTTCACCATGGGAATTTATAAAATTAAATATTTATTTGTCAATTTTGTATTGCATAATTCAATCCTTTGAAAATATCTTGAAATGTTTTATATTATAAAATAGGGTTTTGTGGGTGGAAGTAAAGTGCTTTGAAAATCTTATACAAAATAATTGAAGACAAAATAAGTAAGCAATAAAATTTTAATTTCTTTGACCAACTTATCATTAGCTGGTATTACCATCTAAGAAGATATCTATCTAAAGGTGAATTTAAAAAAAAAACCTACAACAATTTTTTGAAGGACTCAAATCACTATAGAAAATTTAGTAAACTTTTGCATTGCACAGTTGTCAAACTTTAAGTCTATTTAAAAAAGATTAGCTTTATGAGTCTCTAAAACTTTTTGATGTCAATTAAAAAAAATGTGGAGTAGGGTTTTAAAAGTTTAACTATTAAAATCACAATAAGAATAATAAATAAAAGTGATTCTATTTGATTCAGAAAAAGACTGTGTTTGGGACTGATCTTAAAAGTCAAAAACTTAGGGTATATTGTTTTCAAAACCTTTTCAAAGAATATCTTCCAATCCATTAAGTCTGATGTAGTCTATAAGACAAACTGAATTTTGGCATTCAGAAACGATAAGAAAATTTACAATTTTCTGAATTTTTATTTCTAACATGAAAATAATTTTCAAAATATAATACTCATTATTTAAAAAAAAATTATTTAATATAAAAGTTAAAATAAAGAGTTTCTGATTGCATTGTTTGAATTTGATGAAAAGAAAATATTCAAAAGATCACATAAAAAATTCCTGAGAATTTTTTCTTGGTCTATGACTTTATCATAGCAAATTTTTCCGAAATAATGACGCCAAAAACAACTTAATAAGTATCATCCTGATGTCCTGAATGATTGGTTTAAAAAATGTCAATTTTATTCTTTTTGTTCTTAAAAAGTTGGAAAATATAAAATTCAGTTTAGTATAGTAATGAGATTTTAAAAACTATTTTTGATTTGATAGAAATATTATCTATAGTTATACATTTAAACCTATCAAAAAAAAAAGAACGATTCAAAATCCGTTGTGTAGTTTCAAAGATCTAAGCATTGATAAGCACAGGCAGATAGACAGTGGAAAGCGATTTTGTTTTATATTATGTCGTGATATGTTAGACACATGGTGGCACTAATTTTTTGTAAATTCTAGCACAAGTTTCGTTAAAAATATTATTTGTCAGAAAATATAATGTGTTAGTTTGACAATATCTCTACATTTTCTATTCTTTACTACAAGTTGACATGACAGTCATAGAAAAACGAGATCTTAACTCAAAGTACGAACTGTCAAAATGCAAAACAAACACAATCTAAACTAAAAAATGAAAGTGCCATAACTTGCACGCGCATATTGCCTTATCACTTTTCACTTGTTAAAATTGTTGACAATGATGCGATTAAGAATTTTCTATATTCCCACACACAGTTTGAGGAAACTTTTTATTCACCACCCACCCACGCCCACAAGATTATCAAATTATAAATGCTGCTCCTTTGTCAGCGTGGGTCGACCACGATAGAAAAGAAAAAACAAGTTTATAGACTTTTTCGTGCCCTAAGCTATAAACTTTTATATTTTTTAATATCCTACTACACTCTTCCACGTTTTTGTCAAGAAAATAAAATTATAAATTTTTGTTATGAGAATATTTTTTCTTTTTTCGGAAAATCCATTTAAGGCTTGCAATGGAGGCAACTTCAAAGCAAATTTAAAATTTAAATTCATCTCCCATAACGGAATTTAATATAAATAATCAAATTTTCTATGGCTGATGGTTTAGTGGTCTATTTTTGGTCAAAATGTGAATTTTTTGTCACTTGCATCCCTTGTACTTTTCAGGATTATTTAACATCCATATAAAGAATCACATCTCAATCTTTGTAAATAATGTCAAACTCTACACAAATTACACACAAACCTAACATATCACACACACACACAAATAGGTATCAAAAAATTAAGGACATTGCTCTTTAGAACAACACACAACTCATATCGGCATCGTCATCGTCATCCTCATCGTCCTCGTCTGCGTTGTCGTAAAACTTTAACCAAAACTTTCCATTTATCCCCATTAGGTTTTAATCCTGTGAAAACTGATAAGTTACCTCACGCTCCGCTTTCACTCTGCAGAATAAATAATTAAGGATTAAAGAACACTAACACACACACACACACACATACACACCCAAATAGACAAAAAACTTGCAGGATTCATTCATGGTGATGTGATAGTTAGATGGGAAAAAGTGATTCCATGACATTCAACGTTGTATTTGTGTTTTCGGGCCAAACTTTTCTGTCGAGCTTTGGTATCCTGAAATTTTCCGTTTTATCTAATATCTTCTAACACAGTAGACGAAACGAACAGGAGTACCAGAAGCCACATCCCCACTTGGCAGCAACACACAGAGTCAGTCTCCAGTCTCAGAGTGTATAGATAATATTACAAAACCCATCACGTCCTGGCTTTTAATATGTCTTACTAATGAATAAGGGGGTCCTTTTACATGGTATGCGATTTTTTTTTTTGTTGGTCGGTTGGATTTGGTGTCTTCCCTTCTATTCGTTTATTGTTAAGAGAAGGATCCCACCATCGCATCGCAGAGCATCGCATCTCATCATGAAAACCTCCATTAGCTGACCTAATTTCTATGGCGGCCGTCACCATAGCATCAACCATCATCATCCTTGCAGAACTACAACTTCCGCCAGTTGGCACTTCATTTTCATTTTGCATTCAACAGTGTGAATTGTGGGAGGACGAGGAACCTGCAAAAGCTGGAGAGAAAGGATCATTATCATCGCCAATTCTGGTTGAATGAACACACACATTCATCCAGGCCCGTTTCGACTTTGGCTCCAAATCTCATTTGCATTTTTGGTCTTTGGATACCTAAATCGTTTCTTTCAATTTTTTTTTTTTGTTACCTATTTTCAAAACTCGCGGAGTAACTATAATTTATCTCACGCAGTCAGAGTCAATTGGCTGGAAGTAAAGTAACAAGCAAAAGGTAAGAACCCAAGTTAACGGAGAGCTGGTAGCAATCCTGTGACGGTGGATGGGCTCTGGAAACACTCTGGACGGCTGGTAATCCAAAGTCATTAGAAAAGGACACGTTTTCAACCTATACTTTTACCTACATTTTAGTCGTATATAGCAGTCCTTGCCGATTCTGCATCGAATATTATATAGGGGTATACTTTGAAGCTTGTAGACCTTCGTGAAGGATGTAGTTAAACACGTTTACGACATTAGCATATTTTTACGACTTAATCGTGTCAGCACCGATGCAGGTGGAATTGAAATTCCAAAAAGTAGATTTTATTGTAATAGTGAATTGCCCTTAATACTTTGTCAATTCAAAGGTAGTTTCTTAATGTGTCAGGGTCAAAACGGGTGAATTTGGGCTTTTTTCCAAAGGACATACAAAGGGTTATATTATAGTAGTCACGTTTCATTTTTCGGAAGATTTTAACTGTAAATTGCTTTACATGGGATTCTGGGAATTGTATTTCATCATAAAATTCTATTGATTTTGATTTTCATTGAATTTTATTGTGATTTAAAAAATTAAATCAATATAATTTGACATTTTAAGGTTTAAGTGATTTGAATTGTTGAGTGGTTTTTAGTCAAGCTTTAAAAAAATCTGAAAAATGTTTTGTTAATATATGTATATTTCGTCTAAAATTTGAGCTGACTGCAAAATGTGTGTCAAGTCAAATAAATCTTAATTTTTGAACGAATTTAAAAAAACTAAATTTAGAAACTTTGACTTTTCATCTTTTACCGTGTTTTTTTTTTAGACGTGTGATTTTTAAGAAGAAATTTAATGCATGTAATTTAATGTTATGGCCAAGAAAGTAGCTTTATTATAAAGATAAGGGTTTTTCATTATGTCTTAAAAATGGCTGGCTTGAATAAATTCCAGCCGAGAGGCCCAATTTTTGACCACTTGGGCCGTATGTCGGCAATAACACACCGAATATTCTTTTCTAAAGCGTCAATCGTCTCTAGCTTATACAAGTGACTTCACATGACCTCACAGAAATTAGTCCAGCTGTGTTTAATCGCACGATCTTGGAGGAATCGGGATCAGTGGCCATCTTGTTTTGGACCCATTCATCAAACTCACTCCGAAAAAAGTATTGCCAGATTAAAAACCAAAACGTCAAAAAAAAAAAACATTTTATTATTTTATTCAACTAAAAGCTACTTTTAGTTTACTTTTAAATTTTCTTAAATCATTCATTAAATTAGTAAAAAAGGACCTTTTCTGTGCATTGATTTGCTATAAAATTTTGTATATCTGATTCTTATTTAATGTGTAACAACAAATTGAAAAGAATATCTTTCGTGTCAAACAAATAAATGTCAAAAATTACGCTTGCTTTAAAAAGGATGTCAAATCAGTTTTGTTTTGTCATGTCAATGTGATATAAAATTAAGTGAACTGATTCTTTTGTTATAGAATGCCAATTTATTCAAATTCAAAGTCATCATCAATTTTCTTAGCCCATTCGAAAATGTCCTTATTTAAAGTTTGATCGGTCTGCCGCTGTTTTACAATACAAAACAATTTTCAATTTTCTAACTATTTTCCAACTAAATTGAATTTCGCACAGCAGGGGAGTTTTGGTATTTTTGTTGTTATTGGAAAAACCTCTCAAAATCATTTCCATATAAAAGACAAATCGATGATGACGACAAACAACATCAACAAAACACTAACAACATTGGCTTAAAACGTTCTCGTAAACATTATACGAGTCTAAAGTTGGTATTTGTTAGTATGTGTGTGTATTTTGTCCATAAGACGAGTTTATCCTTATACCTTACCCATATAGCCAAGCTAGCATCCTTTTGTAGGTTTTCAATTTTCTTTAATGTTTAACCGTTTTGTTAAGGATTTGACGCCTCCCATGAGGCAAACGACACCAACTAACACCATAAACATATAAAGAAACGACGTGCTGCTCGGCGAGGTGCACAGACAGCAAACTTTAGAGATCTCTAAGTTTTCCTATCATAATATCCTAACGAGAAAGAACTTAAGGACTAAGGACGATATTGATTACGGCCGTCCACCATCTCTATCGCTCGCAGGACGACGACCGACGACGACGATGGTGTACAAGTAGGTCGATAGATAGAGATATGTATGCCATACTGTTATCTGTTGGTAAAAGACAAATAAAAATGTCCTGCCCCATTATTTTGTGGATTTATCATTTTTGTCCAAGGATAAGCCAATAACAGGGCAATTCAGGGGATCAGACTCAGGGGTGAGTTTCACAAAAGCATTTATCGTGTCACTGTCGAAGGAGGACTTTTTTTTTTTTGTTCCTATTTTTTTCTCATAGACAGAAAATGTCCTTTTTTATGCATGCAAAAGAAACAAGAGTCTTGACTATGGTTCTCTTTTTGAATTTCTCTTTTATTTTTTACTTTGAAGGAAAAAGGATTCGCTTGGACGCTTCACTGCCGTTCATGATAACTTCTCTCTCTTTCTCTCTCTTTCTGTCTGTCTTACGCAATATCCTTAAACTTTTTGTCTTGTGTATAAAAATGGAAAAAATAAGGAATTAAATTTCACTCTTAAAAATGTATAAATTCCAGAAAAAGAATCCGGAAACGAATTAGGTCATTGCTATACACATTCCCAGACAAGGATATTTCATACCATGGACTTCTTAACTTCTCAATCTCAATATCTTCCACCCCCTCCCATATTTCTCTATAAGAATTTTTAATAAAGAAATCGATTCCTATTTAAAGGTCTGTTAGTGTTTGTCTTTGTCCAAGGATCATTAATTCTATGTAGATTGATTAATTCAGATAAATGGAAAGGAAGGAGTCAATTTCCTAAAGGAAAAACGGAGAGAGAGAGAAAGGACATAGTTTAATCTATGTATGTATATGTTTATGTTCTTTAATTATGTTATACATACATATAAATGTATCTAACTTTGAAGTTGAATAAGTTAAGTTTTTGGGTCATTTTCTAGAAAGTAGTTATGTAGAATCATTGGAACGAGAAGATATTTAAATATCCAACAAAACAAAAATAAAGAAAGTTTGTTCCTTGCTTAATTTACAAAACCCTTTATTTTTATTTATTTTTCTAGGAAGTTGTTAAAGAATGTCGTCTTTATAAGGAATTTGAATATAGAATACTCATACTTAATGATACCAAAGTTATATAGACTTTGTTGTCAAAGAAAAAGGATCAATCTATTTGATGGTAATCTTTATTGTTGTGTATATATGTTTTTGGGTATTGTTAAATGAAGAAGTTTCATTTTATGTGGGGGGTGGTTTTTATGACAACTTTTTCCTAAAAGGATTCGTTGAAAATGTAGACATCATAAAGACCACGTACTCAATCGTGAAGAAGGAGAATGGGAGGGACCTTAATATTCATTGACACATCGAAATCATTAAATTGAGTTGAAACAGTTTTAGAATGTTTGTAAGTATTATCTGGAATTCTAGAATTCTTTGCAATCTCAAAAGCCACAGTAAAAACAGTTACTTTTTCCGAATGTAATGGACGTTCTTGGGTTCCTGAATTTGACAATTTTTTTTTAATGACGATGACGTACCGACTCGTTCAAATTAAAGCCTCGTCTCTGAATATGTTTGTTTTTTGATAAAATTTATTAGAACAGTGTCCAACTGCTCCCGCCCCGTTAGCAAGACCTGTGTTTGTCAATCGTCACTAAAAATTAGCTCCTGATTCATTTCAATCTTGAACAAAATTAACTGCATCGTACAGTGGTGGTGTTAAAGGAAGATCTTGCACTTATTCGACAACTAATTTGACAAATGTACATAGCTTTAACAATATGACAGCTATCAACTGTAAAAGTTGAGACCTAATTAAGTTTATAATATTACCTTCTTTATGTTGTTTTACACCTATATGTCTACAGCTTATAGCCTCTACAATTCTACATCTTAGCGACGTAGGCTATCAGATGATACAATACAAGACAGAAATATAAAACATCGTCCAACAAATTCAATTTTTTTGAAATCGTTATCGTGATGGCTTTCAAAAGAGGGTTTCTTTTTGTATTTATGCATTTTTAATACCTTTTTTTCTCTCAAAGAAAATCAATTAAATTAAAAATAAAGATTATAAATCAAACCGCCTAAACCTTCGATCATAAATCAAAAAGAAAACTTGGTCAATTAAATTGCAATTCATCGTACACCAATATCTATAAAGTAAGTGAAACCCAAAACCTTTTCAATATACAAGAATTCTTTTGACAAGTCCAAAAATGACATTTGAATACAAAAAAAGTGTCATATTCTTGGTTTTTTATCTTTCATGAACCTCTTTCTGTTATTGGTTGTCGAGTCATCATCGCACCCATACATGTACATGAACATACATTTAGTAAATCGTCATGTCCTGTCATATTTAATTCAAACATCCAATTTATTGTCAATCATCAATCATAGTGATATGTGCTATGTGACCAAACATTTTCTTTTAGTCCTTAGTCCTTATCATAAATAAATCTCCCATCTTCGAATCCCCCCGATAAAAACACATGCTTTTGCTGTTCCAAAAAAATAAAGAAAAACAGAAAAAGCATCAACATAATAATGTAGTGGGAAATATTTAAGTTTATATTTTTTTCCATCAAGTAAACATTGTTCAATTTACAAGGACATCAAGGACACAACATCCTAGAGGTGATGTTACTATCAGAAAAAAAAATTCATTACTCAAGAGGCTTAAATGAGCCCAAATCTCTTTATGGCAATATATCTGAAGTGTGTGACTGCAGTGAGAGAGTGAGATGGTGTTAAAATATATTCCCCCATCATTACACTCTCACCTTTTGCCTTACGAGTATATCCTCAAAAGGATCATAAAATACATGTGTGAGGGAAAGCCCCAGCCAAAAGCATTAAACATGTGTTATAGTGTATTGTGTGTGTGTGTATATTATATGTATGTATGATGAACATAGATCTTAACACCACTGATGATGGTTGGGACTTGAAACATAAACCTAACATAACATGGGTGATAAGTTGTGAAGTTGTACTTTATGTGTAATGAATTCAATTCCAATCTGCAAAGTGGAAATGGATGACATTCACGATGTTTATTGGTGAAAAGCTCATATATCGAATTTATATCGAATATAAAAATCTTTTCTTTTTTCTTTTTGAATTCGATTTCAAGAAAAACAATTGATTTTTCGATGATTTATTCAAAATTATTCCATATTGTAGGGAATTTCTCGAAAAACGAAGATACTCCAAAAAGGAATAATAGGATTTATTGTTCCCTAAATAAAAGTCTGGAAGAATGAGAATGGAATTTGTGGTGAAGAATAAACAATTCGATTTTTAAATTGGATGCAAGAAAAAGTAAACTGGAAAATATTCGAGTTTAAAATTATGGATAAACTAAGCGATCTTTAAATAATACTCGTTGTCTTCATTTGACGGAACTGTATATTAGGTCTCTTATGAAGAAATAACTTCGTATCGATTTCAATACTAAGTCTAGAATTATTAATTGTATTTTCAATTTTCTCAAGATGAAAATTTGCTAACTCCAAAGTTGCAAAATTCGACAGGAGACTTAAAAAAAAAACTTTTTATTTTTGTTATAGTATGTCCTTTAAAATTAGTTAAAAATCTAACACATAATTTATTTATAGCTTGTGCATTTTCATGGTTCCTCAACAATGGTCTAAAGATGAAGACCGTTTTATTGATAAATCTTCAGCTACCAAAGTAGGTAATGACAATGGCGCAAAATTTTAAACAACCTATTGTTAAGGAGTTAACATTTTACTAACTAGCAATTTGCTAATTATTTTACAATTTACTAACGACTTCAAAATTTTAAACCCTTTTTTTCGTTTTGCTAACTCATTTTTATTAAAAAACGGTCATCTGAACATTTTCAAATTGTAACAGTTCGTGAGAATTGGAAATGTCCCAACTGTAAACTGGACAAACCCATGCAATCCAATAAGATTAAAATACACATGAACACAGGTTTATTCTCGTATTCCATAATCCCATCATCCTGATGTAGATTTCTCCAAAAAAGCATTTTTCTACACAAAGTCTTCAGATATTTCGAAATCTTCGTTTTGCGATTATTGAATAAAAAACTATTTTTAGTTCCCGAATTATGAAAAACACACGAATCAACACTTTGAAGTAAATTTGGAAACATTTTTTTTAGGATAACGACAGATATCATATGGATTTAGCAAATTGCTAAGAGTTAAAGTAGGGGTTTCGGGATTTTAACTTTAGCAATATGTTAAGAGATAGTAAAATGTTAAAATCGTTTAAAATCAGCAAAACCATCTTTTTAGCTTAGCAAATTGCTAAAAATGGGTTTAACAATTTGCTAAATCGTTTAAAATTTTGCACCAATTCTTTTATCCACTTTTAAGCTCATTCTTGATTTTACTCCCAAATTTGTATCTATATCAATAAAATTGGTAATACATTTCTAAGGTCGAGTTGTCAAAAATTCATGAAGATGTCGGTCGAGTTGCTTAAGGATTTTCTTCACTATTTAATTTGCAGCAATATTTTAAAAAAATGTGGTTTTTGTTCATATATACACCATCCACAACTTTAAGTTGCTCAAGCAAGCATTTCATCACAAACTTTGAAAAAAAGTTGCAGGCAACTCTTGGTGGCAGTTGCATAATCTTGTTTCAATATTTTTTTCAAATAACTACAATAAATTATAAACATTATTTGTTTCGAAAGGGGGGGGGGGGAGGGAGGAGGGAGGGTTGTACACATTCCTTTTATTCAATAAAAAATGTTTTAAGTTGCCTATAGAGAAGTTGTTCTAAGTTGTCTATAGAGGGCAATGACTAGCAATTTACTTTTCTCGACTTCCATAGTCTAACTATTTGTCAGTTAATTGATGAAAACTGAAATTTTTCAATTACATTTTTTTTCCTTTGAATTTATCTGTTTGTTTTACTATTTTCTATTAAAAACTAAGTTGCACTACTTAACTACTGCCTCCTATGTTTCATAATCCGCAACTCTATCTTCACTAAAATATTATACTTTTTCTGATTACTGATTTATTTTTCTTCATTAATGAATCACTAACCAAAAAAAAGCTAACTCATTCTAGAAGTAAGTGGAATTAGCTGGCTTGAAAATTAAGGTATCGACTTGGACGTTAGCATTTCCTTTGAAGTATGTTTTAATATTTTTTATAATTTTAATTTTATGATTTGTACTCTATAATAATCCTAGAAAAACCATGGTCTCCTCAGTAAAATATCAAAAAAGTTGCACTTCTTAAAGAACTTTGACAAGCAAGTTTTTCATTTAATTTGTTGATCAAAAATAAATATTTGACCAAAGTTTTTTGACATTGAAACTAATCTGGCACATATGACGTCATCTTCATAATGTCTAATCTTTTTTGAGGTTTGCAAGTTTTATTTTTAAAGTATTTCTATTAGGCATTTAGAGTTCAAAAACTATAATCTTAACAATGGAATAACCATTGAAATATTTTGAATGCTAAATGGGATTTCTGAGTACTTGTAACGGTATTGGTGTTCCTAGCCCATAAAAAGCGATGTTAAGCAAACTTCCTAGGTTTCCTCTGAACCAAAGGATGCTCAAAGTTCCTAAAGGAATATGGACTAGGTTGTCCAGCCAGCGGAGTGCGGGTAGGCACGCTAGCGGAATCGGCCAATAGGCTTGCTCGTCGGTGGGGTGGGATCTTGCACCCGCCACTGGACTGCCGTTTACTTATAACGTGCCTAAATATAACTAACTAAAAATGCCTTACTATTTATCACCAATTCAAACAACTCTCTTTATCTTTATTGGGAGCTAAAAGATGGTCCTAGCTCCTGAGTGTGACCCCCCCCCCATTGGTTTCCACACTAGGCGAAAACCCCATGGTTATTGCACCACTCGACATTTTATGCAACAACCCCTAATTTGAAGTCCGATTAAGTTTAACCCTGACTACTCATTTCTCCACCGTCTATACTATCCTTAAGCATTCCACTTTCCTAAGCTTACTTCGAAAAAGAAATTAATTACACGACATTATGTATGTCATTAATACGCAAAGTTTTATAGTAATTCTAACATACTCGTAGTTTATTCAAAGTATAAATGTAAAATAAAATCTAATATAAATGTTCATTCATGATCTTATAAATATTTGCAGTTCATTAAAGTCAATCTTCAATATTTCATTAAAAGATTTAAGTCGAAAATCTTTCAGAAAAAATGTTGTTTAAAAAAAAAGAAAATAGAATACAAAAATTAAATTCAAAAGCTCATTTGTAATATTAGAATGTAGGGTTCATTGACCTGATGTAATATTTTACTCTCATGATAGTTTCGAGTTAAAATCAATATATAAATATCATAAAAACGAATAAAGAAAAAATAGCTCGTCGATATCACTCTCTCTTGGTTTATGAGTTAGCTTTTAAACAAGTAAAAAAAAAAAAAAATGTCACATAACTGACCTTGCTCAATTTATTGTTTCATTTATGATCACTAGCTCTAGCATTCATGTGTTATCAACAAAATCTCTAACATAGAAAAATTGGTTAGGACTCACCCGAATCTCTCCTCCAGCGAAGCGGTGCGCACAACTTGTTGGTGGTAAGATGCTGATATGGAGTTTCTTTATAAACTCTTATACGCTTTTTGCTAAATGTAAAAAAAATTAAGTTTATAACATATGCATGTAAAAGTGATCAACAATTGAGTTGGTATTTATACTTAGCATTGAGTGAGTCACGACGACGAGAAAGCTTTCATTAGATACATATGTCAAAAATAAAAAAATTGAGTTTTTCTTAAAATCTAGATCTCGAATAGAATTTGTTTAGTCGATCAATGGACTTCGATGACCTCGGTTGTTGGTCTATGATGATGTAGACGATGATGGTTAGGTGAGGTTAAGAGCAAATTGTTCGTTATCGAACGTAGGTTTTAGGTAGGTATATATATATATCCAGCAGGTAAGTATATGATTAGGTATGTAGGTTTTCTTAGTACATATATGTAGCTTGTAGCGGGTATGTTAAAATGTGATCGTACACCTTAGCAATTAAAAATTGTATGTACAGCGGCTTCGACGACTTGCATTGAGGTACGATACCCCAAAAATCTATGGATGAGTTGAAGCTCCGATCCCCTTTTTGAGCTCCTATACTCGGGTTCTTAAATGTTTGCTGGCTGGCCCAATGTGCGTCGCTGACGACACACGTGCCTCGTGACAAGTTCGAAGGCACCAGCCAGCAGGTGGTTTTTACGAACTTGAGTATCGTATAAAAAAAAAACGCTCCTAAAACACAAAAATTAAAAATAACATTCACATATTGCCAAATAAAATTCTTCACATGATGATTACCTTATAAGACTTAACGCAACTTTTGTGCAACTTCCCACACACGAGGTGATCTCTAATATATATATATATATATTGTCCTATATATACGTATACGTATGTATAAATTCTATAGCGATGCTATTGGGACTAGTTTCCTGAGATTCTTCCTGTATTTGACGCAGAATTTGGTTTGGTTTTTGCCAGTTCAGAGTCGGGTTGGGCTTTTTTGTGCAACCCCAGGCAAATACGAAATGCGGTGGCCACGGGCCGGGACACAGACGGACTTTTATGGGCTAACAAAAAGTATTTCTAGCTTAGAAAGAAAACAAACCAAAATCTAATTTTGTAAAGCACGAAGTTTTCATGACCAATTACCTCTTTTAAACTTATTACTTCTTAGTAGCTTCGATGCTACAAAATGTTCACTCCTGATTCTCCCAGAATCGGGGTTTTGAGGCGCTTTCCTAGCAAAGCTTAGGACACAGACGGACTTTACGGACGCGAATTTTTGATTTAAAATTCTTCCTTCGTATATCAAATAGATTTATGTATAATAAATTAATATCGCTTATTATCTCGATATAAATTCGTGTATGATTGCGCACTATTTTCACTTCTTAGTACATTGATCTTTTCCTTGGCTTTTACGATCAATTTTCAAGGGTCTTATCTCGTTGATGGTCTATGTAGAAAAGGAAGTTCGTAAGCCATGTCAAAGTGCGGCATGGTTGCCTGATGTTGCCTGATACATAATGGAATCGAAACGATAACCATAATTTGGTATCGATTTATAAGTGAACGAAACACATGAATGGCTAAGTTCAGTGCACATGAATATTGTAGATTATAAAGGCGAGTAGGTAATGCAAAAAAAAAAAATTTTTGTGAGGTAGTGGCCCATACACAACTTTTACATTTATGGTATTCCTATTCCGGAAATGGGAAAGAAAATGCCACTTATGTGTTTTTGAAATTGTAATTTAAATTGTAATGTTTTGCTGACGTTAGCTAGTTTACAGACGAATGTCCTTGTCATGTACTACACCTAAGATATTGCCATTTAGGTCGGTAAGTTCATATAAGCTGTTACCTACGATGCTTTTGACTACTGCCGGCACAAACTTTGGGCAAAGTTTCGCGTTCCTATTTTTCGTCTTATCACTCAGGATAAAGTTTCGTTTGAAAACTTTTTGCCCTATCTTGTAAAGCTGACCCTTACTCCTGAGGTTGTAATTTTTTTCATAGATTGTATGTGCATGCGCTAACGAGTCTTTGATTCTTTTATGAATGATGTTCATTTTTGCAGATTTTGGTGTTATGGTAAATTCGGGATTATTTAAGTTTTTAAGCTTTCTAAGTAATTCATAGTCATGTCCATGCTCAATTTTGCTCTGGCCAAAGAGAGCTTCATGAGGCGACATACCTATTGCCGAATGGATAGTTGAACGTAACGAGCTAACGATGGACACTAAGTGTTGATCCCAATTAGTTTGGTCTTTGCCGATATAAGATCGGATCGCGGCGAGTATCGACCGGTTAACACGTTCGCTTGCATTTGATTGAGGTGCATATGCGGCTGTTCTAATATGCTTTATTCCGTAGTTAGATAAAAATTTTGTAAATTCTTTACCGATAAATTGCTTACCGTTGTCGGAAAGCAAAGATTCCGGCACTCCAAAGATTGAAAAAACTTCATCTTCTAAAAATCTTATCGCTGTTTCACCTGTTGCTTTTCTTAGCGCTTTGACAAGCACGAATTTAGTCAGTTGGTCCAGACAAACAATGATATGGGTATTCCCCTTCTTTGATCTAGGGTATGGACCTAAGAAGTCAACATAAAGATGTTGGAATGGCCTTTCAACTACAAAAGCTTGTCCCATTGGTGGTCTAAGGATGGTATTTGGGGCTTTTGAAGTTTTACATACACTACACTCTCCTACGAATGCTTTTACTTGAGCCGCCATATTAGGCCAGTAAAAACGGTCACGTAAACGATATAGAGTTTTGTTAATCCCCCCATGAGAAGCTTTTGGTGGCTCATGTGCTAATTTGATCAAATTTTTTGTAATAATAGATGGAATCCATATCTTCCAAACACGCTCATCCTCGAAAGGATCACCTGTGCAAGGTTTAGTTTTTTTATAGACATAACTATCTGACACTCGTATATCAGGTAGTTGGTTTTGATTTTTTTCAACGGTTTGAATTAACGCTTTATATTCATCAGACTTAAAGCCTGGATCTGTCAAATCGATGTGTAAAACATCAGATGAAAGAGTATTATTTTTCAATAACGCAATCTCATCGACACTATAGATACGCGAAAGCGCATCGGGAACCACATTTTGTGTACCTTTTCTGTGTTCTATTGTAAATGTGAACCTTTGAAGTCGGAGGCTCCAACGAGCTAATCGTCCGTTTAGATCTTTTTGGCTCATCAGCCATCGTAAACTAGCATGATCGGTAACGATTTTGAAATCCTGACCTTCCACGTAAGATCTAAATTTTTCGACACCTAAAACCGCTGCTAGGCATTCTAACTCTGTTATGCTATAGTTACGTTGTGCTGATGTTAGCTTGTGGGAAAAATAATATATGGGTCTTTCGACTCCATCTTCGTCTTCTTGACATAAGACACTACCTACACCAGTCGTAGACGCATCGCACAAAATCGTAAAAGGTTTTTGGAAATCTGGGTTTATTAATATGGGTGCCGAAGTTAAGGCTTGTTTGAGTTCCTCAAACGCTTTTACAGCTTCTGGCGTGAAATTAAAAGTTTTGCCCTTTTTAAGAGTATCTGAAAGCGGAGAAGCGAGAGACGAATAGTTGTTGACGAAACGTCTGTACCACCCAGATAAACCTAAAAATCGTCGTACCTGTTTCGAAGTTTTGGGAATGGGAAAGTCACTAATGGCAGATACTTTATCTGGATCTGTACGGATACATCCACCCCCTATAATAAATCCTAAGAACTTTAATTCTTTAAAACAAAATTTGGATTTTAATAAATTTATAGTTAATCCTGCATCTTTCAATAGCTTTGCAAGCTTAGCTAAAATTGCGATATGCTCTTCAAATGTCGACGAAACTACCAACAGATCATCCAGGTAAACGTAGATGCTTTGTCTCAATTCATGCGGAACCACTTTGTCCATGAGTCTACAAAGCCGTTGTGCAGCGTTGCAGAGACCAAAGGGCATAACCGTGAATTGATACAATGCTCTGCCTGGCACGGTAAACGCAGTCTTCTCCCTTGACGTTTTATCCAGCGGTATTTGCCAGAACGCATCCCTTAAATCCACTGTTGATATAAAATGTGTGTCTGTCTGGCGGCTAAGCAAGCCATCAACGTGATGAAGTGGATAGGCATCCTTTTTCGTCACTTCGTTTACTTTTCTTGAGTCGAGGCATAGCCGATTTTTCCCAGGCTTTTGAACTAAAACCATAGGTGAGCTCCAGGCACTCTGACTCTCTTCGATGACTCCCAATGCGAGCATCCTATCCAACTCTTCATACATCTTAGCTTGTACCGCTGGTGAAACCGGGTAGAAACGTTGTTTCACGGGCTCAGCATCGCCTGTGTTTATTGTGTGTTCCTCGAGCATTGTTTTACCAAGGCCAAATTTTGCTGCGCTTGGAAACAAGCTAATAACATTTTGAAGTTGTTGTGAATGTTCTGCAGACAGTTCGTGAGCATTTGAATCGCGAAAACTATCTGTTGTAGATATTTCTGAAATAATCTGTGGCGCGATTTCGAATGAACGCCAAAAATTCACTCCTAAATATAAGGGTTGTTCTAACGAGGGTACTAAATAAAGTAAGATTTGTTTTGAAATTCCCTTGTATGTTACTGTAGTGGAAAGTTCACCGATGATGGGTTGGTTCTGACCACTAGCCGTTTTTACTTTCGAATTGAAAGATCTAAAAGAAACACCTTCTGCTTTAACTAAGTCCATGCATTCTGCTCCTAAACAGCTAATACTAGCTCCACTGTCTAATAGACCTAGAATTTTTTTGCCAAAAATAGTAACGCTAGCGTATGGTCTTGGGTCATCAGAATTACAAATTTTGGTTGCAGATATAGCTTTATGTATTTCGCGTTTCTTACTAAATCTATCTCTAAGTTTAACCACACTATTTGAAGGCGTATTAAATATGCGATCACGAGCTCGATAGTAATTGTTTAAACGCTCATGTAATGTAGGATGTTTTTGACCTAACTTCGGTGATGATTCGTCTGTCTTAATATCTTTCTTAACATCGAATGATTCAGTTGGTTTTTTAAGAATTTCAATTTTAGTATTTGGGTCTTTGTTTTCGTTGGTTAAATCTAGTGTTTTTGATAAATCTGGTGAGTTTGAAAAATCTGATGGGTTTGTAATGGCAAGTGTATTTGAAATTTTTGAAATATTTACAAAGGCTTTTGTTCCGGGTTCGATTGTGGAGGGCAGAACTTCCCGGTTGGTTTGCCCTGGTTCTGGTTTCCCAAACACCTTGGACATTTAACGGAAGTAGTGTTTTCCAACCCACAATCATAACAAAATAAATGCCTTTGTTCAACTGGGCACCGTTTATAGGAATGACCTTTAGTTTTGCAATTATAGCAAAAGTATGTTATGGGTTTTCTTGGATGTGTAAAAGCTTCTACAGCTTCATCAGCTTCGTCGGCTCCATCAGCTTCATCAGCTTCGCTTTGTTTATCTATCTCACTCACTTTTGGCTTTGTGTGAGTGTTTGATACCGGAAAAGATTTACTTCGCAAGTTATCGTACTGACTAATGCGTTTCTCGATAGTACGACAAACATGAACCATTTCTGACAAATTTTTTGGTTGAAATGTTATTAAAAGTTCTCCCATTTTTCTCTTGACATTTTGCTTAATGAGATCTACCATTTCTTGAGAACCTTTTGGCTTTTGCATTGTAGAATTCAATCGCAAAATGTCAAGATAAAATTCGTCAAATGTTTCGATCGGACCTTGTCGACGATCAAACATCTTTCTTGATATTTCTGTATCTGTTTCAAGTTTTTTAAAGTGTTCTACGAGCGCTAGCTCTAAATGACGCCAGGTTGCACCAGGATTGGATTTCGAATAAATCCAAAACCACGTTTCTACTTCACCTGCGATGAAAATGTGAAAATGTAGGAATATGTCGTCCCACGAAACGTTATAAGAGACTTTAAGACGATTAAGTCGAAAAAGAAAATCTTCGACGGACACCTTCTTATTGTCAAACTTCAGATGCCATTTCTTGAAATCGAAAGGTAGAGTCGACCTTGGATTTGACAATCGATCACTTGAACCTGCGGCGTTTAGATTCAAATTTTCGAGCTGATTCATGAATTGTTGAAAATTTTCAACGTCTTGTCGGGTACTTTCAGGTGCTTCACCCAAAGGATTATTTTGATTTATATTTTGGTTTTGTAATTGATTTGGAACTTGATTTGGAATTTGAACTTGGTTCGGGTTTAGGTTTGGATTTAGGTCTTGATTAATGCGTTCAACACTTTGACCTCTATTTAGATTTGAAATCTGACTATCGTTTGAAGTGCTATGATCTAAAGGTAATTGTCCATCCTCAACTCCACGACGAGGTATGCTCATAGCTCTTAGCTCTTCTCTAATAGTTCTACCTATTTCTTGGTTAATTTTTAATCTTTCGGCTTCATATTCTTCACGACGTGTCTTAAGATCTTCAGCCCTAGTTAACCCTATTGCTGCGGTTACTATGTTTTCGATGTAACGCTTAAGCTTTTCATCTTGTGAAAGGTTTGCTTGACGCGAACCGGAAGGTAAGGTTTCACCTGTATCTTGTGAACCATTTGTGTTACCCGTTGGGTTATTTCGAGATGTATTGTGTTCATCCCCTTCACCATTAGCTTTTCGCGTATTGCGAGTTGGTATTTGTTGTTTCGGTGGCATATTGAAGAATGTATGTATTTTATATAAATGTGTATTAATTTGTGCTTTTATACAAAAAGTGTAAACAAAAAAAAAAATGTTTAGGGTTTTCGTTCGGAGTTCAACTCTTTTAAAAAAAAATTATAAAAAAAATCTTAAAAATAAAAAAAAGTTTCTTTTTTTCAAATAAAAAAAAAATAAAAAATATGGGTCTTCTATATCATAAATAGTAAGCTTAGAAAAGTGGAAGCTTTTTGGAAAACTTGACGGTGAAAAATTATAAAAAAAATAAAAAGGTTGTATGTTTGGTTTCTCTTCGTCGTTCTCTCTAAATGAATCTATTTTCCTTGAGCGCTGCAAAGAGATAAGCGAACTTCATACTCATCCTCTAAGGTCGCCAAGTAAAAAAAAAAACTCAAAAAGAATTATAACTACCATACGATTTAAGTCACAAAATAAATTTGTAAAAAGACAAGCATTTAATTAGTATCTTGTTCTTTGGGGACAATTTCGTATTGTTTTGCAATAGCCTTGTGTCAATTCTACAAATTAGCTGGAACATAACTCGGGCGCAACAGACGGAGAAGTGGTCAACTGTGACCTATATCTCCCGGTCGTCAGACGGAATGCTACAAGCCAATGCTCAACCGCAAAAAAAAAAGAATTATATTCATCATCCAATGCGATACTGAAAAAGTTGTAGCAATCTACATGAAATTTCAGGACACTGAATCAAAAAAAAAATCTTTACCTTCCTATAAAACTTCATAGAATATGCTACTAGGAAATTTGTTCAAACAACAATAAACCTGGACAAATTCTACTTGTTTAATACCAAATGTCTAAAATTGTAAAAACAAAAATTAGAGTTGAAAAAGGTTTAAGCTTAAATTTTTGTAAAAATTGAAAATGCTAAAATAGGTTTAAAAAAAATTATGTTCAAAGGTTTTGAAACCTTCTAAAAATAACAAAATTCGAGAGCCTTCTCGTGCCCCACGTTGGGCGCCACCTTTGTAACGGTATTGGTGTTCCTAGCCCATAAAAAGCGATGTTAAGCAAACTTCCTAGGTTTCCTCTGAACCAAAGGATGCTCAAAGTTCCTAAAGGAATATGGACTAGGTTGTCCAGCCAGCGGAGTGCGGGTAGGCACGCTAGCGGAATCGGCCAATAGGCTTGCTCGTCGGTGGGGTGGGATCTTGCACCCGCCACTGGACTGCCGTTTACTTATAACGTGCCTAAATATAACTAACTAAAAATGCCTTACTATTTATCACCAATTCAAACAACTCTCTTTATCTTTATTGGGAGCTAAAAGATGGTCCTAGCTCCTGAGTGTGACCCCCCCCCCATTGGTTTCCACACTAGGCGAAAACCCCATGGTTATTGCACCACTCGACATTTTATGCAACAACCCCTAATTTGAAGTCCGATTAAGTTTAACCCTGACTACTCATTTCTCCACCGTCTATACTATCCTTAAGCATTCCACTTTCCTAAGCTTACTTCGAAAAAGAAATTAATTACACGACATTATGTATGTCATTAATACGCAAAGTTTTATAGTAATTCTAACATACTCGTAGTTTATTCAAAGTATAAATGTAAAATAAAATCTAATATAAATGTTCATTCATGATCTTATAAATATTTGCAGTTCATTAAAGTCAATCTTCAATATTTCATTAAAAGATTTAAGTCGAAAATCTTTCAGAAAAAATGTTGTTTAAAAAAAAAGAAAATAGAATACAAAAATTAAATTCAAAAGCTCATTTGTAATATTAGAATGTAGGGTTCATTGACCTGATGTAATATTTTACTCTCATGATAGTTTCGAGTTAAAATCAATATATAAATATCATAAAAACGAATAAAGAAAAAATAGCTCGTCGATATCACTCTCTCTTGGTTTATGAGTTAGCTTTTAAACAAGTAAAAAAAAAAAAAAATGTCACATAACTGACCTTGCTCAATTTATTGTTTCATTTATGATCACTAGCTCTAGCATTCATGTGTTATCAACAAAATCTCTAACATAGAAAAATTGGTTAGGACTCACCCGAATCTCTCCTCCAGCGAAGCGGTGCGCACAACTTGTTGGTGGTAAGATGCTGATATGGAGTTTCTTTATAAACTCTTATACGCTTTTTGCTAAATGTAAAAAAAATTAAGTTTATAACATATGCATGTAAAAGTGATCAACAATTGAGTTGGTATTTATACTTAGCATTGAGTGAGTCACGACGACGAGAAAGCTTTCATTAGATACATATGTCAAAAATAAAAAAATTGAGTTTTTCTTAAAATCTAGATCTCGAATAGAATTTGTTTAGTCGATCAATGGACTTCGATGACCTCGGTTGTTGGTCTATGATGATGTAGACGATGATGGTTAGGTGAGGTTAAGAGCAAATTGTTCGTTATCGAACGTAGGTTTTAGGTAGGTATATATATATATCCAGCAGGTAAGTATATGATTAGGTATGTAGGTTTTCTTAGTACATATATGTAGCTTGTAGCGGGTATGTTAAAATGTGATCGTACACCTTAGCAATTAAAAATTGTATGTACAGCGGCTTCGACGACTTGCATTGAGGTACGATACCCCAAAAATCTATGGATGAGTTGAAGCTCCGATCCCCTTTTTGAGCTCCTATACTCGGGTTCTTAAATGTTTGCTGGCTGGCCCAATGTGCGTCGCTGACGACACACGTGCCTCGTGACAAGTTCGAAGGCACCAGCCAGCAGGTGGTTTTTACGAACTTGAGTATCGTATAAAAAAAAAACGCTCCTAAAACACAAAAATTAAAAATAACATTCACATATTGCCAAATAAAATTCTTCACATGATGATTACCTTATAAGACTTAACGCAACTTTTGTGCAACTTCCCACACACGAGGTGATCTCTAATATATATATATATATATTGTCCTATATATACGTATACGTATGTATAAATTCTATAGCGATGCTATTGGGACTAGTTTCCTGAGATTCTTCCTGTATTTGACGCAGAATTTGGTTTGGTTTTTGCCAGTTCAGAGTCGGGTTGGGCTTTTTTGTGCAACCCCAGGCAAATACGAAATGCGGTGGCCACGGGCCGGGACACAGACGGACTTTTATGGGCTAACAAAAAGTATTTCTAGCTTAGAAAGAAAACAAACCAAAATCTAATTTTGTAAAGCACGAAGTTTTCATGACCAATTACCTCTTTTAAACTTATTACTTCTTAGTAGCTTCGATGCTACAAAATGTTCACTCCTGATTCTCCCAGAATCGGGGTTTTGAGGCGCTTTCCTAGCAAAGCTTAGGACACAGACGGACTTTACGGACGCGAATTTTTGATTTAAAATTCTTCCTTCGTATATCAAATAGATTTATGTATAATAAATTAATATCGCTTATTATCTCGATATAAATTCGTGTATGATTGCGCACTATTTTCACTTCTTAGTACATTGATCTTTTCCTTGGCTTTTACGATCAATTTTCAAGGGTCTTATCTCGTTGATGGTCTATGTAGAAAAGGAAGTTCGTAAGCCATGTCAAAGTGCGGCATGGTTGCCTGATGTTGCCTGATACATAATGGAATCGAAACGATAACCATAATTTGGTATCGATTTATAAGTGAACGAAACACATGAATGGCTAAGTTCAGTGCACATGAATATTGTAGATTATAAAGGCGAGTAGGTAATGCAAAAAAAAAAAATTTTTGTGAGGTAGTGGCCCATACATACTTTTCTGCATTTATCGAACAATGTCTTCAAAGTTCGTACAAACTGAAGCATTGATATACGAATTAATCTAGGATAAGTCATCTATTTCAACTAACCAAGTAAACCCACCTAAACATAAAATCGAGAAAAATTCCAACTTCCACCCACCGTCGCATGTGAATTTCAAACATTTACATCCTGAAAAGAAGCTGATGTTGGATATAATTCCTTGACGAATTACGAAACGCACTTCTATACATCAAAGTCAAAAATTTTATAAATACCCACCTAAAAACTCTTCACATCACAATTGAAATTGAAATCCTTTGAATGGTTGCACGCCCCCAATAACACAACGCACATAAATTATTCGTTAATTCATAAATTCATCAAAAACCATCAATCTATCGTTTCAGTTTGTCGTCGTCGCCTGTCTGTCAAAAATGCGTATAACCATTGTACACATAGTATTCAACTTAACGTCATGACGTGTGTTTTAAAGGCTCCACGCAATATGTGCCCGCTTCCCATCATCATTCATCTCTTAACGAAAAACGTTCATATCCCTACGAATATTTGTACGCCCAACCCAACGGATTATTTCACGCAATTTATTTTTCTAAAAGGTGGATTTTCTATACAAGTAGACGTTTTCGTCACCAATAACGCGAACGCCAGTCTTCATCTCCATCACCATCACCATCAAAATTCTCGTTATCATCATCAGTGTGTGCTGATGCTGATGTTGATGTTGATGTACGATGCCGGTGCGTAAATTCGTCCTTATACAACAACGCAAAGTTTGGCGTTGGATGGCGCTGGCGCATGCATGAATCATTGAATAAACTCTAAAGGCTCTAATATCAGGATTTCCCTTCCACCCTCGGCGTTTTTCCTTCTGTTTTCCACACGATATTCCATATAATTTATATGTTTTGATTTCGGGACAGTAGATCGATAATTTTCACACGGCTACCGTTGTAAATCCTTTCCCTGATGCCATCATCATATCCGAAACATACGAGTAAGGATTCCAGCCAGCATAGCGCAGCACTGAAAATGTTAACGGTAATGTTGTAAATCAGCAACGCAAAGTTTCTGGCGCCAACATCTTGCGTTATTTTGAAGTACGATTCGGGTATGCATGGTATTGTCTAGGGGTAGATTTTTCTCTCGCATGTCGGAGGATGATTGTTAAAGTTACGTTCGTATGTAGCTATTTTGTAAAATATCCTTTTTTTTCTTTCGTTTTTATCTTGTGTCTTGTTGTTGAGCTTAATCCTGAAGGTATTCGAATAAAGGTAGCAGACATTCATGGTCCTTGACAGAATGTTACCATGATAGCAGTCAGTTCTAAGAACGTAAACGTGAACGTAGGTACCAAACTGAAAAAGAAAATTGTTATTGTGAATCATTCTGACGACCGACAGAAAATTCTATTGGGCACATGATGCTCCTGGCATACAACAATTGAATTACATTCTGAAATTCTATATATTGTTATGAAGGTTTTAGTGGAAAAAACCAGTTGATTATTTTTTTCTTTAAGAAATATTGTTAACAACGAAAAAATCATGAAGGCAGCAGTATAAAGGGTGTCCCAGAATGTACAAAAGACTATTTTTTAAATGTTGGCAACTCCTTAAAAACAAACACGTTTGACAGGTGATAGTTTGAGGTTAGTAGGAAGTTGGTGTTTTTAAGTGGTATTTCAAATTTTGTTAAGTCCTGGCACTTGTCACTATTTCAAATTTGACATTTAATGACAAGACATTTGTAGAGTATTTTGGTCTTTTGCACAGTGGATTTCTAAGTGTCATTATTTTCAGAATAAATTCCAGCAGTGATGTGTTTCTATTTAACTTATTTTTAGGGAAAACATTTCATCTCGCTCTCACTTTAATAATTTTGACAGCTCGCACTTTTAAAAAGTGTTGGAGAAATTAATAAAATGTATGTTTATAAAATAATAAAAAGCAATATGAAATCATGAAATGTCAAAATGGGTTAATTCACAAAAGTCGTTTATATGAGCACCGCCAATGTTAGGACACACTCGTGTTTACTGTCTGATGTCAAATTGCTAAGGATAAAATTATTTTCACAAGAAAATTTTTATTTTTAACTTCCAACTTTCTAGGTTAAACCATTGGGTACCAAATTTAAACATTTACTTACTAAATTAAGAAAACTTAAACAGCTCTTTAATATTCGATAGTCACCTTTTATTTATTAAAGTTTTATTGGTTCAAGGTTTTGAGGTCTTATAGCACAAAATTTAAAAGTTAAATTATGGAACAAATAATTTGAGGTTCCACTAAAAATGTCAGTCACTTAAATCATTCTTTCATCCTTAATTTTTATTTTCGAAGCTGGGTACAAGTTGAAGAGAAAAAACGTTTTAGAGCTAAGCAATAAGCATTGATTAGAGTACTAAAGAACCACTCAATTTTTACATCATAAAAACTCCCAACTTGGACGAATAAACATACATACATTGTGACCATCATTTATAGATGTTGATGTCTATTCTTTTAAGACTCAATTATGAATAGTCAAAAATTG
The DNA here is from genome assembly GCA_905146935.1 of Scaeva pyrastri. Taxonomy (NCBI): domain Eukaryota; kingdom Metazoa; phylum Arthropoda; class Insecta; order Diptera; family Syrphidae; genus Scaeva; species Scaeva pyrastri. Next base: position 21,645,726 of record LR989927.1, on the reverse strand, counting down.
CAATTTTACATCAATTGTTGCACCTCAAATTTTCCACCACCAAAGTCAAATTTCTTTCTGAAAAAATCCCAATATTTATAAAATTTGTATACCATTTTAAATATTAGGAAAAAAAACAACATTTTAATCTTTCTTTTGACTTTATTCTTAAAAGTGTCAACAAAAATATTAAGAATTTTCTCCCTCTAGTTTCTTTTAACGGTTTTACGCTTCCCATTTATTCAAATTCACTTTAAAAGCATTAAAATTTGCATTTTGTTACAACCCAAAAAAAAAAAAAAAAAACTATACACACAAATTTATTTTGTTTTTGTTTCAAATGACATAAAATTGAAATCCCTTTATGAATAACAAATTATGGAATTTCTAATAGGGACATTTTTGTTTTTTTTTCTAGAATTAAACCAAGTGACACTCATTAAAACGGATACCTATAAAAAATTAATTTCAAAACAAAAAATCTGCTATCATAAAATTAACTTTGGTAATTAGAATAAAACTTAATTTAGGGGAAGTGAGTGCTATATATTTTTAAGGTAAATTAAACGGACGACTGAGTCGCATGAACTTGATCTCAAAGGTTGTAATGTTTGGAAATTTGACCTCCGAAGAATGTTAAAAAGAAAAAAACATATATTTTTCAAACTGTTAAAATCGTTGAGGTACAAAAATGTATTGAGGAAATTATAATTAATTTTGTCAGTTCTACACCTTTATTAAGGTTTATTTTTTTAAGCTTAACCTTCAAATGAATTGTCATGTAAAATTATTTTGAAAAATATATTTTTAACACAAATTGATGGACTCAATATCAAAACAAAGCAAACAATGATTTTTGGCAGTTGTCGGTACTAAACTTATCCAATTTCGATCAAAATCTTTACCTATATATTAAAAAGGGTATTACAACAAGAACTTTGTTTTCCAATTGCGGGGCAACACCAAGAAAGTGATAGTTTTGACATTTAGTTTTTGGCGGTATTCGTAGTAGGTGCTTTGCATTTTCATGGGGATTTGAATTATTATTTTAACGCGATTTTCGATAGAAATTCATTGTAACAATTGCCAAAGCACATACTATGAATGACGCTAAAAACTAAATGTCAAAACTATCACACATTCTTTGTGTTGCCTGAAATACCCTTTATAAAATTATAAAACAAATTTTAAATTATTTTGCTAAAATACAGTTTTTTGTATGAGATCTTACTTAAAATATGCCATGCTTATGTCAAGGAAGTGAAATTGGCCTGGAAAGTCCTTTTTCACCCGAATAAAAGTCTGCGTAAAATTAACCTAAATCGAGGGTTAATTTACCTATCCGCTAGTGCCCGTTTGAGCTTTCTTATTTTTAAGGTAAAATTACATATTTTGCTTGCTTAGATCAAAATGTGTCGATTTATTTCATTAGCATAATTTATTTATGCTAGACTTGCTAGGGTAATTTTACCTTTGACTTAGCTAACTTTACGCTATAGTGTGATTTTTACCTTATCGAGGTGTCAGACTGCTTTTTACATAAGGTGGCATACATAATGATTTCGTTAAAGCTATGGTAATTTATGATCGTTTGCTAAAGGAATTTTACCCTCTACTAGGGAGGTTTTACCTTTTATTTATCTTAACAAGTAGGGTATTTTGTGTTTGCTTGGTAAACTAATTTCACCTTCCAATAGGGTATTATTAACTAGTTTGTATTACAAATATTAAAACATCTTAACATAAATTAATTTAAACTGCCTTATTTCTAGGGTAATATTTAGTTGGCTAACAAAATCCATACAAAAATGTTTATCTAATCTAGATAAGGTATAATATTACACAGAATTTTTATCTGAGTGTAGTCCTTTCCTTTGTAGCAGTTAGATGACTGTCCTTGAACCATAGAGCCGTTTTTCCGACGCCTTATAGGATACGCAATGGGATGTTTGGAAACTGGACACGGTTATTATATTGACGATGATGATGATATGGCTTGCAGCTTATATATTAAATCAGATACTTGACCAGATTTTTAGAATTCATTTCAAATAATCATTCATGAAAATTATTGATCAACTTTAAATTTTTTAACCCTCCACTTATTCAATGTTACCGAAGTCTCCGATAATTTATTTTTATAAGATTTTCGTCCAGGAGTACATACATATTTTGTATTCATATGATTTCAGGGTAATTTTTAATCCTAAAATAAAAATGAAAACCAAAATTATTCCGAAATTGAAGTCAAAGTACTTTCTTACTTTAAAGGATGTGTTCAATTTCTTCTATGAAATCCCCTTCCCCTAAAAAATTAAAGAGATTTCTGTTTAGAAAAGAAAAGATAAACCTATTCATATTCCGTTCAAACAATAAAGTAGTTTTTGCTTTCGAAGGACAATAACTTGATAAGAGTTTTTCTAACTTTTCTTCTAAAAATACCGTTTTTTTTCGTAACATATTTTTAATAAGTTCATAAAAAATAGAAAACGTACCTAAAAGTCGAATTGAGAGGCAAGTTTTGACAAGTGCTCCCCCTGAATCTGGATATTATTTGTGCTCTTAAAGCAAAAAACACTTTTTATTCTAATAAAGGGTATATCACAAAATTAACACAAGATTTGAATTAAATAGAAAACAAGTTTTTAGCCTTTTTGAATCGTGAAGTTTATAGGATAGGATTATTTATGGAATATCACCTAAGAAAAATACCCTCCACAGCTTTGCCTAAATATACCCACTTGTCAAAACTTCACTGCATAAATAGCAGTGGGTTGGGTACCCTTTATAATTTTATGTTCAGTAAATTTTTTTTTGTTCTACTTTTTATAATAATTCAAGTTTCTAACCTCAAGAAATGTGACATGGCTAAAAAAATCAAAAACCTAAAATATAAACATTTTTCTAAGATCATTAGTAACCCAATTAAATGGTTTTTAATACTGTAAACAATAATACCCTTAACACGAGTTAAATTCTTTATTTCATTTGACAAAAACTGTCCAGACAAAAAAAAAAGCACGTCATCATCTTAAAATTAAAACTTGTACCCTATCTTCTGAATTTGTTAAATATTACTCCTTGACAATAATCCTTTCATCAGTCAAACACCATAAAACTCTCTATGCAAAAGTTCTTCTCTAAACTGCTTGAATTAATGTTCCAAAAGATAAAACACATAAAATATATTTTTAGACTATATGTATATAGATAAAGATAAGATCTGTAACTGTAAGTTTTTCTTTCAAGTCATTAATTTAATGATCTGTGAAAAATAAATAATGGTCAGGACATTTTGCTTTAAAATTATGTACCAACGTAACTGCATATGTATTTGTAATATTATGTATATTACCTATGTTGTCTGTTTGTATGACTGTGTTGAGATGAGAAAAAAAAAAACAATTTCATCATCATGATTTTAGAAAATGTTTTCATCTCATAAAACTCATCAATCACGTTTTTGTTGATGTGTCAACAAAAATATATCTTTTTGTCGGATACGAATACAATGCTTCCAGGTTAGGATATTTTCACTTCTATACACATAAAATAAGACCATATTCTATTATCCATCAGGGGGAACTACCTCACTATAAGGACTCTCCCAATCCCTCTACAGATCCCCTTTGTATCATTCAGAGTAAATAAGTATAGAAGCTATAACCACCGAGTGACGATGTAAATTAAATTTCTACCCAAAATGTGAACATGCTGATAAAATTGAGCTTAAAATATACTCATATAGAAATTAAATATGTTAGATAAGTCAACATTTAGGTACAGAAAATTGACAAACAACAAACAACAAACAAAAAAAAGGTTCAAAAATTCAATTTCATGCTTCGGTTGACGAACTTGAAAAAAAGTTTTGCTTTATTTTTTTGTGTTAGAAATCTAGACGACCGACAACGAGGACAATAACTTATAAACCTTATACATGAAAGGATTCCTTCTTTAATAACTCCCCAAGGCTTTTTTTGTCAAGACTTACACAAAAACTCATCAAGCCTACAAACTCATGTATACGTTACGTATACCGTATACATATAGACGAATTTGTTTACGTATACTAAGAGAAATTTGGATTAAGAACCATCAGGGGATTACTTCGTTTTGCTATGCAAGCTCGAAAGGTACATAGTATAGGTTCAATAATGATACATTACTCGACATTGTCCTTGACCTTTTCTTTGAATCATTTATTCAAATACATATATGTTTGTACCAACCACCCCATCTCCACCCCCAACCCAACCCACTTTTCAATATCGAACACTCTTATAGACTTGCAATTCCTTTGAGAAGTCCAACAGCAAAAAGAAAGAAGAAAAAAAATTGATTTACCGATTATCTTCACTTGAGGGGGGAGAAAAAGGTATACACGAAAAGATCTCACATTAAATGGAAATTCAATATCAAATATTTAAAATATCCAACATAAATATTCTTTGAAAGAAATTCTGCTGGTTTATAGATTTTCCAGAGATTAATAAATATGCCTGCATATTTGAGAACTTCACCAATAGATGAGGAGGTGTAGAAGGCATCACCCACCTACCTGCTGCTTCATAAAGGATTACACAAAACAGTACAAAATTACAAAATAAAAGAGGCTTTATTGTGTCTTATGTCCTTATTGTTTGGCCATCTTTCACTCTATATAGTATGAAAACTTTAAATTGGAATATCTCTACTCATATCCTTCAAAATGTGGCCATAAGGATATAATACAATTATACATCGAATCAATGTTTATGTTTTTTATTCCAGACATGGGAGTAATATATGTACTTACATTTTTTGGTTGGTTGGCAACTCTGTTCTTCTGTTCCTGAGTCCTGAGACATCAGACGATAAATTGAAGAAAAATTGAATTTATTGTTTTTTCTCTTTACTTTAGTCTTTCCCTTTTTGTCATGAATACAGGTACGAGAATATATTAGTGAATAAAATATAAATGTTTGGGATTTATATGAAGGTTTATGTTTTCCATAAACTGTATTTGTTTTATATCGATCTACTTTATACCAGAATCTAATCCTAATTGGATACAAATTTTGTTAAATAAACCATAAGAAGGATTTCCCTAATTTAAGGGAAAGTATATTCGAAATGAGCAGAGAATCAGGAGGAATATAATTTTGTATGTATATGATGATGAAAGAATTTCTGAGAATTTCAAGAATCAATTAGGCGAAGGTATAATTGTCTGATAGCTTAGGATGACCAGACCATATTCTTAGGAGCCAGGACGAAAAGAAGACAAAAATTTTAAATTAAATGAACTGCTTTCAGACGAAAAAGAATGTCATTTGAATAATACAAATTTAATAGGATTTTTAAGGACTAATTTCTTAACTTACATTATGTCTTAAGTAACATAATAAAATATACAAAAAAATCTTAAAATTCAATTTTACTTAAAATTCTTTTTTCTTAAATTTAATTATGTTGCGATTAAATTTCTTAATTGAAACATTTTCTTCTGATTAAATAAAGTACCTACCGTTACCGTATTTTAACTTCTTCTTCTTCTTCAAAAAAAAAAAAAAAGAAACCGCCAACAACCACAAAGAAAAATCATTTCCCAAAACATTAAACTTACTTTGATTTTAATTTTAATCATTACCGCGTTTCCCCATAAAGATTGAATAAGTAAACAGCATGAAATAAAGAAAGGTCAAGATTAAACAGAAGGAAAAAAAAAGAAAATCCTTCGTTTCCTCGCGCGCACTTAAATCAAAAAGGGTACCTACCTACCTATACACAAAAAAGGACTCAACTTATATACATACACAAACAAAAAATATTCACAAACCTACAATATTTGACCTTGATAGTCATTTTGTAATTATTTTTTTTTTCTTAAATCCCCCCTCCCCAAACTTCTCCCGGAGGCTTTAATTGCGAAATAAAATATTTTAACCAGAAAACACGAAAACGAAAATTGAAAAAAAAAAAACGTAAATGAGGAAAGAAACATTCAAGTTCGAAAGAAGGAGGAAGGTTGCGTGATGGTGGTAATGTGAAAAAGGAAAATAATTGGAAACGTCATATTTTCTTCTTTTTTTTTTACTTTTTTTTTGTCAATGTTAAGTTGCAGGTTTTTTAAACCGCAAAATATGTCAACAACAACTGGAAGAGTCTGTTGTGTTTTCGAGGGAAGTAGGCTCGAAAGAAAAGGGGTTTTGTGTTTATTTTTATATATAAACTGAAGATTTTTAATGCATACTCGTGTATTTGAAAAAAATAATGATATTTTCAATTGAAAATTTACCATGAAAAAAAAACTGGAAATATCCTTAAATTTTGCTCACATAGAAAATGTCAAGACGAAAATAAATGAATAAGAAGGATCCAGCTCCTGATGATGGGATGTTTAGGTAAACATAAGACGCACTTAATTTTAGAGAAGGGGGATTTCGTGTTGTCAAAATAATTATTATAAGAAATGTCACATCAATATGACAGATTGATTCTGGTTTTAGAATTTTAAAAGAAAAAATACGTCTCTTTTCTGTTTTTTGATTGAGTTCTTTTTTTCACAAGAGAAAATAAATTATTTCCTTACGTGAGATGAAATTCTAAAAATATAACCAAAACATCATTATTCTTCCAAGTCGTAGAAATTTCTATAAGAAAGTCAATTGATTGAAATTCAATAGGGACGTAAAAGTATAAATTTTGGGTCAATAACATGCAAAGAGTGTCCCATAATTAATGACATCTGTGCAGAAAATCGTTTACGACAACTCTTAAAAAGTTATTATTTTAAAGTTGACACGAAAAATTGGAAGTTGCAGTACTAATCAATATTTAAAAAAAGGCCACACTGATAACTTCCTATTATAAATAGCTACATACTTTGAAACTTGGCATTCCTGATATTATTCGATATAAATACTTTTGATGTTGATTGATAACAATTCTATTGACCAAAAAATTATCAGACTTAAAACATTTTTTGAGATATTAAAGCGAAAACAAAATTTACCAATTATTTTTGAAACTTTTTGTAGTTTTTTATTTATTGTAAATAATCATTTTGTGTTGTTTTTCTTTATTGTTTCTAAATGTCACTTCGAAACATCAAAGTCGAAGTCGATCTAGTTTGAACTTTTTATAATTTTTAATACTGGCAACAAACCATTTTTTGATACCTGAATATCCGTCCCCAATGAACTTCCAAGTTAAAACATTGCTCTTTTCACTTGTAAGAAATTAAATAAATCAAGAAAAATTTGAATTTTCATCAGAACTTTTTTTTTATACTTGCAAATTGTATTTTCATGCAACAGAATGAAAATCGTGTTTAAAACTAAATGCTTTTAAAATGTGTTAACTACCAACTCCTAACTCCTTAGCTTTCAGAATAAAAGAAATATCCACTACTAATACAAATAAAAACATTAAACTTAACTTGATTTCACTTCACAATTTGAGTCAAAACATACCGTGGGGAAATACAAATGCAAATTTAGATCAGCATCGCCTTCGCCACCCGAACACACAATGACCTCCCTCAATACCGAATACCATTGACCAGCACTTACCCATTTAAATTTACTTCTTCACTCACTGCACTGTGCAATTGTCAAACAAAATTCTCTCATCGCTTCACTGGTCAGACTCCACTCAGCACTCAGTTGTAAGCGCAGCATCGCCGAAGACTTATCCATTTCTCCTTTCACCACTTTGAATAATCTCTCTCAAAAAGAGAAGAACAATAAGAATTTACACAACTAACCTGCACCAATACTTCTAAGTCGATTGCGCCAAAAGCCCATAACTCTGTAACTGTCCTTTGAATTTTTAAGTTATGATAATGCTGAGTCTGAGTGAGATAGCAAGAGTAAGCTGAGATTAATTGGATTTTACAAGAAGACAAAGAAAAGAGCTTAGTCGTTCTCTGGTCTTCATTAAGTGCGCATAGTCCATCGGAAATAAAATAGTTGAACAAAGTGCGGTTTTGTTCCTAAAATTGTTTCGCGAAGGGTTTAAGTGAAAAAAAAATTAATTTAGTAAAAAGTGAAGTGATTTGTGAATAAATAAAAAATAAGTGAAAGTGCAGTGAGTGCGATAAGTGAATTTTATTAAAACTGAAGTGGAATTGAAGCGATTGGAAAAAAAGGTATTCAAAAAATGTTATGTTAAAATACAATTTCTGCTTTACCGTTATGAGCTATGGCTGAAATGCTGAATAAGAGCGGCGCGCGTTGCCGTTTGTTTATTTTACTAGGCAATATGTAATAATTTATCGTAATATAGTATAATAATAATAAAAAAGAGATAACTTCTCATTATGCATACTTTTTTAATTTGGCATCCTTGATATTAATCGATTTATTTTGATGTTTATTATAGTAAACATTTTAGTAACTGATTTCTCGAGTATTTAAGCCGAAAAACAATTTTTTACACTTTTCTGTAAATTTCAGTTTTATTTTTGTATCGATAGTTGGAGCATACCATATCTTCATAATTGTATTTTGTTAAAACTTAAATAAATTTGAAGTCAATTGCCATTTTACCAAATTTTGGCAGAATTTTTTTTAAGAAAACTGTCCATTGAATTTTTTGGAAAATTTTACGAGATATCTAGGACAGCATTTCACATATCTAGTAATTTTTTTCAAGATAATATCATTTTTCCTTTATTGTATACTTGCGCGACATTTTTTTTTCTCTACTTTTTTGTGTGTTGATTTTTTTCCTTAATTTATACTAAACCTTTGTAACATTCTAATCTACACAATAAAATTTATTTAAAGTCAATATCATAATCCGTTCTTAAGATATTTGTGACAACTAAAATTTTGTGTGAAAAAACCGCTTCACAAATTTTTATAAAAGTCCTTTCTGCATCTTTTGAAGTTAAATCTTATTGAACAAAATTTAATTCGAGTTGATATCTCGAATTATCGTTAACGAAAAAGGGTATTTTGAACGTACGAATTTAAATTCTAGGGACCATAAAACTTCCAGGTTTGTCAAAAATTTCAATTTAAAAAATCGGACCGATTACAATAACACCCTATGGGAAGTTAAAAATTATGAAAATTAAAATCGAAAAGAATTATTCTTAGAAAAAAATATGATTGGACAGTTGAGAGTTAAGGTTTGGTAATTATTGCTCATGAATCGTTTTTCTTCAGAATTTGCCAATTATTTAAGTTTACTGTGAAAAATAAATCTTTCTGTTTGCGAAGTTCTCAACTTTTTGGATTTTGTCCTTTGATTAGGTGGAATTTATGTAATTTATAACGAATTAAGAAAATTAAGAATTCAATCTTAAATTATTGCATACTTAAAACGTAAGTGTACAGTCTCTTATAACTTATTTGACAGATGTCAAATTTCAACTTAAATTATGTTTTATTTTTCAATCCTTGAAACTTAATTCTTCAATTTAAAGAAAAACGTTTTATAATTAACATTTCAATTCTTCTTAATTATTCTTATACCTTGAATGCATTTTAAATGAAAAATGAAATTTAAAAAAAAATACATTAAAATGTTTATGTCACTTAAGGTTAAACATTATTTCCATATACAAATAAGTAATTCCATCTTATTAAGTTTAATGGAAATATCCTGTTTCGTCATGTAGAAGGATTTATATATTTTTTTTTATAATTACATATTATGCAGTAAAACGTAAGTAGCTGCCGTGCATTTAATAAATCTACTTTTAATTTGCTTTTATTTTATTTTGTTTCGCTGCATTTTTTTTTTTGCAACACTTAAGAGAAGTTTATCCGAATAATTGGCATTGAAAAGTTCAAAAATACATATCTACATACATATATGAGTCGGGTTAAACGGGGGGGAGAAGTTTTTCCATTTTATTTCATTATCTTCTGGGAAATTCATCATGTGTTATTTTTATATCAAGATTTTAAGGTTAACTTTTTAAGTATTAAGAATTTCAATGGAAAAGTAGTCTGTAGGTAAATTGTTTTATTAAATCTAATAAATAAATAAAAGTACACAGCCATGGGTTCCCGAAGGACATTTTAATTAAAGGAACTTAAAATATCTGCTTACTGACTTGTAATACGTGAGCCACCTGAGCAGCTGCGGGCTTCTTCTACTGCGTAGTCCCTCGGGATTGGATATGAAGACTCTCCCGCCAAACTTACTTCTGATATCACGCTTTAATCTTTTTTTTTTTAATCATCAAAGTATCAAAGTAGTTAGACGCACCTTTGGAAGATTAGGCCCCTTTTCAGAACGGTGTTCAAGAAGTCACATGGCATTGCCTTGTCAATAACCTTTCATGACATCAAACGCATCGGTAAGATCTTTGATGGAGTAGTGTGTATTTTCTATCGTAATTCTGACAAGTTTGACAGGGTTTCCAAAACTAGACATTGTACTATCAAGTTCTTCTTTACAGGCGCGGCCTTGAAATCGATAGAGAGGTTTTTTGGGTATCAATTGAGAGTTTCTGGGTTTGTTCTAGAAGATGACTGAATATTTTTTCAATGGTAAACTTTCCAGGTCTGAAGCCACACTGATATGAACCTATCAGGTTGTTGACGAATGGCTTCGGACGTGTACATTATGTAATACGATAAGATCTTATAGAATTAACTGGCAGTTTTACTTTAGAGAAAAATGTTTAATTTGTCTCATGCAGTTATGAATTTTCATTTCTCTGAGGTTGTTTCCTTTTGAATATTACATAAAACTCTTGTATGCCCTGATTAATATTTAAATCAAATATTTAAATGGCCATAACACTAAGCCCATGTCCTTGTTTCGAAATTAAAATACAGGATTATTCTATAAACAATTGCACGTCAGTACTAAGTATCATGGAGGAATTTTCCGAATTAAGGACTTGTTATTTTGAATGATTACGATTTTCTATTTTGCTAAACAATTGACAGGTAATTAATTTGTTTGTATAAAAATCGGCGTAGATTCGACTTTAAAAAGGATTACCTAGTTGTATTTTCACAAATACTACTGTATAAATAAAATAGAAAAGGTTGATACATCAACAATCATAATAATATCATCGATTGATGTGGTTTTTGATACAAAACGGGCGGTTAAGCTAAATCCAAAATAATAATGAAAATGTGCGGTGAATTTTGTGTAGGTATCCTTTTTAACATCCATCAACTAAATTAATTGAACGATACTAATACCATTGTAAACCACTGTTGAAGTTAGGGACATTTGAATTGCTGACATTGAATGCTGAACCATGCCACTTTTGATTAATTTAATGTTTCAACAATCATATTTGAGTTGAAAGTTTAAGCTTACAGGGATTATGTAATTTATTAAAATTGGTGTTTGTTATAATCGTTTTAAAAAACTACTATTTTACAAAGTTTTGTATCCATGTTTATATGATAGTTTACAAGACGAAAATTAACGAAAATATGTTATCAATGTCATATCGTTTTGTGTTGTTTTTCTTTTTTATTTCCAGTCTGAACTTTTTATGATTTTTATTATTGGCAACAAACCATTTTTTGATACCTGAATATCCGTCCCCAATGAACTTCCAAGCTAAAAAATTGCTCTTTTCACTTGTAAGAAATTAAATAAATCAAGAAAAATTTGAATTTTCATCAGAACTTTTTTTTATACTTCCAAATTGTATTTTCATTCAATAGAATGAAAATCGGTTTAAAAACTGAATGCTTTTAAAATGTGTTAACTTCGAACTCCTAACTCCTTAGGAATATAAGAAATATCCACTACTAATATAAATAAAAACATTAAACTTAACTTGATTTCACTTCACAATTTGTCTCAAAACATACCGTGGGGAAATACAAATGCAAATTTAGATCATCAGCATCGCCTTCGCCACCCAAACACACATATTGACCTCCATCAACACCGAATACTAGTGACCAGCACCCACCACCACCCATTTACATTTACTTCCTCTGTCCCCTGTGCATTTGTCAAACAAAATTCTCTCATCGCTTCACTGGTCAGACTCCACTCAGCACTCAGTTGTAAGCGCAGCATCGCCGAAGACTTATCCATTTCTCCTTTCACCACTTTGAATAATCTCTCTCAAAAAGAGAAGAACAATAAGAATTTACACAACTAACCTGCACCAATACTTCTAAGTCGATTGCGCCAAAAGCCCATAACTCTGTAACTGTCCTTTGAATTTTTAAGTTCTGATGATGCTAAGGCTGAGTGAGATAGCAAGAGTAAGCTGAGATTAATTGGATTTTACAAGAAGACAATGAAAAGAGCTTAGTCGTTCTCTGGTCTTCATTAAGTGCGCTTAGTCCATCGGTAATAAAATAGTTGAACAAAGTGCGGTTTTGTTCCTAAAATTGTATCGCGAAGGGTTTAAGTGAAAAAAATGAATTCATAAAAAAGTGAAGTGATTTGTGAATAAATACAAAATAAGTGAAAGTGCAGTGAGTGCGATAAGTGAATTTTATTAAAACTGAAGTGGAATTGAAGCGATTGGAAAAAAGGTATTCAAAAAATGTTATGTTAAAATACAATTTCTGCTTTACCGTTATGAGCTAGGGCTGAAATGCTGAATAAGAGCGGCGAGCGTTGCCGTTTGTTTATTTTATGAGGCAATATGTAAAAATAAAATAAGTTAAATTAAATTTACTTAAATTTATAAAATGAAATAAATTACAATGAAATATAATAAAATAAAATAAAACAAAATAGAATAGAATATATATTAAATAAAAAATGTATATACAATTTAAAAACAAACAAATTAAGTTCCTTTTTTCTAAAATTTACAATTTTTCTTTTTCTTATATTTTCAGTGGTAAATGAAATGGAAGCATAAAATCGAAGCATCTACAACAACGTGGGAAATTTTTAGTAGGTCATTTGCTGGTTGACTGAAGGATATTTTCTAGTAAAAATTGTAAGTGATTTTTGTATTTTATATATATTTTGTAATTATTATAAAAATTTAAATTAAATGTACGTATAAATTTTTTAAACTAAAATTAACAAGATAATAATGGTAATGATTGAAATTCTGGTCTTAAATGAAGTGCCACCTGTTTTGGTGTATCTGAATAGGTATTTTTTTTAAATGATTACTTGGAGTAAACACTTATTACAGTGGTCTTATAATAAAATTATGTTTTTCAATATTAATTAATAAATTTATATTTACTTAGGTGTTCATATATAACTTACATATATGTTTAAAAAAATTAGTGTTATTTATCTTAAATAAAAGAATCCTTATTTAATTTTATTTAAAAAGTATGTTTTGGCCTTTGATCGTAAACTCAGCTCAAAAATTCAAAATTATTGTTTCAATTTTACTGTTTTTTGATGGGATTTTTTTTAGGAAATTCTAATTTTCATTTAATCAATGAGATTGTTTATGCTTTGATACTAGTGCATGTTTCTCTCGATTTCTAGGTGATGGTTACGGGGGAGTTAATTTCTATATCTCCAAATTAATATTATTTGTTCTATTTCATTTTAAATAAGAAATTTTCGAAAATTCTACCTTTTTCTTTTATTTTTTTTAACTACACGATTTGCTCACATTTTGAATGAATGAATTTATTTTTTATGAGTAAAATTTCTTCATCAATTTCTTTGTCCGTAATGTACCTACTCCTTTTTCGAAAATTTTCAGTGAGCTTTGTACGTTTTTAGCATCTGTTCTGAAATAGCGTAAAAATTTGAGAAAACCTTTCGTTCTATATTGATAAAAATTTAGATTCGGGACTTCTCATTAGTGCAATTGAAAACTTGACATGGATTTTCTTTGATATTTATACTTTAAAAAATTGAAAGTTACCAAATCGTATCAGATGTTCAATATTCAAACACTTATTTTCTAATTTCTGAAGTTTAACAATGTTTTTATTTTAAGGTCTTTTAGTTGTTCTCTTTAGATATATTCGTATCAGTTAGAAAAACACAATGATAAACAATTTTTAGTTACTGCTTATAATTATGTTTGTTATATTCAAGGAATGCTGGTTTATTTCCATATGTTCACACAAATTATGTCGGTACATAGATGGCCACCTGCTTTTATAATATAATATTGCATCAAAATCTTGGTTTTATTAAAAACACTTTAAACCTTATCTTGAAGTGTTACAGAATTTTTGCAACTTTGCACAACTTATTCACAATTTATTAGCAATCAATTATGTTCTGCGATCTAGCACAATTTAACTGACAAAAAGTTGCACAACCCAGTTGGAAAGAATGACGAATTCGAGTTTTACAGAATTATTCATTATTTTGTATAATTTCCTAGAAATTTTCACACGGCACCACCAATTTTCCTTACCAATCAAGTGAAAAATTCTGCAATAATTTATCAATTTCTTCTAATCTAACAACTGACGTATTTTAAGAATTGCAATCTCACCACCCCCAGGCCCAAGCACCCCTATAAATAAAAGAATACAAAATCACATGGCAGACAAATCGTCACCATAAATCGTTAAGAACAAAGAAAAAAAAAAAAAACACAATAAAACATTTTTTGACTGATAGAAAAGAATACAGATGAGGTTGATACCCATCAATTTATCAATTCTGTCAACGGCATTAATTTTCGCTAATCGTGATGCTAAACAGATCCATTTTCAACCAAAGCCTTAACCGACAGCCGAGCCGACAAAAAAAAGAATAACAAAAACCAAATCAACGATTAGACCACTTAGTTTGTGCGCCTTTAGCAAAGGTGATTACAGATTATACTTATACCTTCCTTTTTACCTATACAAAACGAAAGGAGACATATCTGTTTTATTTTTTTGAGTGATAGCAGCCAAAGAAAGGACCTAGGCCACCACCGTACCGTATCACCGCCGCCGCCGTCGTACTTTCACATTATGTCATTAATCATATTTAGGCAGGATTTTTTCATGACAAGTCTGCCCGGGAAAATGGGAACTCTTTTGCATATACCCCTAAACATTTTCTCTTTGGCATAAATAAAGGTACAGGTTATTCATCAAAGCACTCAACTTTTTTAAGGGTCTCGAGCATTTCGATGTAGAAGAATAGAATACCCATATTTCCAATTTGATATTGGGAACCCGAGCATCTGGCTTTGTGAATGGGTTTTGGGGGGTGAAATAAAAGACTTAAACCAGAATACAATAACACTTCTATAGAGAAGGGTATTTTCAAAGCTTACCAATTTTCCCTTGCTAATTGTCAATACCATACTTGCTTGAATACCCCTACTTCCCAATATATACTGTGAGCACAAAATAAAAGCCACACAATGCATTCATATTTACATGACCCAGTTACAAGTTAAAATCCATATACCAAGTCATTACCAACCAGTAACAGTTACACACAACTATAGCATAACCTATACCAATTTCCAGAAGACCATTGTATCCATTTGCTTATATTTTACTCAACCAAATGATACGAAGGTCAAATACATAGAAAACAAATCTCTGTAGCTTCACCAAGCGCATAATAATGCAAATCCCCCCACAATCTCCCTCC
Source organism: Scaeva pyrastri (assembly GCA_905146935.1). NCBI lineage: Eukaryota > Metazoa > Arthropoda > Insecta > Diptera > Syrphidae > Scaeva > Scaeva pyrastri. The sequence continues at coordinate 21,630,273 of LR989927.1, read as the reverse complement.
TCCATTATTCTTAAGCTCGTTTGTATATACGAGTGTGTGTGGTGTAGAACAAACGCATACTAATACTGGGTATGTATGTAGGTATATTAATCTCCCTTGTATAGTAACCCGTTGCCGTTTTAAGCCAATTTGCATATCATTTGCGGGGGATAAGCCAATTGTTCATATTTCTCTCTGTCTATTAGCAAAAGCTAGGTGGATTTTGTCCAAAATCATGACCATTCTGGGGTGCACCTAAAAAACTCTTTCGAGAGTTATGCAAACAATATTCCGTTGAAATATTGCATGATAAAGGATATAGGAGTTGGTTGGGGGGGGGGGGGGGGTTGAAAGGGTGAATTTGAAATTTTAATTCTTGCACCAATAAAACAATGTTTAACAAAATTTCGTATGCTTGGAGCGTAAATTCTTTTAAACAAAAAGTCCGAAAAAATTAGGTCAGGGAAATATGGCTTTAAGGTGAATAAACTTGTAAATTTTCTATGCAAACAAAATTCCACTGCATCCACTATAAATCATGGACATGGAAGTTAAACACATTGTCAATACAAAGTCGGGAGATTGGATGAAACGTAATTTACCTATACTTTAACTAACATAAGTTGTATGTAATGAGAATAAGGTTAATTTTGTGTATTACAAGGGTGCTTGCGTGAATTTTAGGGCGAGGAAATTAGCTCCAAGAGTGTTGGCCACAAACTATTGAATATTGATTTTACCACCATATTATGTATGACTGAAAGTTAGTTTAAATCTCAGGATTTGATATCAGCCTAATGGACATATCCATTTTATGAAATTTTCCATGACCAACTCACTTGCATTTGCAGCTATATACTCGATAACTTCACGAATTCCATAGATCTAATCTTTAAAGTGGCATCTGGCATCAGAAGATTTTGGTGGCCAATTCAGAATACCTCTTCAAGGAATAATGCAGCCAGAAAATTCTTCTTGCAAAATTTCCATTGTTAAAAATAAACGTCGTCGTCTCCCATATAAAAATATTTTCCGATTCAAGCCTCAATAATTTCATATAAGTATCTAATGTCTAATCAGATATTCCTGTCAACCCCAAAATCAGTGACACCTTATTGAGGATGAAGAGGATTTTCAGCAATCATTCAAGGATTACATTCACGAATGACACCTAAGAGGAGATTCGGCGAAGAATTACCTCAGGAAAGCCTGAGTAAAAGTAACCATTTTTAGGTATTCCGAAACCCAAATGCTATAGAATTCTGCTTATGAAAAGAGTAAAAATGGTTCTCATCACTGAAAATAACGGATCATTTTGATGCATTGCACGTGATTGCCGCCTTAAGTTCTTGTGACACCTGGGTTATGAAAATCTTGAGACCTACGTAAGATTTTAGACAAAATACGGAATAAAATCGTTTGAAGAATGTCTTAATCTAAAGACTGACAAAAAATTCTGGGTTTTCGTTAACACTACATGACCAATATTGTTGTCAGTTGTTCTTGAGCAATAAGAACGTTTTCGATTCTCCATATCACTAACTTATCTTAAGATGTTCCACTACGTCCCAAGTTCTTGAGTATTTCGAAATGTAACTGCATCCTTTTAAGTAGTGAGTTTTAACAATTTCAAGGCGTTTTCGAGGTGTACATCTCTCCACTTTCAGTAATGACGTAGTTTTAGCAAAAATATAATCATTTCGACAATTTTTTGACATCAACAATATTGAAAAATAAATTCACTTATGAACAAATTTATCACAACCTCAAGTGAATCTAAAGAATTTTTTATTAAAACATTGCAGGTGCAACAAACTTAAACTCGATATTGAAATATATTGTTTTAGTGCCACCTTAAAAGGTCCTGGACAATAAATAAGTGAAACAAAAACACTTTTTGTCCTCTTTATCTTTTACTACATACATAATGTTGAGGTGAGTATAGCTTCTAGGGAAGAGCCCTGAACTGACCTGAACAAAATGCTTTCTCTTGAAAAAAAAAAAACAATAAAAAGTCCTTCTCTCCCATTTCCCCTGATGGTTTCCAATGCTGTATAAAACTCAATTCGATTTATTAGGTTGAAATAAATTCAATTGCGGTTGGAACTTGCAAGGTAGATAGCTATACTCATAAGTTAAAGAAGAACAAAAAAGGATCACAATTTTACGAAGTAGCTATACTACATACCTACCAACTTCCATCTCTTAGCTAACTTAATATTTTCTTTTGGCTAAAGAATTCCGGTTGGAATTTTTGTTGGCTAAAAGAAACAAAATGCAATATTATGAGATCATAAATTTTTGAAACAACCAAATCGAATGTATTTCTTAGATACTCTATATTTCTTTATCAATGGTACAAGTATCTCTATCTACAATTTACTTTGTGTTTGAATGAACAAGAAGGTGAAATCTCTTCAATATTGTACTCGTAGATAAACAATTCTATGTTTCATGAAGTTAGATACGAAATTTATATCTCAGTATACGTATAAGTCGACTCTGTAGTATATGGAGTGGAGGTTGAAATGAATGGACAAAAAGATAAATTTTCAATGAAATGGATAGAAATGCAGTGCATGGAATTTATGATTTTGGTCAAGATATTTTATTTGCAGGTTCGTAGGTGAAATACAAGTACAAACAAAAATTAAAGATACAATTTTGGTATCTTTTTCAATATTGAATGCCTTACTAAATCGCACGGAACTTAGTTTTTTAAAATAGGTATTTTTATTTGGATTACTGAAGACGCACGCTTACTGCTGTTGAAATGTTGAAAAAGACTTAGACTTTTAACATTTATTTTGAATATATTTTATTTGTACCTACAAAAGTACTTCTTTCTAGTGGGGTATCTCTCCCTCCTATTTTTGAGGAAAGGCTAGCCACAAAACGTCTCACTTCGTGTTGGTTTTACAAGACAAGATGAAGACTTTTTTGTCTCGTGTATGTATGACGTATAAAGTCTACTGTTAACCAAAATTGATGCATTCTCGTTTTTCAAAATTCGCAAATGGTCAAGTTTCAAAAATATGTATACATATTTTTTATACAGTTCTCATAAATGGTGAACACTTGAACAATGAACAGTCCTAGTATATCTTCAGAGTGGAATTTTGAAAGCATCTTCAATTTTTGCATTGCTCTAAGATATAAATCCAGAGTTTATTGTTTTGCAATTCTAAGAATAGCAACATGCAAACATTCGAGTAGAATTGTGCATTTACGTTAGAATCACCAAAAGCATGAAAGCATTTGATAAATGATGCTTATCATAAATTAAAGAAATTTAAGATAAATATAAATACCACATCTTCAAGGATAAAATAATAATTAGAACGTCTATGTCTTGTGTAATGTGTATGTTAAAATATATCTGCAAAAATTCTCAGAAAGATTATCTTTGCTATTTTTCTTATTTCATTCAAAGAACTGAATTTAGAAAGCATTGAAATTTAAATAATTTTGCAAAAAATAAGAAGAACAAAGAACCATATTTAATCCCATACCACAATTGATTGTGTGTTTTTTTTGCTTTGAATATTTTCAGATACTTTTTTGAAATTCACAAAAATAATTAAGTCCAGATCCATTGAGATAACAAAAAAAAAAAAAAAAAATTAAGATATTTATAACTATTATATGAGTTTGAAGAAGAAAAATATAACAATTTTTATTTTCATGGTTAAAATTCGTATGTAAGAGATAAACTCAAATATTTATTATTTAAAAAACAGAAATTTTAAATCGCTATATCTCTATTCTATTTCTATTTCAAATAGAAATAACGTCGGGTCCATTATCGGCATTTATTTTTTTTATTTTTTGACAGTGCATATTTCTGCCGCCCTTTCACCTAGGAGGCTGAAATTTCACTATTCTGATGCTGGAATTCTCCTCTTTCCGACGGTATAACCATCTTTGCATACAAAATTTTTTACAAAAAGATATCGAGAAAAATCCACGTTCAACTTTCAAAACGCTGTATCTCAGCCGCATCGCGTCCTAGAGGGTCGCTTTTCGCAACTTTTTCCCATTTTTTGACAGTGAATTTCTCTGCCGCCCTACCACCTAGGAGGCTGAAATTTCACTATTCTGATGCTGGAATTCTCCTCTTTCCGACGGTATAACCATCTTTGCATACAAATTTTTTTACAAAAAGATATCGAGAAAAATCCACGTTCAACTTTCAAAACGCTGTATCTCAGCCGCATCGCGTCCTAGAGGGTCGCTTTTCGCAACTTTTCCCATTTTTTGACAGTGAATTTCTCTACCGCCCTACCACCTAGGAGGCTGAAATTTCACTATTCTGATGCTGGAATTCTCCTCTTTCCGACGGTATAACCATCTTTGCATACAAAATTTTTTTACAAAAAGATATCGAGAAAAATCCACGTTCAACTTTCAAAACGCTGTATCTCAGCCGCATCGCGTCCTAGAGGGTCGCTTTTCGCTACTTTTTCCCATTTTTTGACAGTGAATTTCTCTGCCGCCCTACCACCTAGGAGGCTGAAATTTCACTATTCTGATGCTGGAATTCTCCTCTTTCCGACGGTATAACCATCTTTGCATACAAATTTTTTTTACAAAAAGATATCGAGAAAAATCCACGTTCAACTTTCAAAACGCTGTATCTCAGCCGCATCGCGTCCTAGAGGGTCGCTTTTCGCAACTTTTCCCATTTTTTGACAGTGAATTTCTCTACCGCCCTACCACCTAGGAGGCTGAAATTTCACTATTCTGATGCTGGAATTCTCCTCTTTCCGACGGTATAACCATCTTTGCATACAAAATTTTTTACAAAAAGATATCGAGAAAAATCCACGTTCAACTTTCAAAAACGCTGTATCTCAGCCGCATCGCGTCCTAGAGGGTCGCTTTTCGCTACTTTTTCCCATTTTTTGACAGTGAATTTCTCTGCCGCCCTACCACCTAGGAGGCTGAAATTTCACTATTCTGATGCTGGAATTCTCCTCTTTCCGACGGTATAACCATCTTTGCATACAAATTTTTTTACAAAAAGATATCGAGAAAAATCCACGTTCAACTTTCAAAACGCTGTATCTCAGCCGCCCTACCACCTAGGAGGCTGAAATTTCACTATTCTGATGCTGGAATTCTCCTCTTTCCGACGATATAACCATCTTTGCATAGAGAATTGTTTACAAAAAGATATCGAGAAAAATCCACGTTCAATTTTCAAAACGCTGTATCTCAGCCGCATCGCGTCCTAGAGGGTCGCTTTTCGCAACTTTTTCCCATTTTTTGACAGTGAATTTCTCTGCCGCCCTACCACCTAGGAGGCTGAAATTTCACTATTCTGATGCTGGAATTCTCCTCTTTCCGACGATATAACCATCTTTGCATAGAGAATTGTTTACAAAAAGATATCGAGAAAAATCCACGTTCAATTTTCAAAACGCTGTATCTCAGCCGCATCGCGTCCTAGAGGGTCGCTTTTCGCAACTTTTTCCCATTTTTTGACAGTGAATTTCTCTGCCGCCCTACCACCTAGGAGGCTGAAATTTCACTATTCTGATGCTGGAATTCTCCTCTTTCCGACGGTATAACCATCTTTGCATACAAAATTTTTTACAAAAAGATATCGAGAAAAATCCACGTTCAACTTTCAAAACGCTGTATCTCAGCCGCATCGCGTCCTAGAGGGTCGCTTTTCGCAACTTTTTCCCATTTTTTGACAGTGAATTTCTCTGCCGCCCTACCACCTAGGAGGCTGAAATTTCACTATTCTGATGCTGGAATTCTCCTCTTTCCGACGGTAAAACCATCTTTGCATACAAAATTTTTTACAAAAAGATATCGAGAAAAATCCACGTTCAACTTTCAAAACGCTGTATCTCAGCCGCATCGCGTCCTAGAGGGTCGCTTTTCGCAACTTTTTCCCATTTTTTGACAGTGAATTTCTCTGCCGCCTTATCACCTAGGAGGCTGAAATTTCACTATTCTGATGCTGGAATTCTCCTCTTTCCGACGGTATAACCATCTTTGCATAGAAAATTTTTTACAAAAAGATATCGAGAAAAATCCACGTTCAACTTTCAAAACGCTGTATCTCGGCCGCCCTACCACCTAGGAGGCTGAAATTTCACTATTCTGATGCTGGAATTCTCCTCTTTCCGACGGTATAACCATCTTTGCATAGAGAATTGTTTACAAAAGATATCGAGAAAAATCCACGTTCAATTTTCAAAACGCTGTATCTCAGCCGCATCGCGTCCTAGAGGGTCGCTTTTCGCAACTTTTTCCCATTTTTTGACAGTGAATTTCTCTGCCGCCCTACCACCTAGGAGGCTGAAATTTCACTATTCTGATGCTGGAATTCTCCTCTTTCCGACGATATAACCATCTTTGCATAGAGAATTGTTTACAAAAAGATATCGAGAAAAATCCACGTTCAATTTTCAAAACGCTGTATCTCAGCCGCATCGCGTCCTAGAGGGTCGCTTTTCGCAACTTTTTCCCATTTTTTGACAGTGAATTTCTCTGCCGCCCTACCACCTAGGAGGCTGAAATTTCACTATTCTGATGCTGGAATTCTCCTCTTTCCGACGGTATAACCATCTTTGCATACAAAATTTTTTACAAAAAGATATCGAGAAAAAATCCACGTTCAACTTTCAAAACGCTGTATCTCAGCCGCATCGCGTCCTAGAGGGTCGCTTTTCGCAACTTTTTCCCATTTTTTGACAGTGAATTTCTCTGCCGCCCTACCACCTAGGAGGCTGAAATTTCACTATTCTGATGCTGGAATTCTCCTCTTTCCGACGGTAAAACCATCTTTGCATACAAAATTTTTTACAAAAAGATATCGAGAAAAATCCACGTTCAACTTTCAAAACGCTGTATCTCAGCCGCATCGCGTCCTAGAGGGTCGCTTTTCGCAACTTTTTCCCATTTTTTGACAGTGAATTTCTCTGCCGCCTTATCACCTAGGAGGCTGAAATTTCACTATTCTGATGCTGGAATTCTCCTCTTTCCGACGGTATAACCATCTTTGCATAGAAAATTTTTTACAAAAAGATATCGAGAAAAATCCACGTTCAACTTTCAAAACGCTGTATCTCAGCCGCATCGCGTTCTAGAGGGTCGCTTTTCGCAACTTTTTCCCATTTTTTGACAGTGAATTTCTCTGCCGCCCTACCACCTAGGAGGCTGAAATTTCACTATTCTGATGCTGGAATTCTCCTCTTTCCGACGGTATAACCATCTTTGCATACAAAATTTTTTACAAAAAGATATGGAGAAAAATCCACGTTCAACTTTCAAAACGCTGTATCTCAGCCGCATCGCGTCCTAGAGGGTCGCTTTTCGCAACTTGTCCCATTTTTTGACAGTGAATTTCTCTACCGCCCTACCACCTAGGAGGCTGAAATTTCACTATTCTGATGCTGGAATTCTCCTCTTTCCGACGGTATAACCATCTTTGCATACAAATTTTTTTACAAAAAGATATCGAGAAAAATCCACGTTCAACTTTCAAAACGCTGTATCTCAGCCGCATCGCGTCCTAGAGGGTCGCTTTTCGCAACTTTTCCCATTTTTTGACAGTGAATTTCTCTGCCGCCCTACCACCTAGGAGGCTGAAATTCACTATTCTGATGCTGGAATTCTCCTCTTTCCGACGGTATAACCATCTTTGCATACAAAATTTTTTACAAAAAGATATCGAGAAAAATCCACGTTCAACTTTCAAAACGCTGTATCTCAGCCGCATCGCGTCCTAGAGGGTCGCTTTTCGCAACTTTTTCCCATTTTTTGACAGTGAATTTCTCTGCCGCCCTACCACCTAGGAGGCTGAAATTTCACTATTCTGATGCTGGAATTCTCCTCTTTCCGACGGTATAACCATCTTTGCATACAAATTTTTTTACAAAAAGATATCGAGAAAAATCCACGTTCAACTTTCAAAACGCTGTATCTCAGCCGCCC